>JAUIMM010000312.1:15510000-16130000 GCA_031769625.1 Taudactylus pleione | reverse complement strand
CGCACTGGACCACCATCGACCCGCTTGAGAGTGCTATGCGCTCGTGAGCGGGTCTGAATCAGGCCCCAAGTCCCAACAATTTATTTCCTTAAAATAATGATTTTAGGAAAAATGGACTTGCTCTGAAGCTGTGAGAAAAAAGCTGCGTTAATTTCTAAAGAAATGAATGAGCCTGATTTTCTCTGCTTCATTTGAATAGGGAAAACCTCACGTCTGCATGGAGAACCCAGCGCCGCTTGGCTTATCTAAAATTCACCCGCAGTTGAATATTCTCCTATATCTCATACTTTGGGCTCCATTTAACAACCTTCTCTGTAGAGAACAAGTGGGGCTCATCTTGCATTATGCAGTAGGGGGAAGGAATTTAAGTCCCTCTATCTGCCCTACCATATAAGTAGACAGATAGGGTTACCCTCATTTTGAGCACACATAAAAGCTAACACCTATCACCTCCATAATAACAGCTGCCACTGAGTCGGTACCCATATTTTAAAGTGGGGAATCCCAACAATGCTCTGCTGTGCATAAAAGATACATTTTCCATATATTTATATACCTGTAAGTGAAGAGCCACCCACTAAGCCTTGGAAAGTGAAAAAATGGAGAGTGATAAAGTACCAACCAATCAGCTCCTGTCATTTTTCAAACACAGCCTGCAAACTGACAGTTCACAGCTGATTGGCTGGTACTTTATCACTCTCCACTGTATCTCACCCCAAGGCATAGTGCATCCAACCCCAAAAATTCTTGTGATCACATGTTATCACCAGATAATATCACCCAGTGCTATAGAAAAAAAGTTTTCCATAGTTGGAGTAAGGGCATATTGTGGTCTAGCTCTCCTATACTGGCTCACCCATACATGGGGGCCAAACTGCTTTGAAAGAAGGGAGTCTTCTCTTTCAAACAATGTGTCCTCTTAGTAGTTATTGTCTGGTGATTTCCAGACAATGTTCCCCTACAATGCTTAAAACAAACGTATATGAGGGAGGGTACTATGGCCTTCATTCAGAGGCGGCCGTACGGTCTACGACCAAAAGGTGAATGGGCAGGAGTGAGGCCTAGCAAGGTAAAGAAGAGCAAAGTTGGTAATGGAAAGTATACTATGTAGACAAAAGTGATTGGACAGACATGCGCAAGCTAAATGCATACCATGCATGCCATTGCACACGATATCCAAATGGCCACTAATGTGGCGGTTTCGACAAGAACACTTCACAGGGAGGCCCAAACACTTGCAGATCTACAGAAACAACAAATGTTTTTATAAGGACGACGATGCCAATTGTCATGTTTCCAGGAGTACGCTGGACTGGCATACAGAAAATATGGTAACCTGGATGGACTGACCAGCTTAGAGTCCATATCTTAACCCTATTGAGAACCTCTGGGATGAATTGGAGCGACGGGTGCGTTCTAGGCCCGTCTCGACCTTCTTCAGTGTCACAGTTGGTCACTGTACTTAAAGCGGCATGGCAAAAAACATACCACCTGCTGTTGCCCAGGAACTTGTGGACAGTTTTCCAAGAAGGATGTCTGCAGTAATCACTGCACGTGGTGGACCTACAAAGTACTGACGTCAATAAAATGATGTTGATCTTGATGCTGTCAGTGTCCAATCAGTTTCTTCTACATAGTGTAATACAGTGATGGGAAAGCTGAAAGTTAAAATTCCAGCTTAGATAAAGCCTTCGGAAAGGGTGGTGTGGCCTGTCTGGCAAACCGAGCAGAGGTGCCTCTGTGCAGCTCTCCAATAATCCCTCTAAACAAGCATGTTTTCTGCTGACCCTCGCTATCTCTAGCTGTCTTACCCTCAAGTGTGGCTTCAAGGTCCTGCTGACACCCTACCTATACTCCGGGGGTGAAGCGCTGTTCCCGTGATGCTGCGGCCTACACCACATCCAGCAGCCCCGGCCTCTATTGTGGTGCACGGTACAGAGAGGCCGTGACCACCGCTGGAAATTACTGCAACCTTAGAGCTGCATCCAGCCACGTCTGGCCTCGCTGGGGTCTCAACTGAAAGGCCAGTGACCACTGGACTCTCCGGGGACTTCGCAGCCTTCCCCACCACCGGAAGCCCCGGCCTGGATTGAATCACTGGGCCTGCATTACCACGATCATCGCGGATCGTCACCGAAGGTCGCCACAGCCACCATACATCCTACCGGACCCTCTCTGCCCACTGAGGCTGGGCAGTCTATGTTACCTGTGGTCTCCTGATGAGGCCCGAGCCGGAGCCGCCAATCGCGGGAGGCCGCCATCTTGGCTCCTCTCTCTTCCCCCTGCTGCTCTGCCTAAGCTCCTGCTCTGCTGCTTCTCGGTGGATATCAGCGGCTGTACCCTTCCCTGGTCTCCCCAGTCCCACATCCTCTCTCTCGGCATGCTGCTGGTGGCTGCTCATCCCGAGTGTCTCCCTCCGACCGGGGCTTCCATTCACCTTTACCCACCTGACCTCTCCTCGCAGCTGGTCACCACTGTCAGCCCTCACCTCCTCCTGCACCCGGTCAAGTGGTGGTCCCCCGTTGCCCAGGCAGGTATTATTGTTTAGGGGATATCCCTGCACCCGGGCTCTGGAAACTAGCCATAACTCCTCAGGAGTTTCTACCTCTGCCTCTTATTTCAGATTTTTCATAAAAAAGACTTTCTGTGAAATCACTATCTGCTCTTTTGCTGCCAGCCTATGGAATTAAAGTGTATTTTACATTTAATCCACTAAAGTTTAATCTGCCCTGCCAGTCTATATGATGTGATTACCCTGCCTGAACCTCGGACCTAGTAGCCTTTTACATGTCCCAGTAATAATCAACACACTGCAGCTTATCATTACATCTCCAGTTGTTCGCCTGAATCGGAAAACAATTGATTACAAACGAGTGAACAGGAAATACTAGTCGCTTCAGTTTTCTCAAGTTTGACCTGCTACCTACCCATCTGCATTATGTCTCAGTAGCCCAACAAGGCAACGCAGAACTCATCTACTAATTTTTTTGGCTCTAAGAGTAAACTTACCCCGCTGTTGTCTGATCATCCTGACGCTTCCAGCTTGTCTCCGTCAAGAGAGGCTGAAACTGTAATTGATCCTCAAATACAAGCTGTCATGGTCAATCTTTTGAAGGGCGTCAAAACCGCATTTGCTCAGGAACTTGCCAAGGTGGTTAACGACTTCAAATCAGAACTCTCGTCTCTAGGCTCCAGGACGGACGCCCTGGAATCAAAAACGGATGATCTCTATCGTTCCCAGATAACTCTGGACAAGGAACTCTCTCGTCTTCACGCTGAAATGGAAGCCCTCAAGGAAAAACAAGAGGACGCAGAAAATCGCTCCCGCCGCAACAATCTGAGAATACGCAATGTATCTGAATCCGCCTCAGACTTGGAATCCTTTCTAGATGGTTTCTTTCATCATATTCTCCCTGACCTTTCAGCAGCAGACTGCCTAATGGATAGAGCTCACAGAGCCCTCCGAGCCAGACCTACTTCTTCCCACCAGATACATGATATCATTGTCCGATTACATTATTACCATACCAAAGATCAATTACTCCGGGCGACTAGAGACACAACTGTCATTTCTTACCAGGATATGGACATTCAATTATTCAAGACCTGGCCCCTTCCACCATTCAGAAACGACGAGATCTACAACCTGTTACTAAAATTCTGAGACAACATAGGCCCTCATTCAGTGCCGCTCGTTAACAGCAGTACGCTCGTTGCGTTCCGATGTTGACTAA
Organism: Taudactylus pleione; assembly: GCA_031769625.1. Lineage (NCBI taxonomy): Eukaryota > Metazoa > Chordata > Amphibia > Anura > Myobatrachidae > Taudactylus > Taudactylus pleione. The sequence goes on along the minus strand of JAUIMM010000312.1, from coordinate 16,126,266 downwards.
CCGCGCATGCGTCGGTGTTACACTGCGCATGTGCGTACTGCAGATTGCGAGTTTTTTTGGACTCGTTCCTAAAATAGCGTACAGGAAGTGACATGTCAAATGTGATTGACAGAACAGGGCGTTTTAGGGTGTTGACGAGGGTGGAGATGGAAAAACGCAGGCGTGGCGAGGCGTTTTTGGGGCGTACATACATTAGCAGATGCGAGCGTAAAATGTGTACGGACCGACTCCTACGTCACTGGATGATCCTCTTTCCCTTCCAAATGCTCGCACAGCTTAGGGTCTGGATTACTCGACCACATTGGCGATGGCCTTCTCCTCCATCCCGGGACTCCACCATGTTGTTGCGATTAATTGCGGGAGGGCAGAAAAGCAATTAGTGTTGGATTGAGAACCGGCTTGGTATGTGTTTTGAAATCAGTTTTTTGGGATAGCACAAAACCGTACGCAGGTGGAACTCAGAGCTGCTAATGTCAGGATGACACAATCAATTTGCGTACATTTGTGGGGTTTTATTTGGGCAGCAATTTGGTGGTTAGGGCCTATTGTAACAATAATGTCATCATGTTTTCAGTTTCGCACCATTTTATTTGTGCCTCTTGAATTTGCCTAATTATATGAATTTTTAAACGTTCCTTAAAGAGCCCTTTTTTTTTTTTTTTTTTTTTGGGCGTGTTTTTGCCTTTTGGTCCAGGATTAAATGTAACCCATTTGTACAATAATTTCACAATCCAATGTCATTTTGTAATTTCCAATTTATTGCTCAAACAAAAAAACTTAATTTTAAAATTTTGGGGACATCTTTTTTGCCCAAAGATATGTTCCAAACTCAAACAAATTGGCCCAACATAACTGTTGACATAAACATACAACAAAAAAATAAAAACATTTCACAAGAAAGGAGAGGGAAGTTTGGCCCAGAAAGGAATATGAGCCAAGCACAGAAGGATTGTGGGAAAAGTCACCATTGCTGTCACCGTTTTTTCACCCGTTTGGATGGGGGAGGGAGGGCGCCAGACCGGGTCCGGGATGTCATTGGGCTGGCCTGTCCAGAGGCAGATGTTGTGGCCTCTGGACTAGGCACAGGGCTAGGCACATTTGGAGGATTGGCTGATGTTGTGCCAGAGGTGGAGGATCCTGATGTTCCGGCAGGAAGGGAGGTCGGCTCCACCATGTGCTGGTGAACGAGCTGCTCCAGGGCATTGGCGATGCGGATGTTGGCCCTGGTATTTTCCGCCAGGGCCTGACCAATGGTCACGTTGGCCGCAGCATTTTGCTCCAGGGCCTCAGCCACCCGTAGCAGACTGGCGTCCATCCTCTGCAGAATCTCCGTATGGGAATCCGATTTGAAATTGAGTTCTGTGAGGAGGGCCACTGCCTGCGAGGGGGATTGCCCTGGACTGGCTTCTGCAGGGTCCTCAGCCGGATGTACTGGTTCCTCCCCTGCAGAGCCAGCAGAAATTCGGCGGCCAAGGCTCCCCTCTGGAGCAGACTCATCCGCCTGTGTCTCTGTTAGGAAAAAAAAGAGAAAAGCCTCACATTACAATCTACATATTGGCACAATAACATTTCAGAGTTGATGACATCCAAAGATTTACCTGGGACAACATGAGGAGCCGCAAAGTCTGGCATGTCCGTATCCATGTTGGACACACCGAACACCTCCACAGGCTGCACACACCCCTGTGCCAGCTCTTCTAAATCCGTCAACTCCAATGACCCCCACCTGTCCCCCTTGCATGCCTAGCCCTGTCCGCGAGTTTTTGCTTTAGGCGATATTTGAAGTCAGCCCATCTGTGGGGAAAAATGGAAGCCATTATCCTTTGGTTTAAAATGGGGTTTGTTTTTAGGGGGGGCAAGGGTTTACTTACCGCCGTTTGACATCCCGGGCTAGACGGACATAATCACCCACCCTATTGACAGCAACGGCTACCTCTTCCCACATTCTCCACTTCTGGCTTAGACTCATATTCCTGTCTGCCTGTGGCAGGATGTCCACACACTTCTGGATCAAAACCTCCATCTCCTTTCTTGTGAAATGTGGCTGCCTTTTTTTTTTGGCCGCTTTGGCCGGAATACTGGGCCCAGCAGCCTCTTCCATGTCATCCTCCTCACCTATTTGTGTAAATTTACAGAATTCACAAAATCACAACTTGCCTAATCTTATGTTTCAAATTAATCATTGATCCAAAATGCATGAAAGACTTCCCGCCTGACTCTTGGGCATTTTTTCCCTGGTCTGTCGCCATGTCAGAGGTCCAAACAAGAAATACACCAGAATTTGAATGTGTTTTCGTGACGTATTTATACATGCGTCCTTATTTTGCGGCCGCATCATTGATTGTGCGGCCCTATGATCCCTCCTTAATTTGTGCGGGAAACGAAACACTATTTATGGCTTGGTGTGTCTCAAGTCGAGGTGGCGTTTTTGGATTGTTGGAGGTTATCTTGGCTGGAGTTTATTGATTGCGTAGAAAGGAGTTGGCGGTTGGAGATTCGTTTGTTGGTTAGATTTGCGTTTTTATTTTCCGTTATCTTTGTTGGTTTATATTTTTGGGACCTCGTTTCTTGATTTGGTAAGTTTTGTGAAGTCTAACTTTTGTTCAATTGTTGTTTCATTGTGTTTCTTATTTTTTGTAATTTTTGGAACCATAATTTCTTCTATTTTAGATTTTGATTATTTTCGACCCAAAAGACCTTTTGATTTTGACTCTTATATATTTGCTCTTGGTAAGTCCATTTTTTATCTTGTATTTGCTAACTAATTAGTGCATTTTTAGTAGTTACTCTTGTGACTTGTATTAGCGAACTAATTAGCGCATTTTTAGTAGTTACTCTTGTGACTTGTATTAGCGAACTAATTAGCGCATTTTTAGTAGTTACTCTTGTGACTTGTACTAGCGAACTAATTTGCGCATTTTTAGTAGTTACTCTTGTGACTTGTATTAGCGAACTAATTTGCGCATTTTTAGTAGTTACGCTTGTGACTTGTATTAGCGAACTAATTTGCGCATTTTTAACTGCTTAATATTCATTCTAACTTTTTGGTGGTTTCTCTTTCGCTTTTGGTGCCAACATTTCGACCCATTTTGATGTACTGTGTTAAATGTCGCTTTGCTGTTTTGCTAAATGGGTGTTTGGCATATTTTAACTTTGGTCTAGCACAAAATTTATAATCAAAAATGCACAGAGTGAAATGTGTCAAATAATTTTGGTGTTTATTTTCAGTTTGGACGTATCATGACAATACCCCGGCATGTAAGCAGCAATGGATGGTATCATCAAGCTAAGTTGTTTTAATATAGTTTTGGGGTGGGTCAAAAGCCTTACTTTGAAATCTTTGAATTTCAGGTTGATCTGGGGCGGATTGTTCTGGCCATGCTCCCGGAAGCCGACCAACCTCAATCTCGTCCCAGGCGTAGGCATCGTAGGCATGCAAGGTCCCAGATATTTCGAACACGTGTCACCCTTTTTGGAATGCCCGATGATGAGGTTTTAAGATGCTACCATCTACCTCCCAAAATCATCATAGACACTCTCTCATTAATAGAAAGTGATCTTGAGCGGCAAATTGACAGTCCAACAGCAATACCACCACTTACGCAATTTATGGCGGTGTTACATTTCTGTGCCTCAGGATCGTTTCAAACAACGGTGGGAATAGTGGCGGGCATCTCCCAATCCTCCTTTTCCCGGATCCTGAGGGCAGTGATGGAGGCACTTTTCAAGCACCTCCATCATTTTATTCAAATGCCTTTGGATATGGGTGCCCTTAGTGTGGCCAAGGCCAATTTTTACCAAATAGCTGGCTTCCCACACATCATAGGGGTTGTGGATGGTACTCACATACCACTTCAGCCTCCAGCACGGCTGGAGGCCATATTTCGAAACAGGAAACACTATCACTCCCTGAATGTAATGGTGGTATGTGATGCCTCCCTCCAGATCCTGTCCCTGAATGCTAAATTACCCGGAAGTGCACATGACTCCTTCGTCATCCGGCAATCAGGGATATGGCACAAATTAACCAACCTACAAGCTGGTGATGCGTGGCTTCTGGGTAAGTGGAGACCTTTAGTACATAATAATGTTAAGCTTGATACACAGTGTTCCTGATGTTGTCAATTCTTTTCCATAGGAGACAGTGGATATCCTTGCATGTCCTGGCTGCTCACTCCTTATTTGGCTCCCACACCAGGCCCACAAAGTGCGTTTAATTCCGCACTTACAGCCACCAGGCAAGTGGTGGAGCACTGTATCGGCCTTTTAAAAGGCCGATTCCGATGCCTCCACCGCTCTGGTGGCGAGCTCATGTATTTGCCGGATATGGTGTCGAAAATTGTGGTCCTGTGTGGGATATTTCACAACATCGCCATAAGGAGTGGTGTCCCAATGCAGCCAGAGGATGCCTTACCTGAGGATGGCCCCCCCGAGGTTGGTCGGAGGTCAGTATGTGGGGGGGCCATACGCGATGATGTGGTGGCCAGATTTTTTAGGTAAGTTTTAACAAAACAGTGTTTATACCTAATGTGTTTGTGTTTGTTTGCGAACATCTAATTTTGTTTTCTTTTTTTCACCATCTTCGGTTTGTTCACATAATCTTTGGCACTACAACGCTCACTACTTCATGCTACCCTTACCAAACCTGGATCTGGTCATTTTGGGAATATATTCTGGAACCCATATCACAACGCCATGTTTGTGGAATCATTTTGGCATGGTCCTTCCTCAACCAGTTCTTGATTTGTTGATTTTGGTTTTTTTTTTATTGGTATGTGTTGTATTTGAGATTATCACTGTGTGTTTTGTTTGTGAGTGACCACTTTGATTTCTCAGTTATGTTGTGAATAAATTTTTGGAGAGTTAAATGTTCTTCCTTTATTTGGACGTTACCAGCAAGTTTAACCAGGTTAACACACCTTACATTTGACTAAGGGGTAATCCAGTACTGACGCCAGTTGAGCAAAAATGAAATATGTTTTCAGGTTCCCAACCCACACCAAAAGGAAGCCTGTCCAATCATTTGGCTTTGTAAGATTCGCCTAAGCAGCTTGCCCACCAACTAGGAACCTGTAAAATGTTGAAATATCTAATTGACACTACACACAAAAAGGGAAATGACATTGTTACTGTTATGTGTTTCTTGAGGGTGTTTTACATACAAATACAAAACCCATTCTAATTTAAAAAAAATGCAAAACCTTGCAGGAACAGTCTACTTATGTCAGGGTTAACTATCTTTGGTTTTAAAAAAACGAATGAGGCAGAACGTATATTAGAAATAAACAATTTATTTTGAAAAAGATAAAAAAAAAAAAAAACTACTGCCGAAGGATGCCAGACAGCCGGTCAAGGGCCACAAGCACCCCAATTACATTTTGGCGCATGTGTGCCACACATTCTTCGACCTCTTGCCGACGCCTCTGTTCCTCTGTGGGTGAGAAAAGTGTGTGGATTAATAAAACAATAGGGAATCCACATTAAAAAAACAAAAACACAACGAAATCACTCCAAAACCAAAAATTAAAAAAAAGGGGTGCTGCAAAAATTACAAGGCCTATGTCGAAATACCCACAGGTGTGATATGTGTATGTTGAAATCAGCAGGAAGAGGTAAAGGCAAACTGCTAAATCACCAAAAAACAACCCAAAAATCACGAATAAAGGAACGACACATGATTACATACAAACAGTTTGTGGTTACAAAAAACGCGAAAGAAAAACATACCGGTAGCCAAAACGGCAGATCCGGAAGTCCCTCCATCTTCATCCTCGGAGGAGCCTTCATTCCCCAAAGAACGGGGTGGGGTTATCACAGACTCCGGGGAGGGGGTAATTGGAAGAGGGGTGGTTGGAGGAGAGGGGGAAGGGGGACGGAGGGGAAGGAGGCCCGACAGTTCCGGGAGAGGGTCTTGGAAGGCTTGGGAGGAGGGAGGAATAGGGGAATTATTTGGGGTGGAGTGTTGGCTGGGGGTTGGTGAGAGTGGGCGGGAACGCCGTCTGGCCGGACGGTGACGGCGTAGTCTTGGCTGTCCCCCTAAAAGATGTCAAACAAATTGTGGTTAGTTTCTGGCCAAATCCTGGCCAAATAACAATTTAAAATCACCCACCACCAACAAAAAACATGCAAATATGAGTAGAATGAATATATCAAAAATAGAGGGAAAACATGGCCATGCAGATATGAGGAGAATGAATAAATAGGACAGACATGAAAACATGCACACGCAGTTTGCCCCACAAAGACAAACATGAAAACCACAATACATAACACTTACTTTCCAATATCTGCATGCAAAAGCATGCCAGCAAGCGGGCGTTCGCCGTTGCAGGTCAGACCACCTGCGCTCCAGCTGGCCGATGTTGCGGCGTGAGCCGAAGGAGCGCAGGCGGGCCCGTGCCTCCGCATACGTGGAATGCTTCTGCCGGTTGGTGATGGGTGGAGGCTGGCTGGTGATACGCCGATCCATCACCTCCGTTAGCACCAGCAGCTCGCGTCTGGTGAATGCGGAGGCTCTCATGATGGCAATGGTGTTTTTCTTAAAAAACATTTTTGATAAAGTGTGCAAAAAATTTCTGATTGGCTAATGTATCTTGGAAATTAACAGGAACAATTTTATTGGTTAGTGCATGAGTCATGTGTTCGACAGGGCCAGAAATCTCTGGAGAGTTATGATAGGCTTGATGCAGTGACATGCGTAAGCAAATTTAAATAAAGAAATGAACCCCGGGAAATATGCGGGGATCCACAGCAATAGAACAATTTTTTCATTGTGGCTAACATGTTTTTTGAGCAATAAAAGCGAATGTTTAAGCCGTACGTATTCTGCGGGTAAACACAAACACGGACAAGAGTAAAGTTTCTTGCATTGTGTTGAAAAAAAACAAACAATTAAGCTAATTGATACATTGATTGGCATGATACGATTGATGGAGGTAGGCAGAATAAAGGAGCAGGTAATCGACATCTGACATGGCCACTTCCGGTTTATACTTGTGCGTGCGTTCCCTTCAAGCCATTTCGGGGATGTACGCTCGCTATTTCGCACGCACGTTAGTTAGAGGAGGGGTCGTCTGAGTTTAGGGAGGATTTTTAGATGCGAACGAAAATACGAGCGAGCCCTTGAATTTAAATATTTTTGTACGTATGCCTAACGTACGTGCGCCCGCTTGCGAGTGGGTCTGAATGAGGGCCATAATGTTAGATATCGCTGGGGATTTCCCTTTCAGCTACAAGTATTCACAGCTAATTCCTCGTTTTCTGTGAAATCCCTTGAACAGGGTCAAGATTTACTCTCAAACTGAACATTCTGCCTGAACCATCGCCCCCTAGACCTGCGTCACCCAAACCTCAGCGTTCCCGTCCTCCAGCTCCAGAATGGTCCACAGTCACGAGACGTCAGGACTGTGTTACTGCTCCTACATGAGTCACCCATCACTTCCCTTTGATCACTTCAATTGTTTCCACCTGAGCCTCCCCATGACTGTACATTATGGTCTCTGGCTCGACGGTTGGAATTCCATTTCACTGTTTGAAAATGTCTTTATTAGGTTGTGACGTGCTGCTACTCGTTAGGTCACTCATGTCCTCATTAGCTCGTTTTCTGGTTTTCATTAATATGTTTTTGTTTTACGCTGGTTCTATTTAGATTGTATGTGTTTGCAAAAATGTCGTGATGTCAGTGGAGAGCTTCCGGCTCTGTTAGAGCCGAAAGCTATCTGGGGCTTGCGATGAACGAGACCCTACCACAAGGGTCTCGTCGCAAGCCCGATGGTCGCGATGGTCTTGACCATCGTGACCATCATCATGGCCGCTCGCTATAGCTCTGGGTGGTCACCCACAGCTATGCGAGCGGCCAAGAGGCCGCTCCAAAAAAAAAAAGCTCTGTCAGAGTGAGGGGCTCTGAATCAGGCCCTCAGTCATCAATAGGGTCTGGTCGGTTCAACGAATGGAATACATGACCAGTATCCTTAACCACTCTTGCAAAACATTTGATAAGGTCTGGCCCCCCTTGGTTGTCATTTTTCAATGCTAGTTCCCCATTCACCTAATCTTCTCTATTTTTCCCCCTTTATTCTTCTTTGACAGTACTAGCCACGCTGTCTCCCTTTTTTCTCCTTATCTTTTGCTCTCCTTGCTGGTCTTTTTTTTCTTCAAATTTAAAATTCTATCCCACAGTTTTACTAATACCACTGAACTCTGGGCCAGATTCAGAGCCGGACGCTATTTGCGGACGCTCGTTCAGAAAAAGGGTCAGGCTATTTAAATTAAGCGCTCGCTCTTTGCGGTCTGTTGACGCCTCTATGTCTGAACGAGCGAACGAAACATGCGCTCACTATTTTGGAAAAAACGCCCCCTGGCCGCTCGCATCATATGTCATCTCCGCTATTTATTTGATTAATCGAGTACATCGAAAGGCGTATGAACTGCTCGCAGTGCTTGTGGTAGCATTTTCCTACCGCAATCATGCGAGCAGTTCAGGCTAAAAGACAACCAAGTGACGTGGGCAATGACGCTGCTTTGTTAATTATGCACACCCTTAAAACGCCCGTTTTGACCATTTGGCACGCCTGCGTTCGGACCATCCCTTGTTACCACCCACAAATTCCTCATTCTGTCACTCAAATTAGCAGGCATTCGCTATTTTGCGAGCACACGATTTTCGACCGCACTGACTGGTTCGCGCATGCGTACTAAAACCCATACGCATGCGCAGAAGTACGAACATCACTCGGAGAGAACAAGCGGCCGCTTACGAGCGGCTCTGAATCAGGCCCTCTGTTCTTGTGTATCTCTATTGTTATTTTCAGTGAAGATTGTTTGTCTTTCTGTAGAAACATTTTGCTGTTTTTTGTGTGGATCTTTAATAAATATAACTTTAAAAAAAAAGCCTAGGAAAGGTGAGAGTTTTGTAGGCTGAGAACCGATCACAATACAAATGAGGAAGTTTTAGCAAGAAATTATAAGAATAGATAGATGCCTCTAAGATATATGTGAACAAGAATTGGTAGAGAAACATTATATTTGTATTTAAGTAAGAAATAATTGCAATATATGACATGTTCCAGTTCATCTTACCAGAGAAAATATTTTACAGAACACATAATTTCCCCTTTAAAGCAGCAAGCTCACATTGAATATTTTTGTTTCTTTAAATAGCAAGTTAAGTACCTTTTAATCTGATCATTTGTCTAAACTGTTCTTTTACAAATCATTATCTCCTTTTCAAATCTGTCTGGAGGGCAAACAAAAAATTCTGCTAGACCCAGAGACAGTGGAGGGAATTTATCAGAGTGCAGTTATGCTGCTGCACACTAGCAATTTTAATCTCCAAGCTTCTAGTTTTATTATCCTGCAGTTTGGAGGCTTAAAACCAAATTACTTTTGATGTGTGTCGGAGCTAAAAAAGGCAAACTCTCTTGCCAATTGGGCCAAACCCATCCGGGAATGCAATTTAAGCTCTCTGCCCACCCACAAAATTATAAAGAGCCACATTAAATATATAAATTTAAGAGGCCAAAGGGGAAAATAAAATCATACTGGGCTTTGCCAGGTCTGATGACTGATGAGTATTTTGTGCAGTGCAACCAAACTATGATATCAAGTTAGGTGCAGTTCACAGACCATTTATGATTAATTTGGCAGCTGTGGGTTTAAATTTGCAGTTCATGGACCTGAGTCTGATGTCTACTGTGGAAAGCCAGATTTACTACCTTATGCTGACGCGAGTTTCCATAGGACACTCCGGAACAGTTTTGTGCAATTGTATTGTCGCTGCCCAGTTCCCGTCCCAAAACGCCCATTTCATGCAAAGAGATATCCAGCCATGATCCGTCCAACTCAGAACCCGCCAGAGATACTTAAAATTGCATAAATTCACTTCTGTTCATGCATTGGAAGCTAAAACTCACTGTTTGTGTCCAAGAAAAATTAAGCCTCAGAATCAGCCCCAATGTATCAACAGTAGCTGGTCTATTTTATCTTGCATGTATACCTGCCTGCACGTGCATTTGCATGGGTGCTGGACCAGTATTTTTCCAAGCGCCCCATGGTGTCTTAATACATTTAGACGCCATCTTTCCTTTGCTAGACTACCCAGCATTCAGAAAACCTCATGTGACACCAGCTTAACACTACAGTACAACCACAATTTCATACTTCTAAGCTTACATGAATGTATGGGACCTTTCACATAGATGTTTTCGAAGTCGAAAAAAAAGTTCTAAAAGACTCTTCAGACGGGGACACTGGTATTTTAATTATATTTTTATTTTAGTATGCAAGTGCTTTCGCAGTTGTTGGATGGAGTCAGCCGAGTCCTGCCAATCACAGCTGCCTCAGGTCAATATGTTTTATATATACATTGGCTGCTCTGCTAGATAAATCTATATTATGAAATGATGACTTTCCACCAGATGGAGCTATCTGAGTAACCAAAACATTTATTTGCAGCCACATATTGCTCCTGGCTCCCCCAAAAACACAGACACGCAGCCAATCCAAGTAAATTGATTGAGCCCAGCCAGCTGTTTTCCATATGTTGAATGCTTTTACATTCCCTTTTATTTAAGATAATATCCAATCTTTCCTTTACAGAATTCTAACCTATCAAAAAAAGAATTTAAGGTCAAAGTGAAAAAAAAAATGTTTCCCTTAATTTATATTTAGAGGCTTCTTAAAACATAAGTTGTAGACATAATGAAGTTACAGTGTGATAATATTTAACTTGTGCACTGAAGTAGGTTAATCAGCAAAGAAATACATTCTATCGCCACAATCTTTGCTTACATATGAACATTGTCTGAGTCTTTTAAGAAAAATGTTATCCATAGCACATTTCAAGCCAGAAACTGTCATGGAAGGGCGATATACATTTGATTTACATGGGAAAGTAACATCCCTGAGATTCTGCTTGAAATAAATCTGGGTACTAAAACTAACAGTAAATACAAAAAAAGGCACTGTTAAGTAGGGATTTTATTATATTAGAAACTACCTGAAGTACCCAGTGTTGCATGGGTTTAAATCTTCAAGTTCTTAAGTTAGGCATCCCAGACCAATGGGCAGGCATCCCAGACCAATTGACATCCCTCTGTGAAGTTTTTTAATCCAAATCCAGCCAATGGAAGGAAAAGAACAGGCTCCCCTGGTCAAATTTCTGCCCAACATACACCAATGGGAGGGCCAACCGGGACCTAATCTTCAAGTTATTAAGTTAGGCATCCCATAATAATTGGCAGGCATTCCAGACCGATTGCGACTTTTTGTGAAATTTTCATCCAAATCCATCCAGTGGAAGGCCCAAAATAGCTCCCCGGGTCAAAGTTCTGCTCAGTGTACACCAACGGGAGGTCCGACCAGGACCTCAACCCCCTAATATGTATTCTGGGATCCAATGTTACCACTCTGTGAAGTGTTCATTCAAATCCATCCAGTGGAAAGCTCAGAACAGGCTCCCCGGGTCAAAGATCTGCCCAGCGTACACCAACGGTAGGTCCAACCAGGACCCCAACCCTACTCAAACCTGGCCAGGATCCAACTGGACCACCTCGCATTGGTTTCATCTCAATCGGTGCAGGGGTGTCCGAATGCATAACTGGACAGACAAACAAATAGACCAATGAATTATATATATAACATTTTGACAACCTGCAATCTTTTAACCCAAGTCGTTCTTACTGCTGTCTCCTTTTGTTAGTGGGAGTTGAAAGGCATACACCTTCCATAACGTCCATGTACATACAGAGATGGGGGTTTTATGTTCTGGTCATGGAGATGACAATTTTTTTTTAATATATATATATATATATATATATATATATTGTGATAGGATCACTGGTAAAGTGGTCTGTGGCAGGTACATTTGTCCCAGATTCCTGTCTTATGTGTTTTAAAACCCCTGGAGAAAGTCTGCAGTGTAGCAGGCTTGAGTCTCGGCTTTTTGAAAAGCCGGTTTGGGACCTGGGGGTTGTGGGTGAGAGGAGAGGGAGGGCTCCACCCACGGCCACTCCAGGTTTTGGTTCTCTTAGCCTGGTAACAGGCTTGTTAGGGTTTCCACCTGAGAGTGGCCAATATAAGCCTAGAGTGTCTCACCTGGGAGAGCAGGCAGGGAGTGCTCAGAGACACTTGAAAACCTAACTGTGAGTGTTGTGCTGTGCCTTTGTTGCTGGTGAGGGCATTAGGCCCTGCCAGGTTCTGGTAGTGAGGGAACCACCTGTGAAGTTAGTGCCCCGACAGGGCTAGGATTTATGTTTATGTTTTCTTTATGTTATTTCTGTTTTGCACAATAAAGACTGGCGCCGACCAGCTTGTACTCGCATCCAGACTGGTGTGCTGCTTCCCTGCTGCTGTGTGTGTGTGTGTAAGGAAGGAGACCTCTACCCAGGAGAGGGACCCCTAATCAGACTGTGTCACAATATGGTGGAGAATGCGGGCACCCACACACACTGAAGTTGCAGCAAGAGGAAAACTTTCAGTTTAAAAATTAAAGGGACAGACACCCAATTGGTGAGTGTGGAAATAACACTGTGTCCTTGGAGTCCCATAGAGGAGGCGTCAGCCAATGCTCAGAGAGGCAAGGTTCAGCTTCCAACCTACACCCCAGGACAAAATGGAGGACATTCTTAAGGCCTTGCTCCAAGCTACAGCAGCTCAGCAGGAGACAAACAAACTTCAGCAGGAATCTACCAGAGCTCAGCAGAAGACTAACAGACTTCAACAGGTCGCCATTGAGGAAACCCGCCAGGCCTTAGCGGAAAACAGCCAGGCCATAAGAGAGGTGGTACAGCACCTGGTCGCCCGGCCCAGAGATGTTAATACTGGTCCTCCCACCACCACTCACTCCGTACGAGTCAGTCACTTCCTCCAAAAGATGACTTCGGGCGATGATGTGGACGCCTATCTCGCCGCATTTGAAAGAACGGCCGAAAGGGAGAGTTGGCCCAAGGAGCAGTGGGCAAGTCTGGTGGCACCTTTTTTGTCTGGGGAGCCACAAAAAGCATATTTCGACTTATGCCTGGCTGATGCCAAGGACTATAAAAAACTAAAACAGGAGATCCTAACTTGCTTGGGAGTCACCACCTTTGTTCGTGCCCAACGGGTCCACCGCTGGGAGTTCCATATGGACAAGCCTCCACGTTCAAAGATGCATGACCTCGTCCATCTGTCCTCAAAATGGCTACAGCCCGAGACGCTGACGGGACCACAGATCGTGGAAAGGGTCGTGATGGACCGGTACCTGCGATCATTACCCACGACTCTGCGCAAGTGGGTGAGCCATGCAGACCCTAAGTCCGCGGACCAGTTGGTCGAGCTAGTGGAGAGATACGTGGCGGCTGAGGAGCTGAGTATGCCCCACCGAGTCCCGATGGCGCCCCGGCGAACTCCCACCGACACTGGTAAGACTGTTCCAGGGGAGAAGGGTGCTGGGCGGTGGGATGTACCTAAGACTGAGGGTGTAGAACCTGGAGACAGGCCTGCCAGGCCAGGAAGGTTCTTGCCCCGTAAACGACTAGACATTAATATGATTCAGTGTTTCCGGTGTGGTGACTTCGGCCATATTTCCGCTAATTGTTCACTTACAACTGAACCTATGCAATGTGATACTGCTCATCGCAGGGGGTCTTTCTTTGCACAGACAGCCTGACCGGCAGGCTGAGACTGATAAGCACATGTGTGTACTCACTGTAGATGGCAACCGAGTAGAGGCACTGTTAGACTCTGGTAGCTTGGTGACACTTATGAAAGCTGAGCTGGTGAACCCCTTGAGGCGTACAGGGAAAACTGTTGGTGTGACTTGGATACATGGGGATACTCGATATTATGTTACTGCCGAGGTGAACATGGAGACACCATGTGGTTCTGTTATAGTTTCTGTGGGTTTGGTGCATGGTCTGATGTACGATGCAATATTGGGGAGAGACTTTGCTCACTTCTGGAAGTGGTGGGAAAGCCATTTTGTTCCAGAAGTGAACAACCCCGATCCATTTGAGAAGGTTGTCGAGGTAATGGAGGAGGGAGTTTCTTCTGAGTCAGAGGTACTCGCTTTTTCTACTATGATTGGCGAACTAGAGAATGCGGAGCGTGACGGTGGCCCGCCAACTGATGTGCCTCCCATTGAGGTGGGACGTGTTGTTGGGCCAGGTGATCGTCTGCCTGATTTAGAGGTCAGAAGAGAGGTCTTTGCCGTGGAGCAGTTGAATGACCCTACTTTGGTAAAAGCCAGGGAGAATGTAAAAGTAGTTGATGGTAAACCCATAGACCCTGATAGTCCTTTGTCCTATCCCCACATGGCAATGTGTCAGGATTTGTTATATCAGGTGACTAAGAAGGGGGAAGATATTGTGGAACAACTAATAGTTCCCAAAGCCTACAGAAGAATAGTGTTGGATCGGGCCCATGGTCATATAACGGCAGGCCATCTAGGGATAGAGAAAACCACTGAGCGAATAATGCAGAGGTTTTTCTGGCCCAGGCTTCATAAAGACGTATCTGACTTCGGCGCATCCTGCCCTGAGTGTCAGTATCATGCTCCCAGACCACATTTTAAGGGTCCACTAGTTCCATTGCCTATTATAGAGGTGCCGATAGTGAGAGAGCACCTGGAACAGGCTCAACAGGCACAGCAGAGGGTATACAACCGCAATGCTCGGTTACGCAGCTTTGCTCCTGGGGACAGAGTGTTAGTGTTGGTTCCCACTGTGGAAAATAAACTTTTGGCTAAATGGCAAGGCCCCTTTGAAATCTTAGAAAGAGTGGGACAGGTCAATTACAAAGTTTACCAGCCGGGGAAAAGAAAGCCGGAACAGATATACCATAAAAATCTGTTAAAGCCCTGGAAAGATAGAACGATACTGTCGGCCGACCGAGCCCCTCCAGTAAATCTAAAGCCCTATAGGTTACCAGTAGCACAAAGAGAGTTGGTGTCGAAAGAAATTAAAAATATGCTAGAGTTAGGGGTTATTGAAGAATCACATAGTGAATGGTTAAGTCCCATTGTGTTGATTCCAAAGCCCGACGGGAGTGTGCGTTTCTGCAATGACTTCCGAAAGTTGAACAGTGTTTCAAAATTCGATGCCTACCCGATGCCACAGTGGAGAAGGAGGCGTTGGCCATAAAGTGGGCGTTAGAGGCTCTCAGGTACTACTTGGTCGGAAGAAAGTTCAAATTGATCACTGACCATGCCCCTGTGAAGTGGATGTCCGAAAATAAGGACAGTAATGCGAGAATTACGAGATGGTTCTTGGCGTTACAAACTTTTACATTTTCAGTGGAACACAGGCCAGGGGGCCTGTTGTCTAAAGCAGACGCGTTGTCACGCGTTCATTGTTTGGGGGCTTCAGTTGTTCCACCCCATAGGTTGAAACAAAGGGGGGGGATATGTGATAGGATCACTGGTAAAGTGGTCTGTGGCAGGTACATTTGTCCCAGATTCCTGTCTTTTGTGTTTTAAACCCCCAGGAGAAAGTCTGCAGTGTAGCAGGCTTGAGTCTCGGCTTTTTGAAAAGCCGGTTTGGGACCTGGGGGTTGTGGGTGAGAGGAGAGGGAGGGCTCCACCCACGGCCACTCCAGGTTTTGGTTCTCTTAGCCTGGTAACAGGCTTGTTAGGGTTTCCACCTGAGAGTGGCCAATATAAGCCTAGTGTGTTTAGGGCTGATTGTCTCACCTGGGAGAGCAGGCAGGGAGTTTGCTCAGAGACACTTGAAAACCTAACTGTGAGTGTTGTGCTGTGCCTTTGTTGCTGGTGAGGGCATTAGGCCCTGCCAGGTTCTGGTAGTGAGGGAACCACCTGTGAAGTTAGTTGCCCGACAGGGCTAGGATTTATGTTTATGTTTTCCTTATGTTATTTCTGTTTTGCACAATAAAGACTGGCGCCGACCAGCTTGTACTCGCATCCAGACTGGTGTGCTGCTTCCCTGCTGCTGTGTGTGTGTAAGGAAGGAGACCTCTACCCAGGAGAGGAACCCCTAATCTGACTGTGTCACAATATATATATATATATATATATATATATATAATTATTTTGTGGAGAAAATAAACTGTTTATATACTGTTCAAGTACATGTCTAAGTGGTGTTGGGGGCAGATGCGTCACTGGGTCTGGAGACACCCGGTACTGACTCTGTACCCCCCTAGCATGGCAGAGCTGTGCGCGCTCCCAAAAAGGGGACATGACCTAACAAAAAGGTGACGTGGCCTCGCAGAAATCCTTCCTGGGGTGTGCCCAGCTGGGTTGCCCCTGGAGACTACCTCCTGCACTGTCGGCTCCTCCTTTGTGGCAGTCACTGAGGAGGAGCCAGCATTTTGGTAGTCACCCCCTCTGTGGGTGACACCCAGTGCTATCCGTACCCCCAGCACCCCCATAGCAAAGCTACTGGTTGAGGGGTCATAGTGTGTGATGTTTTTTGTTTAGTTTTTTCTTACTGTAGATCTCAGCAGCACCAAGATGACAATATGATTTTTATAAGTCTCCTTTTTGTATTATATAGATCAATGGCACTTATCTGCTCTACTCAATGTCGCTGCTCTTATCAAAATTACATCTCTTCAGATCTCCCTTGACTTCCCCACCTAAATACATCTGCGTTCCACTCACTAGCACTGATATACTCCTCCACATCTGCTCTCTCCTCTCCGACTCCCTTGCCATGCCCCACAATCTCCCACTCTCTTCTTGCACTGTCAGGGCTTGGCTCCATCCCACCACAAATGCTGTGAGTGCAAGTGCACCTAACTGTGTCAGGCCCCTGGAAGCAAGGGCTGCCAGAAGCCGTAGGTTGTTTCAATCCCACTGGCAGCAGCATAGGTTGTTTCAAGCCCCACTGGCAGCAATGGGCTGGGGCTACAGGAAGAATGGGATTATCAAGGTATGCTTATCCCTAGGGATGGCCGTCAACCATTGATGGTTTAACAACCATGGATAGTTAACCACTGGTGGCCGATGATTTTGCCATAGATGGCAGAGATCCAATATTTCTTCACCATCGATGGCATAGAGACCCGCAATGTTTTTTTTCTCCCTGGCACCAGGATATAGAGCCTAGCCCCACCCCGATGCAACCCATGAAGCCCTACCCCAACACTGTAGGCCCACTGCCTAGTGAGTAATAGAGCAGAGACAACCATCATTGGGTGAAACCATCTATGGTTCCATGTTGATGGTTTCATACCATCGAGATTAGCCACCAATGGTACCATTGATGGTGACCATCGATGGTGACCATACCAATGGCCATCTCTATTTAGCCCTTCAGTAGCCCCCAGCCTCCTTGCTTCACAGTGCCAACCTAGGACAATCCAGTGCCTCCGAAGGGGTGGTACTGCACACTTTGTGAATCACTGGCCTAGAACAACTGTTGTACAGTACAAGAAATTACCACATCCGCAGGATACATGGAGGTCATCAGTACTAGTGTGACAGGTACCCAACGTTACCCTGCATGTTGGGAGCAGCAAAAGTAGGCAAAACATTCCAGGTTCCTGTGGCTAATACATGAATCTCGTAATCACCAATCACCACCCAGTAATGCAAGCCCAGGAATTGCTGCAGAACGTTGAACTGCAGAATGTTGTAGGCTGCAATAATGCAAATTGCAGCTCCATGACCCACCCTGCAAAAGCTGGGCCTGCCTTTTCACTCACCTACTGGATCTGAGATTGTCAAAGTTGGAAATATGGCAAGTGCTCGTGTGCCAATATCCTCAGAGTGGAATATGGAAAACGTACCAGGATGCCTAACCATAGGTAGTAATTCAAAGTAGCTAAACACATCATACACATTTTACATATAGAGAAATATAATGCAGAAATGATTGATGTTTGTTAGATTTTGGTCTTTGCTGGCAATTAAAGTTAGTTTCCTTATGTTCCATGTATCAGTCATTGCTGGTGGCTATCATGAGGTCTATTAAACATTATCTCCACCTAATGACTTTCCCTGCTTGATTTTTTTATGTACTTTCAAGTTTGATATATTATACCATTTTTTTCAGGCTCCTCACATTTCTGTCCATAGCTTCGGATCACTAAGTGAGCTACTGACTTTCTCCTGTCTCCATAAATTTAAAATTTTATACTTTTACTTGGATCAGAAGCAACCGCTCTATCGGCAGGGAATGGGCGGTCATGGAGCCCTCCTAAACATTGCTTTTGCCTCCCCTGCACATAGAACTCAAGTGAATACTGAAACGTGCGATTGCCCAAATGGCACCACCCTTATGCTAACCTCACACAAAGATTGTGAAGTTGTTTGAAGATATCTCAGTTTGGGATAAGTTCTTGTCTTACCTAAATGTAGATTTAAAACTTAAACGTATGAAAGCTGTTCCTCTTTGCAGACTCTACTCACTGGTGATAGATGACCATTACCAAACACCTCATACTTGGACTCAGAGGTGGATGCTGCGTCTACTCTTTTGTCTGTTGCCAGATTTGCGAGTGCACTAACATGCAAATTCTAATTTCAGCCTTCCCCTTGGATACTATCGTGCGCCTGATTGTACAAGCCCTGAGATGCCTACTTTCGTGCAATCCACCATTAGCGCACTACCAACCCTTGCACTAGTCCTATGGCAGGTGCAGTTGTCCCATCTGAATGTGGCCTCTGTGGAAGCGGCTGTGTGTCTGAGAACACAGAAGCTGTCACTGACACCCCCACGACACTCCCATAACACGCTTCAAACGTTTCATGTGTTCACTTCAGGCCACCTCCCAGTTACCGCCCAGGAACGCCTATCGGTCTGATGCTCCATTTCTGATACCGTCTGTGCTGATTGCAATAGCACATTTGTGTTTACACTCAGGGTAACGCATGCGCCATCAGGGTTTTCAGAATTTTTGGTGAATGCGCAATAGCAAATACTACGCAAACATCGGCATTGCATGCAGTTTGCATCCGACTCAGAATTAGGCTCAATGTTCTAAAAAATCTATGTCATGGTGGCCAAAAAGGTCCTACTAAAATAGTGGATTTCCAGTAGCTCCCCTTATGCCGGCTTATGAGCATCCTGAATTGGGATAGGAAGTCGGCAAATGTCAGAAGTGTGGAAGTCAGATGCCATGCCACCTTTTGTGTTAAGAGCTCTGATTGGCCGCCATCTAATTGCACTTGTCACAAGTAAGAGTTGTCTGCTTTCTTACATACTGAACTTGAATGTAAGTGTCAAATAGCACTGGTTATAGCGCATTTGACATATACAGCAGTGATGTGCGGTCAGGTGAGGTAGGTTTGTAGAACCTTTCCTGTCATACTATTTTTTCTTATCATTTTTATAGTCAAAACTTTGAAGAAAATATTATAAATATCTTCTTTGTATCATTCTAATAATTTGTATAGTCAAGACTTTGGAGTAAAATGTCTATGGCAGGTGAAGCACTGCCTCCCCTGTCAATATTTTCCACACATCCCTGATCAAAACTCACCAAATTTCCAGTCCAGCATTATATACTGCTGCCCCTTTGTATAATGCCCACATGAACCCTCGGGTTCATATATGTATGTTTAAATTTGGCTCTGATACTAGCCTGTGCCTCCCCAGCCATTTACCTGGTGTCATTTGTCCTTAAATCTCCCCCTTAGTCATGAAAGATATTTATATTGAAGAGCCCAAAGCCTCCATTGATCACGCCCCATCATGAAATTATGCCAAATTATTTCTGATTGTAGGGGGTATATTTACTAACGTGGGGTTTTTTAGAAGCGGAGTTGTTGCCCATATCAACCAATCAGACTCTAGCTATTATCTTCTACAAAATGCTAGATAAATGATAAGTAGAATCTGATTGGTTTCTATGGGCAACAACTATGCACTTTAGTTTATATACCCCTAGCTGTTTAAGTTTCTGACACTTTTGCTATTTTCTTTTTATGTAACATCAACTATCCTAATGCTTTGTTTTCATGACTGTTTTCATGATTTATTTTGTATACCTTGTATATCCGTGTTTCCCCATGGTCCGGCACTGTGACCAGTGTGGCGCCTTACAAATCAACAACGCTAATAACATTGCCGCTTATATTTTTACTTTTATATGTACCTAATATTGAAGGTGTGATGGTTTCTTAACCTCTCCTGCTGGATATAACTGAAACATTTGGGATTGTTACATTCATATCCTGTTGATAATGGCTTCCATTAGAAGCTGTTTCTGTTTTCTTATAAGAAATAGCATAATACATTTACTTGTTAGAGATCTATTTATCCTTACACTTTGTATTTATTACTCTGATACCCTGGTGTAATGTGAAATAAAAGACCTAAACACAAGCCGGATATAGAGGGACAAAGCACAGCTGAAGACAGCCCTTCCAGAATAATGGGCCGCATGGATGTGTTGAGGGGTGATAATCCTGGCTAAGAAAATGTTTTATTTGTCAGAAGCTCAATAATTATTTGGAATTGTTTAGAAATCGGATTGTTTTTATTATTTTTTTTATTCCTGTCTTATTTTTTCATACTGTACTTTCCATGTACCAGATGTTTTTTCTATTAAACCATTCAAGAGAAAAAAGGAAACTCTTCTGTAACAGTTTAATGAAAATGAGCAGCATTTCTAAGGCATAGACAGTCAGTGGATATGAAACCAATAAAAACAAAGCAAAGAGGAAAAAAAAACGTTTGAAATTCTTTTGTTTATAAACTTTATATGTTCTCATCTGTTTTACGTCTTCCGTTTTTTTTTTTTTGGTAGTTATTTTGTTAAACATTTTTGGGGATGGACAATTGTTAAATTCAAGCTCTGTAAAAACAAGAACTTTGAAATGATTTAAAATAAAATGGTGTATAGTTGTTTGCTACATGAGTAAATAGAACTCAAGCCGGATCATCCATTAGAGCCACATAGTCTATCGCCTAGGTAGCAGAGAGCAGTGAGGGGACCGGGCTACTCTAACCTATTTATTTTATACGTTGTATTTTTGGAAAAAAGGATGGGGTGCAAGTGGACAAAAAGTAAAGCCTTGCCCCAACAGGTCTTTACCTGACTCTGAAGCACACTAATCATATATACAAGATATACAAGAGTAGTAGTAATAGTTATATCAGTACTACTTGGTTATGTTATTTGATATCTGAGTGGAGAATCCGATTGTAGATTAAATTAGGACCTACAAATAAAAAAAATGGTCCCCATTTACTTAATTCCTCAGAGGAAGCAGTCGGGAAGCCGACGGACGTAATCCCAACAGCCAACTTCCCGACTGTCTAATCCTGGCAAGTGTCTTGTCAGGACTGCGACTATTTCAGTACATAAAGATAGATTTCTTTTTCCAAAGTTCCATTGTGGTCATTGGAGGAGCTATCCTGTTTGCTGGAGTTCTTCACATACAGGGAATAGAGAGTTAAAGTGATCATCTGTTTCCAAGGTGTTGTCAGGTTGTGGGATTCCTAGATTTCTCATTATTTCAAACCTGATTCCATTTCGGTCACATGTTCTGAAACTTCCTATGGATCACAGACCTCTAGTATAAAGCCTGTTACTAACTGTGTCTCAGTGTCTGTGCAACGTTACTGTCAGGTCTTTCTTGGGCTCCTGCCAGATCCCTGCTGTGCCTGTGGGTTGCTGTGGACTTTGCTACATCTCTGCTCATGTTCCAGCTAAACTTCTGATGCCAGTTACCAGCCGCACTACAGAGCTCAGCATAGCCAGTGCCTAAGTATTGATTTCTGCTCCACTGTTGTGGTTTCACCTTTTGCTGTACTATTTACTTTGCCTATTTGCCTCTCACTCCTGTGGACATTGTATCCATCTTTGTTACAGTTGTCAACTGCACCATTACAGTTTTCATTACCGCATTGCGGGGCTCAACCCCGTTCCGGATCCTAGTCACACCGCAGGGCTCAACCCTGTTCCAGAAACCACACCGCTTCACAGGGCTCAACCCTGCTTAAACTTTCATTGCATCATGGGGCTCAACCCCACTCCTGATCTAGTTACATCGCAGAGCTCAACCCTATTCTGGAACCACACTGCTTTACAGGGCTCAACCCTGCTTCAACCTTATTGCATCACAGGGCTCAACCCTGCACCGTCTTTCAACGCATCACAGGGCTCAACTCTGCTCTGTCTTTCACTGCATCACAGGGCTCAACCCTGCTCCATCTTTCACCACATCACAGGGCTCACTTTGTTCCGGATCTCCATCACTACAGGGTTCCACCCAGGTGAAGCTCCTCTATACCATCCTGAGGTGTTAGCCTCATCCTGTACTCGGGGTCCCCTACCATATTACTTTTCTATGTTAAAGACTATATGGGGGTTTTTCTCCTATACTTATTATTGCTTATGTGAACCTCAGTGTTGTTGAGACTTTATGTGAGAAATTGCCATTATATTTTTCCTGTGAATAAATTCTATTTACTTTTACTCCGTGCTATCGAGATTTCATGAAAAGGTCATTCATAAAGCCACCCCAGTTTGTTGTACCTAGTAGGCCTGCCTCCTCCCAGGAGTCTCAAGTGTCGGCAGCCATGACATGTCTAATGACAGGTGTCGAAATCCCAATGCCTGTCATTAGACCTATGCCGGGAGCCCGACACCTGGCTTACCGATGGAAGGTAAGCTGGGCACCAGGTGCCGACAGCCGCATGGGGGAGGGTTAGGTTAGGGGCTCCCGGGGGGGACTTAGTGTTAAGCACCCCCCCAGAAGATTAGGGTTAGGCACCCCCCAGGAGACTTAGGGTTAGGCTGCGGGGAAGGGGGGGTTAGGTTTAGGCACTTAGAGGGGGGTTAGGGTTAGGCACTTGGGGGGGAAGTTAGGGTTAGGCATCCCGAACGGAGGGTTATGGTTAAGGGGTAGAATTAGGTTAGTTTATACTTACCTTTGGTCGTTCGGGCTTCCGCTGTCGGGATTTGAACCATCGGCAATGGTAAATCATACTGATTCCGTTCCTCAGTACTCAGGATTATGCAAGCAGGGCATGTAAGCTGGGTACACACTTGTCAAATTCTCATCCAATCTAACCTCTGACCTACCAGTTGGTCAGACATTGGCAGAATGTGTACACTCATCCTATCCTGGTCATCTGCTCTTGTCAAAATATTTTTAAACCTGCGGAAAAATCAGGTGACCAGATCACCAATCACCCAACCCATATAGAAGTGTGTACACTCCTGAGATTGGTTTGTCCAATTCTTCTCCCAATTCATCTCTATGAGTGACAGTCGGTCTGTCAAAGATTGGAAGAGTGTGTACGGTGACATTTGACAGATGGTTTCAGCAGATGCCACTTGGATTGTGTCAACAGTCTGGTTGGAAATTGGATTCCCAGATCCTTTGGACAAGTGTGTAGCTCAGGGAAAACTGCTCAGTGAGTGAAAGGTCTTGCCACCGAAGCCAAGAGAAGCTCAGTACGGTACAGTGAAACCTGTGGAGAGTCCCACTGTATCGCCATATAGTCACCACACAAGTCTATCTCACCTCTGTACTTGCTGTAGCCAATGGTGAAATATAATAAGTGTGTTTAGGGCCCAAGGCATAAGGCACCAGGGCTCTAAGATGGTTCAGACTATTCATATTTCAACTCATTGCTGCAAGTGAAACTGGAGGAAAGGTAAAATAAGCTTGCTATATATTCAAACAAACTTATGGAAATACTATTAATATTTATATCAAAATACTTATGTATTAAGCTGTATATATTAAAATATATGTGGAAAGGGAATGCATTCATGTTGACATTCATAATGTCTACAGTTATGTCAACATTGTTGAATGTCGACATTAAAAATATGGACATCTGCAGAATATCTACATATTCACAATGTCATCATTCGGCAGAGACCGGAGTGTTAGTGTTAGGCTGTGGCAATGGAGGGTTAGATACCTGGGGGAGGGTTAGGGGTTAGGGATATTTACCATTTGAGGTACCGCAGGATGAGCAACATCACTAGACCCGCAAGACACCTCTGGAGCTACCGTACCCATCATACCAGGTGTCCACTAGACCGCCAGGTATGTTTTCTTGACATTTTAATCATGTCGACATTTCATCACTGTAGACATGACACGTGGTCTATGCTGACATGCATATAATGTTGACATTACGACCATGTCGTCACTCTCACATTATGACTGTCAACATGATAAATGATGTCAAAATACACCACACCTTGTGGAAAGACCTCCTCCCACCAATTTCATTACAACACATAGCAATCCCTTACCATTAGGTTGAACTATTAGGGTTTCGGAAAGGAGGAACTGGCTGATGTTAAATGATTATAATACATCTCTGATAAATAGTTGCTTTATGCATAAAAACTTTACCAAAATGATATGCAAATACTTTTATCAAAATCTCCTGCATAATGTTATGAGACACAGATGCTTCTTGCAGAGAATTATTATGTAAGATCTTAGCACATTCTTGCTGTAAGCAAAATCATTCATCATGATCACAAGGATAAAAACATAACTCCAGGAACCCAAAGTCAAAACCAAAAATATCACTATCTACTACTGTTTGTTACTTGATTCGCCCATCGTTTAATGCAGCTTTGGGATCCAAGCTCCATGGTTAGTGACCACTAGCAAGGTGAGCTTGGAGATTTACGTCACTGGCATGTCAAGCTGTATACAGAAAAATATAGGATCAAATAATGTAATCAGTAACTCATCTTGTGGGCCGACGAAGATCAATAGCCTGAATAATTGAAGTGCATCCTATATATGGGCAATAAGAAATTTGGAATTTTTATTCTTTTTTTAAAATTGATGTCGTCTGGAAAAGCTGGTCAGTCAGCGGGATTGCTGGTCAGTCAGCGGGATTGCTGGTCAGTCAGCGGGATTGCAGAGTGTTGTCTGTCAGCCAGACCAGCTACAAACTATCTGCTTGTTCTAACTACTGAATAACCCTATCTGATCCTAATCGGGTCATTCAATGTATGACGAACTCTGTCACAAATCTGGATATATAGTGATTGTAACAAATTCAACATACAGAGTGCAAAGCTTATTTGCACAAATGGTGCAATTGATCTCCTGTTTGTAGATGTGCTTATTGCTCTGTAATCACTCATATTGTAATACTGGAGTGGATGGGTGTAGTGTGGTGAGAACCGCACACTCCTCACTTTGGGGAGCCCAAAGTCCATGTACGTTTTTCCCTGTCTGCAGCGACACACATTTTGTGAGTTTTATTAAATTATTGAGAAATAAAAACATTTTGGCATGGGTGGAACACGCGCTTGGGGTAAACAGTAAGATAAGTGTCTCCCTTCCAACTCACCATCCATTTTTCAACTGTCCAAATGTCATATACATTGTAATGATTACAGTTCTTTATTGGTCCTTATATTCTTCACACTGGACAAAAATCTATATAATAAAGCAGATCATCATGGCGGTGACAGGTGTGTGCACAATGCACTGCGCGCTCTCACCCGCCGATATTACTGCAGAGCGGCCCATAGAAATATTCTCACCCGCCGATATTACTGCAGCTGCCGTAGAGACAGCAGTCAGAATCCCGGCATCAGAATCCCGACCGCTGGCATTCCGATGCTAAGTATGAGGGTTAGGGTTAGAGGTTATGGTTAAGCACTAGGGGGAGGGTTAGGCTGCAGGGCGACGGTTAGGGTTAGGCTACGGGGAGGATGTTAGAGTTAGGTGGTGAGGGGGAGGGTTAGGCTACTTATCTTTGGGCATCTGGATTCTGAATGTTGAGATGTGGTTGTCGGTATTCTGATAGCCGTCAACTCGACCACTAAAGCCTTGGCGAGAGATAAATGCATGGATATAGAGTACCAACCAATCAGCTCCTAACTGTCACTTTACAGGCTGTGTTTGAAAAAAGACAGTTAGGAGCTGATTGGTTGTCACTTTATCTCCGTCCACTTTATCTCTCTCCAAGGCTTAGTACAGAGACACTTTATTAAGAATCATGTTTCAAAACACGAAAGAACTCTGAGCAGAATAATAGAAGTGCCTGCGAGCTGTGTGTTCTGCCGAAGCACTGCACGGATCAGTCAGATCTGTGCAGTGCCTGTGTGTGTACAGTGTAAAGAAAGGGTCATAAAACAGGAAAAAAAATCAGCATGGGGATCTCACCCCCCCAAAAAAGCATAACCAGCCCCAGATCTCTGAGCCTTTTCTGGTCCTGGAAATTTTGGGGAAAAACTACATAGGATTTTCCTATATTTCCAGTAACAAGCACCCAGCTCAACCAGCCGGCGGGTAATGCCATAGCAGAAGGACACACATCATATTCGGGGTCCCCCTTGCCAAAGCATTATCCAGCCCCAAACTGGTCAACATAGTCCTGGGATTCCTCAGAGAGGACAGGCAAATCCGTGATTTTGGTCACTAAAAACTCATGTAAATCCCAACGTTGCCCAGTGTGTTTAAACATGGCCAAATATGATTCTTAGTATATTTACAAACCAGGGAAGGATAAAAAGAGACAGTGAATGCCGAGAAGAAAGGAGAGAGATATTGAGCCTCAGGAGGAGAAAAAGAGATTTGGGGGAATGGAAGGGAAAAATAAAAGTTACGGAAAAAAAAAATTGGTGACATCTGGGCCAAAATCAATAATACATAATTCAGAAATGCAAAGACTGATGAGCTGGTTTAGTTTATTGCAATAATTTAAATAATAATAATAATAATAATAATAATAATAATAATAACAATAATAATAACAATCTATTATGAACTATCACACGTCTAACCTGAAAACAGAAAAGCAAGTAGTGTGTTTGGATTTGTTAAATAGCTTTGGAATAAACATTAGCTGCAGATAACAGCAAAGCAACAAAGACTCAAATTAACAAAAGAAGAGGAAATAATGAACTTATCAAATAAGACATAAGTATTTATAAAATAATTGCACTGTCTATATGAAAAAATAATAAAATAAAATCCAAGGACTGGATGTTGTGCAATTAATGTTGAAAGTTTTCCTGTTGAAGTCAAGAGACTTTGAAGAAAATAATGAATGCAATTTTACATTGTGTTAAATAAACAAGCTTTTCTTCCCTCCCAAGCTCTAGTACAAAAAAGGCAGCCAAGAGCGATGTAACATAGCAAATAAAATAATAGGTAGTCAGAAAATGAAACATTCAAAAGTCCTGATTTCATTAAAATAAGAATGACGACAAGTACGGCATATAAAATACAGTATGGGGTTTATCCACATCAAATATTTGGTTATAACTAGATGTACCTAAATCCTCTCTTTTGTCACAAGTCAAACAGCTTTTACTATGAGTCTCTGGGACATCAGAACAAAGAGCAAAGGAAAAACTTTCTGATTTAATGTAACAGATGACCTTTTTACATTTTGCTAATGAATCATTACTGATCCTCAGCCTTAGCTGGATCCAGACAGATATTACAAATTCTCTCTCTTCCAAACTAAGATAAAAATCCCAGTTTAATAGGCATGAATTACATTAATAAGCCATGAGTCTGATACTGTAAGTACCTGTCTTTGATGAGAGTTTGGCCCACCAACATTCAGCTTCAAATATAAGTTTATATTGTAACTCAAAATTTTGGCGCCCCAGGGCAAGGACAAAAAGAGACATCCCCTTGTCCTCAAGTTTGGGTTCGGACTATAGACAGACAGTAATTAGTTAGACAATGTCTAGATAGACACCAGAAGTTAGACAGTTAATAGTTACACAAGGATAAAAGTTAGACACAGACAAAAGTCGGACACACTAAAGTTAGACATGTAAAAAGTTCGACAGGTACAAAAGATCGACAGGGTCAAAAGTTCGACATGAAAAAGATCGACACAAAAATGGTCGACAGGTTTTTTTTTTGTTTTTTTTTAGGATTACGGTTAGGTTTAGGGTTAGGCACTAACTGGAGGGTTAGGGTTAGGCACTTACCCCCACGGTTAGGGTTAGGCACTTACCCAGACGGTTAGGGTTAGGCACCAGGAGGAAGGGTTAGGGTTAGGCACCAGGAGGAAGGGTTAGGCACCAAGGGGAGGGTTAGGGTTAGGGTGAAGATTAGGGCTAAAAACAAAAAAAAATAATTGTCCACCATTTTTTGTGTTGACCATTTTCATGTCGA
This sequence comes from Taudactylus pleione, assembly GCA_031769625.1. Lineage (NCBI taxonomy): Eukaryota > Metazoa > Chordata > Amphibia > Anura > Myobatrachidae > Taudactylus > Taudactylus pleione. The sequence continues at coordinate 16,098,245 of JAUIMM010000312.1, read as the reverse complement.
ACTTTTGACCCTGTCGAACTTTTGTACCTGTCGAACTTTTTACATGTCTAACTTTAATGTGTCTGACTTTTGTTTGTGTCTAACTTTTTCCCCTGTCTAACTATTGACTGTCTAACATCTGGTGTCTATCTAGACATTGTCTAACTAATTACTGTCTTGCACTGCTGTAGTTACGGACCTGAGTTTGTGGCACAACAATGTAGCGCAACCATTGTAGCCCTAGAAATTACCCATTGATTCATCTAAAATTAAACTTTTCAATTTGCATGTCAGACGTGAATTTAATGAGATTTGATTCATAAATACCGCCCTTATACAATCAGGCCCATCACAGAAAATTTTGAGGGAAAGAGATAATCGCAACAGTGAGCCTGATCCAGGCGTAGGTACAGACTTTTGTTGCAGCCACTACTGCGAATTTATGCTGATGCCTACTGAGATGCCCAACGGCAGGTGCTCTAATCCGCTGCAATGTGATGAAAGTTGCACCATCGAACAGACATCGGCTGCACCATCGGAATTAGAGCAACCCTATTGTTGCTCAGTATGTCTGACAGTACATGTCTGCCTGTGCCAGTGGAACTGTGTATTTCACTGCAGCCCCTGACACCGGCACACTCCAACACCTCTGTCGTTGAAAGTAAATCCACCAGTCACTGCTCAGGACCGCCTATCACAATGGCATGGATCTCCATGCCATTCCAATATGCATCCAACAGCAGTAACCATGTTCATCAGGTGCGGTGCATTTTGCCCCCCCTGTTCTAAATCTATCCACTTCTGAATCAAGCCCAGTATCACATGATCCAAATCATATAAAGGTACCATATACCCAGTAACACAGAAACCAGTATATTGACTGCATTCTACATTGAACTATCCTTCATCAAATAAATAAAGTTTGCCAAACAATGCTTATCCAGACTTATTAGCTACATGGAGCTGGCAAGGGAATTACACAGTTGAAACAATGGGAGAGATGTAAGAAGCTCAGAAGCGGTATCAGCACATGTTATGTGCGCTGATATCGTTTCTACCCGATATATACCGCTTCTACCCGATGTATGATAGGGGGTTTGGCGGTAAATTACAGGGGCGCTATGCCTCTGGTGGCACTTTGGAGTGGTACCTGTAGGTCAGTCATTTGCATACACTAGGACAGTGGTTCTCAAACTCGGGGCCTGATTCAGAGCCGCTCGTAAGCGGCCGCTCGTTTGCTCCGAGCGATGTTCGCACATCTGCGCATGCGTATGGGTCGTAATGCACATGCGCCAACCAGTCATTGCGGTCGGAAATCGTGTATTCGCAAAATAGTGAGTGCCTGCTAATTTGAGTGACAGGATGAGGCGTTTGTGGGTGGTAACAGGGGAAGGTGCTTGAAAACGGGGAGTGGAGATCCGAACGCAGGCGTGCCAAACGGTCAAAACGGGCGTTTTAAAGGTGTGCATAATTAACAAAGCAGCGTCATCGGCCACGTCACTTGGTTGTCTCTTAGCCTGAACTGTTCGCATGATTGCAGTAGGAAAATCCAACCACAAGCACTGCGAGCAGTTCAGACGCCTTTCGATGTACTCGATTAATCTAATAAATAGCGGAGATGACGTATGATGCGAACGGCCAGGGGGCGTTTTTACAAAATAGCGAGCGCATATTTCGTTAGCTCGCTCAGACATAGAGGCGTCAACAGACCGCAAAGAGCGAGCGCTCTATTTAAATATCTGGCCCCTTTTTCTGAAGCACAAATAGCGTCCGGCTCTGAATCAGGCCCTCGGTCCTCAGGACCCCACCGCTCAAGTTTTGCAGGTCACCCAGCAGGTGCACAGGTGTGTTCATTTACTCACTGACACATTTTAAAAGATCCACAGGTGGAGATAATTATTTCACTTGCGATTTTGTGAGGAGACCTGGAAAACATGCACTGTTTGGGGTCCTAAGGACCGAGGGCCTGATTCAGAGCCGGACGCAATCAGCCGTTCGCTCGTACATATTCGATTGTTTTAAACCATGCATGCGTCCGGTTCTCATTGCGCATGTGCGGCCGGATCATTGCGGTCATTTTTCGTTCGCTCGTATACACAGCGAACAGAAAGTGACCTATGTAATTTGATTGACAGAATGTTCCGTTTATGGGTGGAAACGGGGGTGGAGATAAGAAAACGCTTTCGTGGCAAGGCGTTTTTTAGGCGTACATGTATTATCTTGTGCGAACGTCCAATTTGGACGCTATTTTGGAGACGTCACTGTGTGATCCAGTTTCCATTATGACTGCTCGTTCAGCTTGTGGTAGGGTATTGGATCTCGCAAAGACGATGGTCTCTTCGTAGCTCCCTTAGCGAGTCGATGTTTTGCTATTCTCCTTTACAAGGCACAAGACCAATCACCTAATAATTGGATCACTTGCGAGAAGGTGATTTTCAATGGCCATGATTTATTAGCTAAATTTGGAACGCATGTTGTGTTCCTATTTGTTTGTGTTTTGTAATCACAGCAATCACAAAATAAATTTTAAAATAAAGGTAAAAATGTTTTTTTTTTTTGGCTCTATTCTGTACGCATGTTGTTATCAGTTTTTTGTTTTTTTTAAAAAGCCCAACACATTTTTTGGAAAGGTAAAATTTTTGTTTACATTTTGGTGACAATACAGAAAGACAATCAGCTACTAATTGCTTTGCTTGTGTTATTGTTTACCTACCTGTTACCTTATGTTTTTTGGATGGAAACATTTTTTTAAGTATATGACCTTTGTTATGTATTTAAGTATGTTTGTTCCAGTCCCTTTTAGCCATTTGCTAATGATTTTGTCACACATTTTTTTATGAAGGGATTTTTATTTTTCCAAAATTTAAATGTTGACATTTTTTTACAAATGTGGCTTTTTTATCAGCCAATTTGTTATTTTATTTTACATCCCAAAAATAAATTAATGCAAAAAAAAAAAACAATACACAAGAAAGGAGAGGGAGGTTTGGTGTAGCAAAAATATGGGGCAAACACAGAGATGGAATTTGGGGAAATTAGCCAGTGCTGTCAACGCCTTCTCCCCCGCTTGGCTTGATGTTGGAGAGAGCATGATTTTGTCCGTCTGGTTGTACGGCGTGCCTGGGCAGAGGTAGCTGGTGTTTCCTCTGGGCTAGGCATAGGGCTAGGCACATTTGGAGGGATGGCCGATGTTGCGCCAGAGGTGGAGGGCCCTGATGTTCCGGCAGGAAGGGAGGCCGGCTCCAACATGCGCAGGCGGACGAGCTGCTCCAGGGCATTAGCTATTCTGACATTGGCCGCAGCGTTTGCTTCCAGGGCGTCCACCACCCGTAGCAGATTGGCGTCCATCCTCATCAGAATCTCGGTGTTTTTATCCATTTTGTCATTGAGATTTGTGAGAAGGGCCACTGCCTGCGAGGGGGAAGGCCCTGGACTGTCCGCCACAGGGTCTCCAGCCGGAAATACTGCTTCCTCCCCTGCGGAGCCAGCAGATCTACTGCGGCCAACCTCAGTCCTGGAGCAGAATCGTCCTCTTCTTTTGTGCCTGTGTGAAAAAGAGAGATCATAAAAATATTAGTACATTTGTCTTTGTATTTAAACAAGTTGTTCCAACATTTTTAACTAAATTACCTGCAGCAACATGTGGAACCGCAAAGTCTGGCATGTCTGTGTCCATGTTGGACACGCCAAACACCTCCTCTTCCTGCACACACCCCTGTGCCAGTTCCTCCAAATCGGTTAACTCCAATGACACAGGGGTTGACCCACCACCTGTCCCCCCTGCATGCCTAGCCCTATCAGCCAGTTTTGTTTGAGCCGATATTTGAAGTCACTCCATCTGTTGTTTAAAAATGTATGTTTAGTTTTTTAACTAAGTTTTTAGAATTTTGGAAATAGGTTACAGCATTTACCGGCGTTTAACTTCTTTGGTTGAACAGACAAAATCACCAACACCATTGACAGCACTGGCAGTTTCCATCTCTGGCTTGCACCCATATTTCGGGGTGTCTGTGCCAGGTTATCCACGCACTTTTGCACCAAAGCCTCCATCTCCTTTCTTGTGAATTGTGGCTGCCTTTTTCGTTTGGCCCTGGCCTGGGTACTAGGCCCCGCAGCCTCCTCATTGTCAGTCTCAACACCTTACAAAAAATAAAACAATAATTATTGTTTTTGTTTTTTTGTGTGGTAACTTTACATTTGGAGCTACTTACTGTTTGGTCCTGGATTTTGGCTTTGCTGCTGTTCAGTGGACATGATTAAACCCTTGAATTCAGCAGACCCATTGTGGCCTCTCGTGACGTTTTTATAGATGCGTGTGCATTATACGGGCGCATCTATTGTGCGTCATTGATTTGATTGGGAAAGTTAGGTCTAGTTAAGGCATTTTTGTGGCCTTGTTTCTGGGTGGGTTGATTGAAGTGGTTGGAGGTTGTTATAGGTGCGAAGTAGTGGTTGGTGAAGTTGTTTGGATTTGGTGCAAGTTGTCGATTGGTCTTTTTTTTTGGCATTTTTGCGTTTTTTTAATAAGCCTTTTTTTTGGTGTTGAGGTAAGTTTGGTGGGTCGATTTTTGGGGTGTTTTAAATTTTTTTTTTTTTTTTAAATGTCGTTTTTTTTTTTTTAGTTTTTTTTTTTTTTAATCTCTTTTCGTGGACTGCATTTCGATTTTCGGGATCGTCTTTGTACAGTAAGTGTTTATTGACATACATTAGACCCTGTTTATTGTTAACATTTATCATGTTTTTTTAAGGGGTCTCACTATGTCTTTTTTTTTTTTTTGCCCAAATGATTATTTGCCCAACAAAAATGCGAAATGTCTTGCGTATATTTTGCCTATCTCCTGTCTGTGGCGTTAGCGTACCATTTAGCTGTATTTTGTATCCTCTATTGCATATATTTTGCCCATCTCCTGTCTGTGGCGTTAGCGTACCATTTAGCGGTATTTTGTATCCTCTATTGCGTATATTTTGCCCATCTCCTGTCTGTGGCATTAGCGTACCATTTAGCGGTATTTTGTATCCTCTATTGCGTATATTTTGCCCATTTCCTGTCTGTGGAGTTAGCGTACCATTTAGCGGTATTTTGTATCCTCTATTGCCTATATTTTGCACATCTCCTGTCTGTGGCGTTAGCGTACCATTTAGCGGTATTTTGTATCCTCTATTGCGTATATTTTGCACATCTCCTGTCTGTGGCGTTAGCGTACATTGCATTATTCGAATAAAAACATACACTAACAACATCTGTGTAGTGCATGCATTCTTTATATTTTTGCCTTAGCCTGTCTTTATTTTGTTGTAATTTTTTTTTTATGTTAAATCTAATTCGTAGGTTTACTTCAAGATGTCACTGCCTAACCCTGTAAGATTCTTCTTAATGTGTAAAAAAGATAAGTATATTTTCTTATTTTCTTATTTTTAAAATAACTACATTGTCTAACATTTCAGATTGATGTTGGGCGAATTATAGTGGCGATGGTCCATGACCCTGACCAACCTGAGCATCCTCCTAGGCATAGGCATCGTAGGTGTACAAGGCCCCAGATATTTAGAACACGTGTCACCCTTTTTGGAATGCCTGATGATGTGGTTTTACGGTGGTATCGCCTACCACCCCATATCATCCTAGACACTCTTTCATTAATAGAGAGTGATCTTGAAAGGCAAATTAACAATCCAACAGCAATACCACCACTTACGCAGTTAATGTCGGTGTTACATTATTGCGCCTCAGGATCCTTCCAGACCACAGTTGGGATCGTTGCCGGCATTTCCCAATCCTCCTTTTCAAGGATCCTGAGTGCGGTAATGGATGCACTCTTTAAGCACCTCCATCATTTTATTAATATGCCATTGGATATAGGTTCCCTTAATGTGGTGAAGCAGAAATGTTTCCAAATTGCAGGCTTCCCACACATCATAGGGGTTGTGGACGGCACTAACATACCACTTCAGCCTCCAGCAGCGCTGGAGGCCATATTTAGGAACCGCAAACATTTCCATTCAATGAATGTAATGGTGGTATGTGATGCCTCCCTCCAGATCCTGTCCCTGAATGCCAAATTTCCAGGAAGTGCACATGATTCATTTGTCATCCGGCAATCAGGGCTTTGGCACAAATTAAACAACCTACAAGCTGGTGACGCGTGGCTTCTGGGTAAGTGGTACCCCTAATTTTAAAACCAAACACTGTTGACTTAGAAATGGTACTGAATGTTTTTTTATTTTCACAGGAGACAGTGGTTACCTTTGCATGCCCTGGCTGCTCACTCCATATTTGGTTCCTACACCAGGGCCACAATATAATTCCGCACTTACTGCCACCAGGCAGGTGGTGGAGCATTGTATTGGCCTTTTAAAAGGCCGATTTTGATGCCTCCACCGCTCTGGTGGGGACCTCATGTATTTGCCGGCTATGGTTTCCAAAATTGTGGTCCTTTGTGGGATATTTCACAACATCGCCATAAGGAGTGGTGTCCCAATGCAGCCAGAGGATGCCTTGCCTGAGGATGGCCCCCCCGAGGTTGGTCGGAGGAGAGTGTCAGGGGGGGCATACGTGATGAGGTCGTTTCACGCTTTTCAAGGTATTTGAATTTCCTTGGTTTTACATTTGTTGACATTGTGAAAACTGAAAATTATGTGTGTTTACTATCCAATGATTCAAATTTTAACCTTTTTTTTTTTTGTGCAAAATCCAAACAACAACCTTCTTACTTCCTGAAAATGCTCGCCTGTGACATTAATGACTCACAAATGACCTTTACACCTGGACAAATGTGTTTCTTACCTGATTTTTCGACAACATGTTGGCATGCACCATCTTCAACCAGTTCTTGATTTTTTGTTTCCAATCTTTGTGTATATTTGTTTTTTATTGTGAGATATTGTATAATAAACAAATTTTAAAATTATTCGTTTTTTTTTTACATGAAAAACCAGCAAATGGACAGTACCTTTTAACTTAATTTACAAGTGGTTTTTTTTTAATTTTTAATTTTTTTTACAAACAATTTTAAAAACAACATAACAATTAACATGTTTGCATAGTTTGGCCTACCTTTTTTCGTATTTTTTTACCTATTTTGGGAGTTGCATGGATATTTTTGAAAAAATTTAATAATTACATAAGGGTATTTTAGAAAAACATTATGGAGTTAATGTCAATTGGCCCAATTATTGGAATGTCCAAATATGTCTTTAAAGTCTTGGAAACCATTCTTTTTTTTTAAAGTTAAATATTTAAAGAATATTTACTCCAAAAATTTTGTATGCCACATTGTTTGCATTTTCATATGCAAATTCCATAAACCCAAATGTTTACCCAAAAAACAAACAAAATGATTGACCTTGTGAGCTAATTTTGGAGTCAATAAATGAGATTTGTTTAAAGAAACAGCTTTTATTAACAAAATAAAATAACATAATAAATTAATTTCTCAAAAAAACAATTAAATGGTCCATTGCGACCAGCAGCTGGACCAAATGTCCCCTCATCGCCATTATCTGGCCCAAAATGGCTTGATCCCACCTCCTTGGGTCTGTAGAAAGACAAATATGAGTTTTAATTAAATGTGAATTTTTAAAAAAATACATACAAGAAAAACAGTATGATTTACACTTAAATAAAGTTTACATACCATGCTAATTTTGGTGCTAAACTATAATGGTAACATAAATTTGCCTAAATTACCAATTGGCACCAAAAAACAAAAAAACAAGACATGAACATGAGAATAGTGGTTTGAACAATTACTTTGGGATCTTAAATAATCCTTACACCATTTGTATATTGATTTTAGTGTAGAAATTTAAAAAAGCACAATGAAACTTGTATTTGGCTCTGGTATATGTGGTTATTGTAAAGTTTATTTTGTTTTGAAACATGAATAAATTTGGCCAAAAACTTTAAAAAAGAATAAAAAAACGATTTTAAAAATAAAAATTAAAGATAAAATTGGGGGCAAAATTTTTGAACAAATACCACCCAAAAGAAAAAATAGACTGCCCTTAGATTGTAAGCAGGGATACCACAGTGTATGCATATAGGGCACATTTTAACACAATAATTGCAAACATAAAATACAAAATACCTGCAGGTTCAGGGCCAGGTTGGCCCAGATCCTCTTCCTCTGAAGTCGGCCAGTGGATGGTCAAAGAAGGTGGCGAAATGTCCGGGGAGGATAAAGGGGAGGGGTTGGATGCAGGAGTGGGTGCATCAGGGGATCTGGATGGGTAGGGCAGGGGAGGGAGGGGTTATTTGGATTTGGGGAGCAGGAGAGGGAGGGGAAATAGGGATGACCAGGTCAGGAGAGGGTGGCGAAATTTGGGAGGAGTGGGCAGGGGAGGAGATGGTGGGAGTTGGGGAGCGGGGTCGGGCAAGCCTCCGTCTCTGTCTCTGGATCCGCTCCTGACCTAAATGATGTATAGTTTGTAATATTAGCAAATATGTATACCAAAAAACATTTTAAATGTAAAACATTAACCCAAAAGAAAATATTAATTTAAAAAAAAAAACATTAACAAGGTCTCATTTAGCCCGAAAAAAATGCATACTGCACACATGCGCACGCATTAATGCAAATTTACATTAGCAAAGACAAAAAGTAACAACAGACTGTCATAGATATATAAACATTCAAATATCCACTTATGCCAATGGATCCTCATCTGAAGATGCGCAAGCAGGTGTGGGGACCGGCATCGTAAATCTGACCACCGGCATTCTAATTGGCCGATGGTCCTCCGAAATCCCATGGCCCACAGCCTGCGCCGCACCTCCGTGTATGCCCGGCGCTTGTGTTGGTTGGTGACGGGGGGCGACATGTCTGTTATACGGTGATCAATAATTTCAGTGAACACCAGCAGCTCACGCCGTGTAAAAGCACTGGCTCTCATGATGGCAATGTTTTTTTTTTTACACAAATCAAACCCCTAAATTTTGATTGGCTATTGTACTTTCATAAATAACATGAAGAATTCTATTGGTTAATGTGTGAGTCATGTGAACAACCCCTAAAAATATATTGTGACTTATGATTGGCTTGCTGCATCTGGATGCGTTAGCAACAAGCTGGAAATAAAACAATTTCAAAATTAAAAACAAAAATAAAAGCTATTAAAAAAGCAAACAAACTGCCTTTGGATTGAAAAAAAACCAAGTTTGCCGTTAAAAGCGGACGGATTCTACGGACCAAAATGAACACAAAACAAACAATAAAGTTTATTGACATTCAAAAAAGAAACAAGATTAAAAACTTTCGACCAACAATTAAGTCAATTAAGGTAATGATTGCCACCAATCGATTCACGGATGTTTAACGAAGGAGAAACAAGGCAATCGACAAATGACAGGCCTATTTCCGGTCGTACTTGTGCGAGCGAACACTTCATCCAAAAACGAGTAGTGCGCTCGCTATTTCGGACGCTCGTTAGCTAGAGGAGGAGTTGTGGAAATATGGGGAGGAAGACTCGCTTCGAGCGACCACCCGTGCGAGCGCTTGGTTTGACATTTGGATGGTCATACCTACTGTGGGCGAACGGCTGATTGCGTCCGGCTCTGAATCAGGCCCCGAGTTTGAGAACCTGTACACTAGTATCTATCTCATGTGAGGCAGTGCCTAATAAATTATCAACCCACATCTTTGGTCTAAATCAAAGTTGCGAGTTGGGTGCGAGTTGGGTCCTGTGAACGTGAACCTCATTTTTACTTGCAATCCAGTTGCAAATTCACATTGATTTCTCAGAAGAAATTAACACTATTTTGTGTGCACACCCTGAGCAGGTGATAAGGCAGGGAAAATCTTATTTTAAGGTCAAAACGTCAGGACACAGGGCCTGATTCAGACCTGCTCGCAAGTGCTTGAGCACTCGTGAGCGGTTCGATGGTGTGCTCTGCGCACGCGAAGCGGCCGCACTGCGCATGCGCAAGCCCCGGAGCGAGAGAGAAATTCTCTCACTCCGTGGCTCACTACAAAAGGGGCGGCTGTCGATGTTGATCAACAGCTCGCCCCGTTTTGTAGGCATGGCGGGGGGGCTTCACAAACGGAGGAGTTCCCAAGCAAACGCCTGCCGTTTGTGGGCGGCCCCACTGACATCACAAGTGATGTCAGCAGTGGGAGAGCTTCCAGCTCTATTAGAGCCAGAAGCTCTCTGGGGCTTGCGGGAATGAGACCCTACCACAAGGGTCTTGTCAGAAGCACCCACAGCTATGCGAGCGGCCAGGAGGCCGCACAAAAAAAAAAAAAACGCCCTGATTCAGAGCGAGCGCTCTTTCAGAGCGTCCGTCTCTGAATCAGGCCCACAGTGCAGAACCTCTGTTACACCCCTCACAATAAATAATCAGCCTGTGGATTGCAGACATCGGCGAGTTCTGTGCTAGATTGCCCAATGTTTTAAAGTAGCAGTCATTTAACAGGCAAAATTAACCTGTTTTTGCCTTTTAAATGACTGCTACTTTAAAACATCGGGCAATCTCGCACAGAACTCGCCAATGTCTGCAGTCCGCACTCCGCAGGCTATTACATTTACCCCATGGAGGGGTTTAAATAGCATAATTTGGCCAATAAAAGGCATATCAGTTTTCAGGTGAATTTCATTAAAAGCTCAATAATGGGTTAAATGATGTGGAACAGGTATGTATAGGTGTAAGTGATGTGGAATAGGAATGTGGGGGTAAAAGTGATGTGGGACAAGTATATGGAGGTGTAAATTATGTGGGACAGGTATGTGGAGGTGTAAATGATGTGGGACAGGTATGTGGAGGTGTAAATGATGTGGGACGTACTATATGTGGATGTAAATGATGTGGTACAGGTATGTGGATGTAAATGATGTTGGACAGGTACTATGGACCTTATTCAGAGGCGGCCGTCTCGATGTTTTGCCAGTGTGCATGCGCACGAAGGAGCTGGCTCCCTCGTGCGCATGCGTGAGACCCGCTACGACCGACAGCATCGGGGGAAGGCCCCACTGACATCACTAGTGATGTCAGTGGAGAGCTTCCGGCTTTGACAGACCCAGAAGTCTCTGACCATCGCGACCATCACCGGAGCGGTTGTTAGAGCTGTGGCTGTTAACCCACAGCCTAATGACCGCAACAGAGGCGGGCGGTCAGGATGCAAGTGGCCGCCCAGTTTCTGAGCAACTGCTTGCATCCTCCGACCGCCTCTGAATGAGGCCCTATATGTGGATGTAAATGATGTGGGACAGGTACTATGGGGGTCATTCAGATCCGGTCGTAAGCGCCGATGCGCTCGGACCGGGTCGATGGCCCGCCACAGAGCATGTGCACGCCGGCGCCTTCGTGCGCATGCATGAGACCCTTGCCGGTCGTAGTGGGTCTCGATCCAAAGGGGGCAAGCTGACGGTGTTGATTGACAGCTCGCCCCGTTTGGAAGGTGGGCCGGGGGGGGTGGCAGCCCAAACGGGGGCATTCCCATGGGAACGCCTACCGTTTGGGGGCGGCCCCACTGACATCACTAGTGATGTCAGTGGAGAGCTTCCGACTCAGACAGAGCCAAAAGCTCTCCGGGGCTTACGACAAGGGAGACCCTACCCTAGGGTCTCGCCGTAAGCCCCGATGGTCGCAATGGTCTTGGCCATCACGACCATCACCTTAGGCGGTCGTAAGGCTGTGGGAGTTAACCCACAGCCTTACCACCGAAAGGAGGACGTCTTGAAAATTCAAGACGTCCTCCCCTCATTCAGACCGACCGCACGGTCTGTGCGACTGGCTCTGAATGAGGTCCAATATGTGGATGTAAATGATGTGGGACAGGTATGTGGATGTAAATGATGTGGGACAGGTATGTGGATGTAAATGATGTGGGACAGATACTGTATGTGGATGTAAGCAGATGGAGCGAGCTGTCGATGTTGATTGACAGCTTGATTCCGTTTGCTGGGTGGGCAGGGGGCGTGCCCGGCCAAACGGAGGCGTTCTTTCGGAACGCTTGCCGTTTTGTGGGCGTCCCCACTGACATCATCAGTGATGTCAGTGGGGAGCTTCCTGCTCAAACAGAGCAGGAAGCTCACTGGGGCTTAAGGTTGACGAGACCCTACCCTAGGGTCTCGTCGTAAGCCCCGATGGTCGCGATGGTCTTGACCATCGCGACCATCTCCCTTAGCGGTCGTTAGAGCTGTGGGTGTTAACCCACAGCCTAACGACCGACATGGAGGCGGCCGTTCAGGATGCAAGCGGCCGCCCTGTTTCTGAGTGACCGCTTGCATCCTACGACCGCCTCTGAATGAGGCCCTGTATGTGGAGGTGTAAACGATGCAGGACAGGTACTGTATGTGTTGGTGTAAATGATGTAGGACAGGTACTGTATGTGGAGGTGTAAATGATGTAGGACAGGTACTGTATGTGGAGGTGTAAATGATGTGGCACAGGTGTGTGGAGGTGTAAATTATGTGGGACAGGTATATGGAGGTGTAAATGATATGACACAGGTATGTGGATGTGTAAATTATGTGGGACAGGTATATGGAGGTGTAAATGATATGGCACAGGTTTGTGGAGGTGTAAATTATGTGGGACATCTGTCATTTCGCGAGGTGTAAGTATATGAAACAGCATATACTTACACATGTTCGGCATGGTTCGGGTAAGTCGGTTTGTTGTTTTGCCAAGACCCTGGATGCTACGGAGAGCAGCGCCAGGATGTAGGTGAGTATAGGATATCTTTTGCAGGTACTTCCACATGGAATTCTACATTGGACAAGTGGACCGACCGGCTGTTACAGGTGTGATTGAGGTGTGTGTAATAAATTTATACTAACTACGGTATGTGTGTTGTGTCTTTATTTAACTATTTATTTTACAGTGGAGGCACGGGTGCCGGCCGCCTGCTGGCACTTGTAGTTCCACAAGAGTCAAGGGGCAGACATGTTTACTTCTCTTTTACACTTTATTACCCCCGTAACCACAGGGGGGCGGGGAAGAGCCCCCGGCTTCAGACCCAGGCTGGGGTTTCGGGAGAGAGGGGACCCCTTCTTGTGGGGGTCCCCACCTCCCCTGAGATCCCTGACTTGGCCTGACCTGCTTCGGGTGAGAATGTTTTGGCCCTGGAGACCCTTTAAAAGGAACTCCTGCTGTAGCATTACACCCCGGTTGGTTTTGGGTCCGGAGCTGGTTTAAACATAGGGGGACCCCTACGCTTTTTTCCCCCCTATGTTTAAAACCAGCACTGGCCCTGCAGGTGCTGGTTTCTACATTACGGTGGAACCCTACTCGTTTTTTTCCTCATAATTTTCGGAACCAGGACTGGCTGACAAGTCCGGGGCTGGTTAGGCTTTTGGGGGGGACCCTAGGTCATTTTCTTTTAATAATTATCCCTATTTAAACTATTTACAAGCATAAACATACACAAATCACAATGATTTGTGTATGTTTTTGCCAAACTCGCAGCTCAGGAGTTTAAAAAGTGAGTTTGCTGTCATCTTACCCAAGCTTGTCATCGACCGATCTCGATTCTTAGTAAATTTACCCCCAGGAGTCTATTGCCAACTATATATATATATATATATATATATATATACTAATATACTAATAGGCTAGTTATTTGAATATAACTTTTATGTAGACATGTTTATAAAGGGATGTAGTCAGGTTACCGGCTGCAGGCGACAGTGGAGGCCCGACCTGGGACTACAGATAGGCATCAAAATCCTGATGCTTATCTTTAGCCCCACGCCGAAATCCTGATGGCCGGCATCCCGAATGAAGGTAAGCTGGGTTTCTTAGCTCGTAGCCACGGGAGGAAGGGTTAGGTTTAGGAACCCCCGGATGAGATTAGGGTTAGGCACACCTCGGGGAGGGTTAGGGTTATGCTAGGGGAAGGGGTGGTTAGGTTTTAGGGTTTGGGAAGGGGGGTTAGGGTTAGGCACCACTGGGGGGGACTTAGGGTTATGCACCACCCCAAGAGTTTCAGGGTTAGGCACCACTAAGGCAGGGTTAGGGGAGGGAGAAGGGAGGGTTAGGGTACTTACCTTCCTCAGTTGGGATCTCCATCCTTCAGTGTTTCAGCGTCGGTATTTCGTCCAGTGTCTATTCAGCCACCTGCATTAAATGCCGATTCCATTAATAGATGCTTTTTACCTACTTCTATTACTCTATAGTTTCTGTCTTGTTTATTTTGCTATATACAGTATGCCCTTATACATGAAAATTCCTAATTTTGTCCTGCATCAGTCTGTGTGTTACCTCCTCCCAATATACTGCATCATCTGTATAGCTTTGGTTTTGTCTCTAGTTCCAACTCTTAGGGGTAAATTTACTAAGAATCGAGATAGGTCGAGATGACCATCTCGGGTGATTTATTGATTTTTCCCTGCTTGCAAATTTACTAAAGGCAAAGTCGGGTGAGTTACAGAGAGATTTCTCTCATCTCACTCGTAAAACTCGGGTGAGATAGCAATCTCTAATCAAATCACCTTCGAGCCAAATCGTAAGTACTTTTCACCTAAAACATACATCTCTCAAATTTACCAATAATCGGGATGACAAGCTCGGGTGAGATAGGAGCAAACTCTCTGTCAAAATAACTTTTCAAACTCTCAAACCCCTGAGCTGCGAGATGGTCAGAAACATACAGAAATCATTGTGATTTGTGTATGTTTCTTTCTGTAACTGGAAAAACTAGGGATAATTTGTAAAAAAAAAAAGACGTGAGGTCCCCCCCAAAAAACACTAACCAGCATCGGGCTTGCCAGCCTGTCCAGGTTTTTAACATTACAGGAAAAATATGACGTGAGTTCCACCGTATATTTAAAACCAGCTCTGCACCCTTTCTAACGGGGGACTGATGACACAGCCAGGGGTGCCCTTTCACCAGGCCCCCCAGCCGCAGCATCAGCCCTGACCGTTAGTCAGCCCAGGCCAGGGATCCTTAGGGAGTTGGTGACCCCCCCAATAAAGGGGTCACCCTCTCCAGGGCACCCCTGGCTGTGGCTGATAGCACGGGGCTATCCCCGCCACCCCTGGGTGGTGGGTGGCGGGTTGATAGTGTTTGGTGTAGTGTAAAAAAAAGATTTATCATCATTGTCTTTACATTGGAACTACAGGTCCCAGCAAGCCTCCCCCACATGCTTCTACTTGGAGAACCACAAGTACCAACATGCAGGGCATTAAGGGCCCACTGGTACCTGTACTTCACCTGTAAAGAAATGGTTAAAAAAACACACAACACACCGTGATAATAAAGCTTTAATGCATACATACATACACATACATACTCACTAGTTTCCAGAAGTTCATGTCCACTTGTCAACATAAAGTATCCCTTCAAAATACCTGTAAAAAAAGATCCCATACTCACCTTTATGTCCCATGATGTTCTCCATAGAAATCCAAGAGGGGCCCCGGATACAATGTAACAGCATGTTACTGCATGCTGTTACACTGCGCTACTGTCTGCTCGTGGGAAAGTCCCGGGCCGCCGGCCAATCAGCAGCTGCTAACATTAGCGGCCGCTCATTGGCTGGGACCCACGTGGGCTTAGCCAATGAGCGGCTCCTCCACGGGAAAACAAACAAGCAGCAAGCACATATCTCACTGATATATGCTGGCTGCTAGCTCGGGAGAGATTTGCAGAGAGAAAACACTGCAATCTCGGGTGAGTAAACTCCTGTAAAACGAATTACTCGGGAATTTCGTTCTTGAATTTCTCGTTCTGCTTCACCATCGGCAAACTCGTTTAGCCTCAAATCGCCTGTTGGTACACTGCGCTACTGTCTGCTCGTTGGAAAGTCCCGGGCCGCCGGCCAATCAGCAGCTGCTAACATTAGCGGCCGCTCATTGGCTGGGACCCACGTGGGCTTAGCCAATGAGCGGCTCCTCCACGGGAAAACAAACAAGCAGCAAGCACATATCTCACTGATATATGCTGGCTGCTAGCTCGGGAGAGATTTGCAGAGAGAAAACACTGCAATCTCGGGTGAGTAACCTCCTGTAAAACGAAATACTCGGGAATTTCGTTCTTGAATCTCTCGTTCTGCTTCACCATCGGCAAACTCGTTTAGCCTCAAATCGCCTGTTGGTGGATTTGGTAAAAGAAAACGGATTAAATCACCCGTATTTTGGCGAATTCCAGCGAGATAAATCACGTTGAAAATCGGGACCATCTCGAATCTTAGTAAATTTACCCCTTACTTTCATGTGTGATTTCAGCACTTCAAGGTGCTGACAATGCTTAATACCTTCTCTAGGTTGAGATCATATAAAAAAGTTTTTTGTCTTGTGTTTAGTCCATTAATAATGCATTTCTAATCGAATCGCCTGTGAGTTTCAACATGAAGTCCTCTGACCTGGGCAGGATATACTAAGCTGCAGTTTGCATATTTCATGCGTTTGCAAACCGAGCAATGTCTCAAAGGCAAACTGGATTCATTTAAAGTTAAACGACCTAAGATAATTCCTCTTTCCACCAAACAAGTTAGTGATAAAGAGGAGAGATAACTGTCTGTCTGCTGATTGGGGCAGCTTTTGTTTCATTGTATTGTTTTTTCTTCCAGAAATATAGGTAAATTAGGGTTACTTTAGAAAAATACAAAATATACAATATATCAAACCATTTGAGATATCAAAACTCGACATATGATGCTTTGCACACCCACTTACCAGCAAAAGAAGGACTGACAAATTGGTATATTTGTCTAGAGACTGTACAAATATCAGAATTATTAAGTTCTAGTCAAAGATCAATTTAAATTAAAGCCAAAAGTGAATTTTTTTTTTTTTTTACCATCATAACAGTTCATGTCCTACAAAAAGATCTGTTAAAATACCCCTTTCCCCTTTTTGATATTGCACCTGACTCAGGACCTCATTCAGAGGCACTCGGAAAATGCGAGCGCAAGCTCTGAATAAGGGCGGCCACATCTAAAAAATGATCCGGCCTCCTGGCCGCTCGCTAGGCAGCTTTAACGAGTGGCCAGGATGATGGTTGCAGTGGTCAAGACCATCTCGACCATTGGGGCTTGCGATGAGACCCTTGTGGTAGGGTCTCGTCTGCCGCAAGCCCCAGTGAGCTTTCGGCTCTATTAGTGATGTCAGTGGTGCCGCCCCCAAACGGCAGGCGTTCCGTCCGGAACGCCTCCGTTTGTGTAGCCACCTCCCCCGCCCCCCCTACAAAACGGGGCGAGCTGTTGATCACCATCGACAGCCACCCCTTTTGCAGTGAGTCCCAGAGCGCCAATACTCTGTCTGGAACAGGGCACCAAAAGGTCTAGTTATGGCTCTGAATCTTACACTTTAAAGAGACACAAAAATTATATTGCTACATCAGTAGAAAATGCTTAACCCTGCTGGGGATCTCACCTCTGGGCCCTCCCATCTCCCTTACTGACTGTTCCCTGCTTTGCGTAGTAGTTGTACTTCTGCCACTACTTCTTTTCATCTATTAATATCTATATACTTTAACCAGATGTAAATGTAAGTAATTTCAACCATAGTGTGTGGGGATTAAAAAACATACAATAAAAGATCTCCAAGGCGCAGCCTAGAGAGAGGCTGAGCTACAGTATCCCAATGAGAATCACTAATTCTACTCCACTCAAACCAAAACAACAAAAAATGTGTAGTTAGTCCGAAATAAGGTCATAAACCAATCAAGTTCCAACAGAAACATTAAGTACAAAATACAAAGTCCCAATATTCAATAGATTTTAGTTTCCCGGCTTAATTTTTCTTACATGGTTTCAGAGTCATCTCAGTATTACAATCAGCTACGTATCACCTTGTAAGACCCCTAGAGTCAGACTAGTGAGGACTTCTGCCAATAACCTATGGAAACCTTAGGTTATTAAAGGAATCTGCTGTTCCCTTAGAGCTGGATATGCTTACCAGTATTTACTGTCTGGTCTTAAATCTCGGAACTGTAGGGGCTTACATCCTGCTGATGAGAGAATGTGATGGTGATGGTCAAGGATGGAGATGTGGCTAATGGAGCGGAGACGCGGCTTTGGTGGCTGGTTGCCACCTTGAGGGTTGAGATGCGGCCTTAAGGGTCGAAGTGCGGCTTTGGAAGCACGATGTGGCCTTGAGGGCTGAGGTGTGGCACTGATGCTGAGGTGCGGCCTTGATGGCCGAGGTGCAGCCTTGAGGACCGAAGGATGTCTTTGGAAAGATGATACGGCCTTGAGGGCCAAGGTGCGGCACAGGTGCCAAGGTGCAGCATTGAGGACCAAGGTGCGGCATTGAGGGCTGAAGTACGGCACTGGTGCCTAGGTGTGGCCTTGAGGGCAAAGATGTGACTTTGTTGGCAGCGGTGCGAACTTGAGAGCCGTGATACGGCCTTGAGGGCCGAGGTGTGGCACTGGTTTTAAAGTGCGGCCTAGATGGCCAGGGTGTGACTTTGTTGGCAGCGTTGCGACCTTGAGGGCTGTGATGCGGCTTTGAAGGCTGAGGTGCGGCATTGCTATCGAGGTGTGGGGCCGAGATTTGCCAGTAGGTGGAGAAGGTAGCTAGGCCAGAGGAATGTAACGTGAGCAGCAGGCACAGATGGCTTTGACAGAGGCGGTAGTCGCCACCGAGACTGGATACAAAAAACAAAAAAGATGGTCAGGAACACAGATAGGGCAGTCCAAGACACAAACTAACAGGATACTGGCAAACAGAGACACTGACGGACTGACAGGAACCAGTATTCACGCAAGAGGTGATAGGGTCTATGGGTTGAATTCTCACAGAACTGATATACCCTCCCCTTTTTTGTCTTCACACAAGAGGTGTAAACTATCATCGGTGACGTGGCACCGGTACAGACAGACTAATAAAAGATCCTCTACTAATGAGCTGCGGTTGCACAGATTGAAAGAAAGCTGACAGCTGGGACACTGCAAGTCTATCCGAAAGACCCAGCAGCACCCGCGGCTGTCCGGCGACTTGGTCTCCCAACAACCACGAGCGCCATTCCAGTTTGGCATCTACGTTGCCTAATGGCCAGGGAGGTTTTAGACCCTGCATCCGGAGGATACAGTGTGATGGTAACAAGCCGCAACGATCATGTAGGAAGACAGAAGATACCACAACATGACATACAGGGCCGGCAACAGAAGTTTTGGGGCCCGGTACAATGATGTCCCTGAGGGGCCCCCCCTCCACAGAGAAAGTGTGTGTGTGTGTGTCTGTGCGCTCCCTACCTACCAACTGCAGCCAGTATAATTCACTACAACACAGCCGCCAGCACCTCCATTATCCACGACCGCAGAGGCCAGCCGCTGGCACTCTCCACAGCAACTCCCATCAACTGGAAGCAGCAGCAGATCCCCACTGGCGACGTCACATCCCAGGGCGTGATAAGCACTGCCGGCACTATAGCCCAGGTTTAGCGGGGCCCCACTAAATCTTTGGGCCTGGGACAGGAGTACTCGTTATACCCCCATGTTGAAGGGCATAATAGGATAAAGGTAGATTGGTTGAAAACTAGGGGTGTGCACTGGCCACTTTTCATGTTTTGTGTTTTGGTTTTGGATCTGGATCTTTCTTCGTGTTTTGGATCTGGATTGGTTTTGCCAAAATAACACTTCCATGTTTTGGGTTCTGGGTTTAGTGTTTTGGATCTGTATTTTTTTTTTAAAAAGCATAAAAACAGCTAAAATCACAGAATTTGTGGGTTTTTCTGCTCCTATGCTATTATTAACCTCAATAATCTTAATTTGCACTCATTTCCAGTCTATTCTGAACACCTCACACCTCACAATAGTGTTTTTATGTCCAAAAGGTTGCACCGAGGTAGCTGGATGACTATGCTAAGCGATATGAGTGGGCGGCACAAACACGTGGCCCATCTAGGAGTGACACTGCAGTGGCAGACAGGATGGCAGTTTGAAAAACTAGGCCCCAAACAGTACATAATGCAAAGAAAAAAAAGAGGTGCAAGATGGAATTGTCCTTGGGCCCTCCCACCCACCCTTATGTTGTATAAACAGGACATGCACACTTTAGCAAACCAATCATTTCAGCGCCAGGGTCTGCCACATGACTGTGGCTGAAATGATTGGTTCGTTTGGGCCCCCACAAAACAAGCTGGCAATTAATCTGTCCCTGCACAAACTGTCTCTACGGAGGCAAGATGTCGTCCTCATCCTCCTCATTCACCGATTCCTCACCCTTTTCAGTGTTGTGTACATCCTCACAGAGTATTAATTTGTCCCCGCTGGAATCCACCACCACAGGTCCATCTGTACGTTCTGGAGGCTGGTCTCCCTGGAAGAGTTGTTAATTCATTTTTATGAACATCATCTTCTCCACATTTTGTGGAAGCAACCTCCTACGCCTTGCGCTGACAAGGTTCCCGGCTGCACTAAACACTCTTTCGGAGTACACACTGGAGGGGGGGCAACTCTGGTAAAACAGAGCCAGTTTGTACAGGGGCCTCCAATTTGCCTCTTTTTCCTGCCAGTACAGGTACAGACTGTCTGACATGCCTACTTGGATGCTGTCACCGATGTAATCCTTTAACAGACAGATGCATGCTTGTCGCTGCTGCTTTGAGGATGCAGGTATGGCTACAGCCCACACAATTCACAAAGACAGAAAAAAAATGATTTTTTTATTTTTTGTGGAGCGCACTTTGAGGGTTACACCACCCTTTAACAGACAGACGCACGCTTGTCACTGCTGCTTTGAGGATGCAGGTGTGGCTACTGCACATACATTTCACACACAAACACAGAAAAAAAGAAGATTATTTTATTTTGGTTGGAGCGCACTTTGGGGGTTACACCACCCTTTAACAGACAGATGCACGCTTGTCGCTGCTGCTTTGAGGATGCAGGTGCGGCTACAGCCCACACAATTCACAAAGACAGAAAAAAAAGAAGAATTTTTTATTTTTTGTGGAGCGCACTTTGAGGGTTACACCACCCTTTAACAGACAGACGCACACTTGTCACTGCTGCTTTGAGGATGCAGGTGCGGCTACAGCCCACACAATTCACAAAGACAGAAAAAAAAGAAGAATTTTTTATTTTTTGTGGAGCGCACTTTGGGGGTTACAGTACCCTTTAATGGACAAGCCATCTGGCCCTATACTTATGACACAGGCACACGCTTGGCGCTGCTCCTTTGTTGATGCACGTGCAGCCACAGTGCACACAATTCACAAACACAGAAAATAATTCCTCCACCATTCTGTCAGTGGTGACAGTATCATATGCAGTGACAGTAGACATGTCAGAAATTGACATTGTTGACACGTCCTTCAGTCCGGACCAGATGTCCAAACCGGCCCTTGACTTATGACACAGGTGCACGCTTGGCGCTGCTGCTGTGTAGATGCACGTGCGGCTACTGCGCATACATTTCGCACACAAACACAGATAAAAAAGAATTGTTTATTTTTTGTGGAGTGGACTTTGGGGGTCACACCACCCTTTAACAGACTTATGGGACACAGGCGCACGCTTGGCGCTGCTCCTTTGTTGATGCACGTGCAGCCACAGTGCACACAATTCACAAACACAGAAAATTATTTTTGATTTTGTTTGGAGTGCACTTTTGGGGGTTACAGCACCCTTTAATGGTCAAGGCAGCTGGCCCTTTACTTATGACACAGGTGCATGCTTGGCGATACTTTGTTGATGCACATGCTGCTACAGTGCACACAATTCACAAACACAAAAAAATATATTTTTTTATTTTTTTTGGAGTGCACTTTGGGAGCAAAACTCACATCACGAAACTCATGCATTGCGGCAGTGCACACCAGGGAGGTGCAGTCAGGGTAGGGGAGGCAGAGCTTCCCCTCTCATACTCCCTCCCCTATCATACTCCCTGTCATGCTCCACAGTTTTGATATAAAATTGTTTATACATGTGTTCAGGGGCGTTTCTAGAGAGGAGGGGGCCCGTGTGCAGTCTCTGACACGGGCCCCCTCCTCTCTGCCCGGAGGCCGGCAGTGCACTGAGCTGTGCGTGGCCAGTGCCGGAGTTATAGACCCAGAGTCTATAATGAATGCACAGGTCACTGGGAAAATGACCGCGGCAGCCATTTTCCCTGAACTGCGTAAGCGCAAATGATGGGAAAATGGCCGCCGCGGCCATTTTCCCGTCGTTTTACAGCATCGGACCCACGCACCGATGTGGGACTCCGGAGAGTTAAGTAATATTATGGGTGCAGAGTGTGCAGTGCGGGGCCCCCCTGGACCCAGGGGCCCGTGTTCCCCGCACACCCTGCACCCATTATAGATATGCCCCTGCATGTGTACCTCACCAGCCATTGACCTCACCACACGTCACTAGTGCACACACCTGCAAAATGCGAGATTCAATTAGAAATGGCGATTCATGGTACTTGCAGCAAGATCGCAATAGTTTTCTATAAAGAATAACCTAGCAGATGTGCATACAAATTGGGGAAATCATCCTGGACCCGAAAAAAGTGATAACTGAGATAGCAGGACCTGATAGAAGGCAGTTAGTGACCAGAAGAAAGTACTAGAGGTTTTTAAAAGTTGTCAATTTGCTGAATTTTGCATTTTTTATTAAGGGTGGAAAAATTAAAGCAAGTGTTTCTCATCAGATTAAAGTCTTTACAGTATTTTGGGTTATAGAACAATATCTATATAGTAATTATTCTGTGATTTCATACAAGTATTTAAAAAATTGGAAAAACACTTTTAGCTCCCATCTGCAAGTTCTAAAACCGCTCTCCAATCAATGCAACACTTTTACAAACCTGCCCCACATCAGTTACACCTCCACATACCTGCCCCACATCAATTACACCTCCACCTACCTATCCCACATCATTTACACCTCCACATACCTGTCCCACATAATTTACACCTCCACAAAGCTGCCCCACATCAGTTACACCTCCACCTACCTATCCCACATCATTTACACCTCCACATACCTGTCCCACATAATTTACACCACAACATACTTGTCCCAGATCAGTTACACCTCCACCTACCTGTCCCACATAATTTACACCTCCACATACCTGTCCCACATCAGTTACACCTCCACATACCTGTCCCACATAATTTACACCTCCACATACCTGTCCAACATAATTTACCCCTCCACATACCTGTCCCACATAATTTACACCACAACATACCTGCCCCACATCAATTACACCTCCACCTACCTGTCCCACATCAGTTACACCTCCACATACCTGTCCCACATAATTTACACCTCCACATACCTGTCCCACATAATTTACACCTCCACATACCTGTCCCACATAATTTACACCTCCACATACCTGCCCAGCATCATTTACACCTCCACATACCTGCCCCGCATCATTTACACTTCCACATACCTGTACTGCATAATTTACACCTCCACATACCTGCCCCAAATAATTTACACCTTGACATACCTGTCATACATCATTTACACCTCCACATACCTGCCCCATATCACTTACACCTCAACATACCTGCCCCACATAATTTACACCTCCACATACCTGTCCCACATCATTTACACCTCCACATACCTGCCACACACCATTTATACCTCCACATACCTGCCCCACATCCTTTACACCTCCACATACCTGCCCCACATCCTTTACACCTCCACATACCTGCCCCGCATCATTTACACCTCCACATACCTGCCTGCATCATTTACACTTCCACATACCTGTGCCACATAATTTACACCTCCACATACCTGCCCCCAATAATTTACACCTCAACATACCTGTCATACATCATTTACACCTCCATATACCTGCCCCATATCATTTACACCTCTACATACCTGCCCCACATCAGTTACGCCTCCACATACCTGTCCCACATCATTTACACCTCCACATACCTGTCCTACATCATTTACACCTCCACATACCTGACCTACATCATTTACATCTACACATACCTGTCCCACATCATCTACACCGCCACATACCTGTCCCACATCATTTACACCTCCACATACCTGTCCTACATCTTTTAACCCATTATTGAGCTTTTTAAAGAAATTCACCTGAAAACTGACAAGTCTTTATTGGCCAAATTATACCGTTTAAACTCATCCAAGTGATGATTATTCATTGGGAGGAGAGTGACAGGTGTTCTGCCCTAGGCCCTAACATTTTTACTTTAAAGTAATTGAATTGAGCCCCATGATTTCTGGACTGCATGTTTGGGCTCCATATGTTGTTTTAAGTCATGCATGAGGGTGTTTTTATTTGACTTTTCTCAATTGTATTGATTTGTGAAGCTGCATACACACTTAACGATATGTTTCATGAGCGATATCGTTAAGTGTTTCCCCAACAATGCCGGGCATAATTACGTCAACGATATCGTTCAGTGATGGCACCCTCCCTCATCCCCGTACTTGCAGAACTTGGCGATATCATCAGGTTGTCCTGCACGTACGGGCGATGAATGACTAAGTTAGCGATCCATCAGAGTGCGCATCGTTAACGATGTCTTGCATACACACTGGACGATGTTGAACTCGATGAACTATAACAATATCGTTATCATTCATATCGTCCAACTTATCATGTAGTTTGTATGCGGCTTAAGAAGTTATATAAAGTTAAGGAACTGACCAAAGGAAAGCACATTATCTTAGGGGATTCTCCATTATTGTCACAGGCATGGGAAGTAAGGCCCTCTCTTAGCGAGATGGCTTTTTCACTCTATATATGGGGGAGATGTACTAAGCCTTTGAGAGTGTTAAAGTGGAGAGTGAAAAAGTACCAACCAATCAGCTTCTAACTGCCATTTTACAAACACAGCCTGTAACAGTTAGGAGCTGATTGGTTGGTACTTTATCTCTCTACACTTTATTACTCTAGAAAGCTTAGTACATCTCCCCCTATGTATTGCTTTCTCTCAATACCACAGAGAGATTACTGGCCAGCTAATGGCCATGGAGCTGAATCTGTTTTATGATTTTCTTTTAGTTTTAATATAGAAACTTCAGGGATCATATTTATTTACATTGTTTCTCAACAACAAGGGAATTTGAATGAGGTGAATAATAAGCATTTGTTCCGCCACAGTGTCGCTTTCATTTTTTCATTTCAAAGGCATAATCTCATTTACTCTGTAAATAAGTTGCTCTAACACCTAGTATGTATACCCAATAGCAATGATGTGTATGCAAACTAATGTACCCATACTGCTGGCTGAGCATTTATTAATGAAAATCAACCTGTCCGTCTGCAGCGCAGATAATCTCATTCTATTACCTGCTTTACATTTTTAATAAACTTTAAGTGCACATTTTAATATCTTTTAAATAATAATATTTTTTTTTCTTTGCAAAAGTGACTATTGTGACACAGTCAGGTTAGGGGGTCCCTCTCCTGGGTAGAGGACTCCTTCCTTACACACACAGTAGCTGGGAAACAGTACGCCAGACTGGATTCGAGTACAAGCAGGTCGGCGCCAGTCATTATTGTGCAATGTCAGAAATAACATAAAGGAAACAAAACATAACTCCTAGCCCTGTCGGGGCACTAACTTCACAGGTGGTTCCCTCACTACCAGAACCTGGCAGGGCCTAATGCCCTCACCAGCAACAAAGGCACAGCACAACACTCACAGATAGGTTTTTCCAGTGTCTCTGAACAAACTCCCTGTCTGCTCTCCCAGGTGAGACACTCAGCCCTAAACACACTAGGCTTATATTGGCCACTCTCAGGTGGAAACCCTAACAAGCCTGTTACCAGGCTGCGAGAACCAAAACCTGGAGTGGCCGTGGGTGGAGCCCTCCCTCTCCTCTCACCCACAACCCCCAGGTCCCAAACCGGCTTTTCAAAAAGCCGAGACTCAAGCCTGCTACACTGCAGACTTTCTCCTGGGGGTTTAGAACACATAAGACAGGAATCTGGGACAAATGTACCTGCCACAGACCACTTTACCAGTGATCCTTTCACACTATATACAAGTGAAATTGAAATGCTCTATTTCTGAATACAAATTGGATACAGAGGACCTTATTCCGAGTTGGACAAGACACAAGTTGCGGAATTTTATTGTGCTCATGCATGTTGTTACTCATTGCGCCTCTTTTTCCATGCGCATGTTGACTTGCGATTCTGTAGGGGGCATAATGGGGGTTGAAGTGGGCCTAAAGTGCAATAAGGGCATGGTGTGGGCATGTTGACACAAATTGTAGCCAAAATGGATGCTGAGAAGACAAAATTGCATCTGCCTGGGGTTTGCAGACTTGCTGGTACTGAAACTACCACAGACCACTGTGTTTTGGTTCTAAATTATCATTGTGTTTTGGTTTTGGCAAAACCACACTCAATTATTTTGGTTTGAGATTTGGATTTCTTTCAAAATTTATAAAAAACAGCTACAATCATGTAATTAGGACCTGTTTTTGCTCCTATAGAATTATTAATATCAATAACATTAATCCCCAGTCAATTTTGACCACCTACAGCTCACAATTTTGTTTTCACCAATATTGGCCAAATGCTGCAGACAGTAGTGGCACAAACACGTGGCTTTTTTAAATAATATAGAACATCTATGAAACAACTTGTGCACAGACAGAATGGCAGTTTAATAAACTATATGGCCCTATAGAATGCTTTCTTTAATCAAGAACAAATAGCCTAAAAGCAAAAGCCTAGTAGAAAATACAATATATTACCAACACACTTCTCCAAACAGCAAATCAGGTGATTGCTACTAGGGTAAAGTTTAGTAGAAAACTATATCACCATCAAACTTAATTTAAACAGTAAATCACAGGCTCAAGGCCAGTATATGTGACTGAAGGTGGAATATTTTTAGGAAGAGAAAGCAGAGAGTACTGTACTTATAATAAGGAAAAGTAAATTGAAAACATAGAACAAACTATTAAAAACCAAGCTTTCAAATGTGAGTTTTTTTTAAATGTGAACAAAATCCAAACAGAAAATCACAGGCCTCAGGCCAATACAGGTGATTTAAGCCATAGTAACAGCCTAGTAGAAAAGATAATAACTATAACTTCTCCAACCAGCAAATCACAGACATCAGGTAATTACAGATAAATGGTGATGAAGTAGCATGCTAGTAGTCTTTAAAGTTTACACCAATACAAGTTGCATGGAATATAAGTGAGGCTCTTAGTATATGTTTGGCCAAATATGTTTGCCCATCCACCACGTCAAAGTGAACCCCATAAGATCAGAATGAGTCATGGTAGAGGTGTCAATATATGTGGGCATCTTTTAAGCCTGACAAGATATCATAATGTTTCTTTCCGGTGTGCTGAGTTGACTCCTCATCATCATCAGTTTTTCCTTGCAATAGCATTTGCAGAAGAAACTGAAGCAGGAGATGTTGTGTCATGTGCCACTTGAGCCGAAAACTTGCTCACAAGAGTCTTTTTGCCTTTCTCAAGATCTGTGCAAGTTGGAAAGAAAGACATTACATAGGGTTAAACTTAGGATCAAGCATGGTTGCCAAAATGTAGTGATCCAATTACAAGATGTTGCAAACCCTTTGGTCCTGGTGAATGGAATAAAGAACTTGATCTGCAAGTCCAACATACTTAGTAGAATCGCTTTGTTTCATCTCCTCCTTCAGCTTGTCTAGCTGCTTTTCCAATAGTTTAATTAAGGGTATGACCTGACTCAGGCTGGCAGTGTCGGAACTCACTTTATAGATTACAATTTCAAATGGTTTCAGTAGCTTTTTAATAAAACTGAGAGTATTCTCTAGTGTGCTGGAGTAAGGTTATAACGTGTCCTCCAGTCATGTCAAAAGGTCGACACACAAATGGTTGGCACATTTTATTTATTATTTTAATCCTTGTCCCTACACTCACCCTGCCCCTAGTGCCTAACCCTAACTCTACCCCTAGACCCTAATCTTAATTGTCCCTTTCTGCAGCATAACCCTAACCCTCCGCCAAGTTCCTAACCATAAACCTAACCCTAACTCTCATCCTAACCCTAAAAATGGTGAAAAATTCTTATCTGTGTCGACCATTTGTGTGTTAGCCTTTGTCCCCAGGAATACAAAAATTACAGTCACCGACACGAGCCTCTCCCCGCTGGCCGGGTAGAGCTCATCCCCATCCAGGCGCCAAGGTATACTATATACTAGTCTTTGCTACGTATCCCTTAAAATACAGGACAGGAGTTTGTAGGTAAAAGTATCTATTGCAAGGATACTCTCTATTCACTGCACACACTAATTAGCCTCACTAACGTATAGTTACTTTGTTAAAAAGACTGTATGTACATCCCTCTGAAGGAACATTTATTTCTGAGTCATAGCTCATGACTTGATGTGTACATCATGATGGCTTGTTGCTGTACCTCCAGTCACTGAAGCATATAAATGGAATTCCACTTGATAACTATCTCTTGTTTCAGTTGGTGGCATGGCAATTTGAACTTTTCTTGCATCGGCTGCGCTATTCTCCATGTGGTTGCAGAATGCCAGAAAGGCCCTGAACTTTTATGGGCCACAGTCAGCATAATCTAGCTACTTTTCCAGTAGTTTAATTAAGGGTATGACCTTACTCTGGCTAGCAGTGTCCGAGCTCACTTCAATGGTTACAATTTCAAATGGTTTCAGTAGCTTTTATAAAACTAATAGTATTCTTCAGTGTGCTGCAACAAGGAAACATGATCCATTTCTCCCTATGTCATGTGTGTTTGGATGGCTTGTTACTGATCCTCCAGCCACTGAAGCATATAAAGGGTGTAATTCCACCTTGTAACCATGTCTTGTTTCAGTTGTAGTCATGGCAAACTATACTGTCCTTGCTGCTGCTGCAATCTTCTTTATGTGTTGCTGAATGCCAAAAATGTCAAGAAATTTTATGGGCCAGTCAGCATCTCCTGCACAGACCTTTCATTTTTAATTAAGTTTATTGTGTGCACAAAACATAGTACATATTGAAATTCACCCAGTTGTAATGCTTGTACAATGTTAATTCTGTTATTGGAAATGGCAAATCCTGAAGAGAGTCTTAGCAGGGTAAGCCATTTTCCTATCACATCCAACAAATTGGGGACAGTTTGTTTCTTAGTAAAGCCAGTGAATGAGCTGTAATTTTGTGTTAGATACTGCTGCTGAAGGCTATATACCCACCCAGTGGGCTGTCACATTAATGTAATCTTTAGTTTGACTGGTACCACTTGATCACATATCTGTAGTTAAGTGGGTAGTTAATGGCATTTTCTAACAAATAATAACTTTTTTTCTTTAGCAGCAGGTGAGGAATTGCTAGTCTGCAAAATAGAATTGAGATGGAATTTGGTTGCATGGATACATGACCTCAACTAATCAGCTAAAACCAGATACATTGATGGCGGATATTGGACTCAGATCTAATGCTAACATAGCCATCATGATATCAGTGATCCACTGTGCAACAGGATGGTGGCTATCATACTTGGTTCCTCTTGCAAATGAATGTTTCACAGACAATTGTTTGAAACTACTAGTCTTCTTGGTCTCCTTCTGTGATGATGCCGCAGCCCTAGTGCACATTGGGAATTGTGGATACAGGAGAAAGTTTGCCTTTGCAAATTGGATGCAGGTATACTTTCAATCACTAATGAGGATGTTGATGATGAAGGTGTTGATGGTAGAGAATGCATGTGCTGGTATCTATTGGTGGTGGAGATTGCATGTGCTGGTATCTATCCATGCTACTAGTAGCTTATGCTGGACTGTTGATATTGTATATGATTTTTTAAATTTTTCAAAACAACTTGAATGAACTTGCTGCAAATGACATAACAGTGAGGAAGTGCCTAAATGGTTGACGCCCCTACCTCTACTTACTTAGACAGTACAAATGCAACAGTTGCCTTGACAGATGTCAGGATTTGGCTAAACATAATTCCACATGTAAGAGGTGGCTTTTTTGGTCTTTTGCCCAGGCATGACAATGCGCTTCTCACAACTGGCATGAAGTGCTGCCACTGGTGGCTGACTTTCTTTGACACAAACAACATCATCATCCTGAATGTTATCAACATGTTCTTGTTCAACACACTCATCATTAACATCCTCAATAGTGTCAGATTCACAATATCCACCTCATCCTGTTGCACAATTATAACTTCCACAGTTGCTTCCTCAATTTCTATGTCTAAACCATCATCATCATTACTTTTACTATGACTCATCCTCACATTTGCAGAGGGTTCAGAAATGGGTACAGTGTCAGAATCAGAAACACCAGACTCACACAAAGCACACATAGAACTTGTGGACACAATCAGACTCTCATCAGAAATTTGGGAAGTTTGTGAACACACAATTTATTCTTCAGCTTTAGTGTTCTTTTTGTGCTCTGATATGCCTGTTTTAGAGGTGACACAGAAGACACAGGGTGTTTGGCACTGAATTTCATAATAGGCATTTTAGTGTATGAAAGAAAATGAGCTTTTCCTTGCAGGAAATAGGTAGATTAGGTCAAAACGGTTAAAAGGTCAACATGGACTAAGGTCCACATTGTCAAATGGTCAACAGTCAAAAGGTTGACACACAAATGATTGGCACATTTTATTTGTTATTTTAATCCTTGTCCCTACCCTCACCCTGCCCCTAGTGCCTAACCCTAACTCTACCCCTAGTCCCTAATCTTAATTGTCCCTTTCAGCAGCATAACCCTAACCCTCCGCCAAGTTCCTAACCATAAACGTAACCCTAACTCTCATCCTAACCCTAAAAATGATGAAAAATTCTTATCTGTGTCGACCATTTGTGTGTTAGCCTTTTGACCCTTTTGCATGTTGCCTTTTGACCATTTGGTTTCAACGTATTCACTGTTTTTATAGACACTGTACATCTTCCATCCCTGTACAATGCAGATACTCTTGTGAAAAATAATTGTAAGTAAGTGCAGCTTACTTCAAGTTCAAACAAACATAAAAACATACAGGAGGAGCCTGTATTGCAGATTGCACTTATTATTGTCTGACAAAATTAATATACACAGTAGTCTGTATTGCAGATATTAATTATAAACATTAAATCCCGGGTATTACAAGATTCTGAATAAACTGGGGACTGGTTGTCAGATACTCTGACAGCCATCTGCAGTAGAACTGGAGTCCTGGATCAGTCTATTTGAAGTTACGGCTCTTAGTCACTGATATGCTGGGAGCTAACCGTGTTTTGATCACATCACTGTGCAGCACACTCCCCTATCAGTGAGTTAGAGCTGCTGCATCATGTAATCCAGCTCATCTACTGCCACTGGGTCTAGTAGAGATCTGGACAATGCACCTGCTGACGAGAGAAGCATCAAGACCTCTTCTGACCACTGCTCCCACTGTGTGACTAAGATAAGTAAAAGGGAAGGGAAGATGGGGGGGGGAGTGTAGCAGGGAGGACAAGGGGGGGTGGGTACCAGACAGGATAGGGTGGTAGATGTTAAAAGGGAGGGTGGGGGGATGGAGAGATAGGAGGATGGGGGGATAGATAGCTGGGAGGACAAGAGGGATGGAAAGTAGGAAGGACAGGGGGATGGATTGCCACGAGAATGGGGTGGATAATTCTGAGGCCGGGGGAATGGGTTGCAGGAAGAAGGAGGGATAGATAGCTGGGAGGACAGTGGGGATGGATAGAAGGGAGGATGGATAACATGGAGGGGATGGATAGCAGGATGAGGGAGGATATGGGTAGCTGGGAGGACAGTGGAGGATGGATAGCAGGATGGACAGAAGGGGTATGAATGATAATAGTGACAGGGGAGAAATGGATAACAGGAGGAAATAGCAGCTAGTACTGGGGAACACAGAGTAGGACAAGCCTCTAACCTAAAAAATCTGCATTAGTATTCTATGATTAACAAATAAAAATATAATTTAAAAATGTAATGCTTTTATTTTACCCCTTTTTATTCCAGTAATCCCAAAATCCCGGGATTACAAAATGATTTTGGCATTGGAATCCCTGCTCTTTTCATTCCAAGAGCCATATTCATCTAGAGAAATATTTCAGTAGTGATACTTTAGTTTCACACTCGCCGTGAGTTCATTGTTAAATTAAGACCTATTCATCATTCCTCCATTTCTAAAGTATCAGTTCCAAAAAGCTGCAATTTCTGCAGAGACAGCTTTTCAGATAATGTCACCCTTCAGGTGTGCTATTCACCTACTGACTACATATGCGAGCCTATACTGACAGCCAGGAGCTGTGAGTCTCCCTGCTCTTTGCGCTCTCTGCCAGCATTCTCTCCCCAATGTCCAGTGCTCCCAGCTCGCACATTCTCTCCCCAGTGTCCCTGCTCTCGGCACTCCTTTTTGGCAGTCTCTCCCCACTGTCCCCACTCCATGCGGGCATCCTCTCCCCAGTGTGACTTGCTCAGTCTGCTCTCTCCTAATGCTGACTCCTCTCATCTGGTGTCTCACATCCAATCCGCCCCTCATGATGTCTGCTCTTCTGCTCCGGTGTCTACTACCTCCCCCTGGTGCCATGCCCTCTGTCCGGCATCTCAATACCCTCTCCAACTACTCTTCTCCAGTGCTTCAATCCCCCGCTGCTGCCATCTCCAGTCCCTACTCCCCCGCTACCATGTCTTCTGTCCGGCATCCCAATCCCGCCTCCGGTTACTCTTCTCTGGTGCTTCAAAACACAAAGGGGTCTATAAAGGGGTGTATTAACACAAAGGGGTTTATTCACTATGTTAATTATCGGGGTCCTGCCGGAGCAATTAATCATTGCTCCTTCGCGGAGACAGCTGATCAGAAAATCAGCCGTCTCTGTGAGCGGCTTCACTGCTTCTTTTCGGAGCAGTGAATCTTTTCGGAGCAGTGAAACAAGTGCACATGCGTGACCTACAGGGTCCTGATGTCCGGTGGAAGGAGCAGGACTAGGGAAAAAGGATCCGACATAGGGAAATAGCGGAATTTCGAGCCCCGAGCACGAACACTTGCCATCTGAAGATGACGAATGCTCCCTGTTATGTTCTGGGTTATTTGTGGTGGTAGCAGGAGCGATCACAGAAGCGGGTTTGAATAAAAAGCTAGTTTTTTTAATAAGTGCTTGAGTAGACATAAAATATGGCAGTAAATAAAAGTCCAGGAATATATAAATGTGCACAAGAGTTCTGTGGTGGGAGTAATGGGTTAATGTCCAAGTAGAAACAATTAGAGCTGTCCAGGTGTGCAGGTAGTGAGACTGAAAATAATCAAGCAGGTATGCAGGTAGTGATGCAGGAAATAAGAAGCCAGGTATGCAGGTAGTGAACTAAGGCAACTGAGTAGGATGTCAGGAGGCTCAGGCACTCAGGTATGGGCAAGGGTGATGGAGGAAGCGGGGTAGTCCAGTGGAAGCTAGGAGCTGACAGGCAGATTGGCAGACAGCGAATTCACAGGAACAGGATAAGCACAGAGAACTCCCTCTCAGCTAGGCTGAGATACACGTTGCACTGGCAAAGAAGGAAGGCACTGACCCTTCCTAAATACCCCATGCCGTGCTGTTACTGGCCGGAGGGAACATGTGACTCACCAGGATTGGCCAGCCGCATCACATGGCCAGAAGGCAAGATGGTGGCGCCCATGCCAAACGTAACAGAGACGCCGCCAGGCCTCACAAACGCAGAGTAACTACAGGCCCGCACAACAATGCGCACAGCCAAAGCCCCCTGCCAGGCACCAGCTCCGCCACCAGACAGCCCGCGCCACAACGACCTCACAGGTAACATCTGCCTAGCGCCATGCTGAAATACCCTGGCTGTGACAGTACCCCCCCCCCTTTTGGGGTGGCCTCAGGACACTCACCAGGCTTCTCCGGATGGGCAGAATGGAATCTCCTGATGAGCGTGGGAGCATGGACATCACAAGCATCGGTCCAGCAATGGTCCTCTGGACCGTAACCTTTCCAGTCCAGCAAATACTGTAGATGACCTCTGCGCAGACGAGAGTTTAAGACCTGGGCGACTTCAAACTCAACTCCTCTCTCCGTCTGGACTCGAGGAGAAGCAGGTAGAGCATTATGGAACTTATTCAGGACCAGGGGCTTTAATAAAGAAACATGGAAGGAATCAGGAATTTTTAAGTATGGGGGTAACTGTAAATGGTAGGCCACTGGATTAATGACTTCTGTTATGGTGAAGGGACCGATGAAGCGGGGTGCAAATTTCATTGAAGGAACTCTTAGACGAAGGTTCCGGATAGACAACAAGAACTGGTTTCCTACTTGCATGCGTGGAACTATTCTACGCTTCTTATCGGCATGGGTCTTATAGCGAGAGGATGCCTTCAACAAATCAGACCGTACTTGAGTCCAGATGGCAGCAAAATTCCGCACCATGTCCTCCACGGCCGGAACATCAAACACAGGCAGGCTTCGGAATTCAGGAACACGAGGATGAAGGCCATAACCAACCTGAAATGGCGTTTGGTTAGTTGACGAGTGGTAGGAAGCATTGTGTGCAAACTCGGCCCACGGCAGCAAGACAGCCCAATTGTCCTGGGAAGATGACATAAAAATTCTTAAGAAAGTCTCTAGATCTTGATGGAGCCATTGCTTTGCGGATGGTAGGCCGTGGAAAAGTTTAACTTCACTTGAAGAACAGAACACAAAGCCCTCCAGAATTTTGCAGTAAACTGCACACCACGGTCAGAGACAATTTCAGCAGGAAGGCCATGTAGACGAAATATGTGTTGGACAAACAACTGTGCCAGGTCAGGGGCAGAAGGCAACTTCTTCAACGGTATATAGTGGACCATCTTAGAGAATCGGTCTATTACAACCCAGATAGTGTTGAAGCCTTGAGAGACTGGCAGGTCTGTGATGAAATCCATGGAGAGATGCGTCCATGGACGTGATGGAGTAGGTAGTGGAAGCAATTCCTCAGCTGGAGCTTGTCGTGATGATTTATGCTGGGCACAGGAGGAGCAGGAAGAGATGAACTCCATTATATCTACCTTCATAGAAGGCCACCAATAGTGTCTTTTCAGGAACTCCAAGGTCTTCCGAGTGCCTGAGTGCCCTGCGAAGCGAGAAGAATGTGCCCAAGTGAGAAGCCGCTTCCTTAATTCCGGGGCCACAAATGATTTTCCCATAGGAGACTGAATCTGTAATGCGGTGAAGACTCTTGATTCCAAGACAGGGGTATTGCTTTGATTTTCAGATTGATCATCACAGAGGAGAGATCTCGATAGGGCATCAGCCTTCTGATTAAGTGCTCCAGACCGGAAGATTAGGGTGAGCTGAAACCTGGCAAAGAATATTGCCCAGCGGGCTAAACGAGGACTCACACATTGAAGGTTTTTGAGAAATAGGATATTTCTATGGTCTGTAAATACAGTAAATGGGAACTTAGCACCTTCTAGTAAATATCTCCATTCCTTCATCGCCAACTTAACAGCTAGTAGCTCTTGCTCACCTATGGCGTAGTTACTTTCGGCAGGTGAGACTTTTTTAGAAAAGAACCCACAAGGATGGACTCGGTTGTCCTCATAACGTTGAGACAAGACTGCTCCCACAGCTTCAGATGATGCGTCTACTTCCAACAAAAAAGGCCTGTCCAGATCTGGTTGTCGAAGAACTGGTGCTGAGATAAAGGCCTGTTTTAGAAGATGAAAGGCAGACTCTGCCTCAGGTGACCATTGGGAAGGATTAGCACCTTTGCGGGTCAAGGCTGTAATGGGAGCCAGCAATGTAGAAAATCCCTTGATGAAGCGTCTATAATAATTGGTGAAGCCCAACAGTCTCTGGATGGCTTTCAGTGTCTGAGGTCGGGTCCAATCCAGAATTGCTTGTACCTTCTTGGGGTCCATTTCCAAACTGGAGCCAGAAATAACGTAGCCGAGAAAAGGTACACTGGGCACACCAAAGACGCACTTCTCCTGTTTGCAGTAAAGGTGGTTTTCTCTCAAATGGGTCAAAACTTCTTTAACATGTTCTTGATGTTTAGCCATGTAGGGTGAAGGATCAGTATGTCATCCAGATAGACAACAACCGAAACATAACAGATCCCGGAAAATCTCATTAACGAAACTCTGAAAGACAGCAGGGGCGTTGCACAATCCAAAAGGCATTACTAAATATTCGAAATGTCCATCTCTGGTATTAAAAGCGGTCTTCCATTCATCACCAGCTCGGATACGAATGAGGTTGTAAGCCCCACTCAGATCTAATTTAGAAAAAATGAGAGAGCCCTTGACCCTATCAAACAACTCAGTAATCAAGGG
This sequence comes from Taudactylus pleione, assembly GCA_031769625.1. NCBI lineage: Eukaryota > Metazoa > Chordata > Amphibia > Anura > Myobatrachidae > Taudactylus > Taudactylus pleione. The sequence continues at coordinate 16,062,166 of JAUIMM010000312.1, read as the reverse complement.
AAGAGGGTATCGATTCTTTAAAGGCCTCGATAATCGATACATGGTCTTAGACCACTGTCCTTCTTGCCAACGAAGAAAAACCCAGCTCCGGCAGGTGAAGTAGAGGGGCGAATGAACCCCTTTGCCAGGTTGTCCCGGATGTACTCGGTCATGGCTTGAGTCTCAGGCAAGGACAGTGGATAGGTACGACCACGAGGTGGTGTCTTATTGGGTATCAATTCAATTGGACAGTCCCATTCCCTATGAGGAGGTAAGGTATTTGCTTGCTGCTCAGTGAACACGTCGGCGAACATCTGATATTCCTTGGGAATGGCAGAAGAAACTAATGGAACTGTCTTTCTTACAGGTCGAATTTTTGGAAGACAGGATTTCTGACAGTGCATACCCCATGACAGAATCTGCATAGAACTCTAATCAATCCTGGGATTATGTTGACGCAACCAGGGTAGACTAAGAACAATTTCTTGAGAGGCCTCTGATATCACCAGAAATTTTAAGTACTAGTAGAGGGCGTCCATCTATAGAGGTCAGAGAGATGGCATGGTTTGAGAGACGAACAGGGAATCTGAAATTTATCTATGAAACTAGACGTTATGAAATTTCCGGCTGCTCCCGAGTCAAGTAGAGCAGTAGCAAAGACAGGTTTGGGTTTAAGATCCAATGCTAGGGTAATTGTGAAATCTTTACTTTTTGGAGACGGGCTCATAACTCCTAACTTGATGTCTCCAGGGTCAGTTAGGATTTGGCATTTCCCGGTTTACGGGGGCAGGAGATCAGCAGGTGACCGGACTCTCCGCAGTACAGACAGAGGTTCTTTTGCATTCTTCTCTGACGTTCTTCTTTGGAGAGGTGTGTATGATTCACCTGCATAGGCTCCTCTTCAATAGGAGAAGGAATGGGACGGGTAGAAATGGAGGGGGCAAATGACCTTTGCCGGTCAGTTCTGTGTTTTTCAGCCTGACGTTCCCTGAAGTGTAGGTCAACTTTGATACACAACGAAATCATGTCGTTCAGCTTAGTTGGAAGCTCTTGAGTGACTAGATCATCCTTTAGTCGGTCTGACAACCCATGCCAGAAGGCCGAGGTGAGGGCTTCCTCATTCCATTTGAGCTCTGATGCTAACATTTGAAATTGCACGGCATATTGACTGACAGGACGGATCCCTTGTCTCAGTGTCATGATGTTTGATAATGCTGATACAGTACGCCCAGGTTCATCGAAAATCCTCCTGAAAGATGACACAAAGCCTGCGTAATTATCCAGCAGCGGATCTGAGCGCTCCCAGAGTGGGGAAGCCCATTCTAAGGCCTGGCCGGATAACAGAGAGACTATATAAGCCACTTTAGTTCTTGCAGTTAGAAAGTTGTCAGGCTGCAGGGTAAAATGTATGTCACACTGATTTAGGAATCCTCGGCAGAGTTTAGGGTTGCCGTCAAATTTACTTGGTAAAGGAAGATGTAAGCGGGGAGATGATCTGCCTCCTGTATTCCCAGACGCTGATGTGGATGTAGATGCTGGTACTACAGGAGTAGAAAAGGAAGTTTGCAAACTCAGGTATGGGCAAGGGTGATGGAGGAAGCGGGGTAGTCCAGCGGAAGCTAGGAGCTGACAGGCAGACTGGCAGACAGCGAATTCACAGAAACAGGATAAGCACAGAGAACTCCCTCTCAGCTAGGCTGAGATACACGTTGCACTGGCAAAGAAGGAAGGCACTGACCCTTCCTAAATACCCCATGCGTGCTGTTACTGGCCGGAGGGAACATGTGACTCACCAGGATTGGCCAGCCGCATCACATGGTCAGAAGGCAAGATGGCGGTGCCCATGCCAAATGGAACGGAGATGCCGCCAGACCTCACCAGCGCAGAGTGACAACAGGCCCGAACAACAACGCGCGCAGCCAAAGCCCCCTGCCAGACACCAGCTCCGCCACCAGACAGCCCGCGCCACAACGACCTCACAGGTAACACCCACCTAGCGCCATGCTGAAATACCCTGGCCGTGACACTCCCACAGTCAAGCTCCAAAAATATTGTATTTTCAGAGCTTGATGAATTCTGTACACATGCTAGGTGTATGGGGACAGCGGGCCATTCCGATAAGAAGGAGATATCTGTGATATCTCCTGCTTTACCTGTTTGATAAATGGCCTGAAAACTTAATTTCTACAATTGCAGGTGAAAATGTTCATTTTCACCTGATTTTGTAGAAATTAAGTGATAATGAATAGACCCCAAAATCAGGGGCCTATTCAATTAGCCACAATCTGTTTGCAGGAAAGTCCTGTGATCCCTGTTTGCAGACATCACATTAATTTTTATCAATGAAAGTCAGAACATCATACACAATTCAATTAGAAGCAATTAGAAGCATCAAATCACAGCCATCCAGCGGTTATCATATGTCTAAACTACAATGTGCAATCTATGTGACGTGCATGAGAGTGGTAGATGAAAGCTGAATAGGCTTAAGAATAGATAAGAATATTGGGTTTTTTGCTGATTGGCTGTTTGATGACAGCCTTGTTGCTGGGCAGTTAGTTAGTTCTGTCTGGTCAGCTCAGCTGGTTGTTGTAGCCAATGATATGCTTGGGGGAGTGGTCTGATGAATGTTATATATTGGCTCGTTTGCACAAAGTCAGCCTCTTTTTGCTGGATCTTTGCAACCCGCCATCCCACCCGTTACTGTTTTTTGTTGTGTCACACTAACCTTTTCTTTTCCCAATTTAGAGGAGGCGCAGCATAGCGGGAGCATGCTGCAGCTCAGTGGCTTAATGTGGCGGCTTTATGCGATAACTTTGTGGGGGCACTTGCCCTCGATGTCCATGGCGAATGTATCCCTCTCCGTGCGGGGGGACTCGGGTGCTTTTGTACGTAAGCGTCACGGATTGGGCCAGGAGGGAAGTGAGACCCTCGCAGCATTAGTGCGTCTAGAGGGGGGACGTTTTAGTCGTTCCCCGAGTATTTGAGCGAGGTGAAAGCTTGAACTGAGCCTGCAGCATCTCTTTGCCACCCTGGTTAGGTTAATTAATTTGATTAGAAATAGAAAGCTGTGACCTTTTTAGCCAAGCTCTGATTGTCTGTGTCGTTATTTAATATTTTAAGTTAAGTAAGCTAGTCCAGGTTGTTAAGGGTTAGAAGCAATAAACCAATGTATATCTTATGGGGACCTCATCCTGAACCCCAAAGCAAGAGGCCATAAGGAAAGTGTACAAGTCTGTTAGAGCTATAGGAGCAGTATAGGAGGCTGTTTATAACGTGTCACAGGGCTGAATTTTACAACTATTGAAGGAAAAATGATAGCCAGCCTGTGTATTTCAGCAAATAGAAGTGTTTATAGTATTTTCAGGTACATTTAACTGTACTGTATCTATAGTGATTTAGAAATGTGTATAATTATTATACATGTAGTAAAATATTGTGGAAAAATAATGTAAGTCCCATTTTCAAAAACCCTTTTCCATCAATACACCACGTCAATATGTCCCCTATCATTATCCATCTCTCTCTGCTTTTCAGAGAAAATGACGTCAAACATGGATTGTCTTTATTGGCCATATTTTACTATTCAAACACCTTTAAATACATTATTATTCATTAGGAGGGGTGGACCAGGGGTACTGCCCTACGGGCCTGACATTTTTACATGAAGAACTTGTAACACCTACTTTGGATCTGCAAACTAAAAGCATTGATGCGAACCACGTTAATTTCACACGTTTTTCTAACTGAATTCAGATATCATGCAGGCATTCCCCTTAGCACAGACGGTGTAATGGTTAGATTACCACTCACAACACTGAGGTCATTGGTTCGATTCCCACTACAGCCCTAACTGTGTGGAGTTTGTATAGTCTTCCTATGCTTGCGTGGGTTTGCTCCGGTTTCCTCCCACACTCCAAAGGTTAATTGGCTCCCAACAAAAATTAACCTTAATGAGTATGTAGTAGGAAACATTTTAGGCTTCACCGGGCCAGGGACTCATGTGAATGGTCAAATATTCTCTGTAAAGTGCTGCAGAATATGTGTATGCTACATAAAAATAACTGGTAATAAATAAATAAATTACTATTCAAATATGTTACAATATTTATAACTCTGTGGTGAGCTTTATCATGGTAAATCCCTTTGTAACATGCTGTAACTCAGTCACAGTATAGAAGGGTTTATTAACATCATCTTCTATAATCCACACTAGAAAAACACAAATGCATAATAAACAGGACTGAAGATTCTCATTGTAGCGCCAGCTGCTCTCAGCACCTCTAGGATTAGTTTGGTGTCCTGCAGCCCTTGCCTTTCAAAGCAACACAGCGTTCTGATTATGTCCAGGATGTCCTAACATATGAAGGTTACATACCAGGTTATCTAGCTTCGTCTTCTTCTTTCAAATAAATGCTCCTTTGGCATCATGAATAAATAACTAATTTTCCAGTAATATTCCCACTGCCGCCTGTTTTATGGAGTTAGTATACCTAGTATTTAGCTGCATGCAACTTTGGATGTCAGTTTAGAAAAGATACTTAAGTTAGATGGGGTTCTAGACTTTCTACAGTATTGGCCTTGGTGTCTCTTACATAGCAAAGTCCTCAACTCGGTAATGGCATTGCGAGAAAGCATGGATACAAGGTGTGCCAGGCGTTTCCAGGGACACCATAACATTGGGTCTGCTCTGTATGGGATCCACATTGCATAACCTCACAGTGCCAGCTTTTAAGGGTTGCAGTGGCTCCAGCGCAGTTTCCTGGTCCCAGTATTTATGTGATTGTCACAGGTCAGACTTGTGATCCTCCAGAGTTCCAGTAAGTATTCTTTTGCTATCCCAACATCTAATCCCTACCCTTAATCCTAACCCTAATTATCCGTCTAGTATCTAAACTTACCCTGCCCCCCACAGCCTCACCCTCCCTACCGCAGCCTAACCCTATACCTTCCCACCACAGCCTAACCCTCATTCTCCCCACCGCAGCCTAACCCTATACCTTCCCACCACAGCCTAACCCTATACTTTCCCATCGCAGCCTAACCCTCATCCTCCCCACCGCAGCCGAACATTAAACCTCCCCATCGCAGCCTAACCCTCATCCTCCCCACCGCAGCCTAACCCTAAACCTCCCCACTGCAGCCTAACCCTAATCCTCCCCACTGCAGCCTAACCCTCATCCTCCCCACCGCATCCGAACCTTAAACATCCCCATCGCAGCCTAACCCTCATCCTCCCCACTGCAGCCTAACCCTTAACCTCCCCACCACAGCAGAACCCTCATCCTCCCCACCGCAGCCTAACCTTCATCCTCCCCACTGCAGCCTAACCCTTAACCTCCCCACCGCAGCAGAACCCTCATCCTCCCCACCACAGCCTAACCCTAAACCTCCCTACCGCAGCCTAACCCTATTTCTTCCCACTGCAGCCTAACACTAATCCTCCTCACCGCAGCCTAACCCTATTTCTTCCCACTGCAGCCTAACACTAATCCTCCTCACCGCAGCCTAACCCTATTTCTCCCCACTGCTGCCTAACCCTAAACTTCCGCACCGCAGCCTATCCCTAACCCTCCCCACCACAGCCTAAGCCTAAACATCCCCACCACAGCCTAACCCTCCCCACCGAAGCCTAACCCTAACCCTCCACACTGCTGCCTAACCCTAATGTCTACATTCTGTCTACATTTCACATGTCATCATTCTGAAAATGTCGACATATTGCCTGTTGGCATGCTAACAATGTCAACATCATAACTGTGATGGGGCATATATTGTGATAAGATCAGTGATGTGTAATTATTATTATTGGCTATTTGTATAGCGCCACCAATTTACACAGCACTGTACAGAGGAAAATGTGGGAAGAAAATGGAGCATCTGGAGGAAATCCATGCAAACGCTGGGAAACATACAAACTAACATACAAGAGATTATTATACGGTTGGTTAATGCAGATTCTTCACTGAGGTTTTATTGGTTTAGAGTAGAGAAGTGCGCCGACCCCCTTGTTATAGTTTTGGATCCGGATTAATTTTTGTGTTTTGGCTTTGGATCTGCATTTAAAAAAAATAACTAAAAAAACAGCTAAAATGGCGTCATTGTGACCTGTTAGCGTGCAATCTAATAGTGCGTACACACTAGACAATATTTTGAATGACTGAACGATAATGATATCGTTATCGTTCAGTCATTCACTATATATCGTCCAGTTTTTATGCAAAAACGATGAATGATAACGACCAATAACCAACAATGCATGCTCCTGCAGGTCGTTGGTCTTTGTAGTTCATCACCCGAACAAGCAGGCTAACCTGATGATATTGTCAGCTTTTTGCATGTTCGGGGATGAGGGAGGGTCCTCGGCACTGAACGATATCGTGTATGATATCGTTAATGCTGAACCACGGCAGACTGGTTTGAACAAATCTCCAAGTCTGACTTTTCACTGATGACCGTATAATTTGTATACGCTTTACTGCGGTCAAGTTCTTGGATTTGACCACAAGGCAATTCTATCCCAGCCGCAGTTAAAACATTTCATCTACAGCATGCTAATCTCCAAGGGAGAGTGGAACGTTTCCACATGATACAGCCCTTTAAGCCGCAATGGTCCGTTACAGCTGGAGGACACAGCTCACGGCGCACTAGTGCACGGACCCCCTGACTGCAGCTACAACAGCAGGCACTCTGTACAAGTCCTGAGTTGCATTATGGAGCAGGACTTGACGTGCCGTCAGCGGATCGGGGAGAATATTACACGAGTCCGGAGCCGCAGTGACAGCAGTGCAACCTGGTCTGCAATTAACCCCACACGGACCAGGTGAGCGTACATATCCGGCGGAACGGCTTTCCTCATTTGACTGATTAAGGTGGGTCCCTGGGGTACAACACAGGCCAGACCCCCCTCTCACTGATATTTGGAAAAAGTGGGATATTATTGCGGCGACAACACTGGTAGATCCCACATAGGTTAAAACCATTAAAGGAGCCACAATTATAGTTATTATCATTTAGACCCCTTCTACCACTGATATAGGTGGAGGGAAGTGTCTGACTGTGTGGGATTCCATCATCAGACTTTCGCTTATTATGACAACTAAATTAATCGATTATGTGGAACTATAATATTTGCTGTTTATATCATTGAGTCACCCAGTAAGCTAGACTTTTGGAGTCCAGGTCAATTACCTAGGAATCATCGTGAATGGATACTGAGGGCCTGATTCAGACCCACTCGCGAGCGGCTGTCAGCTCACAAGTGGGTCGATGTTCTGGACTGAGCATGCGCACGACGGAGGGAGCTCCGTCGTGCGCATGCGCCAGACGCGACGAGCGAAGGAAAGTCCTTCGCTCGTTGTGTCCGATCAAAGGGGGCGTGCTGTCAATGTTGATTGACAGCACGCCCCCTTTGGTAGGCGTGCCGGGGGCGTGCCTCCCTGACGGGGGCGTTCCCACGGGAACGCCTCCCGTCAAAAGCCGGCCCACTGACATCACTAGTGATGTCAGTGGGAGTGATTTTGGCTCTGATAGAGCCAAAATCACTCCGGAGCTTGCGGTTGAAAACCTCAACCGCAGGCTCCGGCTCGCAATTTCGATGGTCGCGATGGTCTCGACCATCGCGGCCTTCAAAATGCACGCTCGTATAGCCTGTGGGTGGTGACCCACAGCTATACGAGCGTCCAGAAGGACGCTCCATTTTCATGGAGGCCGGCCCTCATTCAGAGCGTGCGCTCTGCTCAGAGCGTACGGCTCTGAATGAGGGCCTGAGTTTATACAATGTAAGGATACAATGTTTCATGCACATGCCACTTTGTGACTTTGTAGATTAGTTTTTATCCTACTATATTGATCCAATATAACCACCACTTTGTATTAGCTTAATCAGCTGATGATTATCTATACATTTATACATGTGTTATTTGGATTTTTTCTGCATGCAGAATATGTTTTAGATTGAATTTTATGATTAGTATACTGATTCATTGATTGGAATAATCCTTGAATTATCAGATATAATTATAGTAACACGAGAAACCCCCTCAGCAGGGGGGGGAGAAGGGCAGACTAGCCTCCAGGCAGCCGTCGACTCCTCCACCTCCCCCACGATAACAAGAGAAATCCCCGCAATGGGGGAGGGGGGCGGTGACGCGATTCACGCTGAATCGCGTAATTTTGGCCTTGCTTCACAATGCCGGTAATCACGGCATTGTGTAGCGGGGTGGGGCCAAAATAACAAGATTGCGTGGCCCCCTTGTGCCGGCCACACACCCCTGCAGAATCAGTATGACATACCGCCGGACTTAAGCCCAGCGGATGTGACACCGATCCCGGAAGGCAGAAAGCTGAAAATCCAGCCTAAGGTAAGTTCTAGCCCTAACCCTCTCCTCTCCCCCCCTAACCCTAACCCTCCCTTAGGGGTGCCTAACCCTAACCTTCCCCCATAGTGCTTAACCCTAACCTTCCCCCCAGGGGTACCTAAACCTAACCCCCTCTCACCGCACCGTAAACCTAACCCTTCCGGATGGGTGCCTCTCCTTAACCTCCCCCCGAGGGTGCCTAACCCTAACACCCCCTTCCCCTAACCTAACCCTCCCTGGGTGGGAGTCCCTAAACCTAACTCCCCCATCCCGCGGCTAAGAGGGCCTGACGCCCGGCTTACCTTCGTTCAGTATGCCGGGCGTCGGGATTTCGGCGTCTGGATAATGATAGGCGTTGATATTTCAACGCCTATCATTAGTCCCATGCCGGAATTTCACAGTCAGGAAGACAGCAGTCGGCATTTCGACCGCCAGCTTCCTGACTACATACCCCCCGATATGGCCAGTCCCTCCCGGAAGGGGTAGACAGAATGTCGGCAACCCTGATGTAAAGCGTTTCAACAGACAGGCCCTCATTTCAACTCGGAACTAATAAATTTGTTTGTTGTGGTTCTCTGAGAACCGGACCTTCACATCTCTAGTTTAGAAAAGATATTAAATATGTATCTATGTTGGGAGGGTTATTCATGTTTATATATCTCTTTATGCATTTTATGAACTTATTTAGATCAAGATTGAGGAATAACGGTTCCAGTTTTGATGACGATGATGTTTAAGGTAGTTAATTGACTATAAACAGAATAGAGGTGGTAAGGTTTTATTTTGATAAAACATCTTACAAATTTCATTTGTACAGTATTCTTTCAGTTTGAATCTCAGGCAGCAGATCATAGTGCACAGTCAGTAGTTCATAGTGCAATGACTGACGGTATTGTTATAAATGTTCGTTCACAACACAAAATGGCCTGTGGCACACAGAAGAAAACAAATCTATATGTTAATCTGAAGGATTTGCTTGTTTGTTGATTTAAACATTAAAAATCTTATTTTTTTTATATTTGACTCCATTCCAGCAGTGAAATCTACCTGTTGATTCTTTTCTGCTTTACAGATTAAAGCTGTACGTGAGGAATTTTCATTAGAAAGGTCAAAAGAAAAATGACAGGATTGTTACAAAGGGATTGCGTCATGTCATCAGTAACAGGCCTGTCCTTTTTAGGGAGAAAGATCAAGTGAGATTAACGAGCCGTTACCATGTGAACGCTGCAATGTAGGTTCTAGGTCTTTCTGCATAATAATTAAAATGACATAAAGACAGGCCAAACAGAAATACTGTAGATCTTTTTAAATTACGTTATATTGGTGCTAGTTTCAAATTCATTTGAGGGGAAACTGAAACTCTGCAAACACAGGGTAATATTTTTACAAAACAAATCTATTATGATAATAGGCTAATGCTGCTCCTCACTTCTATGGGGGGAATTCAAGTGTGTCACGCGCCAGCACCCATGAGGAGCGCCCACGAAGATGGCACGCGACGGAGCAATTCAATTGTTGTCAAACGGGACAATGGCCTGTCATTTTGATGGGCTGCTAACTAGTATGCTATAAAATTGTGGTTCAGTTTTAATTTTTTTATGTAGAGATGGAAGTCAAATTTTTTTTTTTGTAAATGTTCAAAGCTGGGACCAGCAGGCAACCGCCTGGCTCCTGCAACCCTGCTTTGAGAGACACAGCGCCGCTGTCAGTCTAATCTGACGCCGGTCGCAAGCCAATCAGAGTTTGCGGACTGGCAGCCAATCAGCATTGGCTGCCGGTCCACGAGCTCCAATTGGTTTTCAACTGGCGCCACATTAGAATGACTGACAGTGGCGCTGACCGATCCCCGGCATGTGGCATGTCCGTCCCATCCCTTGAGCTCACCCACCACGTGGCCCCGGAAAGTAAAAGGAGTGAGCTGGCTTACTGGGAGATCCCATTTTAATGTGAAAGTCTGATTTTAATTGTGTTTCATCTGTCAGTTCTTGGGGGATTCTGTCAGTGGGGTGCATTGATGTGGGATAATGTGTATGGGGCCTTACTGTGGCATAATTTGTAAGGAACATTACTGTGACGTAATGTGTAGTAAGGGGCATTACTGTGGCATAATGTGTTGCAAGGAGAATTACTGTGTGGCATAATGCGTTGTAAGGGGCATTAATGTGGCATAATGTGTTGTAAGGGGCATCATTGTGTCACAAAACCGCACATCCTTTTTTGTCCTCTATGTTGTTCTTTGTTTTGTTTTGTTTTGTTTTTTTTGTATTTTTTTGGGGGGGCGCTAAATTACTGTCTTGCCCCGGGTGGCAGAATCCTAGTTTTGGCCCCGAAGATAGGGAGAAAATGAGAATGTGGAACAGAGAAAAAGAAAGTGATAAAAGGAAACGAGAAAGTGAGAAAAAAAGAGTAAAGGAGAGAGAACCAGTGGAAAAAAATAATGAAAGAGAATTGGAGGTCTATTTATCAAATAATATTTGCAGGATAATCCCCAAAAACAAACATTTTCAGGGGATACCCACAAATTTTAAGGATACCCCGAATGTATGAAGGATGGACCGCTGTCTCCATGAGATGTACTAAGCTCTGGAAAGTGATAAATTGGAGACAGAGTGAAAAGTGATAAACTACCAGCCACTCAGCTCCTAACTGTCATGTTACAGGCTGTGTTTGAGAAATGACAGTTAGGAGCTGAGTGGTTGGTAGTTTATCGCTCTCCACTTTATCACTTTCCAGAGCTTAGCACATCTGCCCCCTGGGAGAGTTGTATCAGTGCTTTGAGAGAGAAAAAAAAAGTTGCCCATAAAAACCAATCAGCTCCTGTCATTTCATAGACTGCGCTAGTTAAATGACAGATTGGTTGCTATGGGCAACTTCTCCATTTCAAATCTCTTCAAGAGTTTGATACATCCAGGCCCGCCAAGAGCCGCACCGGGCCCAGGTAAAAAGGGGGCATGGTCTAATCGCCAGATGCGTGGCCATGTCCCCATAGTTTAAAAAAGAAAAAAGTTTTACAGTGCTGCTTCACTGGCGAGGGGGGCACAGTGAGCCACCTCAGCCCGGCGCATAACCAGTGGGGGGCATGATCAGCTTTATCGCTCCCCCCATAGGCATAGGAGACTGCTGTGGCTGCTTCTTAGCAGCCAAGAGCAGTCTCCTAGTGCAGCCCAGCACACAGCAGTGTGTGCTGGGCTGCTGTGATGTAAGAGGGGGGGAGTGGTGCCGGACCCGGCCACCCTAGCAAGCCCTGACCTGGGTGATAAGTACCCGCTCCCCACCCCTCTCGGCGCCCCTGGATACATCTCCCCTAATGCCTTTTAGCAGTTTTCTACAGTGCTAGGGGCCTATTCATCAACACTAAAATAAAGTTTTTAAGGACATTTCCTTAATTACTGTTATTTTAGTATTCACGAAGACACTTAACACAGGAGATATCACTGATATCTCCTGGTTAAGTCCCCCTGCATTAATTTCAACACTCCCCATACATTAGTATGGGCATATGGAAATTATGCTATTCATCAAATTCCAAAAATTATGTATTTTCAGAATTTGATGGTGTTACTGTACACCACTGTCAGGTGGCATATAGCAGGTTACACTTACCATCTGTCAGCTGGGCAGGTTCTCCACCGGCTCCCTCCATCACTCTGGATGTTTCTCAGGCTTACGCCTGCTGTGCTGACACTGTGTTCTCCCGGCAGAACACAGTAAAGTTTAGAAAAAAAAAAAGTTTTTTTTTCTAAACTTTACTGTGCTCTGCTGGGAGAACATGGTGTCAGCTTAGCAGGCGGAGCCTGAGGCGGCTGCAGCGGCCAGGTAAGTGGGGGACAGGGGGGAGGTGAGCGGAGGGGGGAGGGGGTTGGGGGGAAAACACAATTACCGCAGCTGTAGGCAGTGCTGCACATGCGCTTCTTTTACGGATGTAACAGCGCATGCGCAGCACTGATTTCAGCTGCAGTAAGGTAGGACTAGGTAGGGAAAGTTTCTATTTCCCGAAAAGCTGTCATCGCAAAAATGACAGCTTTTCGGAATAGATAGTTATGGAGAGGAGGAATGATGAATTCCTCCGGTAATTAGGTAGAACTCCATGCGAGTTCTAAACCTAATTACCTCTATCGAATTTTACGTGTTAATGAATAGGCCCCAGAATATTTTGAATTTATTTAGCAACTGGCTCTACCTAACTTTCACATGGGCCTATTCATCATAACTAAAAACTCGATGGAGGTAATTAGGTTTAGAACTCTCATGGAGTTCTACCTAATTACCGGAGGAATTCATCATTCCTCTTCTCCATAAGTATCTATTCCGAAAAGCTGTCATTTTTGCGATGACAACTTTTCAGGAAATAGATACTTTTCCCTGTCTACTCTAACTTACCGCAGCTGTAATCAGTGCTGCGCAATCGCCGTTACATTCACAATTTCGGCGCATGTGCAGCACTGCCTACAGCTGCGGTAATTCTGTGTGTTCGCCAACCACTCCCCCCCTCCTCCCTTCCGCTCACCTCCCTGTATCCCATCTACCTGGCCGCTGCAGCCACGGACCCCGACCTCCTGTCTGAAGAGGAAAAAACAGTCAAGGTTTTTTTTTTGTTTGTTTACTGTGTTCTGCTGGGAGAACACAGTCAGTGCAGCAGCCGGAGGTGGGACGAGGAGGACCTGGCCAGCTGAAAGCAGGTAAGTGTAACCCGCTGTACACCACCTGAGAGTGGCGGATAGTAACACCATCAAATTCCCAAAATACAAAATTTTCGGAATTTGATGAATATCCTAATTAATTTCTACATCCCCATACTAATGTATGGCATACATGCCAACATTTCACTCCCTCCTGTCGGGCTTTCTCGGCGGGGGGCAGGTCACGGCAAAAAGGGGGCATGGCCCAGGGGTGATGAGCATTTTGGGGCGGAGCATGGGGGTCGTGGCATCGCGATCGCGTCATTGCAGCTCCGCCCCCTCTTCAAAATGACATTTTTAAAGGCATTGTGGGACAGGGGGCAGGGCCATGATGACGCGATTCAGCGCGAATCGCGTCACTGGCCCCTCCGCTGCCGGGATTTTTATAGTAAGTGCAGGGGGGGCAGACAGGTCGCTGGTGCCCGGGAGGCTTGCCTGCCTTCCCGGGAGGTCGGGAGGCTCCCGACCAAATCGGGAGGGTAGGCAAGTATGATGTATGGGAGTGTGGAACTTAACGCAGACGGACTTAATCAGGAGATATCAGGGATATCTCTTGTGTTAAGTGTGTTAATGAATACTAAAATAACGGTAATTAAGAAAAAAGTCCTTAAAACCGTTATTTTAGTGTTGATGAATAGGCCCCACACTCTGCTCAACATCTCCTGTTTTCGAGGCAACTGACACAGGCCCTCATTCAGAGCCGCTCGTTAGCGGCAGTACGCTCGTTCCGAGCGATGTTTGCACATCTGCGCATGCGTACGCTTTTTAGTACGCATGCGCGAACCAGTCAGTGCGGCCGAAAATCGTTTGTACGCTATATAGCGAGTGCCTGCTATTTTGAGTGACAGAATGAGGCGTATGTGGGTGGTAACAGGGGAAGGTGCTTGAAAATGGGGAGTGGAGATCCGAACGCAGGCGTGCTTAAAGGTCAAAACGGGCGTTTTATGGGTGTGTATATTTAAAACAGCAGCGTCAATGACCACGTCACTGGGTTATTTTAGAGCCAGAACTGCTCGCAAATTTGTGGTAGCAAACACCAACCACAAGAATAGCGAGCAGTTCATACGCTGGTCGATGTACTCGATTAATCTAATAAATAGCGGACATGACGTATGGTGCGAGCGGCCAGGGGGCGTTTTTAACAAATAAACGAGCGTATGTTTTGCTCGTTCGTTCAGACTTAGAGGTGTGAACAGACTGCAATGTGCGTACGGATCATTTGAATAGCCACCCCTTGTTTTTAAACGAACGACCGCAAATAGCGAACGGCTCTGAATGAGGGCCACAGTCCTCTGCATTCATTTTGAATGATATTTATAAACTTTATTTAAAATGGTGGCAACCTCTACATCTACTTCCAAAACGGTGTTTATTTAGTAGTGTTCCACATGTTAGTGGGATATCACAATTATAATGCATGTTGTGGCTGCGGATCTAGCAAAATGGTATTAAACACTGCTACTATTGTAATCATGTAGTCGAATCACTGGCAAGGCAGGGTGGGTACCCAGGCAACTGGAAACCCCAATAAATGGGTACCTGGCAACATGCATCCAGCTCTGACCGTGTATCATTTGTGCCAGTTTTACGCCAGGCATACATGTACCATATGAATATAAACAGCCAGGTCATTGCACAAGAAAAGTTTGTAACATTCGTTTAGAATTTTTGTTAGGGCAAAAAATAATCGCTATTAGGTTTGATTTTAATAAATCCTCTATAATAGAGCAGATATAATATTTCTTGCCTGCAAATTAAAGTACCCACAAAAGTAATTTTAAAATGTGTATATATAGGATCTAAAGCTGAGTCGGACACTACTTACTTCTTTATGCTAATGCAAGAATCCCCCTGTGTATGCCGTAAATCCACGCATCTGCATGCGGAAGCCTATCCCGCCTACTGTATTTACATCTGCAGCCGCAACTGTCCTCATTAAATTTTGGACTTGAGCCCACTCCATGCCAGGTGCAGAAAATCATCTGAGACAGACGTCTCATCCCCGCCCGCTACAATCGAGCACAGAACCCGGCAGACACTCCAATGACACTCCCCATGAAATTCACAGGAGATGGAACAGTTCCATACGTTCTCATGGTCGCCACCCAATTACCAGCCGGAAACGCCAATTTCACGGAAAGTATGGTCCATCGACAGATCTCAGTCCACTTGTGTATGCCTGATCCAGCGCTTGCGCAGTCAGCGATTTCTTACTATGGCGCAGTATGCTTAAACTTGAAAGAAACGCCATATGCGTTTGACTAAAGCTGGGTACACATTAGACGACAGTTCGCCCAACCCAATGGATTGGGCGGACATATTGTCACAGTCGGCTAGTATGTACCCACTATGTTGGCCCATGCGCGTTCTCGTTTGTCTCCCGTCAGTCGCATCGTCAGGTCGGCCCTACATGCAGCTCAATCTGACAATGGGACTGATGACCCCATGCAGTGGGGTGCGGCTGGTGCCGATATATCGGCCAGTTGGGCACAGGATCGTTTAATGTGTACCGGCTGTCTGATATGTCGGCACGTCGATGGTGGGGTTGTCCATCGCAATGCTGAGTACACACATTGTTAAGTGTATACCCAGCTTAAGGCCCATAGTCCTATAGTATGTACAAAGAAGAAAGCACCATACAACCAATCAGAAGTGACTAACTAGTTCTGGCGCTGTCATCATCGTCAGTGTGTATGTACCAACATATAAGCCCCTGCAATTCATCCCAAGAAGCGTATATACGGGTCTGCCTCTGTCCTCAATTAAACAAGTCCTTCCTTAAGCATTTGATCTTGCATGCCCCTTCCTTACACTGTTCCACCTCTCCAGTCACCAGAAGCCGCAGGCGTAAGTGAAGTTTAGCGAATTGTCGTTAACCAGCACTCACCAGTTTTCCCATGGCAGAGTCCCAGAGTTTTCGTTTCCCGGTTAGCCACTCGACCTATAGTCTCGATTCTCTTCGCCGATTAGGTATCGGGTTTGAACACGCCAGAGGCTATGAGACAATCGGACAATCAGTAATAGTTCTCCTGTCCTTGGTGACACTGTAAATGCTAAGGATGACTGCGACCTTCACCGGTTGAGTGAATGGTGATCATTGGCACGAAGCCTCAGCTACCCAGTAATCACCTATACAGTGCTCGCACACTCAGGTGTACTTTGGATTTCCCACCGTTATGCGAGATCCCCTATCCAGTGCTCAAGTGAAGGACAGACAGAGAAAGAGAGATATATGTTTTGGATCTCACACCGTTGTGCAAGATCCCCTAGCCAACGCTCAGGTGAAGGACAGACAGACACGGAGAGATACTCACACTAAACCTCTTGTCACCTTGACGAGTTGTCCGCCAGCCCCTAAGAATCAAAACAGAACAATCCCCCTTTCTTAGCAGATAAATCACACATACAATGCTGTACCAACTGGGTTACCTGATTGTATGCCCGAAAGCTTGGACTTCACTCTGGAAACTAGATGTGCAGGTAGGGTATATTTCTTTACAAACTCTCTGCTAATGTAACTAGAGGATTCAATACAGCAATCAAATAAACATTCTTTTACACACTACATAACAAAAATGGCTTAGTGACAATACACATCAAATGGAGATACTCTCAATGTAGCTGCCCCCTCTCTCTTCCCGGCCGGCCCTGTCTATTGACCTTAGGAAAATACCGCCGTATTTTCCTTACTCCCCTAGACTGGTTCTTCAGGAAAACCCCACTTACCTTTATCAGAACCACCTGAGTAGATTCAGTGCCGAGGCCAGACAGCCTCTTGCACCGTCCCCAGAGGAAAACTGCTCAGGCAAGCCTAGCTGGGGCTATCACTGGTGATTTGGGCCTAATACCCAGATCAACCTAATGTGCAGACCCACCTGCTAATAGGCTGCACTAGCGATCTGCTGATCTGGGCCTAATGTCCCGACCACTTTATTATGTAGGTCCACCTACTTGTTGGCAGTATCTAGTGATCTGGGCCTAATGCCCAGACCACTTTATAATGCAGGCCCACCTACTTAGGAACAATCTTTAGTGATCTTGGCCTAATACCCAGACTACTTTAAAATAATACAGGCCCACCTACTTTTGGGCAATCCCTAGTGATCTGGGCCTATCTGCCCCCAGGCCTAGCGCCTGACTGCGCCACAGGCCTAATGCCTGAACCCTGGTGGCCTAGGGTGGAGTTAAATATAAGTGAACTGCCTACCCTTCATGTTGGGAGAGTCTGCAGTGGGGAACTTCGTGGAGCTGTTTTCCTTCCCACCACTGCAGATCTCTCGGGTCCTCAGCTTCGGCTCCGCCCTCCGCCAACAGCCGGCATCTTAATATATTCAGCCGCTGTACTTCTGGCCTCGGATGTTGATCACAACGTCTTCCGGCATCTTCCAGCGCCTCTGGAGCTCTTCCCTGCAGGCGATCCTCCTCTCTTGATCCCCGCCGATGGACTGACTCGCCCTGCTCAGCAACGCCTGATATACGGAGCCGCGAGGGAACCGGATTGGCTGTCCGCCCGCGAGCCATTACTAGCTCGAAAATGGACCAATTTCAAAATCGATGTCTTTGATTGGACGAGCTTGAATCTTTTCAAATGCAAGCTCGTCCAGCCCTGTCTCTCGCAGCCGCACCGCGCCGCCCGGAACGCCATTGATTGCCGGTCCAGTGGACACTGAATTCCGGCATGGATCAGTCCCTGCATCGGTGACCCTGCTCACAGGTACATGGGTGCAGCTCTTTTATGGGCATGTGCAATATAACCTTGCATATTTTACACTATGCAAATAGGGGGTAACATGGTGCTCCAAATTATGGAGAACCTTGTTATCCAGAAAATCCTAGCTTCCAAACATTCTGGATAACTCAGAGCATATCTCTCTTTGTTTAATCAATAGAGTTTTTTAAATCTTAATCGTTAATCATAATTTTATTATTATAAAAATCTCTCTTTTTATAATATTGTTTCTAACACTTGTTTTTAATAACTTCTATTAAATGTTTGCAATTCTTAGTTTTACGGCAATCTCACAAAGGAAGTTACGAATGAAGGGCCTGATTCAGAGCTGGACGCTATTTGCGCTCGCTCGTTCAGAAAAAGGGGCCGGATATTTAAATAGGGCGCCCGCTCTTTGCGGCCTGTTGACGCCTCTATGTCTGAACGAGCGAACAAAACATGTGCTCGCTTTTTTTAAAAAAACGCCCCCTGGCTGCTCGCATCCTACGTCATCTCTGCTATTTATTAGATTAATCGAGTACATCGAAAGGCGTATGAACTGCTCGCAGTGCTTGTGGTAGGATTTTCCTACCGCAATCATGCGAACAGTTCAGGCTAAAAGACAACCAAGTGACGTGGTCGATGACGCTGCTTTGTTAATTATGCACACCCTTAAAACGCCCGTTTTGACCTTTTGGCACGCCTGCGTTCGGCTCACCACTCCCCATTTTCAAGCACCTTCCCCTGTTACCACCCACAAACGCCTCATTCTGTCACTCAAATTAGCAGACATTCCCTATTTTGTGAGCACACAATTTCCGACCGCAATGATTGGTTCGCGCATGCGTATTACAACCCATATGCATGCGCAGTTGTGCGAACATCGCTCGGAGCGAACGAGCGGCTGCTTACGAGCGGCTCTGAATCAGGCCCGATGTTCCATATGTGACGGTGTGAATGGCAGGAGCATACAGAAAATCTGAACATTTTATAAATCACGATGAAACAATTGAAATAATGCTATAGTTTTGATATACTCCACAAGTTCAGGAAATGTAAATGAATAGCACCCTACTGCAAATTAATTTTACTGGGGAGAACACTGCATGAGTTTTACTTTTTGACGATCAAGTCATCGGCTCCTTCTGTTGAATGTCTAAAGCAGAGAATGCGGTTGCCTGGTATACAGAATATTGGGTAACCCGGATGGACTGGGCAGCTCAGAGTCTAGATCTTAACCCCATTGAGAGCCTCTGGGATGAACAGGAGCAATGGGTGTGTTCTACGCCGACTTTTTCAGTGTCACAGTTGGTCACTGTACTTAGGGGTCTATTTACTATGCCTTGGATGGAGATAAAGTGAACGGAGATAAAGTACCAGCCAATCAGCTCCTAACTGTCATGCTACAGGCTGTGTGTTACCCCATCAAAACACTGTGTTTAAGGCAGCCTATGGTGGGTATCACTAATGCAGACCCTCCAACATGACCCATTCCATTAGGTACAAAATGCTCTGCTCCTGGACTTCCCTCTTAATTGATGATTGCAGTCACCTGTGCTGAAACACCTGTCTCATCAATTACCTAGTTCAACAAAGGTGACGACAATCATACATTAGGTGGGAAGTCCAGGAGCAGAGTATTTTGTACCTAATGGAATGGGTCATGTTGGAGGGTAGGCTAATGTATTTAAAACCCCTATAAAAACAAAATATATGTATGGGTGCAGGTAGTATGTGGTGAGTCAGCAGCAGGTCAAGTGACTCGGAAGCTGCTGCAAGGAGCTGCAGGAGGCTGAGGGGGACAGTTATTACAGTTACAGAAGGCATCTCCTAAGGTAAAGGACAGTTATTACAGTTACATAGGGCATCTCCTGAAGTAAAACACAGTTATTACAGTTACAGAGGGCATCTCCTGAGGTAAAGGACAGTTATTACAGTTACAGAGGGCATCTCCTGAAGTAAAACACAGTTATTACAGTTACAGAGGGAATCTCCTGAGGTAAAGGACAGTTATTACAGTTACAGAGGGCATCTCCTGAGGTAAAGGACAGCTATTATAGTTACAGAGGGCAGGGCCGAAACTAGGATTTTTGTCACCAGGGGCAAGACAGTAATTTGGCGCCCCCCATGTAATTCCCCCTGCAGTAGTGCCCATATTGTAATGCCCCCATAGTAATGCCCATATGTTAATACCCCCATAGTAATGCCCCTGTAGTGCCCACCATACAGTAATGCCCCTGTAGTGCCCATGCTCCCATATTAATGCCCCTGTAGTGCCCATGCTTTCATAGTAATGCCCCTGTAGTGCCCATGCTCTCATAGTAATGCCCCTGTATTGCCCATGCCCCATAGTAATATCCCTGTAGTGCCCTTACAGTAATGCCCCTGTAGTGCTCATGCCCCCACAGTAATGCCCCTGTGGTAATGCCCCTGTAGTGCCCATGCCCCAATAGTAACGCCCCTGTAGTGCTCATGCCCCATTAGTAATGCCCCTTATTGCCTATGCCCCCATAGTAATGCCCCTGTGGTAATGCCCCTGCCCCCATAATAATGCCCCTGTAGTGCAGCTTATTAAAAAAAAAAATACTTACCTTGAACCCCGCTCCTGCATCCAGCGTCGCGTCCGGTCCGCCGGCTGCTCCTTGGAACTATGGGGAGATGTCATGACGTCTCCCCCATAGTGCCCGTGGGGAGAGCCGGAAGCTGGAGTTCGGGAGAGAACTCCAGCCTCCGGCTCCGGCTACACCGCGTCGCTGCAGAAAAGGAGCCGGGCGCCCGCTGGTAATAAATATTACCAGCGGACGTCCGGCTTGGAGCCTCTCTGCAGCGCCGGGCTGGAGGTCACTGGCACCAGGTACAGCGGCTCACCCGGTGCACGTGCACCTCCAGCCCCCCCCTAGTTGCGGCCCTGCAGAGGGCATCTCCTGAGGTAAAGGACAGTTATTACAGTTACAGAGGTCATCTCCTGAGGTAAAGGACAATTACTACAGTTACAGAGGGCATCTCCTGAGGTAAAGGACAATTATTACAGTTACAGAGGGCATCTCCTGAGGTAAAGGACAGTTACTGAATCCTGAGGGAGCTTTCTAAGAGTGGGGACCTGCATCCATTCCATAATACTGGTGAGAGCAGGCAGTCTGGAGGCGTAGCATAGCGGATTTCTTCCCTTGAAGCTGATGGTAAGGTGGACTCTTGTCCCTACCTCACAGGCAGTGGGTGACAGACACACAGACAGGATCCACCCAGGAGAGCGGCTAGCTGGTGAGGAAGGTATTATCGTCATATTCAGCAAACACGGCATGACACCTCTTCACTACACTCCATAAGACAGCCAGCATACGTTACTGGTGATAGGCTAAACAGCGTGCATTCTAGCTTCAGCCTCAGGGAAGGACTCAGTAAAACCAGCAGATACTTTTCCCTCAATAAACAGCTCCTTCAGAAAAAAACAAGAACTAAAACAGTCTATCAGCTATAGTTAATTCTGAGGTAATTGAACAGCATAAGAGGAAGAGAACATCATATATTTAAAAAACCCCGCTAGTACCCCAACAGTTATAGAGAATATATAAACCCTTCAATTCTACATGGGCTTTAAGAGAACAAGTAAATTTCCAGGCCCGGGCTTGCACCGTCCAAGTTACAGCATAATTACTCTAAGTTGCCGCAGGCACGATATTACGTCATAGTAGCTTATTATAGACACAGTAACTCTACTCACACTTAAGGATAATGTTAGTTTCTTCAAATGTGCACCAACGGAACGAGGCCTGGCCAGGTTATATGCATATCATTTACAACTGTATTGCAATTTATGTATTGCTGATGCTAACATAGTGACAGTATTTTATTGGAGATTGATATCTTGTTGAGCATGTATATTGTTACTAACTTTTAACCTTACAGTACAAGCAAAGAAACATTCCTGTTTAATAAACATTTCTTTTGTGCAAAGTGTGTATCATTAGAAACAATTGTTATTGAAAAGAAAGTGATTAATCTTGAATTTATCCTTTTCTTTCTAAGTTCTGTTGAATTTGAATAAAGAAAAATATAATTAAGGATACACCGTATCTTTCTGTATTTGAGCTAGTACTATGCCTGTATGATCCTCATTACCTCTCTGCTATAGCAAGAAGAACCTAAAAGAATCATCCAGATCTGGTAAAAGTGGAAATATCACACAAAACCTTTGCAATACCTGTCGGGGTATTACATGAGATAAAGTGAACGGAGATAAGGTGCCAGCCAATCAGCTCCTAACTGTCATGTCACAGGCTGTGTTTGAAAAATGCAAGTTTGGAGTTGGTTGGCTGGTACCTTACCTCCGTCCACTTTATCTCCATCCAAGGCATAGTAAATAGACCCCTTAAGGCGGAATGGCAAAACATACCGTCTGCTGTTGTCCAGGAACTTGTGGAAAGTTTGCCAAGAAGGGTGGTGGACCTACAAAGTACTGATGTCAATAAAATCTTGTTACTCAGTTTGCTGTCAGTGTCCAAGCTCTTTTGTCTACATAGTGTAAAAGTTGCAACTGAAAATGTGAGTTTGAAGTTTGCAAGGCAGGTAAAAGAAGTTAAAATAACCTATAATATGGTGCCATTTCTGCCCATGCAAGCTTAAATGTTTTGGGGGTATTTTTTATTTAGAATAATGGCTATTACTGTTCTACAACTTGGGTTCAAAATTATTTTTTTATATAACACAGAAAACATGCAATACAATTATTATTTGAGCTTGAGCCAAATTATGACAGCATAATTTCAACAGCAGAATGCTGACACGATAGTATTTAATGCATTTTAACTGTGTCGGTATTACAACTTTAACACATGACGGTAAAGCACATTACTAGAGTGTCGTAATTCTCCTGTCTACATTACGCTGTTGGCATTGTAACATTCGACAGCGTAAATGTCAACTAGGTGGCTAAGTCCTCTTTAATACACCCCCAGATAATATAAATATATTTACCATTGCTTGCAGGAGGCACTTTGGTCTTTACTCTCTTCACACATACCCCACGGAACTGCAGGGAAGGACAAGCACTTGTGAAGAGAAAGAGGAAGGGTGCAGGGACTTGGGGAGGGAATGGGAGAGAACTGCTGCTGCTGCTCAACTGCTGGGTACACTAGATAACATGTCAGACTGAGACATGTCAGAAGTCTCCGAAGTTGCGATCAGTGCGATCACCCTCCCTTCCCCCTGTAAAACTTCTCACTGCCCACTACCACTGTATTTTACCGAAACCTCCCTCCCCAGCCCTAACGACAGGTGTCGTATTCTAACCCTGTCGGAAGGCCAGCATCGGAATTTTGACCGCTAGGATCCCGAGTTCCGGCATCCCGTACCCGACCCATTCAGAGGGGCTTTCTTGCTGTAATATGGAGATCTTGAGATACTGTAACTTGTATCTTAAATTCCTATTGTAGGACAATTTATTATAGTCTTTATATTTTACACGCTACTTCTCATAAGTTTTATAAGAACAGTAATTAACAAGAAGAAAAAACAAGCTCAAAGAATACTTTCAAGTCTTTTTGCAAACATGTGAAAATATAGTAGATTGCACCCAAAGGTCCCATACAGCATATTTACTTTTTTGATGATACCATAAATGTCCGATCTTCTTATACTACTGCTGTAAAGACTCACTGGTTACTTGAGGATACAAATATGGCAGATTTCAAGAGTGAGCAGAGAATCACAGATATGATATGATTATAAAAACATATCAAACTAGTTTTCTGGGTCTCTCAAGCTGGAACCACGTGCGGAACCATAAACCTCAGTTATGTAGTAGTTACACTAAAAATAAAATGTAAAATGGGAACAATTTCAATTCCATTTATTGTCCGTCTGACAATTTCACATCTCTAACCTGTAAAAAGTATTCCCGATGAATTATATGGGAAGACATTCAGGATGACTTTAATGACAATGGTGACAACAAACAGAAAGCCCTTAATACACAGCAGTCACATCAATATACAATGCCGTCTGACTTTATTGTATCATAAAGGAAAGTAAAACATATATTGTGTATGGTGCAGTGCATGAACAATAACTGAGACATATAAGACCTTTTCAGCGAGATAATAGTTAAAGCAGGAAATATCTACAATAACCTGCTGCATACACAGACCAATCCTAGGAACATTCGCATTAAATTTATTTTTCAAAGATAAAAACAATGAGCAAACAGCGTCCTATAGAACTTTCTCCTGGCCTGGAATGTGAAAAATCAGGTTTTAAAGTCTATATTTTCCAATTACATCTTGGCATGGCTATGGGACCTATTCATCATCGGGGGTCATATGTCCTATGATTATTAAGAAATCATCTCGCTGTGAGGGATTCTTAAATATCCAACTCGCAGTGGGGGAAACATGTCATCATTGCTCCGGAGCGGGGACAGTTGCTCCGAAAAGCAGCTGCCCCCTCAGTTAGTATCATCATCTGTAGCTGCGTTACTTACCTCCTCCCCGTTGGGTCGGGCACGCATGCGTGACCTCGGGTCAGGCATGCGCATAGCCGCCGGGGAGGTAGTGAGGTGGCGGAAGAGGGATCCGCTCGGATCCCTCTTCGCATCCCTGGAACTCCTTCCCATAGGAAGGAGCGGGGATCCGAGAACAAGTATTGTCTGAGGATGGCTCTTGTTCTTGGAAGCAAACTCCGAAAACTTTCAGTTTTTGGAGTTTGCTGAATATCAGGGGTCCTTTTCAGACCCCTGATAATGAATGGTCCAGTAACCTAAATATGTGTAAAGTAGCGTTTACACGTGGTTACCGGGCCATTTAGTTTTGATGAATAGGCCCCTATTTTTTTAATCCAAGTTAACCAGCACAAATTACACTTTGCATATCACATCATAATATAATTATAAACAAGCCATCCTACCCCAGTTACAGTAATGATAGGACTTTGTTAAATCTGCATTTTAGAGCATGTGAATACATGACTGGCAGTGTCTCAAAACCTCATTACCGAGTATACTAATGGTGTCTTGGGCTTGATGAATAGGATCTATAATGTATCAAAGCTGTTCGAGCCAATTGCTTAAAAAAAAACTATTCAAATCTGAAAATGTTGCTTAGTTGCCATATTCAAGTCAAGTTATGTGTAGTCGGACTTATTTGTGCATCCGATTGTCCAAGTCACTTCTAATCGGCTGCCACCAGGACTCCCTCATTTTCCGTAGAAGAGAAGTAAAAAGGGATGCGATCAAGAGGAGACAAGTGGAGAAAGAAGGTAGAGCCAGCAGAAAGTGAGGGTAAAAGGAAAAGTATCCGAGCACAGAAGAAAAGTGAGTGGTGACGCAGAAGATGGAGGGTGGAATAGACATAATAAGAGTAAAGAAAGACGAATACACAAAGGTAGAGAAATAAAGGTTAGACACACAATGCAGACACAAATATAAAAGGGGGGAGGGAAAGACAGATGGGAAGACAGTGGTTCAAATACAAAATTAGAAACAGACACACAAAAAGGGATAAAGAAAGGAATAAGCACATGCAAAGAGCAGACAGAGATGCACACATACAAATAGGGGGACAGAAGCACATATGGGAAGAATGAGTGGGAGAGACTAGCTCAGAGAGAAGTAAAGGGAGAGCCACTGGCACAGATAGGGGAAGAGCAGAGGAGCTGGTGCAGATAGGATTAGACAGAAAGCCTCGGGCAGACAAAGATAGGGCATAAAGGCTAGCACAAACACGGGAAGGGCAGAGTGGTTGGTGCAGAAAAAGGAAAGACAGAGAGGTTTGCACAGACAGGAGAAGGACATAAAGGCTGATGCAGATAGGGGACAGGTAGAATGACTGGCACAGACAGGAAAAGGACAGATACTGGCACAGGCAGGAAAATTTGGCAGAGAGGCTGGTGCAGAAAGAAAAGAGAAGATGTAAACATACTCAGCTTTGTCTTTAGTCCTTTTTCTATATGCAGGAGAAGCAGGAGGGAAGTCTTTAGACACATGGACTGGTGGAGGAGAATGGGTGGAGTCAGGGGCTAGCAGCAAATGATTTGGGACTAGCTGACCTTTAACCCCTTTTCTATATGATGAGAGCTGGAATTATGGCATGGCGTCAGCACGGATCATAGCACAACACCATCAGCACCTACATTTTGTTTGTTTTAAATTAAAAAAAATAAAATAAAAATGATGGTGCATATAATAACGTTTGTGCTATACATCTAGTAGACACGCACTTTGGGAGGCAGTGGCATATTAACACCCAAAGAGGCCCATATGCAGTGGGACCCCCCATCTGAGCAGCGGGGGCCTCGTATATTACCTTGTGCCGGCAAGCGGGTTCCTCCTCCTCCGCGCACGCATCTTCCATTGTTATTTGGGAAGATGACTCATGCGCACAAGTGTTGCCTTTATCTTTACTATTCTTATTTGCAATTTCATTTTATATATTAGTGTGTGTTTTCATTTTAAAATTCTCCCCAAAAAAGTTAATACACAGAACTAAAAAATCTAATAAAAATAGATTTAAAAACTCAGATATAACACTAGGGCTCAAGGGCCATTACTGAGTTGTTTTAATGGATCTGGCCTGCAGGAAATTTCTGCTAAATTGTATGTAATACCTCTTTTCCACCAAAAACCCAGGTGCGACCTGGGTTTACAGACATGGTTCTAACCCAGGTCAGACCCAGGTCAGACACTGTTTACACAGCACCATCGATCTGGGTTATTTTCAGGTCAGCCCCGTTCACACTGAACCTGGGTCTGCCCTGCTAAACTTGTGAGGTCATAAAAAGAGGGAGGTGACTGCTCTACAACCACCAATCAGCTCATTTTAGGCATGACCCAGGTCTGATAATGCGGGTTGCGCCGTTTACACTGCACCATTACCCAATTCCATCCTGGGTCTGACCCTGGTAGCTACCTGGGTTGGATTGAGGGGCCCCTTGACCCAGGTTATTTTTCAGGGACCCTTTTACACTGAGCTGCGACCCGGGAAGACCCAGGTTTTTGCTCTGGTGTAAAAGGGGTATATGTAACATCTCGTAACATTCTGCACTTTTATGTGCTATGTATAGATTCATAATCGTTTTGAATAAACAGTTTTATATTAAATGACCTTGTGTTCCTTTTTAGCGTTGTCTGAAATGGGGAAGGTCATATATAAAATAAATGTTACCTTGGTTGTTTTATAATCACACCTGCTCCTATTTTTTAGTGCCCTTTAAATAAAAGGATGACATTTAAATGTGAAATAAAACATATTATGTTTTAAGAATCCCTTAATCCCGGTGAAACCTTAAATAGTCAAAACTATACATATTCACTCTCTGTTGGTGACTTAACGATTGGAAGTTCATAAATATGTATATCCAATATTGTTCTACATTTAAGGAGGTGATTAAGAAACATTACTTAATTATGTTTTGCCGTTAATATTTCATTACTTCAATAATGGAGCTCTCCTATGTAGTTGAGCTGTTTATGCATGATAGTGAAACTATGCCAGTAATTTAGTATAATTCCCATCTGCCCTTTTAATTTTGAAATGTAAATAAAGGCATAACACAGTACTACTGAACTGAAAGTTCCAGTAATTGTTATCCATCCATCGAATTACTAATTGTCTTTGCTGCCGTATTGCATGTGTATTCAGGACATTACATTCTGCTAAAGTTCCATCACCTGCCAGCGGGTGTCAGGATCAGAATGATACATCTCAAGTGTATTTGAAGGACAGAACAGATATTAAGGCACTAATACACTGAAATATCAAAGTTTTCAGTACAAAAAATGCCATTAGTATAGCCAAAGAGCAAGATCAATATTACAAAAGTTTCTCCTTCCTTTTACCCATTTCAATAATGATCATACTTCAGCTACAAAGCAAATTAATTGATCTGCACTACAAATAAATAATCTGCATTTAGCTGGAGATTATTAAACCTTCTAAAGAGGATAAGTAGAGATATTGTCCATAGCAACCAATCAGATTGTAGTTATAATTTTTTCTAGTGCATTCTATAAAATGATAGCTAGAATCTGATTGGCTGCTATGGGTAACTCCTCCACTAGTCCTCTTTTGAAGATTTCATAAATCTCCCTCCTAGACTCAAGTCCTTAGAAGTGGATAGGCATTGTGTACGGCATTAAACATCACTGGTTTTGAAGCATAACATCCTTATAAATAATGACTTATATGATCCTCTGCCTCCTCAACACATCATTATAAGTGGTCTCTGAGGCCACAGTTCCTTCTTATATTGCTAAATTTAATAGGGGTCAGGCCATATATTGTACCGAAACCATATACCCTTCTTAGAAATAAGATTGACAATAATAAAAAGACACCACAGAGCTGAGATAAATTAGAAGCCATCTTCCCAAAACAATGATTGCCTCATATACTGGCTGGACTGGAGACTGGAGTGGTGAGATGAAGGGCTATGAGCACAGCAATGGAAGTAGAGATCATGGGGGTGGGCAGCGCTCTGGAGGGGGGCATTTCTGGAGACTTGGTTATCCCTGGAGACGCAGGCAAGGTTGGAAGAGGCATCGGAGGAGGGAGAGGAGGCAAAAAAGGGGTAAACGAGCTGGTATTAGAGCCAGGCTCAATTTATGTTTTATCAAACCCCCTTAGCCTAGTTTATTTCTAGCAAATGTTCAGTCCCTGACTAGTAAACTGGACGAATTACAAGTAGTTCTTTCCTACATGAAGCATTTGGAGTCCTGTTCTGTATTAATCTTTACCGAGACTTGGCTAAATGACTTAGTACCGGATACTGCGGTCTCTTTTGGAAACAGGATTCTGTTTAGAGCAGACAGAACTTCTGCATCAGGGAAGAGCAGGGGCGGGGCGCTGTGTTTGTACGTCCTGCGTACCTGGTGTATTGATGCTGTCTGTATTGGTAATCATTGGTCAGTGGATATTGAATATTTGTCTATCAAATGTAGACCCTTTTATTTGCCCAGAGAAGTTTCGGTGGCAATTATCATTGCCATTTATATTCTCCCTCAGGCTAATGTGACAATTGCAAACAAAAAGTATGGTGGTCGCTCACATCAACTTAATGACATTGCACAGGTGCTCGTAAAGGGTGGGGTTTACACTGAGCTACAGAAAAAAAAGGGGGATTTTCCCTCCAGCACACTGCAGCAAAAACAAAAATACTAGAATCCTACATGATAATAGAAATTCAGAGGTATTGGTTTACATACATTTGCAAATATATGAATAAGCGCTGGGCCAAACGTCAAGGCTCCTCTATACCAGCGTCCCTAACATTATGGGGTTCACGTCCGAGATGCAGGGAACCCCAAAAGAATCCAGCCAAGGACCATCCCCAGGGCATCACACGAATAATGGAAAAAAGGGTGAAAGTGAAGTGTAAAGTATAGTTGTGTAAAGATAAATCAATAAGTGTTAATGGTAAGGGGTTAAAATGACATAAATAATAGACAAACAAATAGAAAAGTGATAAAAAAATATCTATGTGAATTAAGTGGTGATGCCCTGAAAAAAGGCCCAGCCAGAGCACCCTTGGGGGCCCCACGCCCAAACGCTCACCCCAAAATAATTGTTGCTACCTAATAGTAGCACCCACTCTGGGTCATATAATTACAAATTAATGTACTGCATAATAACAGTACATGTATAAGCTGAGAGGTTCCCTGCGTCTCGGACGTGAACCCCATAATGTTAGGGACGCTGGTATAGAGGAGCCTTGACGTTTGGCCCAGCGCTTATTCATATATTTGTGCTGGAGGGAAAATCCCCTTTTTTTTCTGTAGCTCAGTGTAAACCCCACCCTTTACGAGCACCTGTGCAATGTCATTAAGTTGATGTGAGCGACCACCATACTTTTTGTTTGCAGTTCTGTGAGGCATGAAAGGAGCCAGTATTGGGAGGATGTGTTGGTCTGAATAGTGCCATCAGGAGGTTTCTGGGGTATCTTCTAGGTGAGTCTGCTCTCAGCTTATACATGTACTGTTATTATGCAGTACATTAATTTGTAATTATATGACCCAGAGTGGGTGCTACTATTAGGTAGCAACAATTATTTTGGGGTGAGCGTTTGGGCGTGGGGCCCCCAAGGTTGCTCTGGCTGGGCCTTTTTTCAGGGCATCACCACTTAATTCACATAGATATTTTTTTATCACTTTTCTATTTGTTTGTCTATTATTTATGTCATTTTAACCCCTTACCATTAACACTTATTGATTTATCTTTACACAACTATACTTTACACTTCACTTTCACCCTTTTTTCCATTATTCGTGTGATGCCCTGGGGATGGTCCTTGGCTGGATTCTTTTGGGGTTCCCTGCATCTCGGACGTGAACCCCATAATGTTAGGGACGCTGTTATAGAGGAGCCTTGACGTTTGGCCCAGCGCTTATTCATATATTTGCAAATGTATGTAAACCAATACCTCTGAATTTCTATTATCATGTAGGATTCAAGTACTTTTGTCTTTGCTGCAGTGTGCTGGAGGGAAAATCCCCTTTTTTTTCTGTAATGTGACAATTGCCCTGGGAATTCTTTATGAGGAAATTGCTAAATTACAATCTGTGTATGTTGAGGCAGTTTTTACTATAGCAGGTGATTTCAACCAAGCTGACCTGAGGAAAGTATTGCCTAAGTTATATAAAAATGTATCGGCTCCAACTAGGGGCATGCATACTTTGGACCAGGTGTATACATTTAGAAATGTTGAAATCTTCCAGGTGTGAGTTGCAGAAAGATATTAGGAGGGCTAAAATTAGTTACTCCGCAAAGATTGAAGCTAGAAGCTATGAAAACAGGAATCCGAGAAGCCTGTGGCAGATGATCCAGGATATTACTGGCTGTAAAATAAAAAAGGATGTGATTAGCAATGATAATAATCTATTAGCTGAAGATTTGAACCTGTTTTACTCTAGGCTTGATCAAGAGAATAGTTTTTCTGTTACGCCCCAAATTCCCCGGGTGGGGGAGTCTCCTCTTATGTTGGAGGAGTATGATGTGATTAAATGTCTACGTCGGGTTGATTTATGTAAATCAGCCGGCCCGATTGGGATTAGTGGTAAAGTCCTCAAGGGATGTGCAGACCAGTTAGGTTGGATATTAACGGTCTTATTTAACTTGTCCCTTTTTAATTGTGTAGTGCCAAGATGTTTTAAGAAGGCAAACATTGTTCCAGTTCCAAAAAAGGGGGTAGTAAAATGCCTTAATGATTATCGCCCAATTGCACTAACTTCATTGCTAATGAAATGCTTTGAAAGGCTGGTATTAGGACATATTCAATCTTCTTTCCCAGCAGATTTTTA
Source organism: Taudactylus pleione (assembly GCA_031769625.1). Taxonomy (NCBI): domain Eukaryota; kingdom Metazoa; phylum Chordata; class Amphibia; order Anura; family Myobatrachidae; genus Taudactylus; species Taudactylus pleione. The sequence continues at coordinate 16,031,155 of JAUIMM010000312.1, read as the reverse complement.
TCCTTTTCAGTTTGCATATAGGAAAAATCGTTGCACTGATGATGCGGTACTTACAGCACTTCACTTTATTTTAGCTCATTTGGAAGCAAGGGATTCTTATGTTCGTATACTCTTTGTTGATTTTAGTTCTGCTTTTAACACGGTCATTCCCGTCTCACTAACATCTAAGTTGTTTGACTTGGGGTTAAGTGGGTTTATTTGTAACTGGGTTTTAAATTTTTGAACTGATAGACCACAAGTAATTAGAATTGGAGGTGCTGTGTCGGGGGAAGTGTTGATTAAGACTGGTGTTCCCCAGGGTTGTGTTCTCAGCCCCGTATTATACTCGCTATTTACCCACGACTGCGTGTCGACTTCTGATTCTGTGAAAATCATCAAATTTGCTGACGATATTGCAGTCGTTGGGTTAATTAGTGGGAATGATGAGTCCCATTATAGGAAAGAGATCAAAGATTTGGTTTCTTGGAGTGGTGAAAATCACTTGCTCCTAAATGGTGATAAGACAAAAGAACTGGTAATTGATTTTCGTAGGAGATGTTTAGAGCCGAAATTGCCAGTGTCTATTGACAACCAGGATGTTGATACAGTTGAGTCTTTTAAATTTTTGGGTATCCAGGTTGCGGCAAATTTGACATGGTCTTTAAACACACTGTCCCTAATTAAAAAGGCGCAACAGCGCTTGTTTTTCCTAAGACGTTTGAGGGCTTCGGGAGTTAGTAAAGTAACTATGCTAAACTTTTACAGATGCTCAATTGAGAGCATTCTGATGTTTGGTATTATTATCTGGTATGGCAACTGCACAGCGAGTGAAAGGAGTGCACTACAACGTCTTGTTAGGACTGCCAGCAAAATCATTGGCATGCAGTTGCCAACTATTCATGATGTTTATGGGCTTAGGGTTCTAAAGAGAACCAAAGGTATCATATCGGATCCAAGCCATCCATTTCATGAATTTTTTGATAAGCTCCCATCTTTAAAGCGGTTCAGAGTACTTCGGGCACGTACGAGTCGCTTGAGGGTTAGTTTTCTTCCATCTGCTGTGCGCATGCTGAATGCTATGAATGTATTTCACAGTTAATTTAACTTTATTATTTTCATGTAACTGTTTGTGATAACCTTTACCATGGATTGCTATTCACTGTTTTTTAGCGTGTTTCTGTGCAATGTAATTTCGTCTGCCAAACTTGATTTGCTGATGACAACAATAAATACAATACAATATACTGTATGACTTAATGCCGCAGCATATTGCTGAATGCTTGTGATATGTATCATCTCAGGCCCTGGTGCAGAATTGGAAGTTAATAGGTGTACATTGCTCTAATCATCCATGCACAGAGGGGTGTGCTATGTTAGGTCGACATTCATCAGGTTGACGTACTTTAGGTCAACATGAGAAGCATGTTGGCATGCTTAGCAGGTTGCCATTGCCAAAGACCGCGTTGATATTTATCATGTTTGCACGGATGACATGTCGACATGATAGAATGTCGACCTAATGTCCCTGGGGGCCAAGTGGTCACTAACCTGATCCCTGCAGTGACTGCAGCTTTTTCTTCCAGGTCCAGGTGGTCATCTGCGCAATAGTTCCGTCGCACAGCCCTGCAAGCGGCGATTCTGGTTAGTATTATTCCCCTATTCACAATCCCTACTCCTCTCCCTAGTGCCTAACCCCCACAGCCTAACCCCCACAGCCTAACCCTAACTTCCCCTTGCAGTTTAACCCTAACCTTCCCGGTGGTGCCTAGCCCAAACTGTGGGCAATCTGAGAGCGTCGACATTTCACATGGCAGCATTTCAGATGTTGACAATGTGTACATGTCGACATTCTGAGGATATCAACATGATGCATGTCTGTATGTCGAATTATGTCGACATTCCGATGTTGACACCGTCGACCATGTGAACGGATCCTGCACAGAGATTTGTTTGCATCTTAAGATGCTCCTGCATCGGCAGCTGTAGCACATGCATATGCTTAGCAATGAGTAACAATTATCATCATTATTAGAGAGTCCTTGCATCTCCCCTACACTAGGTGCAATAGATACACCCCCAAGAAAGAATATTCTCATTTATGTCCAGGCCTATAGTATTAGCAGCGTAATTTGTGACAACACTCTGGACCCATCATCTCTACTGGCCTCAGATTTGCTGGTTGGAGACGTTTGTTATTAATTAACTTATTAGTTTATTATCTTTTCTAGTAGGCTGTTACTCTAGCTTGAATCACTTGTATTAGCCTTAGGCCTATGATTTGCTGGTTAAATAAGTTTGCTATTAATTATCTTAGGGCCTGATTCAGACCCACTCGCGAGCGGCTTTCCGCTCGCAAGTGGGTCAATGTTCTGGACTGAGCATGCGCACGACGGAGGGAGCTCCGTCGTGTGCATGCGCCAGACGCGACGAGCGAAGGAAAGTCCTTCGCTCGTTGTGTCTGATCAAAGGGGGCGTGCTGTCGATGTTGATTGACAGCACGCCCCCTTTGGTAGGCGTTCCGGGGGCGTGCCTCCCTGACGGGGGCGTTCCCACGGGAACGCCTCCCGTCAGAAGCCGGCCCACTGACATCTCTAGTGATGTCAGTGGGAGTGATTTTGGCTCTGATAGAGCCAAAATCACTCCGGGCCTTGCGGTTGAAAACCTCAAACGCAGGCTCCGGCTCGCAGTTTCGATGGTCGCGATGGTCAAGACCATCGTGGCCATCAAACTGCACGCTCGTATAGCCTGTGGGTGGTGACCCACAGCTATACGAGCGTCCAGGAGGACGCTCCATTTTCATGGAGGCCGGCCCTCATTCAGAGCGTGCGCTCTGCTCAGAGCGTACGGCTCTGAATGAGGGCCTTAGTCATTTATTATCTTTTGTACTAAACTGTTCCTCTGGCTTGAATCGCCTGCATTGGCCTGTGGCCTGTGATTTGCAGGTTGAGGAGTGTGTTGGTAATATATTATATTTTCTACTAGGTTTTTTAATTTTAGGGTATTAATTCTTGATTGAAACATTCTACAGGGATGTAGTTATGAAACTACCATCCTGTCTGCCACTGCTGTGCCATTATGTTGCATAGATGTGCTTTATTCTTTTAAGCTGCCGTGTGTTCATGCCGCTGCTCTGTCACTTAGTTTAGCCCGTCAGCTCGCTGCAGCCTTTGGCCAATATTGATGAATACAATATTCTGAGCTGATCAAATGTGACTAAAAAGTTTTGAAATTAATGTTATTAGTGTTAATAAAACCACTTTCCAGAAATATATTGTTAGGCTAATTGGATTTTGACAAATAACCCTAATGTATTTGTGTGTGTGCACATATGGTAGGGAATATAGATTGTAAGCTCCACTGGGGCAGGGACTGATGTGACTGGCCAAATATTCTCGGTAAAGGTGAATATGTGTGGGCGATATATGACTACATTAGAGATAGAGGGGTGGTGACCGTGATAAGGCGCTGTTACAGAAGTAGTCGTGATGGATCCAGGCCCGCCAAGAGCCACGGCGGGCCCGGGTAAAAGGGGCGTGGCCTAATCACAGGAGGCGTGGCCATGCCCCCTTCGGTAAAAAAAAAAAGTTAAGTTTTGCATGGCGCTGCGCGCTGGGGAGGGGGGTGCTCTGAGCCCCCTCAGCCCGGCACATAACTAGTGGGGGGCATGATCAGCTTGATCGCTCCCCCCACAGCATAGGAGACTGCTGTGCCTGCTTCTTAGCAGCCATGAGCAGTCTCCCAGTGCAGCCCAGCACACAGCAGCGTGTGCTGGGCTACTGTGATGTAAGAGGGGGGGGAAAGTGGTGCCGGACTCGGGCCCCCACCAGGGTCCTCCAGCAAGACCGGGCCCGGGTAATTAGTACCTGCTCCCCCCCTCTTGGTGCCCCTGGATGGATCCACACACTGGACACGATTGCCCCTAAGGGGCTTAATGAGAGCATTAATTTTAGATGCTTTCTATAGAAGTTTTTTTGATTAAGTTTTTGGCAGCACAATTCGTTTTCTTAGCTGGGAGAGATAGGTTGAAACAATCCTTCAGTGATTGTAATAACGTAGTAGGGCATAAAATTTGGTACACTACAAAAAATGAATTGCATGTCTACGAATGTCTAATATGGTACAATTTCCCTGGAGAAATCGCAATTCGTCTTTTGTAGTGTACCAAATTTTATGCCCTTGCGGCCTTTCGTATATAGGGAAAACCGGAAGATCGTTTAAAGAAAGAATGGCATCACAACGATCAGCCATCTGGACGGCCCTGAGTACCGGTACTAGAGAGCAACCGGTGGCAAGGCATTTTGCCTGGACCCCTCATCCACTAGCATCATTATGCTATGGGATGATTGATTTAGTTCCTGTTGCTATGAGGGGAGGTAACCAGTCCCTTAGATTGATACAACGCAAGATGCGCTGGATTCAACGGTTGGGGACCCTTGCTCCCTAGGGACTCAATGAAAAGCATGGACTCAACTACTTTATTGAAATTTCTCTAAAGGGAGTGTATTAGGGGTGTAATGTGTAGTAGACTCACAATCCTTGTTATTGGTTTGACATTGCTATATTTCTGTTATATTCTTTTCTTTTTATCTTTGCATGATATTACTATTTATATATGTTTACTATTTGATTTGGGTCTAGACATTAGTTTTTGATACCAATATACGGATTTGTTCCGTACAATTTTTGAGGGCGGAATATTGGCTGCCTGTCGGTATCAAAACCTGTTGCTTATTGACTATGGCTGCCTGTCGGTAAGCTTTATTGGCTTATTGGCTGCCTGTCGGTAAGCTTCATTGCCTGTTGCTTATTGACTATGTTCGTTCTTCATAGTAGCATTTATATTGTGTATTACATATTTGACCCAGAAGGGCTTTAGTATGCTATGATTTAGGTAGTCTACTATTGTTAGATAGGTTTGTGATATTGTACGTGTATTTGACTTCTATCATGGTGTTTGTTTCCTGTTATTTATCAGTTTCTTTGGTAGCACATTTGCGTCATCAGGCTGGGTGGAACAGGTGACTGCCGTTATGATGATGTCCTCGCACAGCGCAACTCGACCGGGGAGTGGTCCCAACCCGGGTGCACCGTGTATGACACTTGATGTATGTAGAGATTAGGGATGAGCGGGTTCGGTTCCCTGAGAACCGAACCCACCCGAACTTCGGGGATCCGGGGCGATCCGAGCCCAAGCTCGGATCTCCCTGTCTGCCCCGGATCCCTCTCCCGAGGCAAAACCTCGAGATCTGCTGTCGGATCTCGAGGTTTTGCCTCGAGCGGCCATTTAAAAAAAAATGCCTTTGCCTTTAATGGGCAAAGTGCTGATTGGCTGACAGAGCCGTCTGTCACGGCTCTCAGCCAATCAGCATTATGGTGCTCATTTGCATGTAGCACGGACTCGTGAGATCCGTGCTACATGCATCTGTGTGATTGACAGTGACACAGAGCACAGATGGGTCAGTGAGACCCGTCTGTGCTGCTGTGTATTTCAATGACACAGATGCACGCACGGACCAGGAGATCCGTGCTACTTGCATCTGTGTCATTGACACAGAGCACTAACGGGTCCGTGAGACCCGTCTGTGCTGCTGTGGTAAATAAAAAAAAAAAAACCTGTGTAAAAAGAGAAAAAAATGGCGTGCCCCCCCCCCAAAAAAAGAGCAACCAGCCCCGGGCATTAGTGACCCAGTGCTGGGTGTGCTTAAATACAGGGGACAAACGACATAGGGGTCCCCTGTACTTAAACACAACCAGCACCGGGCTAGTCAGAACCAGAGCTGGTTGCCAAAATACGGGGGACAAACGACGTAGGGGTCCCCCGTATTCTGCGCAACCAGCTCTGGGCTCTGATCCGGTCCTGGTTCTGGAAATACAGGGGAAAAAAATGAGTAGGGTTCCCCTGTATGTTCCAGAACCAGCACTGGACTTTTTCTAGCGGGGGGCTGATGCCACAGCCAGGGGAGCCCTTTCACCGGGCCCCCCAGCCGCAGCATCAGCCCTGACCGCTAGTCAGCCCAGGCCGGGGATCCCTGGAGAGCTGGGGACCCCCCCAATAAAGGGGTCACCCTCTCCAGGGCACCCCAGGCCCAGGCTGATAGCCCGGGGCTATCCCCGCCACCCCTGGTGGCGGTGGGTGGCGGGTTGATTGTGTGGTGTGGTGTAAATAAAGAATATCAAACATTGTCTTTACAAGTAGAACTGCAAGTCCCAGCAAGCCTGCCCCGCATGCTGGTACTTGGAGAACCACAAGTACCAGCATGCAGGGCATTAAGGGCCCACTAGTACCTGTAGTTCACCTGTAAAAAAATGTTTAAAAAAAACACAGGACACACACACCGTGACAGTATAAGTTTATTAAACATACATACACACACACACATGTACACATACTCACCTATGTAACCCTGTAGCATCGGTCCACTTGTCCGGTAAAGTATCCATAGGGGACCTGTGAAAAAAAACATACTCACCATCTCCTATGCGAGGTTCTGTCCTCTTCGTTCCAAAGTAGGCATCCCCGGACTTGGCAAAAAAAAAAAAAACGAAAACGCGATCCACGAACTTAGTACCGTTCTATAGAACGGTACTTCCCGAATGAGAGCTTAGCGGCGGGGTATCACCATGGAAACCCCGCTGCTAAGCGTTCATTGGCTGAGAGAGGCCATCTCCCGTCTCTCAGCCAATGAACGGCTCCCTCCATTGTAGTCAATGCTGGGAGCCGCAAGGTTATTAAAGTTTACCCTGCGGTTCCCACCATTGACTACAATGGAGGGAGCCGTTCATTGGCTGAGAGACGGGAGATGACCTCTCTCAGCCAATGAACGCTTAGCAGCGGGGTTTCCATGGTGATACCCCGCCGCTAAGCTCTCATTCGGGAAGTACCGTTCTATAGAATGGTACTAAGTTCGTGGATCGCGTTTTCGTTTTTTTTTTTTGCCAAGTCCGGGGATGCCTACTTTGGAACGAAGAGGACAGAACCTCGCATAGGAGATGGTGAGTATGTTTTTTTTCACAGGTCCCCTAGGGATACTTTACCGGACAAGTGGACCGATGCTACAGGGTTACATAGGTGAGTATGTGTACATGTGTGTGTGTGTATGTATGTTTAATAAACTTATACTGTCACGGTGTGTGTGTCCTGTGTTTTTTTAAACATTTTTTTTACAGGTGAACTACAGGTACTAGTGGGCCCTTAATGCCCTGCATGCTGGTACTTGTGGTTCTCCAAGTACCAGCATGCGGGGCAGGCTAGCTGGGACTTGCAGTTCTACTTGTAAAGACAATGTTTGATATTCTTTATTTACACCACACCACACAATCAACCCGCCACCCACCGCCACCAGGGGTGGCGGGGATAGCCCCGGGCTATCAGCCTGGGCCTGGGGTGCCCTGGAGAGGGTGACCCCTTTATTGGGGGGGTCCCCAGCTCTCCAGGGATCCCCGGCCTGGGCTGACTAGCGGTCAGGGTTGATGCTGCGGCTGGGGGGCCCGGTGAAAGGGCTCCCCTGGCTGTGGCATCAGCCCCCCGCTAGAAAAAGTCCAGTGCTGGTTCTGGAACATACAGGGGAACCCTACTCATTTTTTGTCCCCTATATTTCCAGAACCAGGACCGGATCAGAGCCCAGAGCTGGTTGCGCAGAATACAGGGGACCCCTACGTCGTTTGTCCCCCGTATTTTGGCAACCAGCGCTGGTTCTGACTAGCCCGGTGCTGGTTGTGCTTAAGTACAGGGGACCCCTACGTCGTTTGTCCCCTGTATTTAAGCACACCCAGCACTGGGTTACTAATGCCCGGGGCTGGTTGCTCTTTTTTGGGGGGGTGCACGCCATTTTTTTCTTTTTTTACACAGGTTTTTTTTTTTTTTTTTTACCACAGCAGCACAGACGGGTCTCACGGACCTGTCATTGCTCTGTGCCAATCACACAGATGCATGTAGCACGGATCTCCCGGGTTCGTGCTACATGCAAATGGGCACCATAACGCTGATTGGCTTCCTGTCTGCCACTGCAGTGCCACTCCTAGATGGGCCACGTGTTTGTGCCGCCCCCTTGTGTCGCTTAGCATAGTCATCCAGCTTCCTCGGTACAACCTTTTGGCCTAAAAACAATATTGTGAGGTGTGAGGTGTTCAGAATAGAGTGGAAATGAGTGGAAATTAATGTTATTGGGGTTATTAATAGCGTAGGAACAAAAAAAGGCCCATTTATGTGATTTTAGCGTTTTTTTTTTATTTTTTAAGAAAAAATCCAGATCCAAAACACAAAACCCAGAACCCAAAACACGGAAGGGTGGTTTTGGCAAAACCAATCCAGATCCAAAACACGAAGAAAGATCCAGATCCAAAACCAAAACACAAAACACGAAAAGTGTCCGGTGCACACCCCTAGTAGAGATACAAGGTAAGACTGTTTGGTGGTGTTTATTGTCCTGATGTAAAAGCTAGAGTAAAAGATTTGAATCGTTGACTCAGTACACGCTGTTTGGAGTTTCTCTTTGTGCCAGGAGTGCCGCTCTCAAGTAAGACTATATATATATATTTCTGAGATGTGCGCTGAGGGGCACAGAGAACGGGGTAGCAGGTACTAATTACCCGGGCTTGCTAGAGGGGCTCGGTGGTTGCCCGGGTCCGGTGCTGGCCACCCTCCTTCTAATCTCACAGCAGCCCAGCCCACGCTGTGTGCTGAGCAGCAGCCGTAGAAGTATCCTATGCTTGTGGGGGGGAGCAATCACACTGATTGCGCCCCCCCTGGCTTTGCACTGGGCTGAGGGGCTAACAACGCCCCCTCCCCGGCGCGATTTTGTTTAAAAAAATTTAGCCTAAGGGGGTGTGGTCATGCCTCCCACTATTAGGCTGTGCCCCCTTCCCCCTGGGCCTGGCGCAGCTCTTGCCGCCCATGTATAAGCTGACCCCAGTGTTTTGGTTTTGGATCTGGGGTTTTTTATAAAAAAAAACAGCTACAATCATGTAATTTTTGCAGGAGATCAGAAGCACCACGACTCTTCCCGAAATTCAGGCGGATTCGGATTTCTCGAGAAGTGAACCGCACATCTCTAATATATATAGTATATAAAATACATTTCTATGAAAAGTCAGTCCCTACTCACCCAAGGTTAGAAGTTGATGCAAAATGTTTAGTAATTTCATCCCTCTGTATAAGTGTGCAGATGGTTATGACTTTTCTTCCTGTTTCTATAGCTAGTTGTAAGATTTAAAAATGATACCCAAAAAAGGGGCTGGTGCTACAAACCTAAGTACCAGCACAAACAGAGAGAGAGAGAGAGAGAGAGAGAGAGAGACTGTTGCGCTCTGCGATTGCAGAGGCTACGCATATCTAGAGCAGAGTGCTTGACAGGAAGTGCCATTTGCGGGCAGTGACAAGGGGGTGGTCTGGCGAACGCAGGCGTGCCAGTGCGCTTCAACACCGTTGCAGGTTTGTGCATAAATTATTCACTGCGTGGCCATAACAGCCATAGCACTGATAGCAATTTCTGAATAAGGTCAGCGCTTGTCCAAGTGTGCTAATGGGTCTGATGTTACCAATTGTTTCACTATGTTCCCCTAGTATACAGATGTGAGTAAGGGGAAGTGGGCGTCCTTATGTCAGGCTGCGTTCGCAATGTGAATGCAAACATTTACCTATCACCACTGATATTAGCACAACTGTGGTGCGTGCGTGTAAGCAGAATTGCAAACCGTAGTGAATTAGACCCACAGTGCACATATGCACATACTGTATTAGTGTATGAGGGTCTTTGGTCTGAGCTCTTAGCACCTTTCTTCTTTATTTTATCAAATTCACTTCAGTGCGTAAATAGAATATCACAATATGTCTTATTGTTCATTTAAGGGAAAGTAAAATTAACCTGGGTGGGATGTATAATGGCTACACATCCCACCTGTTATCGCATGCATGGTGGCATTTATTAATGCCGTACTCATGATTAATTTCGCTTGGGACAGCTCTTCCGATAAGGGATGGCCCTCGCCTTGTGAGGTCTTCCAGGTTTATGACCCGGGAGTTCTATTGTGCATGTGCGGCCATCTGCCAGCACATGCACAAGCCATGGAGGGGGGGAGGGTTCCCTTCTGATCTCTCTATGGGGACTCAATACAGAGATAAGCCCATAGGCTTCTTGACTACTTACTTCCTGAAGAAGCCACTGACTGATCTAAAGGCGGAGAAACGCGTAGAAGGTTTTACGGTGATAAGCCGTGAATGTGATCACACTGCATATGCCGACATCCCCGCTGGATACCAGTGCATAGCGATATTGCTTTGGATTTTTTTACACAGACCAAAGCCAGAGCTCTGAGGAGGAAGGATTGAGCGTGACATGTGAGTGCACCACGTTTTCTGCAGCATTAATTACTGTTGACGAGACATCAGCTCCGTAAACTCTGGAGGAGCTCATCTATATGAGCATATTTTATTTAAGTCTGATAAGTTACATCATTTAACACTGTCAGTCTCTGTGTCATTAATACTTTGTATGACTATTCAAAAGACTTCCAGTATATTACATATTTTTTTTCATTTGGGAGTCTGCTATACAAATATATCCGGAAGCACTGGCGTGTCAGAATCCAAAAATCACTTCTGGGCTTTGGAAAAAAACACTTCTGGGCATGGACGTTCAATACTGGATACATGTGGGAGAAATATATATAACACCAAAGCTCCAATGAACCAGGAGTGCAGCTCAAGTAAAAGTGACCTACACATGTCACCAAATAAGCATACAAAAACAGAAAAGTAAACTCGAGAGCTCCTCCTCTGAGGTCAATTCTCACACTAATGGAAAAATAGTGCACAGCGACTTAAAATTAGTTAAAAAAGTCTCTTGAAAAAGTTAATAAAGTTAATAGATTCTTTAGATGGAATATTCTTATTAGTATACTTCCTCCAACGTAATTAATCAGGATGGTAAAAGATCTTCTTCAACACTCCAGTATAAATGACCCCTTCAGTGTCAACCGCACCTCCAAGTAAATCACAATAAGGAAACTCCTATAGTGAAGTACAGTAAATTTATTTTCATATATAGAACAAAGTAAATAAAATGAGTAAAATGGCAGCGTACCACAAAAAACCTTTTCCTGAAAGGCACAGTATGAAAGCAATAGGGTTATTTTTTGCTTCCCCAAAAGCAATTCACCTTTCCCTGTTTAGTGACATGTCCCTCTCAGGTTAAACAGGTAATGGTAGGCTCCCACAGGTGACCAACGCGTTTCAGCTCATAAGCCTTTATCAAGGTGTCCTTGATAAAGGCTTATGAGCTGAAACGTGTGCCTTTCAGAAAAAGGTTTTTTGTGGTACGTTGCCATTTTACTCATTTTATTTACTTTGTTCTATATATGAATATAAATTTACTGTACTACTTTTCTGTTTTTGAATACTGGATACATATTTACATGCTTTAATGTTGCAAAATGAGAGTGATATATTGTTTCAAATTGTTTCAACAATGATTAATATGTGGTGAACGTTACTGTTGGAATTTTTTTAATATGGTCTCATTTGTATCATAGTGTTATTTACTCATAGATTCAGTTGACAGCTACCATTGAACAAACATCTGTTATATTGAACTTGTATTTTAAATAGCACATATACTGTATGTTACTGACTAGAATTTTAGACTCTTTGTATGTGTTCAATATCACTAGGTTGTTCTGGTAATATATTTTTTATTTTTACTTTTTCTGTGATTAAACTGTTGAAAATATGCTAAATATTTAGACAGCGCTTCACTATTCTATATACGTTTTTTTGGCTTCTATAGGTATTTGCCAATCGGGCATAAGCTCTGGAAATGGCATGTTACCAGTTACTACATAATAGTTTTAGTACATCCCACCCAGTCAGTTCTTTTGAACTTTTTTTTCAAAGAGACAGCAAAGTCAAAAACATTAACTTTTTATTGTGTATTACAGTAATTGGGCTCCTTATTTGCTACCTGCGTTGAGCAATGCTGGAACCTTGGTTTTTAAAAATCATACGGCAGTGTGGGAATTTTAGAATTAATCTGTGCTCGGCAAACAAAAACTGCAGTCTAGGCTTAGTAAAACAAATTTAGACTCTCACCGATCTTGGAGGAGTTTACATACATATATAAATATTAATGAAGTTGTCCAGTACAAGCTCAGTTTTCAATTTCCGTAACCGGCCTTTATTGACAAATCTTTATATCTTCAGAAAGTCAATGATTATCTGTTTTCCATTCTGAATATGCTGGAGGAGTTTTCTCCAACTCTAAAAACTGCCAACTGACAGAATTATTTTAACAATCCAAATGGCAAAAATAAATATAAATAAAAAGACGGGGAAAATATAAAATCCTGTGCAAAACAGGTGCCGTAATGCATACCAAACTTTCAGGCATTTTAAAGTGGATAAATTGATAAAGTGTGGGTGTTTCTCATAGCAACCAATCAGCTTCTAGTTATCATTTATCTAGCACAACCTATAAAATGACAGTTAGAAGCATCAATTAATTGGGGCGATTCTGCATTCTGCAGATGATTGTGTAAAAATATCTGCAATGTGTGGAGTTCACAGATCACAGATTGAATCAGTGAATCAGGTTGTCCAACATGTTGAATTTCACCGACCATTCTGGGCTGTAGATTGTTAGTGTATGGTAATGATCAGCCGGTTTGCTGACTGTTACTAGTAAAATGATGAGTCTTTCACGATTGGCAGATCTGTTATTTGCTGAAAATGATCTGCAAATCACTGACAAATATCTGCACTGCATGGTTACATATTAGTGGATTGAAAAACCATTAAATCAGAGAAAACAATCGTTGAATCTTTTTTTCTGATTGCTGATGTATGGTGGGCTCCATTAAAAGTATTAATACTAACCAACAAATGTTGGTGAGCAGACAGAAAACTAAATATATTTTTTTTAGTAATGCCAAAGATCTGGTAAATGATCATTCCCCCATCATGTAATCAGGAGACTATCACTATTGTATGTGAGGTTATAGAACTGCCTGTGAGTACTCAAAATGTTTGCACCACTATTGTGCATGGTGGGAAATGCAGTGATATCTGTCTGCCTACACTGCCATCTTTGAGCCTCACGAACATACCCCAGTTACGCCAGATGTGATCCAGTAACTTGGCTCGGTGAGCCAGATGGCTGGGTTTTGCCCATATTGGCCACCTTCTTGCATACCTTACCTTCATCAAGATCCAACGCTTTCTCTAATCTGTTTCCAACTTTGTTCTATGGCCAGCTGTCCAAGCACAGATTAATATGGGCTCCGGCTCCACCATGTTGGGATCAGAGACATGATCATCTGGACATTTTTTTTTATTATCTGATCAAAAAAACAAAAACTTTCTAGTGGACAGGAAAATTAACCTTGTATATTTGCATACATTTTATTTAATACAATATGCCTCATGTCAGGAAAGAATAGAATAGGCCTCCTATATTTTTATAAAGTGATATCATCATGAGATCTGGAAAATCATATAAAATAATAACAAGCATTCCAGCATCAGCAAACTGACTCCCCATATACCCACAATTCCCAAGAAGAATGCTTGCACGCTAGGGTTGCTGCTGCTGGGGGTCAATCTTCATCACAGAGGGGGACCAAGAAGAAGACTACTAGTACTGGCCAAACTAAAGATTACATAACTTTTACAGCATAATCATTCACAGGCAGGATAATGTCTGTATCACTGGCTTTACTAAGCGGTAAACCAATGTTAATTTGCTGGAAAACTCAGAGATGTGATAACAAAATGGCTCACCCCTCTAAGACACTCCTCAGGATTTTTCATTTCTGACAATGCAGCTAACATTGTACGAAAATTACGATTTGGTAAATTTCAACACGTACCATGTTTTGCAGATTTAATGTTTTAACCACTGAATTGAGCACAGATACTACCGGCCTGAGGGCCTGATTCAGAGACGGACGCTCTGAAAGAACGCTCGCTCTGAATCAGGGCGTTGTTTTTTTTTTGGAGCGGCCTCTAAGCCTCTCACATAGCTGTGGGTGACCACCCACAGCTATAGCGAGCGGCCAGGTTGATGGTCGCGATGGTCAAGACCATCGTGACCATCAAGCTTGCAACGAGACCTTTGTGGTAGGGTCTTGTGGCTGCAAGCCCCAGAGAGCTTCTGGCTCTAATAGAGCCGGAAGCTCTCCCACTGACATCACTGGTGATGTCAGTAGGGCTGCCCACAAACAGCAGGCGTTCGCTTGGGAACGCCTCCATTTGTGAAGCCACCTCCCGGCCACGCCTCCCAAACGGGGCAAGCTGTCAATCACCATCGACAGCTCGCCCCTTTTGGTGCGAGACCTGGAGCGACGGAGCACCCGTTGCTAGCCGGGTCTCGCAAATGCGCATGACGGAGACGGCTGCGCATGCCCAGTGGGCAACATCGACCTGGTTGCGAGCGCTCAGTGCTTGCGACCGGGTCTGAATCAGGCTCTGAGTCAGGCCATCCCTTTAAATAAACTATAGTAAAAGCAGCTAGAGAAGCTGAAGTAGGAATTGAAACTAAGAGATTCCACTAAGTATGTTGGACATGTAGATCAAGCTCTTTTTTTGCTTCACTAGGACTCAGGAGTTTGCAACATCTTGCAATTAGATCAGTACACTTTGGCAACCATGGTTGGTTCCAGTTTTAAGTCCAATGCAATGTCTTTCCAACTGATACAAATCTTAAGAGATGCAAAGAGCTCCTTGCAAACAAGTTGTCAGCTTATGTGGCACATGACATGACGTCTCCTGCTTCAGTTTCTCCTGCAAATGCAGCTGCAAGGAAAATCTGACCTTTTCCAAGGGACCCACTGGTGACAAAGAGATGTGTCAACTTAGCGAACCATAGTAAAACATTATAACATCTGGTCAGGCTTAAAATACTTGCCCATATATATTAACACCTCTATCGTAAATCAAATCTGATACAATAAACATCAATAGATAGTGGAGGATTTCTTTAATGATCATGTACAAATTAATATCTCACACAGGGCCTGATTTAGCATGGATCGCTATTCTTCTTATACGCACGCAACTGCATTGCTAATATCAGCGGTGATATTTAAATGTTTGCATATACATTGCGAACGCAGCCAGACATAAGGACGCCGACTTCCTCTTACTCACATCTGTATACTTGGCCAATATAGCGAAACAATCAGTAATATTGGACCCAGATGCACAGTTAAGGCAAGTTAGACTTTACTCAGGAATTGCTAACTTCTGCACATGCTATGAGACCTTAGGAAGCACTTGGTATCGCAGTGGCTAATTTATGCATGCCCATGCAATGGCATTGAAATGCACTGGCACGCCTGCGTTCGCCAGACCACTCCCCCATTACTACCCACAAACGGCACTTCCTGTCAATCACTCTGCTCTGGGTCTGCGTAGCCTCTGCAAACGCTGTTCCCATCGCAATTGCTAGTTCGCGCACGTGCAGTGCAATGCATACATTAATTGACCAATTGCATGCATATTAGCAACTGCGTTCCTTGCTGAATTAGGCCCACAGTCCCTTTGAATACTAGGGGGTGTATTTACTAAAGGTCAATTTTAATCGTTTTAAAATCGATCAAAATCGATTAAAATCGATGTTTGGTTTCTGGGGCTTAATTACACATTTACTAACAGACAAGTATTAGTAAATGTGTAATTTAGCTTCAGAAGAACAACATCAATGTTAATCGATTTTGATAGATTTTAAAATCGATTAAATCTAACTTTAATAAATACTGTATACCCCTAGGAGTAAATAAAGGCAATTTGGAGCGCCTTGTGCAATTTAGCTATAGTGAACTTAGGCCCTCATTCAGAGCCGCACGTTAACAACAGTACGCTCGTTGCGTTCCGATGTTGACTAACCGCGCATGCGTCGGTGTTACACCGCGCATGTGCGTACGGCAGATTGCGAGCTTTTTTTCTCTCGTTCCTAAAATAGCGTACAGGAAGTGACATGTCAAATGTGATTGACAGAACAGGGCGTTTTTGGGTGTTGACGGGGGTGGAGATGAAAAAACGCAGGCGTGGCGAGGCGTTTTTGGGGCGTACATACATTAGCAGATGCGAACGTCAAATGTGTTCGGACCATCTCATACGTCACTGGAACATCCGCTTTCCCTTCAAAATGCTCGCACAGCTTAGGGTCAGGATTACTCGACCACATTGGCGATGGCCTTCTCCTCCGTCCCGGGACTCCACGATGGTGCAGCGATTAATCGTGGCTGGTCAGTAAAGTAATTAGTGTTGGATTGAAATCCGGCTTGGTATGTGTTTGGAAAGCAGTTTATTGGGATAGCACAAAAGCGTACGCAGGTGGAAATCAGAGCTGCTAATGTCATGATTACATAATCAATTAGCGTACATTTTTGGGCTTTGATTTTGGCCACAATTTGGTGGTTATGGCCTATTGTAACAATAATGTCATCATCTTTTAATTAGCTCCCCTTTTTTTTTGTTTACTGTGGAATTTGCATCGCTATGTGTTTTTTTAAACGTTCCTTAAAGAGGCCTTTTTTTAAAAAAAAGAGGGTCAGTTTTTGCGTTTAAGGCCAGGATTAAATGTAACCCATTTGTACAATAATGTCACAATACAATGTCAGTGTTTTGTTTTTAATTTATTGTTTACACACAAACAAATTGGCATAATATTGTATTGCCTTTTTTTGTGGCCAAGATATTTGATAAAAAAACAAACAAAACATAACTACTAACATAAGCGTAAATACAAAATTTAAAAACATTTCACAAGAAAGGAGAGGGAAGTTTTGACCAGAAAGGAATATGAGCCAAGCACAGAAGGAAAGTGGGAAAAGTCGCCATTGCTGTCACCGTTTTCTCGCCCGTTTGGCTGGGTGAGGGTGGGCGCCAGACCGGGTCCGGGATGCCATCGGGCTGGCCTGTCCAGAGGCAGATGTTGTGGCCTCTGGACTAGGCACAGGGCTAGGCACATTTGGAGGATTGCCTGATGTTGTGCCAGAGGTAGAGGATCTGGATGTTCCGGCAGGAAGGGAGGTCGGCTCCACCATGTGCTGGCGAACGAGCTGCTCCAGGGCATCGGCGATGCGGATGTTGGCCCTGGTATTTTCCGCCAGGGCCTGAGCAATGGTCACGTTGGCCGCAGCATTTTGCTCCAGGGCCTCAGCCACCCGTATCAGACTGGCGTCCATCCTCTGCAGAATCTCCGTATGGCAATCCGATTTAAAATTGAGTTCTGTGAGGAGGCCCACTGCCTGCGAAGGGGCACGCCCTGGACTGGCTTCTGCAGGGTCCTCAGCCGGATGTACTGGTTCCTCCCCTGCAGAGTCAGCAGAAATTCTGCGGCCAAGGCTCCCCTCTGGAGCAGACTCATCCGCCTCTGTCTCTGTTAGGAAATTGGAGAAAAGACTCACATTAGAATCTACATATTGGCACAATAGCATTTCAGAGTTGGTGACATCACAAGACTTACCTTGCCCAACATGAGGAGCCGCAAAGTCTGGCATGTCCGTATCCATGTTGGACACGCCAAACACCTCCACAGCCTGCACACACCCCTGTGCCATCTCTTCTAAGTCTGTCAACTCCAATGACACAGGGGTGGGACCCCCACCTGTCCCCCTTGCATGCCTAGCCCTGTCGGCAAGTTTTTGTTTTAGACGATATTTGAAGTCTGCCCATCTGTGGAATGAATTTGGAACCATTATCCTTTTTTTTACAATGGGGTTTGTTTATAGGATGGGAAAGTGTTTACTTACCGCCGTTTGACATCCCGGGCTAGACGGACATAATCACCCACCCTATTGACAGCAACGGCGACCTCCTCCCACATTCTCCACTTCTGGCTTTGGCTCATATTCCTGGCTGCCTGGGGCAGGATGTCAACGCACTTCTGGATCAAAACCTCCATCTCCTTGCTTGTGAAATGTGGCTGCCTTTTTTTTTTTGCAGCTTTGGCGGGTTGACTGGGGCCAGCAGTCTCTTCCATGTCATCCTCCTCACCTATTTGGGTAAATATGCAGATTTAGCCACTTCACAACTTGCACAATATTATGTTTTAAAATACTCATTGACACAAAATGCATGAAGGCCTTACCGCCGCAATTTTGACCATTGTTTCCCTGGTTTGAAGCCATGTCTCTGCTTCCAGCATGAAATCATCCAGAAATTCTATGTGATTTCGTGACGTATTTATACATGCGTCGTTAGTTTGTGGCCGCATCATTGATTGTGCGTCCCTATGATTCATCCTTAATTTGTGCGGGAAAATAAACACTATTTATGGCTTGGTGTGTGTGGATTCGAGGTGGGGTTGTTGGAGTGTTGTTGGTTAAGTGGTTTGGATTTGGTTGGTTGGTTGCGTTTGGAGGATTTTGGAGAGTTGTTTTTTTGTTTGTTTTTGCTACATTTCTTTGGTTTTTCCGTTCGCATTTTTTTCATTTTATCAACATCCTTTCCTGATTTGGTAAGTTTTGTGCATTCAAATTTGTGGCCAATTGGTGTATTCTTCTGTTTTGTGGTTAGTTAATTTGTTTAACACTCATGTCATCTTTTTTAGTTTTTTTTTTTTTTCGGACCCAAAGAAGTTTTTTGACGACATCTTATATATTCGAGTTGGGTAAGTCCATTTTTTGTCTTGCATTTGCGAATGAATTACTGCATTTTTGACTGTTGGTGTAGTGACTTGCATTTGCGAATAATTTACCGCATTTTTGACTGTTGGTGTAGTGACTTGCATTTGCGAATAATTTACCGCATTTTTGACCGTTGGTGTAGTGACTTGCATTTGCGAATAATTTACCGCATTTTTGACTGTTGGTGTAGTGACTTGCATTTGCGAATAATTTACCGCATTTTTGACTGTTGGTGTAGTGACTTGCATTTGCGAATAATTTACCGCATTTTTGACGGCTTATTCATCATATAATCCAGTTTTGCTTTTCCCTTATCCATTTTTTGGGTCCATTTGAACCCTATTTGACGTACGGTGTGCAATGTAGTTTTCATCGATGGCCAAATGTGTTTTTCCGCTATTTTCTGTGTTGGCTTGCAACAATTTTTAAACAAAAAAAACACCCTCTAAATTTTTGAAGTCTCATTGTTGCCTTTTTTACAGTTTATACGTATCATGACAATACCCCGGCATGTAAGCAGCTATGGATGGTATCAGAAAGCTAAGTTGTTTTTTCTTACTTTTGGGGTGGGTCAAAAGCCTTACATTGTAAACTTTGAATTTCAGGTAGATCTGGGGCGAATTGTTCTGGCCCTGCTCCCGGAAGACGACCAACCTCAAACTCGTCCCAGGCGTAGGCATCGTAGGCATGCAAGGCCCCAGATATTTCGAACACGTGTCACCCTTTTTGGAATGCCCGATGATGAGGTTTTAAGACGCTACCGTCTACCTCCCAAAATCATCATAGACACTCTCTCATTAATAGAAAGTGATCTTGAGCGGCAAATTGACAGTCCAACAGCAATACCACCACTGACGCAATTTATGGCGGTGTTACATTTCTGTGCCTCAGGATCGTTTCAAACAACGGTGGGAATAGTGGCGGGCATCTCCCAATCCTCCTTTTCCCGGATCCTGAGGGCAGTGATGGAGGCACTTTTCAAGCACCTCCATCATTTTATTAAAATGCCTTTGGATATGGGTGCCCTTAGTGTGGCCAAGGCCAATTTTTACCAAATAGCTGGCTTCCCACACATCATAGGGGTTGTGGATGGTACTCACATACCACTTCAGCCTCCAGCACGGCTGGAGGCAATATTTAGAAACAGGAAACACTATCACTCCCTGAATGTAATGGTGGTATGTGATGCCTCCCTCCAGATCCTGTCCCTGAATGCTAAATTACCAGGAAGTGCACATGACTCCTTCGTCATCCGGCAATCAGGGATATGGCAGAAATTAACCAACCTACAAGCTGGTGATGCGTGGCTTCTGGGTAAGTGGAGACCTTTAGTACATAACAATGTTAAGCTTGATACACAGTGTTCCTGATGTGGTCTATTTTTGTTCACAGGAGACAGTGGATACCCTTGCATGTCCTGGCTGCTCACTCCTTATTTGGCTCCCACACCAGGGCCACAAAGTGCGTATAATTCCGCACTTACAGCCACCAGGCAAGTGGTGGAGCGCTGTATCGGCCTTTTAAAAGGCCGATTCAGATGCCTCCACCGCTCTGGTGGCGAGCTCATGTATGTGCCGGATATGGTGTCGAAAATTGTGGTCCTGTGTGGGATATTTCACAACATTGCCATAAGGAGTGGTGTCCCAATGCAGCCAGAGGATGCCTTACCTGAGGATGGCCCCCCCGAGGTTGGTCGAAGGTCAGTATGTGGGGGGGCCATACGCGATGATGTGGTGGCCAGATTTTTTAGGTAAGTTTGTTCAAAACTCCAGTGTTTATACCTAATGTGTTTGTTTTTTTTGGCAAACATCTAATTTTTTTATAATTTTCTCACCATCTTCTGTTTGTTCACATAATCTTTGGCACTCCAACGCTCACTACTTCCTGCTACCCTTACCAAACCTGGATCTGGTCCTTTTGGGCATATATTCTGGAACCCATATCGCAACGCCATGTTTGTGGAATCATGTTGGCATGGTCCTTCGTCAACCAGTTCTTGATTTTGTGTTTTTATTTATTTTTTTCTTGGTATGTGTTGTATTTGAATTTATCACTGTGTATTTTTTTTGGGAGTGACCACTTTGTTTTCTCTGTTATGTGGTGAATAAATGTTTGAAGAGTGAAATGGTCTTCCTTTTTTGGGACGTTAACAGCAAGTGTAACCAGGTTAACACAAGTTACATTTGACTAAGGGGTAAACCAGTACTGACGCCAGTTGAGCAAAACTGAAATATGTTTTCAGCTTTCCAATCCACACCAAAAGGAAGCCTGGCCCAACCTTGGGATTTGTAAGATTGGCCTAAGCAGCTTGCGCACCAAGTAGGAACCTGGAAAATGTAGAAATCTGAAATTGACACTACACCCAAAAAGGGAAATTACATTGTTACTGTTATGTGTTTCTGGTGTCTGTTTGACATACAAAGACAAAACACAATCTAACTTTTAAAAAAGGGAAATCCTTGCAGGAACTTATGTCAGGCTAAACTATCTTGGTTTTGGTTTTTAAAAATGAGCCACAACGTATATTTGTCTTTAAAAATTTATTTGGCAAATACAACAAAAAAAAAAAAACTAATGCCGAAGGAGGCCAGACAGCCGGTCGAGGGCCACCAGAAGGCCGATTACATGGTGGCGCATCTGCCCCACAACATCCGCCACCTCTTGCCGACGCCTCTGTTCCTCTGTGGGTGAGAAAAGTGTGTGGGTTAATACAACAATAGGGACTCCACAGAAAAACATAAAAAAAAAAAAAAAACACTCCTAAACCCAAAAACATAAATAAAAAGGGTGGGCTGGCAAAAATACAAGGCCTAGGTACAAATTCCCACAGGTATGATATGTGTATGCTTAAATCACCAGGAAGAGGTAAAGGCAAACCTTCACAATCAACAAAAGTCAAGCCACAAAAACACGAAGAAAGGCACGACACATGATTACATACAAACAGTTTGTGCTTTTAAAAAAAATAATAAAAAACATACCGGGAAACAAATCGGGAGCTCCGGCCAAACCTCCATGATCCTCCTCGGAGGATCCGTCATTCCCCAAAGAATGGGGCGGAGTTATGCTGGACTCCGGGGAGGGGGTAATTGGAAGAGGGGTGGGTGGAGGAGAGGGGGAAGTGGGACGGAGGGGAAGGAGGCCCGACATTTCCGGGAGAGGGTCTGGGAAGGATGGGGAGGAGTGGGGAATAGGCGAAAGATTTGGGGTGGAGTGTTGGCTGGGGGTTGGAGAGAGTGGGCGGGAACGCCGACGTTGACGGCGGAGTCTTGGCTGTCCCCCTAAAATATGTCAAATAAATTGCGTTTAGTTTATGGACAAATCCGGGCAAACAAACAAAAAAAAAAAAAGAAAAAAGAAATAAAACCAAAAAAAATAGCAGTAGAATTAAAAATTCATAAAAAGAGGGAAAACATGCAGACGCAGATATGAGTACAAATAATAAATAGAACAGACAGGAAAACATGCAGACGCAGATATGAGTACAAATAATAAATAGAACAGACAGGAAAACATGCAGACGCAGATATGAGTACAAATAATAAATAGAACAGACAGGAAAACATGCAGATGCAGATATGAGTACAAATAATAAATAGAACTGACAGGAAAACATGCACACGCAGATATGAGTACAAATAATAAATAGAACAGACAGGAAAACATGCAGACGCAGATATGAGTACAAATAATAAATAGAACTGACAGGAAAACATGCACACGCAGATATGAGTACAAATAATAAATAGAACAGACAGGAAAACATGCACACGCAGATATGAGTACAAATAATAAATAGAACAGACAGGAAAACATGCACACGCAGATATGAGTACAAATAATAAATAGAACAGACAGGAAAACATGCACACGCAGATATGAGTACAAATAATAAATAGAACAGACAGGAAAACATGCACACGCAGTTTGCCCCACAAACACAAACATTAAAACCACAATACATAACACTTACTTGCCAGGATCTGCATGCGAAAGCATGCCAGCAAGCGGGGCGTTCGCCGTTGCAGGTCGGACCACCTGCGCTCCAGCTGCCCGATGTTGCGGCGTGATCCGAAGGACCGCAGGCGGGACCGTACCTCCGCATACGCGGAGCGCTTCTGCCGGTTGGTCATGGGTTCTGGCTGGCTGGTGATCCGGCGATCCATGACCTCCGTAAGCACCAGCAGCTCACGCCTGGTGAATGCGGAGGCTCTCATGATGGCAATGGTGTTTTTCTTAAAAATCATTTTTGATAAAGTGTGTAAAAATTTTCTGATTGGCTAATGTATTTTGGAAATTAACAGGAGCAATTTTATTGGTTAGTGTATGAGTCATGTGTTCGACAGGGCCAGAAATCTCTGGAGAGTTAGGATAGGCTTGATGCAGTGACATGCGTAAGCAAATTTAAATAAAGAAATGAACCCAGGGAAATATGCGGGGATACACAGCAATAGTACAATTGTTTAATTGTGGTTCACATGTTTTTTAAACAATAAAAGCGAATGTTTCATCCGTACGTATTCTGCGGGTAAACACAAACACAGACAAGAGTAAAGTTTCTTGCATTGTGTTGAAAAAAAACAAACAATTAAGCTAATTGATACATTGATTGGCATGATACGATTGATGGAGGTAGGCAGAATAAAGGAGCAGGTAATCGACATCTGACAAGGCCACTTCCTGTTTATACTTGTGCGTGCGTTCCTTTCAAGCCATTTCGGGGATGTACGCTCGCTATTTCGTACGCTCGTTAGTTAGAGGAGGGGTCGTCAGAGTTTAGGGAGGAATTTTAGATGCGAACGAAAATACGAGCGAGCCATTGAATTTAAATATTTTTGTACGTACGCCTAACGTACGTGCGCCCGCTTGCGTGCGGCTCTGAATGAGGGCCTTAAGCTACCCACCCTCCAGTATGTACTCGGAAAGAGTGTCTAGCAAAGCCAGAAACTTAGTGAGTGATTGGCGTAGGAGGCTACTTTTAAAAAATGTGGAAAAACTGATGTACTGTACGTCAAAATAAACTACAAATTCTATGAGAAAGACCTTTGCCGCCAATTACAACAAACAGAGACTATAATGGTGATTTCTAGTAGGGATGAGCTAATATTGTGTGATTATGATATTAACTACAGTGATGAGGGGGATAAAGAGGGTGATGACATTTTCCAACTGCTAGGTTTTTTAACACTGTTAGCTTTAAGCCCATTGGTAGCTGGGTTTAACAAAAACCACCAAGATGTTTTCTTTTGTGGGGGCCCAAATAAACGAAGCACTTTAGCCACAAAAGTGGCAGTCCCTGTTGCCGAAGTGCTTGTCATTTTTAATGTATAACATAAAGGTGGGTGGGAGGGCCCAAGGACAATTCCATTGTGCATTACTTTTCATTATGAGCTTTGCCAAGATTGTGTGTGTTTGACAGGTAGCATATATTATTATTACTGTACTTTGTTGAGGAGGTTTGGCCCTGAATCAAAATAATATTAGTACAAAGCAAAATTGTGACTAAATGAAGACAAGGTTACCAGTATCCACGCTATTATCACCACTATGCTCCTGTACAATGAATGTGACTAGTGATGGCAACAGTGTAAACTATTTTAAAGAATAAAGAAGTCAGCGGATTATCTCAGCCAAACCAAAGTTATGGAAATTCTAATAGACACCCTCTTAACTGAGACTCTCTTGACTATGACGAATACAGATTGTCCAAGTTGCTAAATTCAGCTTTTCCTCCTTCAGTAGATGTTGCTCCAGCTTCTCATCTCTCTTCTAGAGGTCACGGCAGCAGCATACATCTAGTTCTGGACATCCACTTGTCACAGGTGTTGATATTCGGTACCTTGTGTCTGTATGTTGCATCTCTATGATTTCATGTATCCTGTGATTTGCTGGTTGTTATTAACTTATTAACTAATTATCAATTTCTACTTTCTACAATGATCAATTTCTATTGGCCTGAGGCCTGTGATTTCATAATAAATAAAATTTTGTATTGTACTAGGGTTTTACTTTTAGCCTATAAGTTCTTGATTACTGAAAACATTCTATAGCATCATATAGTTTATATTATAGTGCCATCCTGTCTGCCACTACTGTGCCACTATGTTTCCTAGATGTGCTATATTCTTTTAACCTGCCATGTGTTTTTTTGCTGCTGCTCTAGCGCTTAGTTTAGCCAGTCAGCTTGCTGCAGCCTTTGGCCACTGGAATTGACTGGAAATGAATGTTATTGGACTGGGAATTAATGTTATTGATATTAATAATATTATAGGAATACAAATAGATCCAAATTACATGATTTTTTAGCTTATAAACCATAAAAAAAAATCCAGATCCAAAACCAAAACACTTGAGGGTGGTTTAGAACCAAAATCAAAACAAGGGGGTCTGCGTGGGTTGGGTATGGGATGCCGACCCTCAGGTTGCCGGCATCCCGACAGGGTTAGGATACCGACACTTGTCAGTCAGTATCCTAACCCTCCCCTTCCCTCTACCCCTAACCCTTCCTCCCTGGTGCCTGAACCTAACCTCCCAGCACCCTAAACCTAACTCTCCCCCTTTCTCTACCACTAACTCTCCCTCCCTGTTGCCTACACCTAACCTTCCCCATAGTACCTCAACCTAACCTTCCCTCCTCCCCACACCCTAAACCTAACCCTTCTCCCTTAGTGCCTAACCTTAACCCTTAACACTCCCCCTAACCCCAGTACAACCGTCGGGATGCCAGCACCGGGATTCTGACTGTCAGGATTTTGACAGGATCCAAGTCTGCGCACATCTCTACTTAATACAAGGTATGTCTACAATAACTTGCATCACAGTGATAGTTACATCACTCATCACTCTTTTCTTCTCTTTATCCATTTTAAATCATCTCTCTACTTCTACTCGTCTTGCAGCATCATTATCACTGCACACTACTATTGTTGTAGGTGACTCTATCATTGTATAAATTAAATTCACCACTGAGATTATATGAATGTGCGGCTGTTTTGAAGGTTAGAGGGCAACCCAATTTGCCCCCATCCACCACCAGCATTTCTCTCGTCTAATCCTTTGTACTTTGTACACTTGGGCTCAATCCAATTACTCTGCAAATGTGAGTTTGTTTCATGAAACTCGCAAACCTTGCTCTAATGCGCTACCGAGAAACGCAAGATCCAATTGGTAATGCCAATTTGGGCAAATCGCGGTAAGGGTGTGCGAATTTTGTACAAATAGTGAACAGGGAGAAGACCATGAAAAAGTGGGGAAACCACCTGGACCCCAAAAATTGGCAATTGAGATAGCAGGGCCATATATGTTCGTGGCAATATGGAAAGTAGTAGAGGTTCTTAAATTTTTTTTTAAAATACCTGTTTTTTCCACCTTTTTTTATGGTTGAATAATGACAGCAAGCCACCTCCACATACCTGTCCCACATCATTTACACCTCCACATACCTGTCCCACATAATTTACACCTCAACATACCTGTTCCACATCATCTACACCTCCACATACCTGTCCCACATCATTTACACCTCCACATACCTGTCCCACATCATCTACACCTCCACATACCTGTCCCACATCATTTACACCTCCACATACCTTGCACATTATTTATACCTCCACATACCTGTCCAACATAATTTACACCTCCGCATACCTGTCCCACATCATTTACACCTCCACATACCTGTATCACATCATTATACCTCCACATATCTGCCCCATATTATTTACAGCTCCACGTACCTGCCTTACATAATTTACAGCTCTATGTACCTGTCCTATATCATATACACCTCCGCATACCTGTCCCACATCATTTATACCTCCACGTACCTGTGCCACATCATTTACACCTCCACATACCTGTCCCACATCATTTACACCTCCACGTACCTGTCCCACATCATTCTCACCTCCACATACCTGTCACACATAAATTACACCTCCACATACCTGTCTTACATCATTTACACCTCCACATACCAGTCCCACATAATTTACACCTTCACATTACTGTCCCACATCATTTACACCTCCACATACCTGTCATACATCATTATACCTCCACATACCTGTCCCACATCATTTACACCTCTACATACCTGTCCCACATCATTTACACCTCCACATACCTGTCCTACATAATTTACAGCTCCATGTACCTGTCCCACATCATTTACACCTCCATATACCTGTCCCACATCATTTACACCTCCATGTACCTGTCTCACATCATTCTCACCTCCACATACTTGTCCCACATAAATTACACCTCCACATACCTGTCCCAACGCATTTACACCTCCACATACCTGTCCCACATCATTTACATCTCCACATACCTGTCCCACATCATGTAACCCATTATTGATCTTTTTAGAGATATTCACATGAAAACTGACATGTCTGTTTTGGCAAATGATGCTAGTTAAGCCCATCCAAGTGCATCATTATTCATTGATTCCGCGATCTACACAATGTCAATATTTACGCAGATTTAGCGATTATTAGCCATTGCGCATGCACAAAAGCCGCACTGCACACATACAGCGATTGCATTGTGATTGCGCTCACACAGAGGAATAACAAATTGAGTTATAGGTAGTAAGCATTTGTGGGAGGTAACGGGGGGGAGTGATTGCAAAAATGCAGGCGTATCTGACCTCTTAAACGCCGTTTCATGGGCGTGTATAAATTAGAAATTGTGATATCCTTTGGAGCATGAGAGCTCTTAGAGTGTCAGGAGAGATGCAGTGTTTGAGACAGGTCAGACTTGACTTAGAGGCTGCATGACTTGCCGATGTGTATAGATTTTACCGATGTTTCGCTGTTGGACATCGTCAAATGGATATAGGAAAGCGGCAGTGGGCGTCTCTATGTTCGGGTAAGCTTTGGAAGGCCTTACCATATTTTAGTAATTGTGATCTGTGAGAGATCTCAGTTGCGATTGCATTAGCCTAAATCTTGGAATCAGGTCCGATGTCCCAATATTTTTACCTTAAAATTACGATTTTTCCTACCTTTTCACCTGCTCCTTGGGGTGTGCAGGAAAAAATCCAGTGAATTTCCTCTAAAAAATCAATGCGAGTTTGGAACTGTATTGCTACTGAAATATGAGGTGCAAGTTTGAAGTGAGAACGGCTTGCCGTACCCAACTCGCACCTAATTGGGTTGACCCCTTGGACTCTGGTTATATGCTCCATAGATGCTACAGTACATGCAGATTTTATTGGTCAGGACCAGCATGGAGGTTGGGGACTGTGGGGTCTATTTACTAAGCTGTGTTAGGAGATAAAGTGAACAGATAAGGTACCAGCCAATCAGCTCCCAACTGTAATTTTTCAAACACAGCCTGTGACATGACAGTTAGGAGCTGGTTGACTGGTACCTTATCACCGTTCACTTTATCTCCTAACACAGCTTAGTAAATAGACCCCTGTGTCTTCCAGTCTGCAGTGATTTAGTTGTGTTGTTTCCTTCTTAGGGGTCTATTACTAAGTCTTGGATGGAGATAAAGTGGACGGAAATAAAGGGCCTGATTCAGAGCCGCTCGTAAGCGGCAGCTCGTTCGCTCCGAGCGATGTTTGGCCAACTGCGCATGCATACGGATCGTTATACGCATGCGCGAACCAGTCAGTGCGGTCGAAATTCATGTGCTCGCAAAATAGCGAATGCCTGATAATTTGAGTGACAGAATGAGACGTATGTGGGTGGTAACAGGGGAAGGTGCTTGAAATGGGGAGTGGAAATCAGAACGCAGGCGTGCTTAAAGGTTAAAATGGGCGTTTTATGGGTGTGCATAATTAAAACAGCAGCGTCATTAACCACGTCACTGGGTTATTTTATAGCCAGAACTGCTCGCAAAATTGTGGTAGCAAAAACCGACCACAAGAATAGCGAGCAGTTCATACCCTGTTCGATGTACTCGATTAATCTAATAAATAGCGGACATGACGTAGGATGCGAGCGGCCAGAGGGCGTAGTTTCCCAAAAAACGACAGCAAGTTTTGTTGGCTCGTTCAGACCTAGAGGCGGGAACAGACCGCAAACAGTAAACGGTTCATTTGAATAGCCACCCCTATTTTCAGGACGAGCGAGCGCTAATTGCGTCCGGCTCTGAATGAGGGCCAAAAGTACAGCTCCTGTCATTTTTCAGCATGTGACATGGCAATTAGTAGCTGGTTGTCTGGTGCTATATCTCCATTCACTTTATCACCATCTAAGGCTTAGTAAATAGGGCCTGATTCAGACCCGCTCGCAAGCGCTATGTGCTCCGGGGCTCGCTACAAATGGGGCGGCTGTCGATGTTGATCAACAGCTCGCACCGTTTTCTAGGCGCTGGACAAACGGAGGCCTTCCTGAAGGAACGCCTGCCGTTTGTGGGCGGCCCTACTGACATCACCAGTGATGTCAATAGTGAGCCAGAAGCTCACTGGGGCTTGCGGCAGACGAGACCCTACCACAAGGGTCTCGTTGCAAGCCTGATGGTCGCGATGGTCGCGACCATCGCGACCATCACTTGGCCGCTTGCAAAAGCTGTGGGTGGTCACACACAGCTTAGCGAGCGGCCAGAAGGCCGGCTTTTAGAAAAAAAAAGTGTCCGCACTCATTCAGTGCGAGCGCTCGCTTTTTGCGAGTGGCTCCGAATGAGGTCCATAGACCCCTAAGTACTAAGGGGGAGATATACCAATCCTTCTAAAGAGGACGGGTAGAGAAGTTGCCCATAGCAACCAATCAACTTTTCTTATTTTATAGAATCTATTAGATAAAATGATAGCTTGAAGTTGATTGGTTGCTAAGGGTAACCTCTCCACTTGTATTCTTTAGAAGATTTCATTCATCTCTCCCTGATGTGAGAATTTTAAATAAATAAATCCTAGTAGTTGTTGAACTAAACTACAATTTTCTACTATTCCAATATATTATTGTGTCTCTATTTGATTCAGAAGTTCTTTTACATTAATCTATCTATACTGGACTCACTCATCATAACCTACACTTATCATGTCAGACGAGGCTGCTTTAGTGTAAAAGAGAGTCACATTAATAAGAGCAGCTATCAGTGTCCTTTCATGTGTCTGCACCTTGGTGTAATGTATGTGTCAGGAACTCTGGGCTCGATTCAGACCTGCTGATGCGTTCGCGTGCAGCAAAAGTATGTAAATCCCGTGATCGCACAGCAATTCATTAGCACACCCACTATGTCTTGGCGTGCGATCACGGTGTGTATGCAGACGTCCATTCGCCTGTCTTAAGATGCCCACTTATGCACGTTGGTAACATCAAGTACCATCGGAAGCGAACGCAGCGCTTGTGGGTGACCATACCATACTGCAAGCACTGTGAGTGCTTCAGTGTGGAATTCAACCAAGTGACGTGTGTACTATGAGGCTCCGTCATAATTATGCGCGCCTCTGAAATGGCGTTGAGACGGTCAGGCACGCCTGAGTTCGCACCACCACTCCCCCGTTTCCATCGACCAACCCCTGTTACCACCCACAAACTGCTTGTCCTGTCACTCAGTCTAGCAAGAAGTCTTTGCTTAAAGGGCTTCGCGATTGCATGGAGTGGTTCGCGCACGCACACTGCGATCTGTACTCATGCGCAGATTGCAAACATCGGCTGGCTGCGTGCGAACGCATCCTAAAGAGTGGGTCTGAATTGGGCCCTCTGTCCAGCTTTCAAGAAAGTAACTGGTGAATAGATGTAATGAATATGTGTTTGTGGCCATAAAGGACTACATTTGCAAAGCTGTAGATTTATATAGAATAATGAGCATAACCTTCAGGAATTTTAGACCACTTCCTAACACAATATCATATACTGTACTTAGGCCCTCATTCAGAGCCGCTCGTTAGCGGCAGTACGCTCGTTCCGAGCGATGTTTGCACATCTGCGCATGCGTACGGTTTTTAGTACGCATGCGCGAACCAGTCAGTGCGGCCGAAAATCGTTGGTACGCAATATAGCGAGGGCCTGCTATTTTGAGTGACAGAATGAGGCGTATGTGGGTGGTAACAGGGGAAGGAGCTTGAAAATGGGGAGTGGAGATCCGAACGCAGGCGTGCTTAAAGGTCAAAACGGGCGTTTTATGGGTGTGTATATTTAAAACAGCAGCGTCATTGACCACGTCACTGGGTTATTTTATAGCCAGAACTGCTCGCAAATTTGTGGTAGCAAACACCAACCACAAGAATAGCGAGCAGTTCATACGCTGGTCGATGTACTCGATTAATCTAATAAATAGCGGACATGACGTATGGTGCGAGCGGCCAGGGGGCGTTTTTAACAAATAAACGAGCGTATGTTTTGCTCGCTCGTTCAGACTTAGAGGTGTGAACAGACTGCAATGTGCGTACGGATCATTTGAATAGCCACCCCTTGTTTTTAAACGAACGACCACAAATAGCGAACGGCTCTGAATCAGGCCCTTAGAATGTAATGCTATCAGACTCAGAGTCATGACATATAAATACCAAATAGGAAAAAGGAATGGACACAGGGGAACAGTGCATTATTCCGGGGCCATAGCAAAATTTGTTTAGGGACCTGGCAATACCGCTCTAGCCTTCCTAAAGAGATGCAGCCTCTTCAGAGCAGGCATGCCCCAGTGCATGTGCCCAAAGTGCTGGTTAAAAAAAACTGGGATTGTCCATCAAAGTACAAGCCATTGATGGACAATGGTTATTAACCATCAATAGGAAACCAAAGTTACCTGAACCATTGATGATTGGGCACATACACATCTAGTCCATTGGATCTCCATCACCGATGTGCAGCTCGGATCTCCCCTATCGATAGTGAAACCATTGACTATTGGCCGCAAACCATTGGCGGTTGATAACCATGGATGGTCATTGATCATCCATAGAATAATCTTCCACTCTGCTGTTTTGACCCTAGGGGTTAATTGGGAGCTACCCGTTATTGCTAGGCCCTTCATATATTCAGGCCCTCAATTTGACATACTGTACATGTGAGCCCAGACATGAAACAGCTTACAAGCCAACATGTTCCATATATGGTGGGGTCGGCTCAAGGGACAGGCTGGCAAGGGGCTTCGGGCATGACTGCACTCACGTGTGCAATCTTCCTCTTCTCTCTCCTCCCAGAATACCGGGTATGATGATGACTTGTTGTGACCACTAAGTTATCCCAATAAATGTGAGTCCGCCATGAGAGCCAGCTGCTGCTTAGTGAAGCAAGCTTAGGGACCAAAATCTGTATCTTTGCTGTTGGAGCTCCTTGTGAATGAAGCATTATTGCAGCCTATATACCATATCATATTATACGCATTTGGCAGATTAGTATGAAAATTTGACCATGGCCTGTACTGTATGTCCCCTTATTAAGGAAGAGGGTGGGGGTACGGATGGCCATCAACCATCGATGGATACCAACCATAGATGCTTAACAGCTGATGATACATGATTTTGCCATCCATGGGGGAAATCCAATGGTTCTTCACCATTGATGGTACAGAAATCTTCCCCCCACCTTGGATTGGCCCTCTTGCTGGTGTGTAATATAGCAGAGATGACCATAGGTGGGTGAAACCTTTGGTGGCTCCCCTGACGATGGTTTCATACCATCAAGGTGAATAACCAATGGTACCATCGACGGTTAATCCACCGATAGCCATCCCTAGGCAGGGGTGCCAAAGGAGATTTTCACCCTGGGATCCATCTGGCCTAGAATCAGCCCTGATGTTAAAAATGTAGTAGGCTGCTCACTGCAACCTGCTTTTCCCCAGGGGGTAACACAGAAGCAGGACAATGGGGGTTAACAATTAGATATATGCACTTCCATACTTTAGGATCTTTTTCTCACAGTATCTGCAACATATGTTCTAATATTTAAGAAAACTGTTGAGACACATTTAACTTCAGAAGCGACATTTCTGCTTTTTCTAAATCACTCCTAAATACATTCAGGAACTACCAGCTACATAGTACAAGCTACATAATAGCTTCTGCATAAAAACAAAATGAGCTGCTAGAGAGTCTGAGGATTTAGCATGAGCCATCTCTGAACATGAAAATTCGATTTTTCTCTTTACTCATTCATTTTGGAAATGTAATACAGATTCATTATGCATGAATGTGTGAAAGGGGATTTATTGTGAAATAAATCCTTGGCTTCATTTTATAAAATAAATCCTAATGTCACTCATCCAGCTAGTGTGATAATGGAATTGCACACTGACTACGTTAAATTCATACTGATGTGCAGTCTGGTACTGGTGTACAGTAATAATAATAATTGCCTGATGCCAGGTGTTCTGTCCTCACTATAGGCTTACCTTTAGTCTATATAATTAAACAGGCAGCATAACCACTCCTACTTTTCAATAATCCGATCTAGATGTGAAGATCTGAAGAATGCTGTTTATTGTAGTAATAGAATTAAATAAAGGTAAAACTGTAATAAAAACATAGCAGAATGGAATTACAATATTCACTAACTATAATAGACAAACTGAATTCTGAACTGTAGCAGACATATCATCGATGCTGTGCTGAGAGGAGGATATACTGCACCTCTTTGCTGAGATAATGTGAGATCTAAAATGGAGACTCCACTATCCCTTACCCATGGTGCATTGGGAAGCTTATTATGGAAGCCTAAGAACTCCAAACCTGGCTGCTATCAGAGTGGCCACTAAGTGCAGCTTATACAGAATAAATGCATACAAAAAAGATAAATGATACTGAAGGCATGAAAGCAAGTATATAAAGTTGAGACATATTTGCTGCCAGGAATAACAGACTGAGCCATAACTGTGTCCAATTATAATACACTGAGCCATATCCACTGCCAAATAAATTTGCTTATGACCATCTGGTGTCATGCATAAAAGTCTTAGCCATATCTAGTGCCAAGTGTACTGTTCTGAGGCATGTATGGAAACAAGTATAAGGGTTGATTGTTCCCAGCTGGGAAGCCTCTGTGAACATGCAGTACTCAGCTGCTCATAGTGGTAAATACCAGAGGCTGGT
The DNA here is from genome assembly GCA_031769625.1 of Taudactylus pleione. Lineage (NCBI taxonomy): Eukaryota > Metazoa > Chordata > Amphibia > Anura > Myobatrachidae > Taudactylus > Taudactylus pleione. The sequence continues at coordinate 15,997,557 of JAUIMM010000312.1, read as the reverse complement.
CTCATTTGCTCACATGGGATTGGCTCTGAGTTTTGTAATAGGGCATCCAGCCCATTCCTGCTTTGCTGGAGAGAGTTTCTTGTGGAAGTCGTGTTATCTGGTCTCTGTTCCTGTATCTGCTGTTTGGTATTCCTAGTTCCTGTCTTGGCTCTGCCTTGCGCTATCTGTACCTGTTGCAAGTATACCTGGAACATTCATTGTGCTGCAAATCCACTCTGCAAGCCATTCGTGTTGTTTACTGCTGCGTTGCTATTCCAACCTGTGATATATGTACATATCGCTTGCTGCTGATATAATCTGCAAAACATCCGCTGCTATTCCATTCTGAATTATATGTTATGCTGCAATTCCATCCTGCCAGCTGCATGTGTATCTGAGTTTATTGGTATACTATCTTGCAATATATCTGTTGTTTGTGATTGTCACTATATTATGTAGTTGTGTTTATATGTAATTGTATTCTGTTATTGTTCACAATGCATGCTGCTCTCTGGTAATTACCCTGAGATATTATTACTTATGCTGGACATACACTATACAATTATCTCTCCAATCTGGCTGGTTAGAATGAAAACCTGGTAATGTATGGAAGCAAATGACAGTCAATCATATGGTTTTAAACACTGGAAACGGACAAAAAACAATTGTTTAAATTGGTTAAATTTGTGTGTTTTAACTTTTAACCAATTTGTCTGAACGACCATTTTTGTCTATTTTCCAGTGTTTGTGAGCAAATGGTCGATTGTCATTCGCTCCCATACATTACCAGATTTTCATTCCAACCAGCCAGACTGGACAGATATCTGACAGATAATTGTATAGTGTGTGTCCTTCATTAGTATTGCTGATATTCATGTTACCTGTTTTTTGTGTGCATCCTATCTTGCTTGTGTCTATGACTGCAGGCTGCTCCATGGTTAATATTACCTTTGTACTACTACTCCAGTTTTACCTTGCGAACTCCCACTGTTTGTATAAGCAGTAGGGTCTGGAGGTTAATTCCTGGTGGCATCCAAGAACCGGCGAGTGTGTCGCACTCTATGGGAACAACAGGTGGTTCTTATAGGCAGAAGACCTCCCTAGAGTTACTCTAGGGGACTTATACAAATGCAGCGGAGATTCATTACAATCAATTTTTCTACTGCGCATGCGCAAAATGCCAGGAAGATGGCAACTGCCCCATTTTACCAGTGATTTGTGCAGTGATGGTGCTGCTGTTGCTGGACTCCAGAAAGGAGAGTATTGAAAAAATGGCTACAGGGCAGTGGCAGATTTTACCTAGGGGCTGCGGGACTACAGCCCCCCAGTAAAATCTGCCACCCACAGGAATTGCCCAGCAGTGGCAGCGACTTCTCATTGGAAGCACTTCCTGCTGATCACAGCTAGACAGGCAGTCCCAGGGGGAGATCTTTTCTCCCCTGGGATTGCCAATCCGGACTGCAATAGCTGAGAGAGTGTTTCCCATGGGAAGTCCCTCCACGGCTATTACGGCAGCCCTAACTGGCTTCTAGGGGCTGCAGCAGATTCAGTCCCTAGAAGGCAACCTGTTTTGTAGCAGCACTGTACTTAAGCCATGTCCCCTTATTTAGGATCTGCCGCTGTACTTAAGCCCCACCTCCTGGTGACATCACCCAGCAATCACCAGCAGGGCTGTCATCAGAAATTGTGGGGCCCGGTGCTGTAAAAATAGGCAGAGGCGGGCGGAGAATCTATAAATATAGGGAAATCAATGTTGATTCTACATTTTATATATATATATATATATATATATATATATATATATACATAGAGCTGCGAAAATATGGATGGCACTCAGAGTCTGAACAGCAAAAATAATGCACTTAACGCAGTCTAATGTAAAGCCAACATTTCAGGGTGATTATCCCTTTTATCAAGACATGAACAACATATAAAATACAAACAACAAATATATATACCTGAGTGATACACCCAATGTGCACATGATGATCCACGCAGTCCCGGCTGAGGCCCGATGACGTCATAGGCGTGCGACGTGCCGGCGGTCGGGACCTCTAAGTGACATAACCACATAACCATGGTGATGAGGACGCTGTTTGACCCAATCGGTCTGTACCTGATGAATATAAACAAATACATGTAGGCAACTGTAATGGTAATGCAGGAGGCATATGCAGAGACACATACACAAGACACAAAGTGACCGACATGCGGGGTCACATCTCGGATGATACAGTCTATTCTAAATTGAAGTCAGATCCCACTGACGTATATACCAAAGAATTATTCGGAATTTTGGGTGAGGCAGACATGAATAATTATATTACTACTAAGATTAAAGAGGCTTTGAAGGAAAAATCACTTAAGATCCCGACACTGTATACCATCCCGAAATTGCATAAGGATGTGAATTGTCCCCCTGGTCGCCCGATCATTGCAGCCCGGGATTCATTATATTACAAAGTGGCTCAATATCTGGACCATTACCTTCAGCCTTTATTAATTAACAAACCGGCTTTTCTAAAGGACATTTATATTGAAACTGCGAGATTTGTCTCCGCTACCAGATAAATATCTGATGTGTACCATTGATGTAGCTGCTCTTTATACCAGCATCCCTCACACGGAGGGATTAGAGGCAGTACGTCATTTCATTTCCAATCATGCAGAGTATATGGGCCCGAATGTGAAATTTTTTATGCAATTATTAGAACTTACCTTAAAAAGGAATTATTTTTGGTTCGATGGTAACGTATACATTCAAAGATCAGGCTGCGCCATGGGATCTTGTGTGGCGCCTAGTTTCGCCAATATATATATATGTTCGCAGCAGAGGAGGGCTTCTTTTTTTCAGATCTGACTATCTTGAGGAAAAATGGGCCTGATTCAGAGCTGAACGCTCTGACCAGAGCGCTCGCGCTGAATCAGGGCCCTCCTACCTTTTTTTGGAGCGTCCTCATGGACGCTCGCATAGCTGTGGGTTACCACCCACAGCTATAGCAAGCGTCCATGATGATGGTCGCGATGGTCTTGACCATCGCGACCATCGGGCTTGCAACGGAGACCCTGCGGTAGGGTCTCGCTGCTGCAAGCCCTGGAGTGATTTTGGCTCTCTCAGAGCCAAAATCACTCCCACTGACATCACTAGTGATGTCAGTCGGGCCAGCTTAAGACGGTAGGCGTTCCCATGGGAACGCCTCCGTCTGGCAGGCACGCCCCCGGCACGCCCACCAAAGGGGGCGTGCTGTCAATCAACATCGACAGCACGCCCCCTTTGGTGCGAGACCCAGAGCAATGGAGAGCCGGTTGCTCGCCGGGTCTCGCGCATGCGCACAACGGAGCTCCCTCCGTCGTGCGCATGCGCAGTGGGGGAACATCGACCCGCTTGCGAGCGTACTGCCGCTCACGAGCGGGTCTGAATGACCCCCAATGTCGGATACAGTTGATATAGCGATGATATTTTCCTGTTTTGGACAAACCCTCAAGAGGATTTATATAACCCATGAGTTCCATTAATGGCAAAGAACATCCTATCAAATTTACATATGAGTATAGTTCCGAGAGGGTCCATTTTGTGGATGTATCCATTAGTTTAAATGAACTGAACATTCTGGACACCTCTATTTTTTAGAAAAGCACGGATCGCAACACTCTGCTACACGCTGACAGCTATCACCCTCCCACCCTCAAATGGAGGCTACCATATTCGCAGTTTTTAAGAATCAGCAGAATCAGCAGTAACCAAGAAGATGCTGCATTCCAAATAGACAATATGTCTTTGAAGTTCTTGGCAAGAGGATATCATCATCAATCACTTAAAGAGCTAAAGATAGAGCCCTAGCTATATCTAGAGAGCAAGCTTTGACGATGTCTAAGAGCATGACACATCAAAATCGCATCATTTGGACACAACAATACAGTACGGCCAGCCAGGATTTAATGAGGTCTGCAAAAAGCATCTGGCCCATTATTGCATGTGATCCTAAATTGCCAGCCTTACAAGGATCGACTATCTTACCCTCATATAAACGCGGTAAACACATCAAAGATATTATAGTCCATAACAATGCAAGTAAATTAGGTATTGCTAAACCAGCACATTTTTTAACCCATAAAGCGGCCAATTTTAAATGTGTGGGTTGCATAACCTGTAGTTTCCTTGAAACGGGAAACACTTTTTTCCATCCCCGCACAGGCAAAAAATATGAAATCAAGTTTCCATTGACTTGCTCTTCTAGATATATTATATATTACATCAGATGCCCTTGTGGCCTCTTCTACATTGGCAAGACGTCACGCCAAATGAAGGAGAGGATGGCATTGTACCGCTCAAACATCAGGGCAGCATTAGAAGGGAAAAATTGTGATCAGCCTGTTGCCAAACACTTCCGTGACTTTCATCACAATGTATCATCCATGAGATACAAAATGATTGACTGGGTGCCCCCTGATCCCAGAGGTGGTGATCGTGACCGTATCCTCTTACAGAGAGAGGCAAAGTGGATATTCATGCTGCAAACTGTTCAGCCATTTGGATTGAATGAGATGTTGTCTTTGTCCTGCTTTTTATAATTTTGCTGATTTAGTTATATGCATTTTGGTCCTACAGGGTTTTTTTTCATGTTCATGTTTATACACCTTGTATTGGGACCATCGATGGTTGTCCCGTAGTAGGCTGTATCTATCATGTATTAGAGATGTTTTTTTGTAGATTTCATTATTGTATATTATCTCCGTATTGCTGTAGGTGTCCAGACTGTCTGGTAGATGTGACCCCGCATGTCGGTCAGTTTGTGTCTTGTGTATGTGTCTCTGCATATGCCTCCTGCATTACCTTTACAGTTGCTTACATGTATTTGTTCATATTCGTCAGGTACACACCGATTGGGTCAGACAGCGTCCTCATCACCATGGTTATGTCACGTAGAACACGCCCCCAGAGAGGTCCCGACCGCCAGCGTGTCGCACGCCTATGACGTCATCGGGCCTCAGCCGGGACTGCATGGATCATCATTTGCACATTGGGTGTATCACTCAGGTATATATATTTGAGTGCCATCCATATTTTCACTGCTATATCATTTTCCAAGGGAAAGGCACCTGAGCAGGCTGTTTCTTTGTTTATTTTTGAGTACCGGAAATTTCTTGCATAATATATATATTGTGACACAGTCAGATTAGGAGGTCCCTCTCCTGGGTAGGGGACTCCTTCCTTACACACACACAAAGCAGCAGGGAAGCAGCACACCAGTCTGGATGCGAGTACAAGCTGGTCGGCGCCAGTCTTTATTTTTCAATGTCAGAAATAACACAAAGAAAACATAAACATAAATCCTAGCCCTGTCGGGGCACTAACTTCACAGGTAGTTCCCTCACTACCAGAACCTGGCAGGGCCTAATGCCCCCACCAGCAACAAAGCACAGCACAGTACTTACAAATAGGGTTTTCAAGTGTCAACCCTAACAAGCCTGTTACCAGGCTAAGAGAACCAAAACCTGGAGTGGCCGTGGGTGGAGCCCTCCCTCTCCTCTCACCCACAACCCCCAGGTCCCAAACCGGCTTTTCAAAAAGCCGAAACTCAAGCCTGCTACACTGCAGACTTTCTCCTGGGGATTTAAAACACATAAGACAGGAATCTGGGATAAATGTCCCTGTCACAGACCACTTTACCAGTGATCCTATCACAATATATATATATATATATATATATATATATATATATAAAGCCAGACCCACATAAAATACACTGAAAAAACTGGATCCACCTAAAATACACCAAAAAAGCCGGATCCACATAAAAAGCCAACAGGAAGGGGAAGTGCAGGACACAGGACAGAAAAAGGCTGGCTGGCTTGACTAGGGAGAAAGGAAGCACAGGGCATGGAAGGCTAGCTGGAATGGGGGGACAGGAAAGGCTGGCTGGATTGGGGGGTCAGGAAACTCTGGCTTGACTGGGGAGACAGGGAACACTGGCTGGACTTAGAGGGAGGTCAAGGAACACCGACTGGACTTGGGGGGGGCAGAAGCTGGCTGTACTAGGGGTAGAAGGCACAGAGCAGAGAAGATTGACTGGACTGGGGAGGGACTAGGCAGGGGAGGCTGCCAGTCCTAGGGAGAGACAGGGAAGGCTGGCTGGTCTACGGGGGTGAGGCATAGGGAAGGGAAGGCTGGCTAGACTAGGGAGAGACAGGCAAGGCTGGCTGGACTACGAGGAGAGGCATAGGGTAGGGAAGGCTGGCTGGAATGGGGGGAGCACACGGCAAGGTCAAGGAGTACCTTAGAGGTTTCTTCAGCTGTCACAGGTAGAAGACATGGGGGGCCCGGGTGGCAGCGGCAGCCATGGATGGTAGAGAGAATAGCTATACATAGCCAACAGCACTTCAACTATGGCGCAGGCTGCGATCCAATCACAGCTCGCGAACCTGCAGCCAATCAGGAGTGGACTCTCCTGATTGGATGCCATTCCGCAAGCTCTAGCTGGCTTGCGGTCGGCCGCAGCGTCTAATAGTTGAAATACTGTAGGCAATATATAGCTATTCTCTCTACCATCCATGGCTGCCACTGCCACCGGACCCCTCTCTCCACTCTCCCCGGGCCCAAGACTCGAGGCCCAACCGCCTCCCCCCCGATGGCGGCCATGATCACCAGGATGGGAGGGAGAAAATGGCTGCATAGACTTTAGTGTATGATGTGCAGACCCCTCGACCAGGCCGGTAAGGAGTCGCCTCTGGTACAGAGTGTGCAGTGTGTGCCCACCTGCACCCTTTGTAGATACGCCACTGCCCAGCAGCATGTTTGTAACCATCCTCTCCTGGTGCTGGATGGATAACATATCTGTACAGGGACATGCTATTGGCTGCGTGTGCTCCTAGAGCTACGCGGTAGAGCTGTGTCAGTTTTGTATCTGTGAGTCAGGAGACTGGGAGAGATCAGTGATGTCTACATACAGAGGCCAAATCAGCAAAAACAAATACCCCTCAGACTTACTATTCTTTGTTATCAGGTAGGTGGTGTGGCGGGTTACTCCAGCTGCCCCAGAGGGGGCGACATTCAGCAATTTATGGGTATCGAAATTATATTATATTTTGGTCCCCCAACCTTAAAAATGTTGGTGGCACCCCTGCCCATAGTCAATGACTGACGGTTAAGCAGTAGTATATTCATTAAAAAAAAAAGTGGCAGGACTATAGCAGTCTTGAAAGTGAGCATATAACAGTGCTCAAAGCATTGCAGAGAAGTAGTAAACTCTTTGCTAGTAGGGTAGACCTCCTAGACCAGGAGAGTAGACAATTTTATGGGAAGTGTTGTCCTGTCTGACAGGTGGCTGAAAATTACTGCAATTGCATAAATCGAACCATCAAGACCTGCCTTTCTCAGTATGGATCAGGGAATGATAACACATTTAAGAAGAGATTTATCAAACCTTCTAAAGAAGACAATGTTATGAATTCCAGTGACCACTCCTAGTAAGCCATCTAGAACTCAGGCTTTCAAGGTTTTCTGCCACTAACAACCGCCTGTTGTTCCCTTAGAGATTAATAGCTCAAAGGTACTTAGGCGGCCGTCTGGACTTACTGCTCGGATTAGTAGCAGCTTACAGGAGTGTCAGTAGGAATCCTGTGATGTGGGAAAGAATTAGAACAAGAAGGGACAATGGTGTAGCTTAGAGAGGTGCAGCTTGTGTGCCGATGGTGCTGCTTGTGTGTCGATGGTGCGGCAAATGTGCTGATGGTGCGGCAAATGTGCCGATGGTGCAGCAAAAGTGCAGATGGTGCAGCTTGTGTGCTGATGGTGCGGTAAGACCCAATGGTAGAAAGTTGGGAGTAGATGCTGTGGCTTTGGGAGCCGATGGAGCAGTAAATGTGCCGATGGTGTGGCAATTGTGCAGCAACAGCCAATGGTAGAAAGTTGGTAGTAGGTGCTGTGGCTTTGAGAGCTGATGGCAGCATGGTAGTATTGGTGCGGCTATGAAGCTGTAGGAGAAGCTGGAGAGCTGGGGACAGCACGGAAGCTGCTGGTGTGGCTAAGGTGCCAAAGGTGCGGCAAAAGCTGATGGTAGATAGTTGGTAGTAGGTGTTGCAGCTTTGAGAGACGATAGCAGCACGGTGGTATAGGTGTGGCTAGGAAGCCATAGGAGAAGTTGGAGAGCCGGAGACAGCACGGAAGCTGCTGGTGTGGCTAAGGTGCCAATGGTGCCTTAGCCCTTCCAGTGGACCAAGAACTGCAGATGTTCCCTGGAGATCCTAAAGTTCAAGATCTCCTCCACAATGAACTCATGTTGACCATGGACAACAACAGAAGCAGGCCTGGATGGGAAGTTGGGTTTGAATTTGGCTGAACAGAAGACCGGTTTGAGCAAGGAACAGTGGAAGGAGTTATTGATGCGGAGAGATTTAAGTAACTGAAGTTTGAAGGCTACCGGGTTCACCTGTGAAATGATGCGGAACGGACCAATGAACCTGGGACCCAACTTCTGCATAGGTTGGTGAAGCTTAATATTTTTGGTGGAGAGCCAAACCAAGTCACCCTTCTTAAACCTACACGACTTCCAATGCTTGTCGGCAGACTCTTTGGAGCGGAGAGATACCTTCTGAAGACTTTGAAGAACCTTGCTCCAAATATGACGGAGCCGAGAGACAGAAGATGAGATTGGTGAACTGGAGTTGAAAGAGTTTGCTCTCGGATGTTGGTTCGTGACACAAAAAAATGGAGATACCGAAGATGCAGAATGTCATGTGTTGTTAAAGGCAAACTGAGCAAGCGGTAGATGGGATACCCAGTCATGGCACTTGGAGATGTAATAGCGTAGATATTGCTCCAGACACTGGTTGATGCGCTCAGTATGTCCATTGGCCTGTGGATGGTACCCAGTAGAAAGGCTAAGGTCAATGCCCAGGGAAGCACAGAAAGCTCTACCGAACTGTGCCACAAATTGTGTTCCTTGATCCAACATGATATCCATTGGTAGGCAGTGTAGGCAAAAGATATGCTGGAGAAACATGCCGGAGAGTTCTTTGGCAGAAGGAAGTTTTGGTAATGGTATAAAGTGCGCCATTTTACTAAAACGGTCCACCACTGTCCAGATCACAGAACATCAAGAAGATACTGGAAGGTCAACAATAAAAGCCATGGTGATGTGAGTCCAGGGTCTCCTAGGAATGGAAAGAGGAAGTAGCAGACCTGAAGGAGCCACCCAAGGTGTTTTGTTTTGGGCACAGACATCACACACCAGGACAAATGCACACACATCTTTGGACAAAAAAGGCCACCAGACTGAATGGGAAAGCAACTCCATGGTCCGATTTCCTGAATCTTTCCGGAACAAATATCAGACTAGAAGGCTTATCTGGAGGTGACTCTGACTGAGTGGCCTGAAAGAACATTTCTAGTGATGGCACAGTGGAAGAAGGAGTCCAGAATAATAGGTTCATCTGTACTGAAGATCTGCTGCACAGGTTCAAAAGTCCTGGAGAAAGCTTCAGCCTTGATGTTTTTCAAACCAGGATGAAAAGAGATGAGAGTTGAACCAGGTGAAAAACAATGCCGGGTGAAAAACAATGCCCAGCATGGTTGCCGAGAATTCAACCTCTTAGCAGACTGAGGACCTCATTCAGACCCGCTCGCAAGCGCTGAGCACTCGCAAGCAGGTCGATGTTGAGGCCCTGCGCACGCGCAGCAGCTGCACTGCGTGTGCGCAAGCCCCAGAGCGAAAGAGAAATTCTCTCGCTCCGGGGCTCACTACAAAAGGGGCGGCTGTCGATGGTGATTGACAGCTCGCAGCATTTTGTAGGCGGGGTGGGGGGGGTGGCTGGCCAAACGGAGGTGTTCCCAAAGGAACGCCTGCCGTTTGGGGGCGGCCCCACTGACATCACTCGTGATGTCAGTGGTGAGCTTCCGGCTCTATTAGAGCCAAAAGCTCACTGGGGCTTGCGGCAGACGAGACCCTACCACAAGGGTCTCGTCGCAAGCCCCCGATGGTCGCGATGGTCTTGACCATCGCGACCATCAACCTGGCCACTCGCTAAAGCTGTGGGTGGCCACCCACAGCTTAGCAAGCGGCCAGGAGGCTGGCACTTTACAGAGAAGCTGCCGCCCTCATTCAGAGCGAGCGCTCGCATTTTGCGAGCGGCTCTGAATGAGGTCCTGAATGTAATGTATGAAAGGTTTTTGTGATCAGTAAGAACCGTGATCCGGTGTTTGGCTCCTTCCAGCCAGTAACGGTAGGGACCTTAACCATCTAGGAACCTGAAGTGATCAGTTTGTTAAACAATGCATGTCCTGTTTAATATATACAACATAAAAGTGGGTGGAAGAACCAAAGGACAATTCCATCTTGCACCTCTTTTCTTTGCATTATGCGCTGTTTGGGGCATTGCTGCCTGAAATTTTTAATTTATTATTAAACTGCAATCTTGTCTGCCACTGCTGTGTGGCAAATGTTTCATAGATGTCCTATACTTTTTTAAACTGCCATGCTTTTGTGCCGCTGTTCTGACGCTTATCTTTTTTTTTCTTAGTTTCATACTGTATTATTTTCAACTAAAATCAGAAATTGGTATGCCTGCAAATTACTCTTATGCCATTTTCAACCTTGATTTATAGATAGCAACCTGGTGGGCTTTGTTTTCCTTGATCATAACAGCCATGTTTGGTCAAATGCAACTCAAACACCAAATGGAGAGGGTATTTTGTGATGGTATCTGGAGATGTTCTCCCTCCTCCCCTCACAGCCTTCCCATACATAATCCCAGAGATGTTTAGTGCCAGACTTTTAAATCCATCTGCCCCCTTCCTGTTCAGAGCTTCCATTTTTGTGTGCTGTCATAGACAGCATCTCCTGCATGCCCCTTTAATTTTAAAAAATATTCTGAACTACCAAGTTGATTATGTGGGCAAAACATGGGTCATATTGTTCACCCATGCATTCCCCTCCTCCCTCATAAATTTGCTTCGGAATAAATTTTTTTTAATCAATTTACTAAGAATCAACCCTTCAACTACATACATACTCCATCTCCCTCAGGCCTCTTGATTAACGAAAACATATGATTCCTTATGTGCCATGTTGGAATTTGAACTGCCACGTGTTTGTGCTGGCCACTGCTGCCGCTTAGCTTAGTCAGCCAGCTAGCTTGGTGCAAATTTTGGGCCTAAACTGGATGAAAACAATATTGTGAGCTGTGAGGTGGTCAAAATTGACTGGAAACGAGTGGAAATTAATGTTATTGATGTTATTAATACTGTATTAACAAAAAAAATGCCAAAATTATGTGATTTTAGCAGTTTTTATCAATTGTTTTAAAAAATAAAATAAAATCCAGATCTAAAAACAAAACCAAAACACACAAGGGCAGTTTTGGCAAAACCAAATCCAGATCCAAAACACAAAGGAGATACAGATCCAAAACCAAAAACATGGGGGTCAGCGCACATCCCTAATTGCGACTGACTGCCTACAGCCAAAAAGCCATCTTCCCTTACAGACAATTCATATTTAAAAAATATATAGAATTCTATGTAATATTATCAGTAACCTAATATAAGTGTCCATCTATGGACTAATATCTTCTGAACAAAACGGAGCATAATGCTGCACATTTGTGTCATTTTGTCACTTTTTTCATGTACTGTATTGTTCTAAGCTGCCTGACATTGCCTTCTGATTGTTTCTTGCCTGAGCCCTGTGGGGTGACATAAAGCCTTTCAACTGGGTTTCTAAAAGTGCAAAGCTTCCTTCTATTTTTTGTTGTATTGTTCTAAATTGCAATAGACAAGTATAGAGCATGTAAACAAAGTGAGAAGTAATCATACCTCATATTTCAATTCTGTCCCCCAGATGGGTTATAAATGGTTTGCGAAAAAGATATTGCTCAGACCTCAAGACAAATGGTACGATTTAGGAAATAGCCTGGGCAAGGCTCCCTGCTGCTGCCGACAATATATTTAGTTGATGGAAGGACACTTCCACTGTGGCTTTACAGAAACATTATACTGCAGATGTACAGTACTTATATAACGTTAGAATTTAAAGTGTCGCAATTAGGGATGTGTGCTGACCCCCATGTTTTTGTTTTTGGTTTTGGATCTGTATCTCCTTTGTGTTTTGGATCAGGATTTGGTTTTGCCAAAACCGCCCTTGTGTGTTTTGGTTTTGGTTTTGAATCTGGATTTTATTTTTAATTTTTTTTTATAAAAACTGCTAAAATCACATAATTTGGGCTTTTTTTTGTTAATACAGTATTATTAACCTCAAAACATTAATTTCCACTCGTTTCCAGTCAATTTTGACCACCTTACAGCTCACAATATTGTAGCACCCAGTTAATTCCTTTTCTGAGTGCAGATGTGCCCACATACATCTCCATATAAAGAATGATCGCTGTGGGACTTGGTTGGACCAAATGCCTTTCGTGCAACTTTTTCCCTTAAAAAGTTTCTTATTTGCAAAGCGATGCAACTATGACACACAAGTAGTTTCTGCTGAATAAAATGATATGCGGCATGGTTATATTATGTGTGCCACTGCGGCTGTATCTGCATGCGAAATGCTACTTTACAGTGTCACAGCCGCTGACACTGTAACATAGCGTCTCGCATGCAGATACAGCTTCAGTCGCACACAGAATATACAGTAGCCATGCCGCATATCATTTTATTCAGCAGAAGCTGTTTGTGCGTCCTATTGGCATCACTTTGTGAATAAGACGCATTTTAAGGAAAAAGACACATGAAAATACGCTCTTCACTACCAAGTCGCATCTTGCACGACTAGAAGAGCTGTTTAACACGCATGGAGGCTAGATGTAGGTAGACACATCTGTATATAATATACTACTATATAGCATTCAAAAGTTAGTGGGATACATGCACAAAAACTAGTACAAAATAAAAGTCACACAGGGGTTTATGTATCAAGCAGTGAAAAGCGTGAAGTGGACCAGTGGAGAAGTTACCCATAGCAGCCAATCAGTATTGATGTAGCATTTATCAAGTACAGTCTATAAAATAATAGGTAGGAGTTGATTGGTTGCTATGGGCAACTTCTAAACTGGTCCACTTCTCCACACTTTTCACAGCTTGATACATAAACCCCACAGAGGTCTATCTACCAAGCTGTGTTACGAGATAAAGTGAACGGTGATAAGGTACCAGCCAATCAGCTCCTAACTGCCATGTCACAGGCTGTGTTTGAGAAATGGCAATTAGGAGCTGATTGGCTGGTACCTTATCACCGTTCACTATCTCCTAATACATCTTAGTAAATAGACCCCATAGTTTGTAACAGAGCATGGGTGGGATGCATGACGTAAGTACCATCCTTCGCATGCATGCCAGTGTTAATTACTCCAGCATGCATGAAGAAAATGACAGAGGACATTTCTCTCGGTTAGAGCTGTCCCTTGTGAATGAGGGACCTCCAGGTGTATGATCCAGAAGTCCCCCTGGCGCAGAAGGACGCGCGGTGCGGGATGCCTCTGAATATATTGCATTCAGGAGCTTGATGCAATTGAGAAATGCGGTCAAACCCCCAGAAAACTGCATTTTCGGGTGTTTTACCGCATTATTGACTTTGCTGCACCCCGTCCCAAGTAAGCAAAACCACAAACGCACAGAAAAGCAGCCTGGGGCAAATTATTCAGGGTTACCCTAAACCCTAGAGTGATAATGTGAATTGGGAAAAAGTAATGTCGAAGCTGGAGATGGAATCAGTGTAAAAAATTAGCGTGCGTGACGCCATCTTGCGAATGGCAGCTAGACTCCATTTTAGAAACAAGAATCTGCAAGACGCCATTTTGCAACCAGCGTCATTTTAAGTTACAACTCACGAGCTTAGTACAACTGGAAGAACAGCCCCTGAGAAAAATAAATAGAATAGAAAATACACCAGAATACTGTGAGTGTTTTACATACAAATTGGGAATCCCTGTATATAGACAAGTATAGTTGTGGCAATTGTAATATAACCCAGACATTGATCTACACAATTGAATTTGTCTGAATCCTAAACAGGTTTTAGTCCCACACCCAGACAGAATGGCCCCGGCTTCACAGCTGGGGGTAACACATTTGCATTACAGTTTGAAACTGTAAATAAGGAATGAGATATGTGTGTGTGTATGTATATATATATTGTGACACAGTCAGATTAGGAGGTCCCTCTCCTGGTAGGGGACTCCTTCCTTACACACACACACAGCAGCAGGGAAGCAGCACACCAGTCTGGATGCGAGTACAAGCTGGTCGGCGCCAGTTTTTATTGTACAATGTCAGAAATAACACAAAGAAAACATAAACATAAATCCTAGCCCTTTCGGGGCACTAACTTCACAGGTAGTTCCTTCACTACCAGAACCTGGCAGGGCCTAATGCCCCCACCAGCAACAAAGCACAGCACAGTACTTACAAATAGGGTTTTCAAGTGTCTCTGAGCAAACTCCCTGTCTGCTCTCCCAGGTGAGACACTCAGCCCTAAACACACAAGGCTTATATTGGCCACTCTCAGGTGGAAACCCTAACAAGCCTGTTACCAGGCTAAGAGAACCAAAACCTGGAGTGGCCGTGGGTGGAGCCCTCCCTCTCCTCTCACCCACAACCCCCAGGTCCCAAACTGGCTTTTCAGAAAGCCGAAACTCAAGCCTGCTACACTGCAGACTTTCTCCTGGGGATTTAAAACACATAAGACAGGAATCTGGGATAAATGTCCCTGTCACAGACCACTTTACCAGTGATCCTATCACATATCCCCCCCTTTGTTTCGACCTATGGGGCGGAACAACTGAAGCCCCCAAACAATGAACGCGTGACAACGCGTCTGCTTTAGACAACAGGCCCCCTGGCCTGTGTGCCACTGAAAATTTTAAAGTTTGTAACGCCAAGAACCATCTCGTAATTCTCGCATTACTGTCCTTATTTTCGGACATCCACTTCAAAGGGACATGGTCAGTGATCAATTTGAACTTTCTTCCAACCAAGTAGTACCTGAGAGCCTCTAACGCCCACTTTATGGGCAACGCCTCCTTCTCCACTGTGGCATCGGGTAGGCATCGAATTTTGAAACACTGTTCAACTTTCGGAAGTCATTACAGAAACGCACACTCCCGTCGGGCTTTAGAATCAACCCAATGGGACTTGACCATTCACTATGTGATTCTTCAATAACCCCTAACTCTAGCATATTTTTAATTTCTTTTGACACCGATTCTCTTTGTGCTACTGGCAACCAATAGGGCTTTAGATTTACTGGAGGGGCTCGGTCGGCCGACAGTACCGTTCTATCTTTCCAGGGCTTTAACAGATTTATATGGTATATCTGTTCCGGCTTTCTTTTCCCCGGCTGGTAAACTTTGTAATTGACCTGCCCCACTCTTTCTAAGATTTCAAAGGGCCCTTGCCATTTAGCCAAAAGTTTATTTTCCACAGTGGGAACCAACACTAACACTCTGTCCCCAGGAGCAAAGCTGCGTAACCGAGCATTGCAGTTGTATACCCTCTGCTGTGCCTATTGAGCCTGTTCCAGGTGCTCTCTCCCTATCGGCACCTCTATAATAGGCAATGGAACTAGTGGACCCTTAAAATGTGGTCTGGGAGCATGATACTGACACTCAGGGCAGGATAAATCCTGACACATTGCCATGTGGGGATAGGACAAAGGACTATCAGGGTCTACGGGTTTACCATCAACTACCTTTACATTCTCCCTGGCTCTTACCAAAGTAGGGTCATTCAACTGCTCCACGGCAAAGACCTCTCTTCTGACCTCTAAATCAGGCAGACGATCACCTGGCCCAACAACACTTCCCACCTCAATGGGAAGCACATCAGTTGGCGGGCCACCGTCACGCTCCGCATTCTCTAGTTCGCCAACCATAGTAGAAAAAGGGAATAACTGTGACTCAGAAGAAACTCCCTCCTCCACTACATCGACAACCTTCTCAAATGGACCGGGGTTGTTCACTTCTGGAACAAAACGACTTTCCCACAACTTCCAGAAGTGAGCAAAGTCTCTCCCCAATATTGCATCGTACATCAGACCAGGCACCAAACCCACAGAAACTATAGCAGAGCTACATGGTGTCTCGATGTTCACCTCGACAGTAACATAATATCGAGTATCCCCATGTATGCAGGTCACACCAACAGTTTTCCCTGTATGCCTCAAGGGGTTCACCAGCTCAGCTTTTATAAGTGTCACCAAGCTACCCAAGTCTAACAGTTCCTCTGCTCGGTTGCCACCTACAGTGAGTACACACATGTGCTTATCAGTCCCAGCCTGCCGGTCAGCCGTACAGGCTGTCTGTGCAAAGAAAGACGCCCTGCGGTAGACATGAGCAGTATCACATTGCATAGGTTTAGTTGTAAGTGAACAATTAGCGGAAATATGGCCGAAGTCACCACACCGGAAACACTGAATCATATTAATGTCTAGTCGTTTACAGGGCAAGAACCTTCCTGGCCTGGCAGGCCTGTCTCCAGGTTCTACACCCTCAGTCTTAGGTACATCCCACCGCCCAGCACCCTTCTCCCCTGGAACAATCTTACCAGTGTCTGTGGGAGTTCGCCGGTGCGCCATCAGGGCTCGCTGGGGCATACTCCTCAGCTCCTCAGCCGCCACGTACCTCTCCACCAGCTCGACCAACTGGTCCGCGGACTTAGGGTCTGCATGGCTCACCCACTTGCGCAGGGTCGCAGGTAACGATCGCAGGTACCGGTCCATCACGACCCTTTCCACGATCTGTGGTCCCGTCAGCGTCTTGGGCTGTAGCCATTTTGAGGACAGATGGACGAGGTCATGCATCTGTGAACGTGGAGGCTTGTCCATATGGAACTCCCAGCGGTGGACCCGTTGGGCACGAACAAAGGTGGTGACTCCCAAGCGAGTTAGGATCTCCTGTTTTAGTTTTTTATAGTCCTTGGCATCAGCCAGGCATAAGTCGAAATAGGCCTTTTGTGGCTCCCCAGACATAAATGGTGCCACCAGACTTACCCACTGCTCCTGGGGCCAACTGTCCCTTTAGGCCGTTCTTTCAAATGCGGCGAGATAGGCCTCCACATCATCGCCCGAAGTCATCTTTTGGAGGAAGTGACTGGCTCGTACGGAGTGAGTGGTGGTGGGAGGACCCGTATTAACATCTCTGGGCCGGGCGACCAGGTGCTGTACCACCTCTTTTATGGCCTGGCTGTTTTCCGCGATGGCGACCTGTTGTTGCCTCTGGGCTGTCTCCAAGGCCAACAGTTGCACCCTGGTGGATTCCTGCTGAGCCCTGGTAGATTCCTGCCGAGCCCAGGTAGCTTCCTGCTGAAGTTTGTTCGTCTCCTGCTGAGCTGCTGTAGCTTGGAGCAAGGCCTTAATAATGTCCTCCATTTTGTCCTGGGGTGTAGGTTGGAAGCTGAACCTTGCCTCTCTGAGCATTGGCTGACGCCTCCTCTATGGGACTCCAAGGACACAGTGTTATTTCCACACTCACCAATTGGGTGTCTGTCCCTTTAATTTTTAAACGGAAAGTTTTCCTCTCGCTGCAACTTCGGTGTGTGTGGTTGCCCGCATTCTCCACCATATTGTGACACAGTCAGATTAGTCCTGGGTAGGGGACTCCTTCCTTACACACACACACAGCAGCAGGGAAGCAGCACACCTGTCTGGATGCGAGTACAAGCTGGTCGGCGCCAGTCTTTATTGTACAATGTCAGAAATAACACAAAGAAAACATAAACATAAATCCTAGCCCTGTCGGGGCACTAACTTCACAGGTAGTTCCCTCACTACCAGAACCTGGCAGGGCCTAATACCCCCACCAGCAACAAAGCACAGCACAGTACTTACAAATAGGGTTTTCAAGTGTCTCTGAGCAAACTCCCTGTCTGCTCTCCCAGGTGAGACACTCAGCCCTAAACACACAAGGCTTATATTGGCCACTCTCAGGTGGAAACCCTAACAAGCCTGTTACCAGGCTAAGAGAACCAAAACCTGGAGTGGCCGTGGGTGGAGCCCTCCCTCTCCTCTCACCCACAACCCCCAGGTCCCAAACTGGCTTTTCAGAAAGCTGAAACTCAAGCCTGCTACACTGCAGACTTTCTCCTGGGGATTTAAAACACATAAGACAGGAATCTGGTATAAATGTCCCTGTCACAGACCACTTTACCAGTGATCCTATCACAATATATATATATATATATATATATATACACATATATATATATATGTGTGTATAGAATCTCATGCATAGACACCGCACATTACACACAGTTGAGCTGCTAACATGACGCTCAGTAGCGAATGCACAATATCCTGCATGCGAACGCTGTTTATTAGCTGCATGCGTGCACATCTGCCCCAAATCAGATAAACCTAACTAGCGTCTTTTCCCATAACCCTAATACTTACATAATGCACATTTACACAAAAGGTTCCATAGCTATAAAGTAAAAGATTCAAGTTTTATTCATTTATTACAAATGCTGTAAAATAAAGACTATTTTGGTATCTAAGGTTTAATACATGATAAGTAAGCCGTGTTTGATATTATACTGATCCGCACTTTATCCACAGCTTCCCGGTATCAACGGTGTGAAGATCGGAACATGCGTTCGCAACTTATGGACCGTAAAGACATAAAGCACCAAAATGTATTTTTGTGCATGCAGAGGAAATAAAGGAGGCAACAAGCTGTTAGAGGCTGTTCTGTAGCCATTTGAACCAACCTGTTAAATGCTCTGTAACAGATGCGTCCCCCTTGGGAACCAATGGCAGCAGCAACAAGCCTTTCTATTGTGTTGTCTATTTCAGGGGGGGTGTAAATATGTGTGCTCTGACCCTGGGTTTCTAGTCTTCTTGCTGAATGCTGATAGACGGGGATTTCTTGCTGATGTCTACATCTGGTCCAGATGCGCTGCGTATGTATGACTGTACTTGGGTCTGTATAATTCTTTACGCTAAATTGTACTTAGATCATAGCGTGTAACTGACTGTACTTTTCCTTGAAATATCACTTTGTGCTTTGGAACCACAGGTTCAAAGTCTGGAGTCTTTATTTACTATACGACTGCGTACGCAAAATAGCGTCATCCTTAGAGGTTTATAGGCAGGATATTAGAAGGTATAGGCAGGATATTAGAAGGTATAGGCAGGATATTAGACGGTATAGGCAGGAGTGTATAGAGGTTAGAATCCAATATCCTTAGTGATAATGAGCCCTGGGTGCTAAAAGGGATGGGAAGTACTGTATATAATGAATACTGCAGCAAATGACTAGGTATGAAACAAAATATATCTTCCTTTGGAGGTGAGGACTCACAGTGATGCAGATGTGTTTTCAACATAAAAGAAAAATTGAAAGGAACAGTATAGTATAATACCTCTAGGCAATGAATGCCATATACGTCTCTATACCTTCTATGAGGAAGGTTGAAACAGACAATATGTATAATAAATACATTTATTGAAGATAAATATAAGCACTAGGGAGCAGATTGGTATACAGATAGGCTCAATTGTAGAGCAATATAAATGATAAAATATCTTTATACAAATTTGCTACAAAATAGAGAAAATAGGCTCAATGAGCAATAAACACAATAAAATATGCAAATGATCGAAAAGCAGTGAGAAATAATGCAAATGATAATGCAAAATACAGGCTCAAATAGAGCAACAGTTATAAGGACCAATCTGTTCCCTTACAAGGTGGATGATGGCATTCAGTGTTGCTGACTGTGCTACTCTGTAGTGTATACAAGGATTAGGGTTGTAGCTAGGGTAGTGCGGCTGGTGCCATTGCACAGGGCACCACAGGTCAGGGGGCGCTGTTTGGGCCTGTCAAATGTCTGTTTATTATCATTCTCACTTCTAGCTTCCTCTTATTTCATCCCCAGCATCTCCTGGCCTCCCCTATCTCTTCCCTGGCTCTTCCCCTTGAGGCCATTCCCCTTTTTTGGGTGCATTATGTCCCTTTGAAAAATGAGGGGGCACCAATGCTCTTTCTGGCACAGGGCACCAAAAAGTCTAGTTACGGCTCTGACAAGGTTTCTGAGCATCTAGCAAACACAAATAGCATCTAGTGAGTTGCATGGGAAACAGGACCTGGAAGCGGCCCCCTAAGTCTCTGAGTCTAACAGCAACAGCAACCCCTTGCATATAGTGCAGTTATGTCACTACCTCCCCACTGTCCTGATATAGGACTGAAGGGTCTGTCCCGCCATCCTGACAGCAAAGACTTTGCTCCTGACTCAGGGGCATACCTGCCCACTTTTTAGAACTTATACAGGAGATCCTGGAGCAGTAGTCCAATTGCCAAGGGTGGTGGGAATGGCAACATGATACTAGAGATGAGCGAGTTCGGATCTCAGAGAACCGACCCCACCCAAACCTAGCTATCCGAACCAAGTTCCGAGCCGGCTCGGGTTTTCCCATCTGACTCGGATCTCATAACGAGGCAAAAATGTGATCATCCCGCTGTCGGATTCTCGCGGGTCTTGGATTCTATAAAAGGTCCCGCAATCGCCGTCATTTTTATTTCGGCTGTGGAGAGTGAAGAGGAAGGAGGTGGCTGTGATCGCTGTGCTGTTGCTGTGTGTGCATAGGGGCTGGCTGCTTAATGTCCATACTGCGTAGAGGCTGGCTGTTGTCACTTGTCAGGGGCTGGCTGCTTAATATCCATACTGCATAGGGGCTGGCTGTTATCACTTGTCAGGGGCTGGCTGCTTAATGTCCATACTGCGTAGAGGCTGGCTGTTGTCACTTGTCAGGGGCTGGCTGCTTAATGTCCATACTGCATAGGGGCTGGCTGTTGTCACTTGTCAGCGGCTGGCTGCTTAATGTCCATACTGCATTTGGGCTAGCTGGCTGTTATCACTTGTCATAGGGGCTGGCTTGCTGGCTGTTGTCCACTAGTCCATACTAGGGCTGGCTGCTGTGCTGGGTTGTGCTGTGCCTGTTGTCCATAAGGGTTGTGTTACTAGGAGCTGTGCTGCAGACAGAAGAGGGGGGCTTCAGTGGCTCCTGTGTCACTGCGTCCATAAGGGGTGCTGCTGTGTTGTACAGGGGGTGCTCTGTCCTTCAGTGGTGCTCTCTTCACCCCCAGTGTGAAAAAAATAAAGAAATAGGGTTTTTTTCTGTGTGTGTGTACGCGTTAGCCACACTTATCACCAGCAACATAACTGCGCAGGGGTGCTGCCTGTGTCGTTTATCAAGGGGCTGGTGCCTCGTTCAGGGGTGCTCTCCCTCCCAAGTGGCAAAAAAAAAATTAATCAATGAGGTTTTTTTTCTATGTGTGTGTGCTTTAGCCACACTTATTAACAACCTAGCTGCGCCAAGCATGTTGCCTGAGTCATTTATGAAGGGGCTGCTACCTCGTACAGGGGTGCTCTCCCCCAAAGTGGCAAAAATAAAATAAAATAATCAATGTGTTTTTTCTTTCTGTGTGTGTGTGTGCGTTAGCCAATGAATCCCCAATCTAACAGGGAGCGCAGATGTAATTTATACACAACACAGGATGGGATGACGATATAGGCTTGGGTGATAGTATAATCTGGGGTGATGTATATTACTTCCAGCAGGGACAATATTCATTTGTCCCCGCTGGAATCCACCATTACAGGTGCCTCTGTAATTTTTGCACATAATTGACGGTAAAGGTCTTTCTCGTAGAATTTGTAGTTCATTTTGATGGACATCATCTTTTCCTCATTTTGGGGAAGTAGTCTCAGGCCAATAACTGACAAGGTTCCCGGCTGTGCCGAAACTCTTTCTGAGTACACACTGGAAGGTGGGCAGATCAAGTAAAGCAAAGGCAGTTTTGAGTAAGGGCCTCCAAATTGCCTTTTTCCTGCCAGTAGTTATTTACATCTCTTCAGATCTGTGTGCTTCAGACAAAACAATGTCTTCATCCCTTCTGGGAAGAAAATTGACTCCCAGCAGCAGGCATGGCGCTCAAGAATTCTCAAGAAAGACACAATGTAAGACAAACCTTAAATCTGAAATGTTGCATTTGCTGCTCTGTTCTGCTTGTCCACATATATGCTCTGGTTAAGTGGACAGTGGGAACAATGGCAGTTTGAAGGCCACTAATTAACTACTGTATGTTTTTTTTTAATGTCCCTGTACAGGTTGGGAAATGTTCATGTAGAAGCTGTTATGATTCCTGGAGGGAATCGATGGTATAAATGTAGAGCCAACTGATGACAGCCTTGAGGGCTGGAATGTATAGTACTAGTTGTGCTGAGGGCAAGAGGTGTGACGCAGCCTGTGGGCTGTAGGAGCAGCCTTCGGGGCTGGTTGTGGACTTTATAGTCGTGGCCAAGGGACTGGTTATGTGAAGCAGCCTTGGGGCTGTTGGAGCAGGCTTGGAGGCTGATTGTGGCCTTTATAGTCGTGGCCAAGGGACTGATGGTGTGAAGCAACCTTTGGGCTGTTGAAGCAGAGTTGGGGGCTGATTGTGGCCTTTATAGTCATGGCTAAGGGACTAATGGTGTGATGCAGCATTTGGGCTTTTGCTGCAGCCTTGCGGGCTGATTGTGACCTGGGGCTCCAGGACCATTGCAGCCTTTGGGCTGATGACACTCAGGTGAGGTATGCAACAGAACATGGGGCTGCTACCAGTGCCACTGGGATGACACTGGTGATGGTGTGCTAATTTGCGCACCTGGAACGCAGAGTGGCTACCAGTGTCGTCGGGATGACACTGGCGACGGTGTGCTAGTTTGTGCACCTGGAATGCAGAGTTGCTACCAATGCCACCGGGATGAACTTCAAAGTCGCATTTCTCAGGTTTCACATATAACTGGTTCTCCAGGAGTTTATGCAGCACTAGTCTCACATGCTTACGGTGTTCCTCCAGGGAGCTGGAATAAATTAGGATATCATCGAGGTAGACCACTGCGAATACCCCGAGATACTCCCTCAACACATCATTAATGAAGTCCTGGAATACAGCTGGGGCATTTGACAGATATTCATAATGGCCGGAATGGGTGTTAGAGGCCGTTTTCCACTCGTCACCTTCTCTAATGCGGACCAGATTATATGCGCCTCTGAGATCTATCTTGGAGAAGATGGAGGCCCCAAGGCTCTGATCGAATAACACAGAAATCAAGGGCAATGGATAGGAGTTCTTCACCGTTATATTATTTAAGCCTCGAAAGTTAATGCACGGTCAAAGAGAGCCATCCTTCTTTTGCACAAAAAAGAAGCCTGCTCAGACCGGTGATTTGGAAGGCCGAATGAATCCCTTCTTCAAAGCGTCCTAGATATATTCTTCCATAGCCTTGCTTTCAGGAAGGGAAAGAGCATAGAGTCTGCCTTTGGGAAGCTTAGCATCGGGAAGGAGATCAATCGTACAATCGTAGGAGCGGTGAGGAGGAAGAGTGTCTGCCTTCTTCTTAGAAAAGACTTTTGCCAAGTCCTGATACCGAGTCGGAATCCTGGAAGCTGATTCAGATTGGACAGCAGCTGCTAGGCAGACAGGGAGAGTAAGGCATGGAAGAGGCACAGGAATCACTTCACTGGAGAATTTCTCCAGTCGGCCAATTGATGACAGGGTTGTGTCTTCTGAGCCAAGGAAGACCTAACACTAATGGAGCCAAAGGACACTGGAGTAATAAGAACATGATCTCCTCAGAATGCAGGGCCCCGATGGACAACTAGATGGGAGAAGTTTGAGAAACCACAACAACTCTGGAACATTCTTCTCCATTGAGCCCAACTGCCGAGAGATGTTGTGCTAAAGGCTCAGATGCTAGACCCAATGATTTGAAGATGTCCATAAAATTCCCTGCTGCACCGCTATCTAAGAATGCTGGAACGTAAACTTGGCCGCCTTTTCCTTTAATAACGGTGGGGATTAGGACTGAATTAGCAGGAGAGACAGATGCAAGACCTAGGTTTAGCTCTCCTACGGCACCTAGACCCTGCCTTTTCTCGATTTAACAGTACAATTCAAGGCTGTATGCCCTTTTCCTCCACAGTATAGGCAGAGGCCCTGGGAGCGTCTTCTTCGTTTCTCTTCGCCGAGAGCCAATAGGCACCCAACTGCGTAGGCTCTCCAGTATCCGCCTGAGTTACCCAAACTGGAGACCGAGGAGCAGGTGTAGGAAGCTCCCTCTCTATTCTACGTTCTCGGATGCGGCGGTCAATATGAGTGACTAGATGCATGAAGTCGTCCAATGTCTCCAGAATGGTATGCTGGACAAGGATATCCTTAATCTGGTCCAAGAGACCAAGGTGGAATTGACTTCGTATTCGCCCACTTACGAAACTCTGTACAGTAATCCTCTGCAACTCTTTCATTTTGTGACAGGGACCGGAGTTTCGACTCTGCTAAAGCCGCCTTGTCTGGGTCATCATAGAGGAGACCTAGAGTGGCAAAGAAAGCATCCACCGTCTGCAGAGCTCTATGAGCCGGAGGCAGACCAAAGGCCCAGGTCTGAGGGTCACCTTGGAGCAAGGAAATAATAATTCCGACCCGTTGCGTCTCTGATCCAGAAGAGGCGGGCTGAAGCCTGAAGTATAGTTTGCAGCTTTCTCGGAAGTTAAGAAAGCCCTTACCGTTGCCCACAAAATGATCCAGCAGATTGAGTTTAGGTTCGAGGGGCCGAGCTGAGGCAGAAACAGAAACTGAGGGGGCTGCTGCCCGTGTCTCTTCTACCTGGAGAGAAAGTTTCTGGGCCTTTTGTGTTAAGCCCTGTATTTGGGCAGCCAGAATTTGAGCTAGGTTCTGACCTGGGTCCATGATCACAATCCGTGGCTCTACAAATTTTTATGGCCGGTGATAATGTTATGATTCCTGGAGGGAATCGATGGTATAAATGTAGAGCAAACTGATGACAGCCTTGAGGGCTGGAATGTACAGTACTAGTGGGCTGTTGGAGCAGGCTTGGAAGCTGATTGTGGCCTTTATAGTCGTGGCCAAGGGACTGATGGTGTGAAGCAGCCTTTGGGCTGTTGAAGCAGCCTTGGGGGCTGATTGTGGCCTTTATAGTCATGGCCAAGGGACTAATGGTGTGATGCAGCCTTTGAGCTGTTGCTGCAGCCTCGAGGGCTGATTGTGACCTGGGGCCCCAGGACCATTGCAGCCTTTGGGATGATGATACTCAGGTGAGGCATGCAACAGAACGTGGGGCTGCTACCAGTGCCACCAGGATGAAACTGGTGTCGGGGTGCTTAATAGCGCACCTGGAATGCTGAGTTGCTACCAGTGTCGCTGGGATGACACTGGTGATGATGTGCTAAATTGCGCACCTGGAACGCAGAGTGGCTACCAGTGTCGTCAGGATGACACTGGCCACGGTGTGCTAGATTGCGCACCTGGAATGCAGAGTTGCTACCAATGCTGCCGGGATGACACTGGCGACGGTGTGCTAATTTGCGCACCTGGAACGCAGAGCTGCTACCAGTGCCACCGGGATGACACTGGCCACCGGATGGTGACAGACGCTTCTGGGATAGGAAGCACTCCATGCTGCCCAGATGGTACAAGCAGCACGTGAGGATGGGATGCAAGTGGAGCCTCCTGGATGTAGTAAACGTCACACACGAAACAAAGCTAGACTGACTCAGGAACTCGACTGACAAGCAGGAGACAGGAACTGGAAGTACGAAAAAACTTCTATCACCAGCATGGAGTGATGGACTGGCTGGAATTTAACAGGTACAAGGCCCAAACAGAGCAACTCTCCCTTAATGATAGACCAGTGTGCAGCTGTGCACAGATAGGGGAATTAATTAGCATGCACCTGACACTGCCCACAGACAGGCAATAATTAATGCAGTGCTTTAGGCTGGAAGCTGCAGATCCTGACAGAAGCTTTGCAAAGGATTATTTTATAGTCAATTGTTTTGGAAAGCAATCTTCCTGGTTCCCTTCTGGGATAAAAATCCACTCCTAGCAGCAGAAGTTGACACAGGATTCTCAAGAAAAATACAACGTAAGACCTTAAGGAGTAAATTTAATTTACTAAAGTGAGAGTTTTTTGACGTGAGTTTTAGAAGTGATGTTGTTTGCCCATAGCAACCAATCAGATTCTAGCTATTATCTTCTAGAAAGTGCTAGGTAGATGTTAATGCTATGGGCAACATCACTTCTAAATCTCAATTGTAAAAACTCTCACTTTAGCAAATTAAATTGACCCCTTAATCTTAAATCTTGCGCTTGTCCACATATCTGTTCTGGTTAAGTGGAAATTTGGAGGCCACTAACTATGTTTTTTTTAATGTCACTGTACAGGTTGGGAAATGCTTTTTCATGTGGAAGTTTTGCAAAGGATTATTTAAAAGTCAATTGTTTTGGAAAACACTACTAGAAGTCTTACTGATCCCCTTCTGGGATAAGAAAAGCCACTCCCAGCAGCAGGCAAGGCGCTCAAGGATTCTTCTGGGGCAAGGACTGATGTGAATGAGTAAAATATTTTTTTGTAAATGCCTCCTGTCCCCTTCTCCCTCATAAATTTACTTTGGAATCAAAAAATTAAATTGAATTTACTAACAATCAACCCTTCCTGTCCCTGCCTTCAACTACATACATACTCCAACTCCCTCAGACCTCTCTTGAATAATAAAAACATTTGTTTCCTTATGTGCCATGTTGGAAGTTGAACTGCCACGTATTTGTGCCGCCCACTGCTGCTGCTTAGCTTTGTCAGCCAGCTAGTTTGGTGCAAATTTTGGGCCTAAACTGGATGAAAACAATATAGTGAGCTGTGAGGTGGTCAAAATTGACTGGAAACGAGTGGAAATAAATGTTATTAAGGTTAAAAATACTGCAGGAACAAAAACAGGCCCATTTTATGTGATTTTAGCTGTTTTTATGATGTTTTTTTTTAAAAAAATCCCAAAACAAAAACAAAAAACAAAACACGGAAGGGACGTTTTAGCAAAACCAATCCAGATCCAAAACCAGGGGAGATACAGATCCAAAACCAAAACACGGGGTCGGCGCACATCTCTACATGATACATCATTGGGGAAGTGGACAGAATCCATGAGGGTGATCTACTCTTCAGGGAGTCCAGGAGGACTCAAAACTATGGGAGAGCAAGCAAGTATGGTGGCAGGTGTGCGCAGCAATTCAACGCTATATTTAGCTACATAATGCAGTATTATGTTTTGTTGTTTGAGCTTTTATTTCCACCGGCCAGGTGTGAAGTGGCTAGCTGGGTCACCTGTGCACATATACCCACAGATTGGCCCGGGAAAGCTCTGCTATGTGGCATTGTTGCACACCCAGCCTAAGTGTCTGTAACCTCCTCCACCCCTATTATAACCAGTTGATGGGCTCAGGAAGGAGGTGGCTGTCTGGGGTATATACTGTAAACCATTGAACATCAAAATAATACACTATTTATATATAGGTGCACCATTGCAGGACCAAGGTGTTTTGCCATTCACTGACTGATTCAGAGACGTACGCTATTCCCACAGCCGATGCGGCTGTTCAAAGACATGCAAATGCCACAGTTGGCGTCTTGTGTAAAAGGTCGCCTTCTGCCAGCTTCTGTGATCCGCTGCTGTGTCTGAGTATGCAGCATCTGATCACCTGCGTGACCATCACACATTGGAGTAGCCCTCAGCTTACTCAGGATGTCTGGCCTTGGAACTCCTACAAAACGGGGCTGACACACACCCGATTTGTAAAACGCTCCCTGTCACCACCCCTGCCCCAAATGGCCGCATCGTGTCAGTCAGGCTGTGGCGTTCAGGGCACTGTGAGCGATGTTGCAGAAAAAAATCTTCACATGTGTAGTGCGGCTTCTGCGCAGTTCTTTCACCATTGGAGATGTTCATTAACATCTAGTATAGTACATCTCAAAATCAGGGGATGTAGTCAGAATACAGAAGCCGTCTGACGGAATCCCGGCGTTGGAATTCCGATTTAGGGCTAAAGATAGGCATCTAGATCCCGACGCCTTTCTTTAGCCCGACTACAGAATTCCGGCAGGCGGCTTCCCGAACGAAGATAAGCGGGGCCAGGGTTAGCGTTAGCTGCACGAAGAGGGGGGGTTTAGATTTAGGCACCCTTGGGGGGGTCTTAGGGTTAGGCACCCTCCAGGGAGGATTAGGGTTAGGCTAAGGGAAGGGGGGGTTAGGGTTAGGCACCACAGGGGGCTTAGGTACCCACCCAGGAGGGTTAGGTTTAAGGTGCGGGAAGGGGGGATTAGGTTTAGGCACCCCCAAGGGGACTTAGGGTTAGGCACCCCCCGGGGAGGGTTAGGGTTAGGCTAGGGGAAGGGGGTTAGGTTTAATAACCCCCAGGGGGGACTTAGGGTTAGGCACCATCCTGGGAGATTTAGTGTTAGGCACCCCAAAGGGAGGGTTAGGGGGGAGGGGTAGCTTAGTCGTCGGGATCCTGCTTGTTTGGGCTTCCGGCGTCAGCATTTCACCCGCCAGCTACTCAGCCGCTGGGATTTCATACCCAACCCAGAACCAGGCCCACAGTCCACAATGCAATGTTAGTAAATTAACCCTCACTCGTTACATTTTAAAAAAATTAAACATTTCAAACACAGCCTGTGACATGGCAGTTAGGAGCTGATTGGCTGGTACCTTATCACTGTTCACTTTATCTCCTAACACAGCTTAGTAAATAGACCCCTATGTTTTATACGCATTTCAGGTGTTTCTATGTCTGTCCTAGAACAGGCTAAATGACTGTGAAAGAAAAAAAAAAAAAAAACATTAGTGTGATGGATGCAAAGTGGTTTATTCGATGTTTAAATTCTAGGTTATCGGAGAACAGGATTAACAAAGCAGCACTTTCTGCTGTAAAATCCAAGGTATTAATCATCTACTTCTAAGACATTGCCAACTTCATAATATCCATGGATGCAATCTTACTTTTTCGATAGCGCTATTTGTCAGTTGAAATAATTATAGTAATTGATTTACGACACATTTACCACCAACCTTTTTCTCTCAGATGTTTGAATTTAAGCATTTGTAAGCCAGGAAAATAGGAGCCTGGAGCTATGGAAGTGGGAGCTATATATCAGTGTATTATCACTATGAGTAATGAGACCTGAAGTGTGATGAAATGCTTTATGGATGTTTTGTCAAGGTCTGCCCAGCCTGCATAGTATAAAGAAACGTATGTTATAGGCATAAGCAAGAACATCAAAGGGGGTATGAGCAACAGCAATGTGAGTTTAATGCAGGGATGGGTGATATGATATATCCTAGTTACACATTTTGCCATGTTACACATTTTGGGCCTGATTCAGCAAGTATCGCACGCAGGCTATAGATATATGATATATGCACAAAGAGCTACAGATATATGATAAATACACGCAGGCTATAAATATATGATATATGCACGCAGGCTACAGATATATGATAAATGCACGCAGGCTATAGATATATGATATATGCACGCAGGCTATAGATATATGATATATGCACGCAGGCTATAGATATATGATGTATGCACGCAGGCAGCTTTACAATGTGATCCTTACAATAATGGAAAAGCAGCAGGTGATGTATGACATCCCCTGCTGCATTTGCTTTCCTAGCACTGCGACGGAGGTCCCAGTGCTGGGATCACCATCGCTACTATCGGTGGTCGATGGTCGCGATGGTGGATGGCACCGGGCGGCCGGTCAGCTAAGTAAGCCTCAGCTTACTCAGGCTGGCCTGCTTGCAAGCCCAGCAGACTGCGTATGTCCACCAGGGCCGGATTGAGGGCCACATGGACCTGGAGCTGAAAATGACCAAGGGCCTATTATGACTTATGAGAAGCAGAGGTGGTGTGACTAGTGCTGTGTGTGTGTGGCCAGTGCCATGTGGGCGTGTACACCCTTATACCCAATGTTTCCCTAAATATGTAAAAGAAAACAATGCTTAATTTTGTGAGGTAAATAGAAATACAATTTTACTACTATGGCTGACCGTGTGGAGAGCAGATGGCCAGTCAACATCATGTTGTCATGACAATGGGCCTATCTTTATGTGGAGGCCTGGAGCTGTAGCTCCATCCGCCCCATTGTTAATCTGGCCCTGATGTCCACGCAGTCTCTGGGCTGGCCACTCCCAAATGGGTCCTGTGCATGCGCAGATCATACTTGCCTACTGTTTTTTTCTCTTCCCGGGAGAAGCCCGGGTATGAGAAGCAGGAGGGTGGCGATGGGGGGCGGGGCCTGATGATTTGCATCATTAAGCGGTAAATTATCGCGTTTGGCTAAAATTTAAATAGGGGGTGGGGCCAAGTGACATGATTCATGAAGAATCGCATCATTAAGCCCCGCCCCCTACACGGAGACCCGCAATAACCGCGGAATTGCTCCCCATTCTGCCCACCTCACTAGGAAGTGGGCAAAAATGCGGGAGAAATGCCTACCCTTCCGGGGGTGCAATGGGTTACCCGAAAAATCGTGAGCCTCCCGCGAATTCCGGGAAGGTAGGCATGTATGGCGCAGATTCCCGATAATCATGAATCTGCGTTCAGCAGTGCACTTGCGTGTAGTGCTGAATTAGACCCCTTGTAACAAGACAGATTTTGATTTTGCCTTGATACTAACGCAGCTGATTCTGAGTGCGCGTTTCAAAGTGTGCATGTTTCAAAGTGGCAGTGCGCACGCACAGCAATTGTATTGTCCGCATGCACAGAGAAGCCTTTCGCTAAGTGAGTGGCAGTAAGTTAGCATTTGGGGGTGGCAACGGGGGGGCAGTTAGAAAAATAGTTTTTAAATGCCGTTACATTGACGTACACAAATTAGCCATTGCAATGGCATACGCAGCTTGAGAGCTCTTTGAATGTCAGGAGAGACGCTGTAGGTGAGACAGGTCAGACTGCCGGAAGGGCTGCTTGTCTGGTCCATGTGTGTCGATGATACCAATATTTATGCAAGTGAGCAGCGTTGGAAGCAGATGCGTAGGCAGCGAGTAAGCTTACTTTTACAACTGTGGGTCTCATTCAGACCCGCTCGCGAGTGCAGGACGCTCGCAAGCAGGTCGATGTTACCCCAATGCGCATGCGAACGACGGAGGGAGCTCAGTCATGCGCATGCGCGAGACCCGGACAGCGACAGCCAAGATATTGCTCCGGGTCTCGCAGCAAAGGGGGCGTGCTGTCGATGGTGAGTGACAGCACGTCCCCTTTGGTGGGCGTGCCGGGGGCGTGGCTGCCAGACTGAGGCGTTCCCATGGGAACGCCTACCGTCTGGGTCCGGCCCCACTGACATCACTAGTGATGTCAGTGGGAGTGATTTTGGCTCTGATAGAGCCAAAATCACTCCAGGGCTTGCGGCCACGAGACCCTACCGCAGGGTCTCGTCGCAAGCCCGATGGTCGCGATGGTCTTGACCATCGCGACCATCATCATGGACGCTCGCATAAGCAGTGGGTGGTAACCCACAGCTATGCGAGCGTCTAAAAGGCCGCTCCACATTTAAATAGGACGGCCCTGATTCAGAGCGAGCGCTCTGGTCAGAGCGTCCGGCTCTGAATCAGGGCCTGTGTTCCGTGTGAAGTCGCAGCTGCAATCGCCTTACCGTCCATCTCTGAATCAGACCTTAGAGGCATGCTCAGTAAATATACTTTGTTCCACTGCATCTGACATTGGCAGTGCATGCGACTCAGAATCTGGCGCCCCCTGGCTGCAAAATGTTGTAGGTTTTACCTGCAAAATATAGGCCCTCATTCAGAGCCGCTCGTTAGCGGCAGTACGCTCGTTCCGAGCGATGTTCGCACATCTGCGCATGCGTACGGTTTTTAGTACGCATGCGCGAACCAGTCAGTGCGGACGAAAATCGTTTGTACGCTATATAGCGAGTGCCTGCTATTTTGAGTGACAGAATGAGGCGTATGTGGGTGGTAACAGGGGAAGGTACTTGAAAACGGGGGAGTGGAATTTGAACGCAGGCGTGCTTAAAGGTCAAAACGGGCGTTTTAAGGGTGTGCATAATTAATACAGCAGCATCACTGACCACGTCACTTGTTTTTTTTTTAACTCAGAACTGCTCGCAAAATAGCGGTTGAAAAAACCAACCACAAGAATAGCGAGCAGTTCATACGCTGTACGATGTACTCGATTAATCTAATATATAGCAGACATGACGTATGGTGCGAGCGGCCAGGGGGCGTTTTTAACAAATAAACGAGCGTATGTTTTGCTCGCTCGTTCAGACTTAGAGGTGTGAACAGACTGCAATGTGCGAACGGATCATTTGAATAGCCACCCCTTGTTTTTGAACGAACGACCGCAAATAGCGAACGGCTCTGAATGAGGGCCATAGTCCTATTACACCAAACCCCCACCCAGCAGAATGCATTGGCCATCGCCATCCCAGTTTTATTCATGGACAATAAAATAAGCACAATGCAAACGTACAGATACAGTGCAGAAATATATAAGTAAATACTTTTCGCGTACGTCGAATGTCAATGCAATGCAGGTGGGGAAACCACTCAGAACCTTTGGGACAGCCCCCCAAAGGATAACTGCATCAAAAAATCTTTAAAAAAATTGAGGAACACCCCAAAAAATCACTTTCATTTGGTGGGTGAAAAAGTACAAAGTGGGTGAACAAGCATAATAACTAGCGAAATAGACTTCTTAGGGGTCTGCAAGTATTCATCAGGTGTTTTTAGGATTGCAGGTGTTTGCATCAGGTGAGTTTTTCACGTTTTTAAAAGTTCACTTTAGCGACTTTAAAATATGATAGCGCACCCATTTTCAAGTACACCAAATTTGAATGGACTACTTATTTTCACCTAAAAATACAGCTTAATGCCATTCTTCACCACTTGTGCAAGGACGCAAATAAGACACTATTGACACAACCTAAGTAACCCAAACAGTTTTATTAGGGCTATTCGGACACTTCTACATTGATCCCCAATGTTAGTGCATCTTTTTGGGGGGTGCAGGCTGGTTTCTCCCATTCTGACTGCGCTTTCCGCCTTGTCTGAATTAGCTGCTTTGCATTTTCACGTGACTACGGCGAATAGCGGGGACGCGCATGATAAGTCTCTGCATACAAAAGACGTGATGTCGGCAAAAAGTCCGGCAGGCGAAACTTTTCCGCAGGTGCAAAACTAATTGAATACCGTCCTAAATTGCTATGTAAAAATAAGGCTGGCCAGTATTCATGGGCTACATACAAAATCCACCAGTATTTACCCTGCATGCAAAAAAAATGTATTTGCAGTTTGCACCCCTGCAGTGCAGCATAGTTTGTCCTGGAGCACAGTTACTTGCTCTTTAGTGCTTTACTCCCACCTCAGATCAGACCCTTTATCATCTTATGTTAGAACCAAGAGAAACAGATCCAATTCTTTCTCCTGTCCCTATTGAAAGCTAATCTGAGCCTAGGCAGACTCGACAACTGTGACTACAGCAGGGAAGATCCCTAGTGATAAATGTAGCAGTCTCATACCTGTATATGCCGCACCGCATTCTATTGATTGTCATACAGTTGTGATTTACGGCTGTGTCCCCAGAATCCCAGACTGTCAATGACTACAAGTGTATGACTGGTTGCTGTAAGTTACAGAACATTTATTCTATTATGCCATGTTTTTAAAGGTACAATATATTATTATTTGAATATTTTTATTGTTCGGTAAAATCTAATAAAATGACGTAGACATTATATTATTATATTTAGGGTGGTATCGAATATTTTTTCGGGGGCAAAAAACAGGGATTTTTTGCCGATAATCCCCATTTTTTTTTTGCCAATTTTTTTTCCACCCTATGCTATTTGTTCGGATGAACAAACAGGATAATTCGCCAGAAAACACATAAGAAAATGATAAGTTCACGGACCTATGTGTTTTCGCCATTGCACTGGCAAACAAAATTGCAGTTTTCGGGGATAATTTTTCGGGACACAGCAGGTCCCGAAAATAATCCCTGATAAGTGCCAGCGTCAGGCCAGACTAACTGGTTAACCCCGGGGGATCCATTAGCGCCCAAACAATGGGGCTAATTGGATAACGTGCTTAATCTATTGAAGGTAAAACATGTTCCTTTAGGGAGGCTTCATTCCCTCACCAAGATGGCTGCCGTCTGTACTTCTGCACATGCACAGTGCCATCTTGTCACTGTGTTGGAGTGACAAGATGGAACAAGGATAAAAGCAGAAATTCTTGAAGTGCCAACGCTTAGCCAAAACTTCTCTGTGATAAAAACTTTACAATGATCAACCTCAAACTGTACAATCTGTTATTAAAAAAAATTTTTTCTTAATTTTCATAAATTGATTAATCACTGTAGACGTATTTATGTGTAGAAGAACAGACACATTCATGCTTGTACAGGAAATGTTTTTATCACTGCTACACCTACTGTACATTCTCAAATGTGTAATCACTGAAATACAACCCTTGTAGTCAACTAACCATTGTGCCAGGTATGTCTTTCTTCAAAGATCAGGACAGGAAATGTTCAATATCTACCGATATATATTACACAATGATATGGTGAATATATTTGCACAAAGTAATTTTATATGACTCGACTTCAATTGCAAATATAATTTTGAACAATAAAATGGATGACTGATATTTTTGATATCTCTGTACAACAATGGCCTCATATATTACATGGGGTAAGGAAGTCTCTGCAATAAGTTGGTGTATTATGAAACAGTTCCAGTAACCATTTTCAAACATTCAGAGTAGAACACAGGGGGTGTATTTACGAAAGTTCAGGGTTTTAAAACTGGAGATGTTGCCCATAGCAACCAATCAGATTCTAGATATTATCTTCTAGAAGGTATATATTCTACTATATAATAAGTAGAATCTGATTGGTTGCTATAGGCAACAACTCCACTTCTAAAGACCCTCACTTCAGTAAATATAGCCCTGAAGTTTATTTGGAGCACCCTGGAAACTCTTAGGGGTAAATTTACTAAGATGGGATTCTATTAAGAAGGAATGTTGTGAGATTCAGGGTACCTGTTATACTCTGGTAAACTTGTATGCACCGAATGTTTCACCACAAGAATTTATAGGAAGGGTGATGAACATCTTGGCGCAACGTACTAACTATGCATTGATAGTGGCGGGAGATTTCAATTCAGTGGAGGATCCCTCAATAGACAGACAACCGACTCCCCAATCATCTAATTTGGCAATATGGAGACAATTCCAATCTTTTAAAGCAAATCATCAACTTACAGATGTATGGAGGCTATTGAACCCTACAGATAAATCATCCACCTTTTACTCTGCAGTCCATAGATCTTGGTCGCGAATTGATTTGTTTCTGGTCTCAGATAATTTAGTATCTAGCATACAGGATTCCAGATTGCACTCAATTCTAATATCTGATCATGCGCCCATTACAATTTCTTTGAGGTTAACGCAGACAAAGAGGGGTTTGAAACATTGGAGTTTCCCGTCATATTTGTACAAATCCACTAAATTTAAAGATCACCTGCTAGTACAGTGGATGAATTATCAAGACGATAATATAGAGGCATGGGATACACCAGCCATCTTTTGGGGTGCATCAAAGGCTGTAATGCGGGGACAGATCATAGCTTTTGTCTCGTCCCAATGGAAAACTGAAGTAGCTCTGTATAAATCAATGTCAGAGGCTTTAACTTTAGCGTTACAAAATTATATAGCAGACCCTACTGATGTTTCTAGAGAAACGTATGTTCAGGCAAAACAACTCTTAGAATCGCACCTTTTATCCCAAGCTAAAAAGGATGTACTATTCACTAAGCATAAATTTTACAGATGGGGGAACAAAGCTGGAAAGTTGCTTGCCAACATGTCTAAGCCCTGGCGTAAAAGAACTTATATCACAGCCATTAAAGATCCGCATACTAATACTTTACTCACTACGAATAAAGAGATTATAAATAAGTTTGAAGAGTATTATAGGGACTTGTATAGAGATCTTCCTTTTGATCAGTCTCGACATGAAGCTTTGATCCCTGATGACTTGTTGCCTTTATTAACTATAGAACAACAGGAGGCACTCTCTGGGAAAATAACATTGGATGAGGTGCTATCGGCTATTTCACAGTTACAACTCGGGAAATCACCAGGCCCAGACGGTTATTCAAACGAATATTATAAATTATTGCAACATCAGATGGCCCCGATTTTAGTGGATTTGTTTAATGATATAATAGACAACAATTCTCCATTCCCATATTTTACAAATACGACTACAATTTTGATCCCTAAGCCTCAAAAGGATGTACAAAAATTAGAATCATACCGACCTATCAGTTTGTTAAATACGGACACAAAGTTATTAGCTAAAATTATGGCAAGTCGCTTACAAACTATTTTACCAGAATTACTAACTCCTCATCAATTGTGTTTTGTAAAAGGGCGCCATTCAGTTCGAGGAGTTAGAGCGGCTATTGCTGCGGTGGCAGTATCAACTGGGGCATCTCCAAATACCACTAACACTCTATTAAGTTTAGATACGACTAAGGCTTTTGATACAGAGTTGTGGCCCCATCTGTTTAATGTGCTACAAATGCGCGGGTTCAACTCTTCATTTATTGAATTGATCAAATATCTTTATTCATCCCCAAAGACGTCCCTAATGATAAATGGCTGTACTAGTGCACCTATAGAGATGTTCAGAGGTACAAGGCAGGGGTGTCCTCTTTCACCCCTCTTATTCGATCTAGCTATAGATCCGCTGATCAGAATACTGGAGAAAGATGATCTTTTTAAGGGGATAGAGATTGGTTCTAAAACAATAAAACTAACAGCATTTGCAGATGATATACTGCTTTACATTGCAAATCCTCATGACTGCTTACCACATATATTGGGGCTATTGAAAAGTTTTGAAGAAATATCAGGTTTTGCGGTGAACAGGTAAATCAGAGGCACTTTACCTGGGTTCGCGCAGTTCACTGCCACGTTTGCCAAACGATGTTCCACTTAAATGGGCCAAAGACAGGATTGCATACTTAGGTATTGTACTTCCTAGCAATTTGGCAAATTTATATCCTTTTAATTATAGACCCATTATAAAAAAAATTACGGATGAGTTGGAGGGCTGGAAGAACATCACTCTGTCATATATGGGTCGCGCAAGCTTAATCAAAATGATTTCATTTCCAAGGTTAATGTACACGCTTCAAATCCTACCTTTGCTCATTACAGTAAAGGATCTGCGTCTATTAAATAAGATATTTAGGTCCTTTATATGGAATGGCAAGCGGCCTAAGATTAGTTTGTTAAAATTGCAACAAACCAAATTGAATGGAGGAATAAGCTTTCCAGACATCAGATTATATAATAAAGCAGCTATGATCCGTTATTTGTCGGATTGGATAAATGGATCAGAGAATTATGCTAATACCTCACTTGAGCGAGAGTTTTTAGATCAGGGCGACTTGATTACGTTTCTGCACTCCCGAGACCAGGAGCTACCAATTGCAATTAAAAATAATCCATTATTATGGAATACTAAACGGGTATGGCACTTGATAACACAAGAGGCGGGCCTTAACTCGCACAAATCACTATTTCTTCCTCTAGTAAGAAATCCACACTTTCAATCGGGGCAGGCGACGTATCCATTCACAATATGGCGTGTGGGTGGCGTTCAGAGAATAGGCTGTTTGGTAGATAAAGAAGCATGTCGGGTTTTATCTTTTAGCGAAGCTGTAGAAAAGTATAATGCTTTGTTGGGGTTCCCCATGGCCTTCCTGCAGGCACAGCATTATATCAACTCAGTAATGCAGGTGTTTGTGGCGAAAGATTGGAATAATCCAGTAGATGATCTTCTTTCCAGGCCTCCAATACTCAAGAAAGCTATCTCTAATTATTATCAGTATTTTAAAATATCTTTGGATCACGCGTCCAATGCTAGGGGACTTTCGCAGTGGGTTCAAAAATTTCCTCTGTATACAACGGAAGAGTTATTGACTGCCCTTAATTATTCCTGTAAATCTTTAACATCAACAATATATGTGGAGATGTTTCTAAACATTTTTCACAGAGCTTATTTATCTCCGCATAGAAGTTTTTTAATGGGACGTTCGGCTTCTCATTCCTGTTATAGGTGCGGAAAAGATAATGCGGACTTATATCATTGCTTTTGGTCGTGCCCAATAGTTCGAGGATTTTGGTTACGGATCAAACGATATGCGGAGTCAGCTTTACTCAATTATGTCCCTTTCATTCCAGAGTGGGCTATTTTTGGCATTATACCTACAGACACAAGAGCTAGTAAAGGAAGCAGAAAACTGTTGTTGGCAATTAGCGCGGCTGCTCGTAAAACATTATTACAGGAGTGGATTTCGACCTCCTCCCCATCTTTTGTGTTATTTAAGACAAAGTTATATAATATATTTCGAATGGATTGGGTAGAGGTAGTCTTAGAGAAGGAAAATAAAGTGGAGAAATTTTTTGATATGTGGGAATCATATATATCCACATTATCCCTCGACGTGCGGCGCCAAATATATTGTAGTGTAAAGGATACATCTTGGTTTTTACTCCAGACTGTTGGAAATAATGCGCCAATAGACATACACTCTACCACGCCCTAATGTGCTTTCATCAGGCACGGATGGTGGGGGGTCCTTTGGGGGTGGGGGGGGGAGAACAGGAGAGAGCTCTTTTTGTTTTGTTTTTATTTTTGTTTTTTGTTATAGTATTATTTACTGGTTTTTGGTAGTATTAGTCAGATGATAAAAGTGTTAAATATTATCTGACACAAAATGTGTTCTGATAACAAGGACAGATGCAGTGTTTATATGATGGAGAATTGTTATCATGAGCTATATATATGTCTATGTGGTTTTTGATTTGTTTTTTGGTTTTTCTTTTCTTCCTTGATAGCCACACTGTTACTATATTATGCTCATAACAAATTTGATCTATATGTCTAATGTACTGTATGTATATTTACATATCACGTGATTGTTATTATGCTGTATCTGATTGTATTTATGTGCAGTGTCTTAATAAAAGAAATTGTTTAAAAAAAGAAGTGTTGCCCATAGCACCCAATCAAGTTTTCTACATAGCCTAATGAGTCCCCATAATGATGATCTGATCCACCGATCTGCGATCCGATTTGCTGATCAGCAACACTCGATGATCTGAGATCTGTCGGTGGATTGGGGAGATCAGAGGCACTTTAAGAGAGGAGGTGGCCCATGTGCAGGCTCTGATCGGGCCCCCTCCTCTCTGGTGCAGCAGTAGACTCTGACATAGTGTGCCAGAGTCTACTGCACATGCACAGGTCTCCGGGAACATGGTGCCCGCGCCGTGTTCCAGGGACATCTCTACTGCGCATGTGCGAATCACCGGGGAAAGGGCTGCTAACGATACTGGATCAGAACCTCTATACACACCTTCCTATACCTTCTAATGTCCTACCTATACCTTCTAATATCCTGCCTATACCTTCTAAGGATGACGCTAATTTGCGTACGCAGTCATACCATAAATAAAGACTTAGACATTGAATCTGTGGTTCCAAAGCACAAGTGTTATTCAGGTAAAAGTTCAGACAGTTACACGCAATTGATCTAGACACAATTTAGGTGCATAAGGAAAATTATACAGACCCAAGTACAGTATACATACGCAGGCGCTTCCGGACCCGGAGATAGGCATCAGCAAGAGACCCCTAGTCATACAGCGTTCAGCACGAAGACTGAGAACCAGCGTTCGTGCACACATATTTATACCCCCTCAGAATAAACAGAACAATAGGGAAGTTTGTTGCTGATGTCATTGGTTCCCAGGGGAGAAGCATCTGTTACAGCACATTTAACAGGCTGGTTCAAATAGACCCTGCCTGTAACAGCTGGGGATCTTCTTCTTCACGCCCCCTGCAACATTCTAACAGTTGTTCATGAAATATACATTTTGTTGCTTGTAGGCTCTGCGATCCATAACTTGAGTTTGCATGATGCGACCTCCCCACCAATAACACCGGAATACTGTAAAAAGAGTACGCATCAGTACAAGACCAAACACGACTTGTTTAGCATGTATAATACCTTAGTTATCAAATACCTTTATTTCTCAGCATTTAAACTAACTGAACCAACTTAAATCATACACTTTTAAGCTTATTGAACCTTATGTGTGAATATGTAATGTGTGGGTATTCAGGGTTTGATATAAGGACGCTAGTTAACTTGGGGCAGATGCATGCGCATAAAACTAACAAAACAGCAGTTTCATACAAAGTCCTATGCATTCGCTAATATGCGACTAGTAAACAGCGCAATTGTGCGTATTAATGTGAGAAATGGTGAAAAATGCAATCGCATGGTGCTAATAGTATAATTGCCACATGTACTAAAATGTGAGTTTATCTAAAATGGCGCTTAGGCGGCCATTTGCAAAATGGCTTCTTGCAATCTCATTTTCAAGATGGCGTCTTGCGGCCAGTCGCAAGATGGCGTCGTCGTGATTAAATTTTAAACTGAACTTGTCTCAGCCAATTATTCAGCTTTGACAGTCCACCCTTTGATAGCAAACAACATGCTATCACAATCTGCTATTAGAATTTAATTTAGGCTTACATTTACATATTATTTGGTGTTATTATGGGATGGCATAAGGTGGTTCTTAATCCATCAACAATGTGTCTCTGAGTGGGGACATAAAACTACTATTATACGCACACTGCAAATCTTGGAAGATCATGTGAAAGGTTTGGGAATGCACCAGTCTTATAATAGCAGTCTTGAAGGGGAGTTGAGACTTTACATTATCTGAGGTGTTCTATAAATAACATTTCAATAATACATTCTATGCATGTCTAAATATAATACATCAAACGATTGTA
Source organism: Taudactylus pleione (assembly GCA_031769625.1). NCBI lineage: Eukaryota > Metazoa > Chordata > Amphibia > Anura > Myobatrachidae > Taudactylus > Taudactylus pleione. Next base: position 15,956,844 of record JAUIMM010000312.1, on the reverse strand, counting down.
TTTCCTAGTTCAGGGTTGTTATGCAGTTCTATATTTACCTCGGTATACATATACATATTGTCATTACTGACCACCATCATAGTTTCATTCTTTCGTTTCACTCTGTTTTTAAATTTTCCACACTTCAACACAATAGGAACACACCGGAGGCATATGCCAATTATTATGATGACAATCAGTATAAGGATTAAGAATTTGCCTACGCTGGCGATCACTTCCTGGACCCATTCCCCTAGACCTGAGAACCATTTCACTGGGTTCAGCCATGAAACCCATCCTTCAATCTTCTCCCCTATTTCAGCCACTGAAGCGTTATGGTTTTTGCGAAATTCCCACTTTAGCTGCAGAATTTCATCCATCTTCCGGTCTATCACCTCCTTAGGGTCGCTGGTATCATTGGTGACATAGGTGCAACATTTTACTCCAAATTGGGTGGCCAATGTTACGCAATACCCTCCCGTAACAGCAGTTAAATAATTCAACACCAGCCTGTGTTGCACCAGTTCTTTCTTGTACGCTTGCAATTCTCTACCTGTATACCTGAATGTGTCAACGTACAGCTTGGTGATATTATCTATCAATTTGGCAAGTTCCTGGATATATCTAAAATTTAATGTACCCCGAGCGATCCTGGTGGGGTCCAATGCAACCAGAACTTGAAAGCCAGTTGTCTCACTGATTAACTGAGTGGCTTTATGTATTTCACCAGGTACCATATTTCTTTTGCCTCTGTGTTTATATTGTGTGTAAAGATATGGTGATGGTGTGTTTTTATGTATACCCAGCATTTCAACATGTGTGAGGGTCATAACTTCTGGGACTACTCTTCCCAGGTAACACAAACCTTTGGAACTCGGGGAGAGCCATTTATACGCTTTTCTTCCACAGATGAAATATACATTATCAGGGAGAACATACGGAATGGTATGCATCATTATCATTAAGCAAATTTCCCTTGCAAACAATCTTATTTCTGGTTCTTCCATCTGGTACATGCAAGTTTCTGGCTGTATTATTTTAGCACAATAACCATTTGGCACCTTACCAATAATTTCTTTGGTGGAACTCAATGTATACCGATACCTAAAATGTTTCCCACCAGACTTAATGGAGCGCAGCAGATCATGGTTTATGGACTCATTATCAGCTCTTTGTGAGAAGGTCATCGTCTGATTATTCCCTGTCACTTCCCAACTCCCGGGTTTATTTGGGTTGGTTATGTTTAGACACAAAAGTGATCTATCTACTTGGAATTGATGGAGTTTGAAATGAGGTGGTTTGGATGAGAGGAATTTTCCATCCAATGTTTTCCCTTTTTGCAATTCTAAAATTTCCGTGATATTCAGCGGAAATGGCACCAACCTTACATTATGCTGTCCCTGTGGCACATGTAAACACACCCAGCAATCAGTTTGATTTAACACTTTGCCTACCATGCTATGATAATCCTCTAGAGGATACCCACCCCAGTACGGATTATATTTAGGTTGGCACCGTTGGATACAGTTCTCATCAACTAGGGACCCACAAAGCTCACAAATACAGGAATCTTCAGACGATAAACCTCCACACCTTCCCCGAGTATCCAGAATGACAACTCTCTTAACAATAACAGTACTAAGATTGGTCAGACACTCCCCTGCTTGGCATTGCACTCCTCCTGATTCCACTCTATTAGCACTGCCATCAGCTCCCGTTTCCTCAATCGGTCCCCCATCACAAACACTGGATATCCCCGGACTGACCAGGATGGTGAACACTCTAAAAGAGAATATGAAAATGAACACAGCAGGCCCGCCCATTGTCACAACAAGGCCTGCAAATTTCTCTCAGTTCAGGTATCTTACTACGACCTTTTCAATCCTCCCGGAACAAGCTCGCGAGCGACAGGTCCACGCTATCAGCTTTGTCTCCAACTTGTTTCTCCACCGGTTGATTGACCTTTGTGCAGTGAGTGGAATGGACCCAGGTATCTCTCTCGGCCACCTTCAAAGATGTAGTACTTGTCAGTAGCACCTGGTACGGACCTTCCCATCGATCAGTCAAACAACCTGAACGCAAAAAATTTCTGATCATTACATATTCTCCTGGTTCAATGTCATGACAGTTCGTTTCAGGCATATCATTAGAAAACAATTTCAGTTTCTGCTGCTGTTGCTTTAACTGCTTACTAATTGATATAAGATACTTCACAGTTACCTCGTTGTTACTCTTTAGATCTTCCTGTGGACTTATAATCAAATGAGGTTGTCTAACGAACAATATTTCAAATGGGGACAGATTCAGAGGAGGTCTAGGAGTGGTCCTTATGCTATGTAGGACCAAAGGTAATGCTTCTGGCCATCCTAGTCCAGTCTCAGTCATGATTTTACTTAGCTTATTTTTAATAGTCCCGTTCATCCTCTCTACCTTTGCACTGGCTTGCGGTTGGTAGGGGGTGTGAAGTTGGCTATTAATACCCATCAGCTTACACATATTTTGAAAAACATCACCTGTGAAATGGGTACCCCTATTACTCTTGATGATTTTAGGGATACCGTACCTGCATACAAATTCCTGAACTATTTTCTTGGCAGCAAACACAGCAGTATTAGTGACCGCTGGGTAGGCCTCAACCCAGTTAGAAAATACATCTGTGCACACTAATACATACTTAAGGTTCCTGCAGGGTCGTAATTGGATGAAATCAATTTGTATCACCTGGAAAGGTCCATCAGTCGGTGGAATGTGGGACGGTTCGGTAGGGATCGCTTTCCCTATGTTCTTTCTCAAGCAGGTCAAACAGGATATTGCTATCTTTTCTGCTTGTGAAGAAAAACCTGGTGCGCACCAGTATGCCCTCACCAACTTGCACATACCCTGTTTACCCAGATGAGTCAGACCGTGTGCTGCCTCAGCCAGGATGGGGTAATATGCCTTGGGGGCTACTGGCTTACCATGTCCGTCCCTCCAGAGCCCAGAGGACTCTTGCCCTCATCCCTTGGACTTCCAAATGGATTTTTCCTGAATTGAACACAAATTTTGCATCTCAATTAATTTCAGCATATCAATAGTTTGAAATGACATAATTGTTTCAGTTGGAGAAAACAATTTTAACGCAGCTTCATCAGCTCTGTTGTTGCCCAGTGACACCGGGTCATGTATGTCAGGTCTAGCAGTAAAGGTCTGATTCAGATATGTCATACAATCATGCGTCTCATTATGTCTGCCGAACTCACCTCCCGCCAGCAACTCCTCTCCTTCCACCCTTTGTACATCATGTTGTACATATGGTAGGTATGTTGCTGGATTCAGCGTACTGCAACGTTTAACGGTAATATTTGCAGGAGCGATTAGAGCTAGTTCCCATTTGGTGAACCTAGCCGAGGAGACGTGTCTGCTTTGAGCTGAGTTCAACAGAGCAGATACAGCATGGGGAGTGTAGACAATCATATCATGGCCCAATAGTACATCCTCACTTTTACTCACCAATAGAGCGGTAGCTGCTACACTTCTCAAACAGGTGGGGAGTGATCTTGCTACCGTGTCCAATTGGGCACTGTAGTATGCTACGGGCCTACTGGTATCACCATGTTTTTGTGTAAGGACAATACAAATCAAAAGGTTTTTCATAATCAGGTATTCCCAATGCAGGAGCTCTTGTCAGACTATCCTTAAGATTAAGGAAAGCCTGTTCTGATTCCTCTGTGTGTATGACACAATCGGGCTTTGAGGAAGAGACTAATTCCTGTAAAGGTAAGGCCAAAATAGAAAAACCTGGTATCCACATTCTACAATATCCACACATTCCCAAGAAGGTACGAATTTGCTGTTGATTCTGCGGCAGTGTCATGTTTTGTATGGCCTGGATTCTATCTGTTGTGAGGTGTCGTAACCCCTGGGTTAGGCAGTGTCCCAAATATTTTACTCTGGATTGGCATGGCTGTAATTTGTCCTTAGCCACCTTGTGTCCTGTTTGTGAGAGATGAAGTAACAAAAGTTTAGTATCATTCAAACATGACATAAACAAGTCAGAACATAGCAATAAATCGTCCACATATTGAATTAGAACAGATCCATTGGCAGGTTGAAAAGATTGTAAACAGTCGTGCAATGCCTGGGAGAAGATACTGGGGCTGTCTATGAAACCTTGGTGTAATCGTGTCCATGTGTATTGTAAACCTCTGTATGTAAATGTGAATAGATACTGACAGTCAGGATGGAGAGGCACAGAGAAGAAAGCAGAACAGAGGTCAATGACAGTGAAATGGGTTGCATTTGGTGGGATTTGCATTAATATGACAGCTGCATTCGGCACTACAGGGAATTGGCTCTCTACTACCTTATTAACACCTCTAAGGTCTTGTACCAGCCTATAACCCCTCCCACCACTCTTCTTCACGGGAAAGATGGGACTGTTGGCTACACTAGCTGTACGGACTAAAATACCTTGTTGCAATAATCACTCAATTATTAGAAAAACCCCTAAGTCTACCTCCTGCTTTAGTGGGTACTGGGGAATTTTTGGAGATTGCCTTCCGCTTTTTAAATTTACCATTACTGGGCTTACGTTACCCATTAATCCAGTGTCCTGTCCATCTTTAGTCCAAAGGGAATCTGGAATTCGGGACAACATTTCATCTACCTGTGATGGAGTTTCATTTAAAATGGTAGAGTGATACATTATCCTTTGAGGAGTGTCTAACATATCCCGCACCTCGTATACCATTCTCTCTGGGATATCTAAAAATACACCATCAGGGGTGCAATATATAACACATCCCATCTTACATAAAAAGTCTCTGCCCAGTAGGTTAGTAGGAGCCGCAGCAGCCAGATGAAAAGAATGCCTGGTATGCAACGGCCCAATAGTAACCTCTGTGGACTTTGTTAAAGGATAATGTTCCACTTTACCTGTTACACCCATTGTTAGTACTGTCTCGTTGGTCACCTGCAAATTAACGGGAGATTTTATCACCGACCTGGTCGCCCCTGTGTCTACAAGAAAAGGATATTCAGTACCAGCTACATCAACCATCATGACCGGTTCTTCCCTAGTACTTCCTGTTAACCTGACCATCTGTAGACTACAGGTATGACCTGACCCCTAGCGTTGGCTACCATTCTCCAATAAAGCATTTACGGCTACAATTGGAGATGGTGCCTGCTGAACATTTGCTGGCCTCTGTGAAGACCTAGATATCCCCTTATGGGGATATCTAGGTCTTCCCTGATGTGGGATCCCTACTCCTTTTACTGTGCAGTTTCTACTTAAGTGTCCTGTTTGTTTACAGTTAAAACATGTTCGTGTTTCGGGTGAAGACGTGGTGTTGTGAGGTTTGCGCAGAGGGTAAAGGTGGTGGATATTGGTAAGGATAGGGAGGGTAAGGGTATTGTGGGGCATAAGAAGTTGGTGGATAGCTTGGGACCTGTGGTTGCATCGGGTTAGTGGGATACAGTTGTGTTTGTTGTTGAGTGGGGTTAGTGAGAGCACATACTTGTTCAGACGTGAGTGTGTGTGCAAGTACAAGTGTGTCTGTTGGCTGTGATGTTACCGTCATTCCCTCCAGAGCTTGTATACTGACAGCCATTAGTTTTTCGCTCTGGGCTTCTCTCTTTTTGGAGATGTTTTTATCATGGCGGTTTCTATGAGGGTATCTATTGTGAGTCCCCGCCAGCCAGGCTGTGAGGTCTGAACCCAAGTTTTTAAACTCTCTTTCAGACCGTCCACAAGTACTGTGACTATCATCCCCCAGTGGTGAGTGCTATCTTTAATATCCTCTATCCCAGTGTACTGGGTGATAGCCTGCAGAGCCCGATCACAATAATCTTCTGCAGTCTCACTCTCTTTCTGCTTAATGGTGAAAATTTTGTTCCAGTTAACTACTACTGGAAAATATATACCCAATTGAGTTACAATGCGGGAAATGTTTCCTTGGTTTACTTGGTCTGTTAAGGGAACGTCACCATCCAATACACAATCCGTGATAAATTTTGTCACGTCGGTATTGCGTAGCAGACAGGCCCTTAACACCACACGCCAATCTTTATTAGTGGGCTCATATGTGAACTACCCAAATTTCTCAAAAATCTTTGACATTTTGCTAATTCCTTTTTGGGATCGGGAAAATCATTTATGATGGAATTTAGTTCTGCTCTTATCCAAGGACAATGCATTACTACTTCCCTCGTGGGCACTATACTGTTCGCCTCTGCATTTCCATTTGGAACAGTTATTGTCCGAATGGGATGCAGACCAGTAGCGCTGCTACCTTTGACCTGATTACCTGGCTGGGGGTTTAGTCTGCTGCTGCAACGTATGGTATGAACAACTTCCTCTATGGGTGCAGAGGGCATTAACACTTCCCTTGCTGTTACCGATGGAGGTGGCGGCACCACTCGTGATTGTGGTGATGCAGCATCTATCATCTGCACAGCATGGGAAATGGCAGACATTACAATAGGCTCATCATCCGCATCATGAACATTTTCTTTATAGTTGCTTAAGAGAGGGTACAAGTTGCTTGTTATATTTTTATGGGTATTTTTGGTAACTTGTACTTGCACCTCCATCCACATAAGGTGGGGGAGGTGAGCGTGAACTGCTGGCAATTCTCTCCACGATGCTACCTTGCCGCATGTGCGTGCCATTTTGCGGCTCGCCCGTATTGCAATTCAGCGTCGTGGATGTATTTTCTGGCAATGTGCTCACGATGCTAGTTTGCGTCATTTGCACATTGTTAAGCCACGCATCCCCTTCATGTTGCCACAGTTTTAAACATTCAAAATATTTAACTTTTTTCTCTCGGGAGCGCATCAAACTGATGTGATCCCGGACATTGTCTAACACATTTTTATCAAAACTACCAATTCTGGGAAACGGTCTAACACTCTTCCTCATCATATTAAACCATAAATCACAATACCTTATTGCATAAGTACCGTACTTGGTATGCATGATACGACGGGCCGATCCGATCGGCGCCTCCATTAGCAGCACATCATTGCCTAACATCTCTACTGTTTGCGTGGCTCCCATTCTGAGACAACTCCTACGCTTTTCAATAAAGATTTAAACCGGTGAAAGACAATCAAGAAACTTTCACTTACCTGTGGACGATTTAAGTCAGCGGCGCCCACACACCTGGATAAGATTTGAAAAAGGCAACTTCCACACCAGGATAAGATTTAGTAAGGCAACTTCCACACCTATGAGAGTTTGTATGTCGGCTACTCTCACGCACCTTTCTACAACAAAGACAACATGTACACCTGCTGCTGTGTATAGAACGGTAAAGCTGCTTACCGAGCGGCTATACTAACCCTTGCACCTAGCCCTTAAGGATCATACGATACCCTTAACTTTGTTCAACAAATATTCACTGTTACACACTTTTTTCCTGCGCAGAAAAATACACGTTAACCCAGATATTGGTAATAGAAAAAAAATGTAAACCTCAATGGCTTTGTTCAAACACGTGGCAGCACAACCGGAAGTACGTATACGCTATTGTGCGACCAGTCGCATACACAATAATGCGACTACCACACAACCGTATAATGGATTTTTAACTGCGTACACAAAAGTGTGTCTTTTTGCTATGCGCAAACCTGCGACTTAGTCGCGTACTCAGTACTGCGACACCCCTTTAAACGTAAGGTTCTATCAACAGAGGAAAACAAACTTTTTCCTCTCTTGTCCCTGGATTCTAGTCAGCTTCCTTGATTCACACGGAGACGGATAGCGATCTTTCAGCACAAAGCGGTTGCAGGCAAACCCTGCATGTGGCCACTCCACCCTTTGCTGAAATATCGATGGCCGTATGTACCGTGTGAGCAGGTAAGTGACTTCACTATGAGCCCCCAACTAAAGATACTGGATCAGAACCTCTATACACACCTTCCTATACCTTCTAATGCCCTGCCTATATCTTCTAATATCCTGCCTGTACCTTCTAAGGATGACGCTAATTTGCGTACGCAGTCATACCATAAATAAAGACTTAGACGTGGAATCTGTGGTTCCAAAGAACAAGTGTTATTCAGGTAAAAGTTCAGACAGTTACACGCAATTGATTTAGACACAATTTAGGTGCAAATGGAAAATTATACAGACCCAAGTACAGTATAAATACGCAGGCACTTCCGGAACCGGAGATAGGCATCAGCAAGAGACCCCTACTCATAAAGCGTTCAGCACGAAGACTGAGAACCAGCGTTCATGCACACATATTTAAACCCTCTCAGAATAAACAGGACAATAGGGAAGTTTGTTGCTGATGTCATTGGTTCCCAGGGGAGAAGCATCTGTTACAGCACATTTAACAGGCTGGTTCAAATAGACTCTCCCTGCCTCTAACAGCTGGGGATCTTCCTCTTCACACCCCTGCAACATTCTAACAGTTGCATGATGCGACCTCCCCACCTATAACACCGGAATACTGTAAAAAGAGTAAGCATCAGTACAAGACCAAACATGACTTGTTTAGCATGTATAATACCTTAGTTATCAAATACCTTTATTTCTCAGCATTTAAACTAACTGAACCAACTTAAATCATACACTTTAAAGCTTATTGAACCTTATGTGTGAATATGTAATGTGTGGGTATTCAGGGTTTGATATAAGGACGCTAGTTAACTTGGGGCAGATGCGTGCGCATAAAACTAACAAAACAGCGGTTTCATACAAAGTCCTATGCATTCGCTAATATGCGACTAGTTACCAGCGCAATTGTGCGTATTAATGTGTGTATGAGAAATGGTGAAAAATGCAATCGCATGGTGCTAATAGTATCATCGCCATATGTACTAAAATGTGAGTTTATCTAAAATGGCGCTAAGGCAGCCATTCGCAAAATGGCGTCTTGCGATCTCATTTTCAAGATGGCGTCTTGCGGCCAGTCGCAAGATGGCGTCATCACGATTACATTTTAAACTGAACTTGTCTCCGCCAATTATTCAGCTTCGACAAAGCGGCCGGCAGAGAGGTAATTATATGAAATTGGGTGCAGGGTGGGTGGTGCACCGCACACCTTGCATCAATTATAAATACACCCCTGGGTGAGATTCAACATGTTAAAAATCCCTAACTTGCTGACTCCCACCATTTTCGGGTCGGGATCGGGGAATCAAGATTGTTCAACATGTTGAATTTCCTCAATTCCCCGACGTCGTCAGAAAGGGGTATTGGGGCCCCATTATAAACAGCACAATCTAGCAGTAAAGATCCAGCAAACGGACCACAACACGTTTTCTACTTGGGGTAGCAACGACTAAGGAAAGAAGGGGGCTGTCTGAAAAATGGCAAACTTCCAGTGAATTGGAACTAAGTATTGAGTAGTATTTGTATCCAGTGTTTCTATAACTACTGAGTGAAGCCTACATATCTGCATGAATTATTCTGCAGAGAGAATGGCATTTATTTGCATTTACTAATGAGCTACCTCACTGTTCTGAGAAGATACAATGACATATCAGCTATAGGCCAATAGTATAGGAACCAGATGGCTAAATCTTTGGGAGATATGACAAAGTGCTTGAATGATGTTAGCGAGCAAAAACATTTGAATGAATCATTTCTCAAACATATTGCAGGAAAAAACCTACAAGATACTGCTGGTGAAACCTTTACAATGATCATTATGATATAACGGATGCGCAGTGCGTTAGTTGGAAGAATATTCAGCAAAAAAGAACGCTGTTGAATTTTATATGTGGCAAGGTATATAAATAGTTATGTTGTGCTCTGTGCATCAGCATATGGGATTCCCTATAATTATATCCTTCTGACGACTGCTGACGACTTTTAAAGAAAAATTTCTGCCTGTGAAAGTAACATATATGTGCACGTTGCCTTACTGCCTGTACGGCCCTGGCTGAGAGGTGTCATAAAATTGCATACAACTGTAAATGAGCCCCAAAGCAGTTACATAATTTGGCTTATATAAACACATATATATATATGATGTTCTGCCATAAGTGGAATGTGCATTAAAAATATGAAGCACTCTCTTATTATCTAGAATATTAAATAACCCCCTTCTAACTCTCTGCCTTCCACCTAGTTCATGCAATTTATCACACATCCGCTGTAATTCATAACAAATCCTTGGTCACACAGCTACTCAGATAGCAATCAGTGTGCTGGAGAATGGTGGCCATTTTCTTGCAGCATACTTCCTCCTTATTCTTCTCCCCAGTGTTTTCTACATGGTGAGTGGAAAGTGATGATGTCTTTAATTTATATGGCGCCACAAGGGTTCAGCAGCCCCTAACAAAGTACATAAATAAATAAGCAAAAAACAAGAAAACAGTGACTTACAGTACAAGACAATTACATTTATAAACATTGCTGCATCAGAGTTCGTAACACTGTAATAAGCAGCAGGGTGGCAGAAACCAAGGGTTAGGTGCCGTTGATGAGAGTATGCAGTAGATGGTGGTATAAGTAAGAAAAGGAAAATCACGAGGGAAGAGGGCCCTGCTCGTAAGAGCTTACATTTTAAAGGATAGGGGCAGACAGACAGGGGAGACACAGATGGGATCAGGGCCGGCTCCAGGGGTCAGAGCATCCTGTGCCGGCCCATCACATGGCGCGCGACCAAATTTGGGGGCGTGGCCTAATTACCATAATTACGTCAGGCTGGGGGTAAAGCCCAGTAATCTGTCACTGGCTGGGCTTCCCCCAGCCCTCTTCCATCAGTGAATGCATGCGCGCGGCATCCATTCACACTCCGGGGGTCCGGCACCGACACACAGCTGCGGCGGTGGGGGTCCCCAACCTCCCAATTAGACCACCCGCGGGCCACTTCGGCCCGCGGATGGAGCAGCGGGACAGTACTGTCCTGCTGAAATCGGGATGCTGGAGAAGGGTGCCGCCCTCTAGGGGTGGCGCCCTTGTGCAACCGCACTGGTCGAACACCCCTAGAGCCTGCCCTGGATGGGATAGACATTGAGCAAGGTGGAGTGGGTTGTGTATGGGAAGCATGCCGTATCTGTTATTACTGCTACTCAACCAATACTAATGACAGCAAAGAATCCATTTTAAAAGCGCGAGAGTTCTGCATCAGGTATGTATCAGAGAGTGAACTGAGGTACATACAGTAAGTAAAGGATTAGTATGTCGGGCACTAGAGTACTTTGGTAGTAGTGGTGTTGAAAGACATACTTTTTCTCATAGGAGAATAAAAACCCAGCTGCCTATGAGGAACAAGATTGCCAATGACCAACAAGACACACCTGAGTTTGAGTTGCAGCCCCCACCCACTTCCCTGTTACCTCCCAGAAATGCTCTGTGTCAGATTTTTCCTCAGAACGTCTGAGTTAATTTCTCTTTTTTCAGCCTATTAATTGCTTGTCCTCAGCAAAGGAGAAACTACATTTGTGTATTAAGCAAATACTTTCTGACAGGAGAATATAGAATATGTACTGTAGCATCTCCAGGAATTGTACTCAAGGAAAATATAAGGGGGTGACCCAGCAGGTCGTGTAGGTACAATCCCAACTGTGCCCATGTGAGCCTGTCCTCCGAGCATTATATGCCCATCCACTCTAAAACTCCACGGCAGTGTAAAACACTGGAAACAAATTAACTGTCAGAGCTTCACCAGCTTCACCTTGACAAGGCCGTACAAGGCTGAAACGCATCGGAGACACCTTTTTCCACAGGCAACTATTGGCAGCATCCACCCTAGCAATTGCAATCATTGGAAAACCCAGTCACGTGACCCAGGACTCAGACAGAGAGAAACGTAGCGCTATGAGGATGCCCAAGAAGAACCAGGGACCAGAGCACAAGGAGGAATCGAGCGGGCATCCAAGGTTGCGTGAGGACGGCGTTTGCAGCAGGTGGACCAGGCAAGTTTCCCGAGGGAGTGGAGGGAGTGCCCGCCATACAGTCCAACGACCCGAGCTGCAGTTGCTTCCTTCCCAGACAGCTGCATATCCACACACTTGGAACAAGCGACATGTGATTTCCATCAGAGGCACACTGCCGGTTTGATCCAACTTGCGGACAGCTTGGTCCAGGGGGACATTGGTCATACGCTCACTCGTCCCTCCTCCAGCCTGAAGACAACCCGGGCAACGGCATTCGATTATATCAAGAACTGTCTTTTATCCAATATCAGCATTACAATCACCGACCCCTAAGAGATCACGGAACGCCATGATCTCATCTGGAACTTTCTCCCACATCACTCAGCTATACACACATATGGTCACGGACTCTGTGTCAATTTAGAGAGACCATCATCTCATTATTACTGCTACATCCCCATTTGTACTTACCTGTGGATGCACTTAGCTGCCATACAAGATTGCCATCAGAATCATCCATTGTTACCAGATTGCCATTTTGTATATGTTTAAGATTTTACTGCTAACAAGTAAAGTAGCTCATTTAATATATGTTTGGCTGTAGTATTTGAGGACAGACAAGGTGAACAGATCCACCAGATGGTGGTGACAAACACTTTCTCTTCTCTAAGAGTACCACTACACATCTTGAGTAACAAGATTTTTTCAAATACAATATACAGATACTGACACAGACTCTGACACTAATTCTCTATAGGTGCAGCGCTTGACATAATTTCTTCTATTTATAGTATTATCACACGAGAAGGGACAACTCGCTTGCCAAGCTGCTCCCGCACAAATACAAAACATTCCCTCTGGAGTGCTGATACTCCCATCATTTATTTATATATTCACCAGCAAAGACAGATTTATTAAGGGACAAAAGTCTGAAATAACAAGAGACAATTCCCATTAGTTGTGTGTTATAGTCAAAGTATTATTACTCTGATTTTGTTAAATACTTTATGGCACCTTATAATTGTTCCCTTGGGGATCACAGTCATTACTGAGATGCTAATGTACAAGCGAAAGAAAGAATAAACCATAGTTATTAGTTCCATCTAATGTCCTGTCTAATTTTTGAAATGTGTGAGCAGGCTACAGTATATTTTTGGTGATAAAAATTATAAATGACTTGTGTTAATTAATGGAGTTGAGCTATGTATAATAGTGAGCTTTTATTTGTCTATGTGTGAATTTTCTTTTACAAATATCCATTTACTGCACAGCATAAAACCCTGGTCCAGATTATTCACAATATATAACATTACATTATCATGTCATCTCCAAGGGCCTTGCCGATGAGAAGAACTACCAATTTGGTCTTAAGCCATGTTTAACACTAACATAGCACATCATATCCATTAATCAAGAACTACTGTATCGCAGTGGCCAGATGTCAGTTCGGGTTAATGGAGGTGACGTACTATTTAGTGGAAGCCAGGTAAAGTATTGATTGATTGGTTAATTGATTGATTTAATTACAGAATAAACCTTTAAATTAAAAATAATTTAATAAATCATTAAAAAACTGAGAAATGGAATAGAAAACAGTACCAAAAAGTCATTCAAAATCACAACTGAGATTGATTGATTAATTAATTGATTACAGAATATAACTTTAAATTAAAAACAATTTGATAAATGGAACAAATCATTAAAAAACAAGAATCCAAATGCGATTGACTGATTAAATGATTACAGAATATAACTATAAATAAAAAAAATCAATTGAGCAAACCATTAAAAAATTAAGATTTCAAATGAAATAGATTGATTAATTAGTGTTAATAAATTAACTACTGTATAACGAAAATTAAATTGGAGAAATGTAAAAAAAGAAAACACTACCAATAAACAAGCATCCAACACCCAATTAGATTGATTCCTCAGGATTAAAGACAGAGTAACAGCCTAGTCAATTTGAATAATCAATTATTAATTATATGATTTGATGATATTAGTCTGTATCTGCTGAGAAGCCACAGGAAACAAGACCTGTAGGCTTGGATGAGAAGCTGGTGAAGGATGACATTGCAAGATACAAAAGAACATGAGTGCCCCGTTAAAGTATAGCAATATACAGTACACTGCCTGTCAAACACACACAATCTTGGTTAAGTCCATAATGAAAAGAGGTGCATGATGGAATTGTCTTTGGGCTAATGTTGTATATTGAAAAGGACATGCACAGTTTAACAAACCAAGCACTTCAGCGACAGGGACTGATACTTTTGTGGATGAAGTGCTTGGTTTGTTTGGGCCCCCACGAAACTAGCTACCAATGGGCTTAAGACTGCTAACACTGTTGTTTTTATTCATGTCTACAGCTGGAAGATGTCATTATCAGCCTCACCTTCACCCTCATCAGTGTTAATATCATCATCACACAATATCACTCATCCAGATGGAATCCACCATTACAAATTCTCTGTGCTTAATTGTAATTGGCAGCAAAGGTCTTCCTCAATTTTCCAAGTTGTGGTTCACTTTTATAAATATGTTTGTCCACAGTTTGTCCACATTTTTTAGGAAGTAGCCTCCTACATCTATCGCTCTTAAGGTTCCCGGCTGTGCAGAGTACACACTGGGGGGTGGGCAGCTTAAGTAAAGCATATCTAGTTTTTTTCTCCCAGTATTTAAAAAGACTTTGTGACATGTTAACCTGTACATTGTCATTAATATAATCCTCCACCATTCTATTGGATCTTACTGTATCAGATTTTTTGCACTAATGGCTTTGTTTTTTAGATGCAGACAACACTGCTGTTGGACTAGCGCATGAAGGGCCCACCTGCAAAGGCAGAGGTAGGGGCCTCTGCTTAAAGGGTGAGGCCAGCCTCTAGAGGGGAGTGGTCACAGCCTCTAGAGGGAAGTGTCCGTGGTCCTGCGGCGTGTGTCAGCGCTGCTCAGAACACCGGAAAAAATGGCCATTTTCCCGGCGTTCTGCGCATGCACAGTAGACTCCGGGCACACTCTAGCACCCGGAGTCTACTAATGCTCCGGTGGCTGGCCAGCCACAACAGTCGGCTGCCAGACACTGCGGGAGAGGAGGGGGCCTCGCACGGGGAGTGCACACGAGCCCCCTCCTTTCTTAAAATGCCCCTGCCTCACCCTCTCCCGCCGGGACTTTTATATCCATTCCAAAAAACAGGAGATTTGGCTAACCATTATAGAGGACAACAAGGATACTACATTGCATGGTCTGTTTCCCCATGTTCCTGTTCTACCAAGTATCTGACTCTGTAATAGAGTAACAATGTATGTAACAATGTATAATTCAAGTGCACTGTCTGAAACCTTACATTAGAAGACGAAATGGGGCTCTAAGGGAGTGGGGCTCACCAGGGATTTCCCCTGTACACCTGTGCACCAGTCCGACCCTGGACAACATTGTCAATTGTTTGCACACACTTGGAGGAACAGGTCTTTGTGAGAATTGTTTTGGAGTGCAGATTAAGGGTGTGACACCACCGCTCACTGTCGCTTACACTGGAAGGATAACACTTTTTATTTTTTTAGACCCAAGCAACATTGCCAGTTGTTTTCACACACTTGGAAGAACAGGTGTTTGTGAGAATTGTTTTGTGGTGCAGATGATAGGGGGACACCACTGCATATAGAATATTAATATACACTGCATCACTCGTCTAAACAAACAACTTCTTGAAATATACAATATAGTTTTTAAATTCAATTAGACAAGACTGCAGGTTCAAACAAAAAGGGCTTTTTGGGGTGCAGCAGCCTCAAAAACAGGGCCTGATTCAGAGCCGGACGCTATTTGCGCTCGCTCGTTCAGAAAAAGGGGCCGGCTATTTAAATTGAGCGCTTGCTCTTTGCGGTCTGTTGACGCCTCTATGTCTGAGCGAGCGAATTAAATATGCGCTCGCTATTTTGTAAAAACGCCCCCTGGCCGCTCGCATCCTACGTCATCTGCGCTATTTATTAGATTAGTCGAGTACATCGAAAGGAGTCTGAACTGCTCGCAGTGCTTGTGGTTGGATTTTCCTACCGCAATCATGCAAACAGTTCAGGCTAAGAAACAACCAAGTGACGTGGTCGATTACGCTGCTTTGTTAATTATGCACACCCTTAAAACGCATGTTTTGACCATTTGGCACGCCTGCATTCGGATCACCACTCCCCGTTTTCAAGCACCACTCCCCTGTTACCACCCACAAACGCCTCATTCTGTCATTCAAATTAGCAGGCATTCGCTATTTTGCGAGCACACAATTTCCGACCGCAATGACTGTTTCGCGCATGCGTATTACAACCCATACGCATGCGTAGTTGTGCGAACATCGCTCGGAGCGAACGAGCGGCCGCTTACGAGCGGCTCTGAATGAGGGCCACAGTACAGTATATTTTGGACAGATAAACAATATAGTATACTTAGGCTTGCCATATTATCCCTTGATTGTGGGATACATGTGAATTACACAGGTTCTTTGTCAGATTAAAATCAGGTGAAACAGAGAATTGAAATCATCCAGCCACAGAATCTGTGTCCCGAATTAAAAGGATGATATGGCAAGCCTACTGTAAGTATACTGCAGTGAGAAAAAAAGGTCACTTTAAGAAACAAAAAAACATTCAACAGAAACACAGACTGTAGCCTGTTTGTTTGTACTGTAGTGTGTAAGTGTGCAGTGTGGATAACATACATACACTGACAAGTGACAATGATGCCTGCAGTCACACTTGCCAGATACCTACTCCTGTCTCCAGATCTACATATTAAACACTTAAACCTAAACTTACCTAACTCCTCCTAACCTACTGGTACCCTAATGGTGCCCTGATGGCTTGCTAAAGAAATTTTTTTAATGCAGTGCTTCACAGTGCTCCAGCCCACAATCCCTCACCCCAGTGGCGTATCTATAATGGGTACAGTGTGTGCGGGACACACGGGCCGCCGGGTCCAGGGGGGCCCCGCACCGCACACCCTGCACCCATATTATTTTAAACTTACCTATCCGTGGTCCTGCGGCGTGTGTCAGCGCTGCTCAGAACACCGGAAAAATGTCCATTTTCCCGGCGTTCTGCGCATGCACAGTAGACTCCGTGCACACTCTTAGCACCCGGAGTCTACTAATGCTTCGGTGGCTGGCCAGCCACAACAGTCGGCTGCCAGACACTGGGGGAGAGGAGGGGGCCTCGCACATGGAGTGCACACTAGCCCCCTCCTTTATTAAAATGCCCCTGCCTCACCCTCTCCCACCGGGACTTTTATATCCATTCCACAAAACAGGAGATCCAACACCGGGAAGATAACATTTTGCCTTTTTTCGGGTTCCATAGGTGGACGAAGTTCGGATCCACTTGTTTCCCCTAAATTCAGGTTTGTTTGGACCGCTCATTGCTATATATATATACTGTATCTATATATATATATATATATATATATGTATATATATATATATATATATATATATGTATATATATATATATATATATATGTATATATATATATATATGTATATATATATATATATATATATATATATAAATCCATTCTACGATGTTGAAACTTGTCTTCTTCCCAGCATTACAGTTGATCTACTATAGAATGCAGATGACCCTGTGTGAGCTGTGAGTAATGGAGGCTTACCCAAAGTGACTCAATCATCACTGAGCAGAGGTCAGGCACACTCCCAGCCTCTGCTTGTAACTTTCCCCCATGCCAAGGAATGTAACAATATACCTCATAGTTCTTAAGAAAACTCCACCAGTAGATCAAAGTCTATTGAAGGACTAGCAGTCATAATGTTACAAATAAAAGAAGGATTTAATGAAGGGGAGGGTAATAGACATCTGAAATTCATTTCAATTTGTATCCATTGAATATTTTTAAACTCCAAAATAACTAGCATGTGAGTTGGACAGGCCTGATAGTCCAGCTTTGCAATTATTGTGGAGCTAATCTAGTTATCATTTACAAAAATAAGCAATTATACCCAGCTTACTGGTCAACAGAAGACCTGTAGTGCAACCGTCCATTCATACAACTCAAGGGCCGGTGTATTAATCATTGGGCTTTTAGCCCGTAAATTCCTTGTGTCGCAAATCGCGATGTTAAAAAATAATTTTTCAGTATACAGCTGTGTCTACATACACCTATCGTTGAATCTGGGCTATTTGGCTCACCACAGACTTTGCGACTTAGCTGCACAATGCATCTTCGTCCGCTACTTCGTCCGCAATTCCTTAGTGACAAATATACTAATGCTAAGTACTTAGGGCCTGATTCAGCATGGGTCGCAATTGCAACCGTGTACTCAGAATGGCCGATGGTGTGTACTGTGCATGCGTATGCACCGCAGTGTGTGTGCGCAGCGAGGGCATTGCGATAGCACTGCGATCACGCACGCACATAGATTGCCATCGCAGAGCGAGTGACGGGATGGTGTCAGCGTTTAGGGGCAGTGACAGGGGGAGTGGTTGGAGAAACGCAGGCGTGCCTGTCTGTTTGAACTCCGTTGCATGGACGTGCATAAATTAGCCACTGCGATGGCATACACAGCTTTAGTACTCACTGCGTGCGACGAGACTTGCAATTTCTGAGACAGGTCAGAGCTGCTGTAATGGTGCGTTACAGGCCGATGTTACTTGACCACCCACAGCTTATGCGAGCGTCCATGATGATGGTCGCGACCATCGGGATTGCGACGGAGACCCTGCGGTAGGGTCTCGCTGCCGCAAGCCCTGGAGTGATTTTGGCTCTATCTGACTATCTGGCTGCCCCTTCAGGGAGGGAGTAGCCAGATCGGCATGACTGGGGGGGGCGTGGCCAGCAAACTGGGGCGGGGTCGGCCACATGACAAGTATTTGTGGGTGGGGCGGAGCCACGCGATCGCATCATTTTGGTCCCGCTAAACACTGCCGCTATTACAGGCAGTGTGAAGCAAGGGCGGGGCCAAAATTATGCAATTCCGCGTGAATTGCGTCACCGCCTCCCCCGCTGCGGGGGTTTTACATGTAATTGCGGGGGGATAGGAGGGGTCGGCAGCAGTTGGGAGGCTTGCCTGTCTTCCCGGGAGGTCGGGAGCGGCACCCAATTTTCGAGAGGCTCGAGACCAAATCGGGAGGGTAGGCTACCAAGATAGCCTCCGTTTTGTCTTCTGTGTATGCGTGGCACCAACTTGTCACTGTGTTACAGTGGAGCACGGAAGTGTTCCACTGAGTTCCAGAGAGACCCTAGGATATTCCGTAGATATATTTCTGCAACCAGTATATGCACCGATAGCCACATACATCACTGGCTGGTGCTCTGCATGTTCCGCTTAAGCTCTCCTCCGCCTAGGATGCTGTGTGTGTATAACTGTGAGTACAGCTGTACAACCATACTGCAATACAATAAACTAAACTCCTGGTTACGGGCCTGATGCAGAATTGTATGCTATAAGCATTGCTGCTGCATCTTCGCGATGCGAAAATATAATAATGCAGCAGGAGGCATTTGAGGACAACAGACACTTCCTGCTAGCATCACAGATTTGATTGCTGCATCCGAAAATGCAGCACTCGGATCCCCATCCCGACTATATACAGTTTGGAGTCAGGGTCATAGCTAGGGCGATGCGGCTGGTGCTGTCGGTCAGAGCGCGGGTTTGCCCTGGGGTGGAAGTGGCTGCCGCCGCACTCTGTTTGCCAGGCACTTGCTGCAATGTATGTTACGCAGACAACTCCTTCTCTCACACCGGAACACCGCCTCCTGCACTGTGTTATGACGTCTCTCCCATAGTGCCTCCTCTTCTCCATGCTGCCACCTCCTCTTCCTACTTCCGGTGCCTGGTCACCGTGTGCCTGGGGATGTAGACCTGAGGGTGCAGGTACTGGTGGATACTGACATGGTGGTGCAGACATGTGGGTGCTGGGGAAACAGACATGAGAGTACAGGTGCTTAGGATACACAGGGTGCACGTGCTGGGGATACAGGCATGAGGCATACATGCCGACATTTCACTCCGTCCTTCCGGGAGGGAGCTGTCGGGCTTCTCGGCGGGGGGCGGGTCGCAACGAAAGGGGGGCGTGGCCCGGCGGTGATGAACATTTTGGGGTGGAGCATGGAGGGTGTGGCAGCGCGATCGCGTCATCGCAGCTCCGCCCCCTCTTCACAATGTCGTTTTTAAAGGCATTGTGAGGCAGGGGGCGGGGCCGTGATGACGCGATTCAACGCGAATCACGTCACTGGCCCCTCCGCTGCCTGGATTTTTATGGTGAGTGCAGGGGGGGGGGGGCTCACGGGTCGCTGGTGCCTGGGAGATTTGCCTGCCTTCCCGGGAGGTCGGGAGCGGAACCCGATTTTCGGGAGGCACCCGACCAAATCGGGAGGGTAGGCAAGTATGGCATAAGGGTGCTAGAAATACAAACATGGGGGTGCTGGGGATACAGACGTACTTAAGGGCCACAGCCCCTTGTGTGCTGGGTAGAGAGGACCCTGTGAGTCCCTCAGCCCAGCGCAAATCCAGGGAGGGCGTGATCAGTGTGATGCCCCCCCCCTCCCCCACAGGCAAAGGAGAGGAGGCAGCAGCAGACTCCATGGTCTCGAACTGCAGCCCAGTACACAGCAGCATGTGCTGGGCTGCTGACAGATAAGAGGGAGGGGAGGCTGAGTCAGACCTGGGCCCCCTCCGAGCCCCTCCAACAAACCCGAGCCTGTATTCCCCTACCCTCTCGCCGTCCCTGCTGCTACTTTATACCAGTTCCTTTGCAACAAAAAATACTAATCCATTCCTAAGTACAAACCCAGTGTCCTGGCAATGTCCAGATGACTTTCTAAGGTGCTTTACTGCAGATGGGAAAGTCATCCTCCTCAGCCTTTGCGCATCACAGTTCAGACATGCACAGTCTTTGTCATAGAAAATCTGGAGCTCCATGGACAGTAGTGGAGAGATAAGTAAAGGAAATAATAAAAATAATAATCATTTTATTTAGAATATTTATTTAATTTTAACACTCGAGTGTCTGCTATGTTGCAAACTACTGGAGAGAGCAAGGGAGAGGATGGGGGACAGAGGCAGCGGAGGGGTCAGAAAAGATCCCACTCATGCTGTTAAAAAGCCATATAAGCAGCTCAAGATGCCATTATCTATCGCATGCAAATTCCATAAAGTAAAATATTTATCGGAGTATGATACGTTTCTATAATATCACAGGAATCATTGTGTTCTGTGGTTCCAGTGATATTTTTCCATAAATTGCCGATATTAATAATATAACATGGTTGATACAGTACTTGCGATATTTCCTGCACATGTGTCCACATACATCTAGTCTGCATGATAAACAGCCCATCTAGTTGTGACTCAATAGCGCCAAGTGTCTTTTCTTGCAAATTTTTACTTTAGAATGTGTCTTATTCACATGTGAATAGGACACACAAGCAGCTTATGCTGATAACAATTATATGTGGCATGCCTATATTCTGTGTGTGACTGCGGCTGTAATCTGCATGCGAACTGCTACATTACAGTGCCACTGCAGCTACTGAGTCGCATGGCGCTTACGCGTTATGTGTAACTCCACTTGTAGAGCACGGAGGATAGATGTATGTGGCTGTATCTGGCTGATGATGTGTGATGTACTGACTGGTTTGTACAGTGCTGCACCACTAGCACCAGGCTCAGGTGTGTTCGGATTGCTTCGGTGGCCGATTTCCCCGTGTTCAGATAGGACACACCATGACAGAGAGGCAAGCCTGAATTCCCCTTTTGCAGACACAATGACCAGTCAGGAGGGAAGGTGCAACGCAATTTTATTATTTGTTAATATTTAACAACAAATGACAGGAGATATTTACCATTTACAGATGGAATTAAATTAATTACACTATTCAATGACAAGGTATTTATTTATTACCTCCCCGTCATCTACCGGTGACCCCAGCTGGAAAGCATGTGAAACCACCAAGAACCATAATTCCTGCAGAACTTTACCAAAAAAACAAATGAGAGACCTAAATATGAAACCTGCTGGTCTAGCTTGAATCAATGGTGCTCCGGCAGTCTATAGCTGTGAAATACAGTCTGTGCTAACACTCCCTTTTGCTGAGGAAAACGTGGGAAAAACACATGCAGGTTAGTCGTATATCAGTAGTGCACCAGCAACCTGCAATAGTTTAAACAGAGTCTTTGAGCCTTTGCTGAGAAAAATAGGGACAACACTTAGGCTATGCTGGAAGCAGTAGTTCACCGGCAACTTGCAACAGTTTTAACACAGTCTTTGAGCCTTTGCTGAGAAAAATAGGGACAACAATTAGGCTATGCTGGAAGCAGTAGTTCACCGGCAGATTTGCAGCACTTAACACAGTCTTTGCTAATACTTGGCCCTACTGAGAAAAATAACAAGGGCTATGCTGGAAGCAGCAGTTCACCGGCAGATTTGCAGCACTTAACACAGTCTTTGCTAATACTTGGCCCTACTGAGAAAAATAACAAGGGCTATGCTGGAAGCAGTAGTTCACCGGCAGATTTGCAGCACTTAACACAGTCTTTGCTAATACTTGGCCCTACTGAGAAAAATAACAAGGGCTATGCTGGAAGCAGTAGTTCACCGGCAGATTTGCAGCACTTAACACAGTCTTTGCTAATACTTGGCCCTACTGAGAAAAATAACAAGGGCTATGCTGGAAGCAGTAGTTCACCGGCAGATTTGCAGCACTTAACACAGTCTTTGCTAATACTTGGCCCTACTGAGAAAAATAACAAGGGCTATGCTGGAAGCAGTAGTTCACCGGCAGATTTGCAGCACTTAACACAGTCTTTGCTAATTGCCTATGCCACAATTTACTATCACCAGAATTGCCAGCCGGGGTTACACAGGGCTAAATAAACAAGCAATATATATTACATCAGCATGAATGGACATTGAAATGGTTACCGGGCCAAATAGTGTATAAGAAACAATTTACATCAACACCAATACGGGTAAATACTCAAACATTTCATGCAAGCAAAATATTAATCAGCATTGACAATAATAACACAGCGAGCAGTGAACAGCTTTACATAGTATTATAACAGATAAAGGGCCACGGGGGCCACTATCAACCCTTTAGCTAACACATGAGTAAAACTGTAGACAGAGCCAAATACATATCACATGGCATTACATTTACTTTAAAGCTAGACATAAAATACTTTGTACATCACCCACAGTGGCATCGGACATGAGCCGACACCCATAAGGCACGTCCCCTCCTGGACATGAGCCAGAGGTTCACAGGAAAGAAAATGACCACCAATGCAACTCTTGGGGAAAAGAGGGGGTGGCCTATCTTTTACTTCCCCCTTATTTCAACATTACACACACACTTTACCTAATTTAAAACACTATGACTCCTTTCTACATCCAGTTGTGTGGGAGACTAACTCCCGGTCGCAGCTTTTACACAAAACCTAGTCTCCCAGCCTAAACATGGATAGCCACAAGGTAAAGGATAATGCAATAGACCCAGAGGACCCAGATAGGATAGGTGTACAGAGGGGCAGATAGGAGCTGTGGAGGGACAGAGTATAGGGAGGTTCTGGTATGATCTCACCCCTGGCAGTGGCTGTTCAGCCTGTCATGATGTCCAGGGAAACTCTGGGAAGCTAGGCACCGCACCAGAGCTCCCAGCTGCAGACCTCCGGCAGGTATTTTACAAGGAGCAACAGGTGCAAAATCCATTTCCACTGGGGCTCTGTCCAGCAGACAAACACAGCAGCAGGAGGGGTCCTGAGGCACTCTTCCTCTGGGGCTGTCTTTTCTTCTGCACGTGCGGGTGCCAGCAGGGTTTTCGTCACTGGCGGGACCTTTTCCTCAGCTGGGGCTTCATCTGTGATGATGGAGCGATGAGACCTCCTTCCCAGGCAGCTCCTCTTCTCTCCCAGCATGCGCAGATTTACAAATGTGGCTCCTGATAACAGGCACTTAGGAAGGCAGTCCTTTATTCAGAGGGGGCTTCTTCCAAATCAGGGTGCTCTATGCAAATCCCCAGGCAAGCTTCCTCCAGGGACTCACATCCAGCATCAGAGCACCTCTCCTGGCAGATTGGATAGGTAGCCTACCAGGTTAAAAAGAAGTCTGGTAATTGTAATCCAGGGCAACATTAAAGTTATAGCATCCTTATTTTTACAGCTCCAAGGGCACTCCAATGAAAGTCCTTACAGACAGCACCAGGTGCAGTATTTGTAATCCAGGATAAATGAGAGGAGTTACTGCTCCCCTATTTGTACAGATCCAGGGACACTCCACAGACAAATCCTCACTGACTCCTTTTCCAGAAAATCCTCCCAGACTCTTTCTACAGAAATTATTCCTCAGACTCTTTCTACAGAAATTATTCCCCAGACTCTTTCTACAGAAATTCCTCCCAGACTCTTTCTACAGAAATTCTTCCTCAGACTCTTTCTACAGAAATTCCTCCCAGACTCTTTCTACAGAAATTCCTCCCAGACACATTCTACAGAAATTCTTCCCAGACTCAGCACTGACAGCCATGAGGAAGGTATTATATAAGCTCTCCCTCACTCTCCTCCCGGTCGGTCTGGCATCTATGAGTGGACAGAGGGGACCCAGCAACAGGACTCCTACAGGGATCTCTGCCTGGACACCCAGGCTACCAATCAATGGGGCAGGATTTTCCCTCCAAAAATGGGTCGCTGACCAAGGGGCACTTTCTACCTCCCTGTTTGCACATGCTCAGTGGGGTTCAGGGAGAGCAGGGTCAGTCAAAGTTCACTATACCTGCCTATAATATGGAATGGGGCTGCAGTATATCTATGTGTACTTACATAAAAAAAATATTGGGGGACCCCTATTTGGGAACAAACTTGGAGGTACCATAGATGTTTTGCCTTATAAGTCCAGAATCGGTGGGGAGATCCGAATGACGAATGCAAATTCCCTTGGCTTGGGTAAATTTGGGTTGGCTAGGTCAGGGCTCGACAAATCCCGGGGGCCGGGTAGCTATGGCTACCAGATTTTCCTGCCTGGCTACTAGATTTTGCAGTTAGGGAGGAAGCGGATCCTCATCAGTTCCGGCGGAGATTCGTGCCTATAGTATTTGTTCCTATCATGCACTGGAGTGCATGTGCTGAGTGTCGCCTGCGGTGACTGCTGTGCCTCTGTCCCGGCCTGCGCTGACGACTCCTCTCCATCCTGGCCTGCTCTGATCCCTGCTGTCTGTCCCAGTCTACGCTGATCCTCCTGTACGTCCCGGCTGTCTACTGTCTCCTATCTCCGGCTGCATAGAGCTCTCCGGTAGTAGGGTCTATGCGTGGCCAGGGATTGCGGAGCGGCTTCAGAGGGATAGTGGTATGACCATGAGGGGAGGGGGATTTTGTTGTACTTTCTGGCACCATTATTTTATGTGAAATGTGGTCCGTTATTACTGGAGGGAGGGGGGTTGGAGCAGGGGAACTGTGCAGAGCAGTGAGGAGGACTCCATTTTACTGTATCCATTCAACTGTGAACATTTTGTGGACTAGTATAGTGTGTATAACAGTTGCAGAACACACAGAGCTGTGCTCCTCACTGACTCCTATAATTTTTTTGGGGGGACGGTGGTCTAGCTCCTACACTTTCATCCTGGCTCCTAGATTTTAGACAAATATGTCAAGCCCTGGGCTAGGTTCTCTGAGAACCAACGAGCTCATTCAGACTAGGGGTGTGCACTGGCCACATTTCGTGTGTTGGTTTTGGATCTGGATCTTTCTTCGTGTTTTGGATTTTGATTGGTTTTGCCAAAACCACCCTTCCATGTTTTGGGTTCTGGATTTTGTGTTTTGGATCTGTATTTTTTTGGAAAAAAGCATAAAAACAGCTAAAAACACAGAATTTTGGGTTTTTCTGTTCCTATGCTATTATTAACATCAATAACATTAATTTCCACTAATTTCCAGTCTATTCTAAACACCTCACGATATTGTTCTTAGGACAAAAGGTTGCACTGAGGTAGCTGGATAACTATGCCAAGCGACACAAGTGGGCAGCACAAACACGTGGCCCATCTATGAGTGGCAGACAGGATGGCAGTACATAATGGCCCCAAACAGTACATAATACAAAGAAAAAAAAGAGGTGCAAGATGAAATTGTCCTTGGGCTCTCCCACCCACCCTTTTGTTGTATAAACAGGACATGCACACTTTAGCAAACCAATCATTTCAGCGCCAGGGTCTGCCACACAACTGTGGCTGAAATGATTGGTTCGTTTGGGCCCCCACAAAACAAGCTGGCAATTAATCTGTCCCTGCACAAACTGGCTCTACGGAGGCAAGATGTCGTTCTCATCCACCGATTCCTCACCCTCTTCAGTGTTGTGTACATCCTCATCCTCAAAGAGTATTAATTCATCCCCGCTGGAATCCACCACCACAGGTCCCTCTGTACGTTCTGGAGGCTGTTCTCCCTGGAAGAGTTGATAATTCATTTTTATGAACATCTTCTCCACATTTTGTGGAAGCAACCTCCTACGCCTTTTGCTGACAAGGTTCCCAGCTGCACTAAACACTCTTTTGGAGTACACACTGGAGGGGGGGCAACTCACGTAAAATAGAGCCAGTTTGTACAGGGGCCTCCAAATTGCCTCTTTTTCCTGCCAGTACAGGTAAGGACTGTCTGACATGCCTACTTGGATGCT
The DNA here is from genome assembly GCA_031769625.1 of Taudactylus pleione. Classification (NCBI taxonomy): domain Eukaryota; kingdom Metazoa; phylum Chordata; class Amphibia; order Anura; family Myobatrachidae; genus Taudactylus; species Taudactylus pleione. Next base: position 15,930,372 of record JAUIMM010000312.1, on the reverse strand, counting down.
GTCACCGATGTAATCCTTTAACAGACAGACGCATGCTTGTCACTGCTACCTTGAGGATGCAGGTGCGGCTACAGCCCACACAATTCACAAAGACAGAAAAAAAAAAATTTTTTTTATTTTTTGTGGAGCGCACTTTGAGGGATACACCACCTTTTAACAGACAGACACACGCTTGTCACTGCTGCTTTGAGGATGCAGGTGCGGCTACTGGGCATACATTTCACACACAAACAGAAAAATAGAAGATTATTTTATTTTGGTTGGAGCGCACTTTAGGGGTTACACCACCCTTTAACAGACAGGTGCACGCTTCTCGCTGCTGCTTTGAGGATGCAGGTGCAGCTACTGCGCATACATTTCACACACAAACACAGAAAAAAAGAAGATTATTTTATTTTGGTTGGAGCGTACTTTAGGGGTTACACCACCCTTTAACAGACAGATGCACGCTTCTCGCTGCTGCTTTGAGGATGCAGGTGCAGCTACTCCGCATACATTTCACACACAAACACAGAAAAAAAGAAGATTATTTTATTTTGGTTGGAGCGTACTTTGGGGGTTACACCACCCTTTAACAGCCAGCCGGCCTTTACTTATGCTAGCCGGCCCTTTACTTATGACAGAAAGACGCACGCTTGGCGCTACTTTGCTGATGCACGTGCGGCTACTGCACACACAATTCACAAACAAAAAATAATTTTTTATTTTGTTTGGAGTGCACTTTGGGGGTTACAGCACCCTTTAATGGACGACCCAGCGGGCCCTTTACTTATGACACAGGCGCACGCTTGGCGCTACTTTGTTGATGCACGTGCGGCTACTGCGCACACAATTCACAAACAGAAAAAAAAAATATATTATTTGGAGTGCACTTTGGGGGTTACAGCACCCTTTAACAGACAAGCCAGCTGGCCCTTTACTTATGACACAGACGCACGCTTGGTGCTACTTTGTTGATGCACGTGCGGCTACTGTGCACACAATTCACAAACACGGAAAAAAAATATTTTTTTTTGCACTTGGGGGGAGTACCCCTGATGGACAGAGCACCCCATGGACAACACTACAGCACCCCTTTAGGACTGGGAGACTGCACAGGTCTTTGGAGTGGAGACAGCCCCTATGGACAACTGACTGCACAACACAGCCCAGCCAGCCCCTATGGACTTTGGAGGAGTGGACACAGCCCCTATGGACAACAGCAGCACAGCACAACACAGCCAGCCCCTATGGACTTTGCAGGAGTGGACACAGCCCCTATGGACAACAGCAGCACAGCACTACACAGCCAGCCCCTATAGACTTTGGAGGAGTGGACACAGCACCTATGGACAACAGCAGCACAGCACAACACAGCCAGCCCCTATGGACTTTGGGGCAGTGGACACAGCCCCTAAGGACAACAGCAGCACAGCACAACACTACACTGCACTACACTAAACAGCCCAGCCAGCCCTAACTCCCACCCTCCCTCTTCACTGTCCACAGCCGAGTGAGAAAATGGCACTGACGCGGGTACCTTATATAGAGTCCAAAACCCTAGAGACCCGGAAGGCGGGATGATGACGTTTTGCCTCGATTTCAGCTCCGAGTCAGGCGGGAAAAGTCGAGCCTGACTCGGATCGGCCTCGGATTGGGGGTTTCGGATTTCAGAAATCCGAACCCGCTCACCCCTAATTTATATAAATTTTTTTCAAGTCATTTTCCTGAACATTGCCATTTGGAATTTTATATGCCCTCTACTATGACATTGGGCATCGGCCTTGGCAGACAACGTTGATGGCATTTCATCGTCTATGTCATGACTAGTGGCAACAGCTTAGGCACTAGGAGGAAGTGGTTCTTTACCTCTCCCTATTTTATTTTTATCGGACAAATTTTTGTACTCCATTTATGTGATATTGATGCACGTGCGGCTAAAGCGCACACAAACGCAGAAAAAGATTTTGTTATATTTTTTTAGAGCGTACTCTGGGGGTTACACCACCCTTCAACAGACGAGCCAGTCGGCCTTGTAGTTATGACACAGGCGCACGCTTGGCACTACTTTGTTGATGCACGTGTGGCTACAGTGCACACAAGTCACAAACACAGAAAAATATATATTTAATTTTTTTTTGGAGCGCACTTTGGAGGTTACACCTCTCTTCAAACAGACGAGCCAGCCGGCCCTTTACTTATGACACAGGCACACGCTTTGCACTACTTTGTTGATGCACGTGCGGCTACAGCACACACAAGTCACAAACACAAAAAGATATTTATTTTTTTTGGAGCGCACTTTGGGGGTTACACCACCCTTCAGCAGACGAGCCAGCCGGCCCTTTACTTATGACACAGGCGCACGCTTGGAGCCACTTTGTTGATGCACGTGCACCTAGCACACATAAACAGAAAAATATTTTTTTTGCACTAGGGGAGAGCACCCCTGATGAACAGAGCATCCCCTGGACAACACTACAGCACCCCTTTAGGACTACAGCCTTTATGGGACACTGCACAACACAGCCCAGCCAGCCCCTATGGACTTTGGAGTGGACACAGGGCCTGATTCAGAGCCAGACGCTCTGAATCAGGGCGTTTTTTGTTTTTTTTTGTGTGGCCTCCTGGCCGCTGTCATAGCTGCAAGCGGCCAGGTGATGGTATCGCGACCATCAGGGCTTGCGACGAGACCCTTTCGGTAGGGTCTCGATCCCGCTAGCCCCAGTGAACTTATGGCTCTTAGTAGAGCCGGAAGCTCACCACTGACGTCCCTCATGATGTCAGTGGGGCCGCCTCCAAATGTTTTCCCTCTATTTCAGATCCGAGTCAGGTGGGAAAACTCGAACCTGGCTCAGATCGGGGGGGTTCGGATTGCAGAAATCCAAACCCGCTCATCCCTAATTCAAACCTGCTTGCTAGATGCGTTCGCTCGCACCTTGCGTATGCAAATCCAGTGCACGCCCAGCAAGGCAGGAGGTCGCAAAGCAAGGCATTAGCACGCCCACTATATCTTGGCGTGCGATCACATTGTGTATGCAGACGCCCACCAGCCATTCATAAGATGCCCACTTACCCACGTCATCTCTTGGAAGTGCATGAAAACATTGGTACATCGAACACCATCGGATGCAATTGCAGTGCTTGAGGTTGACTATACCCTGCTGCAAGCACTGCGATCACTTCAGTGTGAAATCCCAACCAAAGTGAAGTGTACTATGCCGCTGCCTTTTAATTATGCACGCCTCCGAAACGGCGTTGATACACCCAGGCATGCCTGCGTTCGCACCTCCACTCCCCCGTTTCTAGTCGACTGCCCTTGTCACCACCCACAAACGGCTTCTCCTGTCAATCACTCTGCTGGGCTGTCTATGTGTAGCAGGATTTGACTCTCCCTTACTTGCTACTATAAACCTTTCTATATTTCTTTTCCTTTAGTGCCTCCACCCAAGTCTTGTATTTCCTTATGCTATAACTGGAGTGGACTTGGGAACACCCCTGACTGTTAAGTAGTGGTTATGTGTCGAGTTATACCTTATTGTCAGACCTTTAACCTACCAATGACACTTATAAATATGTAGCAGCAATAATTCACTTTGATTTAGCATCTGTGTATATACTCAGGATTACACATGACTAGGTTACATAGTTTATTTTACTGCAACTCTCCATTCTGCAGAAGATGAGTTTGGTCAATGAGCAATGTATTAGTCATAACATTTGCAGAATAACATTCACACATTCATCAATTAAGCATGAAATCATCACAATATTACTTTATACCAATTACATACCACTAACCAGTAACCTGTTGTCTTTAAAGCTTTAAAGAGATTACCCTCTCATATGCTGTTCTTATATTTCCCTTATTAGTAATTGTAATCCAGGGCAACATTAAAGTTATAGCATCCTTATTTTTACAGCTCCAAGGGCACTCCAATGAAAGTCCTTACAGACAGCACCAGGTGCAGTATTTGTAATCCAGGATAAATGAGAGGGGTTACTGCTCCCCTATTTGTACAGATCAAGGGACACTCCACAGACAAATCCTCACTGACTTCTTTTCCAGAAATTCCTCCCAGACTCTTTCTATAGAAATTATTCCCCAGACTCTTTCTACAGAAATTCCTCCCAGACTCTTTCTACAGAAATTCTTCCTCAGACTCTTTCTACAGAAATTCCTCCCAGAGACTCTTTCTACAGAAATTCCTCCCAGACTCTTTCTACAAAAATTCTTCCCAGACTCAGCACTGACAGCCATGAGGAAGGTATTATATAAGCTCTCCCTCACTCTCCTCCCGGTCGGTCTGGCATCTATGAGTGGACAGAGGGGACCCAGCAACAGGACTCCTACAGGGATCTCTGCCTGGACACCCAGGCTACCAATCAATGGGGCAGGATTTTCCCTCCAAAAATGGGTCGCTGACCAAGGGGCACTTTCTACCTCCCTGTTTGCACATGCTCAGTGGGGTTCAGGGAGAGTAGGGTCAGTCAAAGTTCACTATACCTGCCTATAATATGGAATGGGGCTGCAGTATATCTATGTGTACTTACATAAAAAAAATATTGGGGGACCCCTATTTGGGAACAAACTTGGAGGTACCATAGATGTTTTGCCTTATAAGTCCAGAATCGGTGGGGAGATCCGAACGACGAATGCATATTCCCTTGGCTTGGGTAAATTTGGGTTGGCTAGGTCAGGGCTCGACAAATCCCGGGGGCCGGGTAGCTATGGCTACCAGATTTTCCTGCCTGGCTACTAGATTTTGCAGTTAGGGAGGAAGCGGATCCTCATCAGTTCCGGCGGAGATTTGTGCCTATAGTATTTGTTCCTATCATGCACTGGAGTGCATGTGCTGAGTGTCGCCTGCGGTGACTGCTGTGCCTCTGTCCCGGCCTGCGCTGACGACTCCTCTCCATCCTGGCCTGCTCTGATCCCTGCTGTCTGTCCCAGTCTACGCTGATCCTCCTGTACGTCCCGGCTGTCTACTGTCTCCTATCTCCGGCTGCATAGAGCTCTCCGGTAGTAGGGTCTATGCGTGGCCAGGGATTGCGGAGCGGCTTCAGAGGGATAGTGGTATGACCATGAGGGGAGGGGGATTTTGTTGTACTTTCTGGCACCATTATTTTATGTGAAATGTGGTCCGTTATTACTGGAGGGAGGGGGGTTGGAGCAGGGGAACTGTGCAGAGCAGTGAGGAGGACTCCATTTTACTGTATCCATTCAACTGTGAACATTTTGTGGACTAGTATAGTGTGTATAACAGTTGCAGAACACACAGAGCTGTGCTCCTCACTGACTCCTATAATTTTTTTGGGGGGACGGTGGTCTGGCTCCTACACTTTCATCCTGGCTCCTAGATTTTAGACAAATATGTCAAGCCCTGGGCTAGGTTCTCTGAGAACCAACGAGCTCATTCAGACTAGGGGTGTGCACCGGCCACTTTTCGTGTTTTGGTTTTGGATCTGGATCTTTCTTTGTGTTTTGGATTTGGTTTGGTTTTGCCAAAACCACCCTTCCATGTTTTGGGTTCTGGATTTTGTGTTTTGGATCTGTATTTTTTTGGAAAAAAGCATAAAAACAGCTAAAATCACAGAATTTTGGGTTTTTCTGTTCCTATGCTATTATTAACATCAATAACATTAATTTCCACTAATTTCCAGTCTATTCTAAACACCTCACAATATTGTTCTTAGGACAAAAGGTTGCACTGAGGTAGCTGGATAACTATGCCAAGCGACACAAGTGGGCAGCACAAACACGTGGCCCATCTAGGAGTGGCAGACAGGATGGCAGTACATAATGGCCCCAAACAGTACATAATACAAAGAAAAAAAAGAGGTGCAAGATGAAATTGTCCTTGGGCTCTCCCACCCACCCTTTTGTTGTATAAACAGGACATGCACACTTTAGCAAACCAATCATTTCAGCGCCAGGGTCTGCCACACAACTGTGGCTGAAATGATTGGTTCGTTTGGGCCCCCACAAAACAAGCTGGCAATTAATCTGTCCCTGCACAAACTGGCTCTACGGAGGCAAGATGTCGTTCTCATCCACCGATTCCTCACCCTCCTCAGTGTTGTGTACATCCTCATCCTCAAAGAGTATTAATTCATCCCCGCTGGAATCCACCACCACAGGTCCCTCTGTACGTTCTGGAGGCTGTTCTCCCTGGAAGAGTTGATAATTCATTTTTATGAACATCATCTTCTCCACATTTTGTGGAAGCAACCTCCTACGCCTTTTGCTGACAAGGTTCCCAGCTGCACTAAACACTCTTTTGGAGTACACACTGGAGGGGGGGCAACTCACGTAAAATAGAGCCAGTTTGTACAGGGGCCTCCAAATTGCCTCTTTTTCCTGCCAGTACAGGTACGGACTGTCTGACATGCCTACTTGGATGCTGTCACCGATGTAATCCTTTAACAGACAGACGCACGCTTGTCACTGCTGCTTTGAGGATGCAGGTGCGGCTACAGCCCACACAATTCACAAAGACAGAAAAATTTTTATTTTTTATTTTTTGTGGAGCGCACTTTGAGGGATACACCACCTTTTATCAGACAGACGCACGATTGTCACTGCTGCTTTGAGGATGCAGGTGCGGCTACTGCGCATACATTTCACACACAAACACTGAAAAAAAGAAGATTATTTTATTTTGGTTGGAGCGCACTTTAGGGGTTTCACCACCCTTTAACAGCCAGCCGGCCTTTACTTATGCCAGCCGGCCCTTTACTTATGACAGAAAGACGCACGCTTGGTGCTACTTTGTTGATGCATGTGCGGCTACTGCACACACAATTCACAAACAAAAAATAACTGTTTATTTTGTTGGGAGTGCACTTTGGGGGTTACAGCACCCTTTAATGGACGAGCCAGCGGGCCCTTTACTTATAACACAGGCGCACGCTTGGCGCTACTTTGTTGATTCACGTGCGGCTACTGCGCACACAATTCACAAACACAGAAAAAAAAAATATATTATTTGGAGTGCACTTTGGGGGTTACAGCACCCTTTAACAGACGAGCCAGCCGGCCCTTTACTTATGACACAGACGCACGCTTGGCGCCACTTTGTTGATGCACGTGCGGCTACTGTGCACACAATTCACAAACATGGAAAAAAAATATTTTTTTTTGCACTTGGGGGGAGTACCCCTGATGGACAGAGCACCCCATGGACAACACTACAGCACCCCTTTAGGACTGGGAGACTGCACAGGTCTTTGGAGTGGAGACAGCCCCTATGGACAACTGACTGCACAACACAGCCCAGCCAGCCCCTATGGACTTTGGAGGAGTGGACACAGCCCCTATGGACAACAGCAGCACAGCACAACACAGCCAGCCCCTATGGACTTTGCAGGAGTGGACACAGCCCCTATGGACAACAGCAGCACAGCACTACACAGCCAGCCCCTATAGACTTTGGAGGAGTGGACACAGCACCTATGGACAACAGCAGCACAGCACAACACAGCCAGCCCCTATGGACTTTGGGGCAGTGGACACAGCCCCTATGGACAACAGCAGCACAGCACAACACTACACTGCACTACACTACACAGCCCAGCCAGCCCTAACTCCCACCCTCCCTCTTCACTGTCCACAGCCGAGTGAGAAAATGGCGCTGACGCGCGTACCTTATATAGAGTCCAAAACCCTCGAGACCCGGAAGGCGGGATGATGACGTTTTGCCTCGATTTCAGCTCCGAGTCAGGCGGGAAAAGTCGAGCCTGACTCGGATCGGCCTCGGATTGGGGGGTTCGGATTTCAGAAATCCGAACCCGCTCACCTCTAATTTATATAAAGTTTTATCAGGTCATTTTCCTGAACATTGCCATTTGGAATTTTATATGCCCTCTACTATGACATTGGGCATCGGCCTTGGCAGACAACGTTGATGGCATTTCATCGTCTATGTCATGACTAGTGGCAGCAGCTTAGGCACTAGGAGGAAGTGGTTCTTGACCTCTCCCTATTTTATTTTTATCGGACAAATTTTTGTACTCCATTTATGTGATATTGATGCACGTGCGGCTAAAGTGCACACAAACGCAGAAAAAGATTTTGTTATATTTTCTTAGAGCGCACTCTGGGGGTTACACCACCCTTCAACAGACGAGCCAGTCGGCCTTGTAGTTATGACACAGGCGCACGCATGGCACTACTTTGTTGATGCACGTGTGGCTACAGTGCACACAAGTCACAAACACAGAAAAATATATATATATTTTTTTTTTGGAGCGCACTTTGGAGGTTACACCTCTCTTCAAACAGACGAGCCAGCCGGCCCTTTACTTATGACACAGGCACACGCTTTGCACTACTTTGTTGATGCACGTGCGGCTACAGCACACACAAGTCACAAACACAAAAAGATATTTATTTTTTTTGGAGCGCACTTTGGGGGTTACACCACCCTTCAACAGACGAGCCAGCCGGCCCTTTACTTATGACACAGGCGCACGCTTGGAGCCACTTTGTTGATGCACGTGCACCTAGCACACATAAACAGAAAAATATTTTTTTTTTGCACTAGGGGAGAGCACCCCTGATGAACAGAGCATCCCCTGGACAACACTACAGCACCCCTTTAGGACTACGGCCTTTATGGGACACTGCACAACACAGCCCAGCCAGCCCCTAAGGACTGGAGTGGACACAGGGCCTGATTCAGAGCCAGACGCTCTGAATCATGTAGTTTTTTGTTTTTTTTTGTGCGGCCTCCTGGTCGCTGTCATAGCTGTGGGTGACTACCCACAGCTCTTGCAAGCGGCCAGGTGATGGTATCGCGACCATCAGGGCTTGCGACGAGACCCTTTCGGATCTCGATCCAGCTAGCCCCAGTGAACTTCTGGCTCTTAGTAGAGCCGGAAGCTCACCACTGACATCCCTCATGATGTCAGTGGGGCCGCCTCCAAATGTTTTTCCTCGATTTCAGATCCGAGTCAGGTGGGAAAACTCGAACCTGGCTCAGATCGGGGGGGTTCGGATTGCATAATTCCAAACCCGCTCATCCCTAATTCAGACCTGCTTGCTAGATGCGTTCGCTCGCACCTTGCGTATGCAAATCCAGTGCACGCCCAGCAAAGCAGGAGGTCGCAAAGCAAGGCATTAGCACGCCCACTATATCTTGGCGTGCGATCACATTGTGTATGCAGACGCCCACCAGCCATTCATAAGATGCCCACTTACCCACGTCATCTCTTGGAAGTGCATGAAAACATTGGTACATCGAACACCATCGGATGCAATTGCAGTGCTTGAGGTTGACTATACCCTGCTGCAAGCACTGCGATCACTTCAGTGTGAAATCCCAACCAAAGTGAAGTGTACTATGCCGCTGCCTTTTAATTATGCACACCTCCGAAACTGCGTTGATACACCCAGGCATGCCTGCGTTCGCACCTCCACTCCCCCGTTTCTAGTCGACTGCCCTTGTCACCACCCACAAACGGCTTCTCCTGTCAATCACTCTGCTGGGCTGTCTATGTGTAGCAGGATTTGACTCTCCCTTACTTGCTACTATAAACCTTTCTATATTTCTTTTCCTTTAGTGCCTCCACACAAGTCTTGTATTTCCTTATGCTATAACTGGAGTGGACTTGGGAACACCTCTGACTGTTAAGTAGTGGTTATGTGTCGAGTTATACCTTATTGTCAGACCTTTAACCTACCAATGACACTTATAAATATGTAGCAGCAATAATTCACTTTGATTTAGCATCTATGTGTATACTCAGGATTACACATGAATAGGTTACATAGTTTATTTTACTGCAACTCTCCATTCTGCAGAAGATGAGTTTGGTCAATGAGCAATGTATTAGTCATAACATTTGCAGAATAACATTCATCAATTAAGCATGAAATCATCACAATATTACTTTATACCAATTACATACCACTAACTAGTAACCTGTTGTCTTTAAAGCTTTAAAGAGATTACCCTCTCATATGCTGTTCTTATATTTCCCTTATTAGTTAATGTGAATGGCCATGCTTGTTGGTGCACGTATTAGTAGAGTAGTATGCAGTTAAGTAATGAAATCCAGGTTTATAGGGAATTCCTAAAATTAGTCTCTTCTTATCCAATGGGCTTTAGTAGTGATATGCACCAGCCTGTAGCGTTATTCCTTATAATCCTTGGTGCAGTATTAGCAATTGCGACTGAATATAAATACAATAGGCAGGAGTCAATGTTGTCTAAGAGCAAAAATAATAATGCTGAGCCGGTGCTGGATGTTACTATGACTAATTACTCAATATCGATATCTGTGGTATTGTCACATAGCTCTCACTATAATATTCTGATGTATTGGTGGCTTGAAAGTATGTAATAGCGCTTTACTTCTCATGTAGTCCTTAATCTAATGCTCTTAGTACAACAAACCTATCTGCTTCAATACGATGTGAGTCTATAGACTGCTGAACTGCTGTCCTGTACTCATGCGGTAAAGATAGTTTTACTGTAATAAAGAGACCGGTCAGCAGGACTAATTTTAGACTTATCTCTGTCTCCTTCCTTCTCTTCCACAGGCACCGCAGCGCTGACCAGACTCCTCCTGGGGCTGGGCCTCTGACTCTCTGGTTGGCTGACTCTCACGTTTCTCACAGCTGAGTTATAGGCAGCACTCACTCTCCAGATCCTCCCCCTAATGTCTAGCAGCGTTCACCCCAATGTCCCTTCTTCTATCAATCACTGGTTTCCAGCTCTCCAACACCAGGCACAGCCTCCTCTCCTCAGGTCAGCAGCCATTTTTGAGCCACTCGGCTAACTCCTCCCCTCCCAGCTCCAACTGTCACTTCATAAACTGCCAATGGCACCCCTTCATTGCCAGGGGTACTGCAATAGTTCATAGTCCTCCCACTATATAATCCCACTGTCACCACTGCAATCATCCACCCACTGTATATACATTACATTACATCACTATGGCACTCTATACATATTCATAAATACATACAAAAACTATATATATACTATTTACATGCTTAAAGCTGCTTATTTTAATATTGCAAGGGATTACATATGCGCAACGAGCGAACAAATTCTCATCTTTCACTGTGATTCGCACGCGCATTGCGATGCATGCGCACAATGTGAACCATCGGCAGCAGCAAGCGTTTGCATCCTAGCGACTGGGTCTGAATGAGCTCCCAAGTACGCTCATCTCTACAAAATCCCATTGATACATCGGCCCCTATGAACAGATTTTGAGAAAGAACTGGTAATGTGCTGCTTTGCAAACAGATGAGGAAAAAAGTATTTTGAATTACTAACCGGCTTTGACGGGTTTTGCCACACCTCCAATAAGATTGACTGTTTTTGTGCATCTGGATCTTCCTTTCCCAGTCAACACTCAGGAACTCCCAGCATATTTCCAAACCATTTCTGATACAGTGCGTCTCAATAGCAACTGTATCAGAATACGGCTTCTGTGCGTACACACTGTGCGACGTATGAACTGTGCGACTTTTATCGAGTTAGACATAAGTGCAGTAGCAAAAAATTTCTCAACTCCGTTACTATGACCACTGAGTGACTTGCAATCAGGCCTTAAGGGGTAAATGTCGCCCATAGCAACCAATCAGACTCCAGCTATTATCTTCTAGAAAGTGCTAGTTAAATGTTAACTAGAATCTGATTGGTTGCTATGGGCAACATCTCCACTTATAAAAACTCTCACTTTAGTAAATATACCCCTAATGGGGGGTATCCACTTAGCAATATACAAACAAGAGCACGATTGCGACATTGCAATCGTGCTGTCGTTTGTATAGCTAGTGATGTGCCTAGGACTGAATGTTCACTCGTTCAGTCCCGGCACATCCCCCATCCCAGCACATGCAGAACCTGACGAGATCGTCAGGTTGACCTGCATGTATGGGCGATGTTGAATGACGGAAGCGACCCGCTGGCACATGCATCGCGGGTCGCTTCCGTCCAAAACATGCACGATGCATGCGCGATTTGCAAGCGATTGCACGATAACGACATTGTTATCGTGCAATTGCTTGTTTCAATCACTAAGTGGATACCCCCCATAAGTCTTTGCGCTCTGACCCCCAATTACGCCCCAGAGCCTGATTACTGCAAATTGTGCAAAATTCAGATTTACAAATTCAGTATAGAATTACATACTGTGGAATGACGAAGAAAAAATGGAACTCGAAAATTGTATTTTTGGAATGTCAAATCTCAGCTAACCTGGCTGCTGTTTGCGCTAAAGTTTGCCCAAACGTTGGAGCTCCCAATGTCAGCTCTTTTACACCACATCAGTGGAGAGTAAAACAAACTGACAGCTAAATTAGACTCCAATAAAACCAATGTAGGACTTACAGAGCCCAAGTTTGATGTCGCCTTTTGGGCTGGATCTATGGCAAAATAATATGTCCATCACATTTTCGGCTGTACATTGTGATGGAATGTAGTTATGAGACCAGCGGCCGCGATGCCGCCGGTCTCAATACCAAAAGGGAAATCCTGACAAGGGACTTAAGATAGGCATTGAAATACCAACATCAATCTTAATCCCGACGCCAGAACACCGAAGGACACGTGCCTGAATGAGGTAAGTCCAAGGCACCCTTAGCATTAGCTGCGGGGGTGAGGGGGCTTATGTTTAGTGAGTGTAGCGGAGTTAGGGTGGTTTTTTTGGGGGGGGTTAGGATTAGGCACCCTTAGGGGGGATGGTTAGGGTTAGGCACCACTGGAGGGGAGGGTAGGGTTAGGCACTAGGGGATGGGTTAGGTTTAGGCACATAGGGGGGAGGGTTAGGTTTAGGCACTAACAAAGAGGGTTAGGGTGCAGGGTGGGGAGGGTTAGGTTTAGGCTACAAGAAGGGAGCGTTAGGGGGGAAGGGGGGAGGGTAAGTATACTTACCCGACCCCTGTCGGGATACCAACCATCGGGATCTCGCTGCCGGTATTCTGACAGGAGGCATCCCTACAGCTGGCATTACATACCCATTCCCATTGAGATGCTTTGCCTAAACCTTGATCTTTCAGAAGATATTTAAGGTTATGATTCTGCCTCTACAGCCAAAAATACATTTGAACCAAAATGTAATTATTGTAATCCCACTGTCATGGGATGGATGACATCAAGTTATATTGGATTACACCATTGGGTTAAACATTCCCACATCTTCTTGAGGTTATCGAGTGCTCAAACGCAGGACAAATATTCCACTTTGATGTTGAATCATGTCCAAAATAGACTTTATATCTTTGTTACTGTTTGTTATATTTATTTATTTTTTACATATGTACTGATGGATACATATATGAGATTAGATATATATTACTGAAGAGTGATAAGAAGCAACTTAAACAAGAACCTTAGCAAGCTTAAACATATCTTAAATACAGTCATTCTTGCCATCCATAACAAACTGAGTAAGAAGCAGGGACTTTGGCGTCTGAGTGTAATTCAAGTACTAAAGTTTTGCATAGTGCAACGCTACATTCCCATAAGATGAGGAAACAGAATAAGTCAAACAAAGAATTGGGCAGAAGCCAAAGCAGTTGCAAAAGTAACAAATGGATAGCCATGTTTTATTTCTGACATTTAAAAGTGCTACTGTACCTGCTCCCCCTGAAATCTAGCTGTTCAACTGATTCTAGCACAGGGATGGCCATTGAAGGGGTTACCATGGATAACATTGGTCTTTGTGTCAATCACATGAAAACAATGACAGGAAAACCTCAATGGTTTCACCCACCGACAGGCATTCCTACTGTGGGTGGAGGCCCAATCAGGGAACGGGGCAGTACTGAGTGGGGACAGGCCTAACCACCAGGCCAAAGAGAAAAGAGGGTTGGACAGTGGGCTGCCAGGGGTGCTAAGCCCTGTGCCGTGATGCTGGAAAAGAAAACATTGCAGCCTTCTCTGCCATCGATGGCAGAGAACCATTGAGTCATTGGCAAGGCCATTGATCTTTGGTGTTAACCATCATTGGTCGATGACCACCCATACTCTAGCACTCATTGGTGTAAGTAAACACAAATACTGTATGATCTCTTTGGCAAATAAGCTTAGTTATTGTAAGGCTGCTCCTTACTGTATTACTTAATGAAATCTTGTGATGCTCTTATTGTTCTAGCTTGGGTCTCGATGGCCATAACAAATAGCAAATAAAGTGTAATTTACTTGTCCAGGTTCGTCATGAAAAATTCAGAACCCCAATACTTTTAGAGGTCATGGCCAAGCATGCGGGGCTGGGGGCAAGCCCTGTTGTGCAAATTAGGCCTCCAGTCTTTGGAGATTGACTGCACTAGTGTGATCTTAAGCAATCCATTAATTATTAGAGATGAGCGGGTTCGGATTTAGGGCCTGATTCACAGCCGCTCGTAAGCGGCCGCTCGTTCACTCCGCCCGATGTTCGCACATCTGCGCATGCGTATGGGTCATAATGCGCATGCGCCAACCAGTCATTGCAGTCGGAAATCGAGTGCTCGCAAAACAGCGAGTGCCTGCTAATTTGAGTTTCAGGATGAGGCATTTGTGGGTGATAACAGGGGAAGGTGCTTGAAAACGGGGAGTGGTGATCCGAACGCAGGCGTGCCAAATGGTCAAAACGGGCGTTTTAAGGGTGTGCATAATTAACAAAGCAGCGTCATCGACCACGTCACTTGGTTGTTTCTTAGCCTGAACTGTTCGCATGATTGCGGTAGGAAAATCCTACCACAAGCACTGCGAGCAGTTCAGACGCCTTGCGATGTACTCAATTAATCAAATAAATAGCGGAGATGACATAGGATGCGAGCAGCCAGGGGGCGTCTTTACAAAATAGCGAGCGCATGTTTCGTTCGCTCGCTCAGACATAGAGGCGTCAACAGACCGCAAAGAGCGAGCGCTCAATTTAAATAGCCGGCCCCTTTTTCTGAACGAGCGAGCGCAAATAGCGTCCGGCTCTGAATCAGGCCCTTAGTCGGTTCTAATCGCCACATTACTGCAAGTTCGGATTAGTTCTGATTTATTGTATTTAAATGCCGTTTTGAGAACCGAGTAAGGCCCTGATTCAGAGGCGCTCGCTATTTGCGAGTGCTCGCTCTGAATCAGGGTGGGCCGTTTTTTTTTTTTCACCGGCCTCCAGGCCGCTTGCTAAGCTGTGGGTGACCACAGCTTTAGCGGGCGGCCTGGCGATGGTCGCGATTATCGCGACCATTGGGCTTGCGGAAAGACTCTTGTTGAAGGGTCACTGGTGATGTCAGTAGGGCCGCCCACAAAGGACAGGCGTTCCATTTGTCCAGCCCCCCCTCCCTGCACGCCTACAAAATGGGTTGAGCTGTCAATCACAATCAACAGCCGTCCCGTCTTGTAGTGTCCCCCGCAGCGAGTGAAAATTCACTCGCTACGGGGCATGCGCAGCCAGTCGATCCCCTTGCAAGCGCTATGCGCTCGCGAGAGGGTCTCAATCAAACCCTAAATCCGAACCCGCTCATCTCTATTAATTATGTTTTCAGAAATAAACCTTCTCTTAGGTTTAAACACATTTAATACACTTAACACAAACTTTACACCTACAATAAATCAAGAAATTCTCAAATGTTTAAAAAGCCGCTGTTCTCTCCATCTCATTAGTTATAAATCACATAAACATATATAAAAAGGGGGTGAGGTGCGCCTATGAACCAATCAATATACTGTATATATATCTTCCAAACTGGCAGCTCCAAACAAGCAGGATCTGCTACCTGCTAAATAAACAGAAATAGGAAAAATGTGTTAATTAGTAGATACCGTGTTTCCCTGATAATAAGAACTACCCTTACTTTTGGAAAACTGTCCAAAATAAGCCCTACCCCGAAAATAAGACCTAACAAAATCCCCATTTTGTCTGGTCCCTGCCTGCGCTACAGTAAAATGCCCCCCGCATGAAATGGATGCCGCTGTTAAAGATTTAACAGTGGCATCCAATCACAGCTGCAGCGTCTCACTCTCTCACAGTGAGCGCGCAGCAGCTGGCATGCGTGGCAGCGTCATTTACAGGAGAGGAGAATAAAAGAGGAAAAAAATTTAGGTAACTAAAGAATTGTATTGAATTATTGAAATTGCTGTCAATGTTAATTAAAATAAGCCCTACCCCGAAAATAAGCCCTATGGAGTTTTCTGGACCAAATAAAAAAATAAGACAGTGTCTTATTATCGGGGAAACACGGTATACAAACGTTCAAAAAATAAGTCATGAAGAATATTAGTATGAATATCATATATAGTATATGTGTACAGATCAAAGTAAGTCTGAAGCTATTCTTATCGATAGGCGACATCATCATATTTATGACATATAACTTCAGAATAGATATAGATTGAAACCATATATTATATATAGCCGTCTGAGAAATTATTAACATTGCTTATAATAAGTTTTGATGACAGATCCCGACAGTGGCAGCCCGACAAGGATGAAAATCCAGATCGTCCCAAGGTAAGTATTCACTAACCTATTCTACCCCCTAACCCTAACCCTCCCTTAGGGGTGCCTAACCCTAATCACCCCTCTGAGTGAATAAACCTAACCCCCCCTTGACCGCCGCCTAAACCTAAGTCCCCCAGGGGGTGCCTAACCCTAACCTCCTCCCGAGGGTGCCTAACTCCCCCTTCCTCCAGCCTAAACCTAACCTCCCAGGGGGGTGCCTAACCCTAAGTCCCCCCCGGGAACCCTAAACCTAACCCCGCCCGCCGCGGCTGTCCGCGCACGTCGCCCGGCTTACCTTCGATCGGTAAGCCAGGTGTCTGTCTCCCGTTGTGGGGAAAATGACAGGCGTCGGGATTTCTTTGCCTGTCATTTGACCCTTACCGGGATTATACAGTCGGGAAGCCGGCGGTTGGGATTCCGTCCATCGGTTTCCCGACTGTTTCCCATTAAGACTTCCCATATATACTTGAATTACACATGAAAGTGTGCAATTTAATTATGAAGCGATCTATACATGAGTGAATACCCTAATATTAGAATAGTGACCATTTCACTACTGTGTGCATATATTATTTTACACGCACTCAGTATTACTGTATGTAAAGAACAATTTGAGATATAACTATTGTTCCAACATCTAAAATCATATAAAAATGGACAACCAAAACTACCAACCCATTGCTACTAACATACTTCATCCCTCATTATGATGTTTTTCCAGAGTAAATTCGATATATAAATATATAAACAAGTAAATATATCTCGTATAATTATACTCTTCTAAATTATGTTTTTCAGAATAAGTTCAATATGTAAATATGCAAATAAGTAAATATATCTAGTATATACTTTTTTATTTTATTTTAAAGCACTGATATTGTTATTTTATTGTATTATTTTTATTGATCTATTTATTAAATACTGTACATCTTATAGTATCATTTGTGTTTTCTTTGCAAACAAGCACTCCAACACATTTTTTCCTAAACTTATATAAGTTGCTCTAATACTCTATACCAGTCTCTGCTGTATTTATAATAGCAAATCACAAATTCAATAGTTACTGGTTAGATCGTCCTAATAGAGATGTAGTGACCATCAGAAAGTCCTGTTAATCAATAAATGTTTGGAGAATGTCCATAGATTGTTAGACTCACCACTTTCTATATTGATTCTAATATCATCAGCCTTATGCTCTTTTATTATAGGATACTTAGGTGGACTGGGGTGAGAAATTGGTCGCAAGTGGACGTCCATTGCTGTGACCTTCTTTCAGGTCCCACTCCCCCTCATTACCCCCCTATAACTGGTGCTCCCTATTTTTATCACCCCCTCATCCCTCTTCCCTTTTGTTATTATACTCATATGTGATACCTTTGTATTATTCCCTTTTATTTATCTAATGTGCGCCCTGGGTAATTGTTTCATGTTATGTGCACATGTTGAGTTGTGCGGGTCTGAAATGCAAGAACTCGGTCCTCAGAAGAGTTTTACCTCTAGATTTCATTAACTTACATAAATATATTTTCCACCTATCTGGGCGAGAATAAAAATATATTTCTTTTAGAGCATGAAAATAATTGAATAACACTAATGAATTATTCTGGAACATTTTTGTTATTGTTTTTTCGTCTTTTATGTGAAAAATATATATAGAAAACACTATTAAATAAATGTAATTAAGTGAATCATTATCTATTTCATGATTATAATATTTTGTATGGATATGTTTTACACTGCGGAATAGATTTTATAGTATTGTTTTATTTGGATGTATAATATCAGTATATATGAAAGTAAAAGGTGTTAGTGCCTTAATAAATTAACCTATTTTTGGACACATTAAGAACCAACTAGCAAGATCTATATGTGGGAATATCCACACATTTTAATTGATATCAGCGGTTTCTAATGTTTTAATTAAGCTTGCTACAAATAGGAGCAACACGGAGAGCTTACTATCTTGAAAAAGTTCTCTATAGCAGAACGAAAAGCATTGATGCCCTTCATTCTGCCGTCTGTCTCACACCGTGGATGCCCTGCCGTGATTGTCGCTATTTAACTACACCCGCTCAGCTGTCACGTTAGCTTCAAGATCGGGGTGAGAGAACGAACTAAGCTATAAACTGCTTTCCTCACATCATTGTGTTGCCGGTGAACAGCCATCACAGCGATTCCTTCATGCTGTGAATACTACGGAGATAAGCAGCCAGCACTGCCCCGTACAGAAAATCAATAGCAGCGCTGTATTTATCTACACCGGATAGGGCACACTGTGTCACCGAAACATACAGATACAATTTAGCAGTGAGTCTAAAGGTGCATACACACAGTACGATATCTGTGAATGATAACGATATTGTTCAATGATATATATCGTTCGTTTCATTCATTTTTATGTAGTGAACGACCAACGATGCGCATTCCCGCATGAACGATAACAATATATATGATCGTCCGTACAGGCAGGCCAACTTACACGATTTTGACAGCTTTGCCTGTTTAGAGATGTGGCAGGATGACTTCACTGAAATATAGCTTTCAAGTCGTGGGTGGAACAGATCGTAACGTGTGTATGCAGCTTTACAATCTATGGACATTCTCCAAACATTTATTGATTAACAGGACTTTCTGAAGGTCACTACATGCAGGAATCTCTATTAGGACAATCTAACCAGTAACTATTGAATTTTAGATTTGCTATTATAGGTACAGCAGAGACTGGTATATAGTATTACAGCAACTTATATATGTTTATGTGATTTATAATGAATGAGATGAAGAGAACAGCAGCTTTTTAAACTTTTGAGAATTTCTTGATTTATTGTAAGTGTAAGGGTTGTGTTAAGTGTATTAAATGTGTTTTGAACCTAAAAGAAACTAATTTTGTGTTTTCATTTTTGAAAACAGGTTTAATTAATGGATTGAGATTGATTGCACACTAACGCAGCCCATCGTTCCTTTGGTGTATTTTATTTTCATTATATATTTTTTATTTATTTTACTTTATGAAGTGAGTATAAAAATATTCTTGTATATTAATGCTGGGATTGGGATAATATCCCTTTGTTTTACTTCATAATTTT
Source organism: Taudactylus pleione (assembly GCA_031769625.1). Classification (NCBI taxonomy): domain Eukaryota; kingdom Metazoa; phylum Chordata; class Amphibia; order Anura; family Myobatrachidae; genus Taudactylus; species Taudactylus pleione. The sequence goes on along the minus strand of JAUIMM010000312.1, from coordinate 15,910,873 downwards.
AAAGATATCTGGCCAAAGTGAAAATATAAAATAACATGTTAACATATATAACATATAATATTTTATTAAATGCAACATTCTAACTGGTTTCCAATCACATGGTTGACATAAACCATGTCAGCATTCATAATATTGACACCACAATGTTGACCCTAGAACATCGACCAATCACATGGTCGACATATACCATGTCAGTATTCATGTTGACACTAGAACATCGATATGGTTTAACATGTTGACAGACACCAACAAGGTCGACATCCTCAGAATGTCGACATGTTTAACACTCCCTCCAGTGCCTCACCCTATCCTGTAGCCTAACACTAAACTCCATCCGACATGTTCACAATGTCAACATCTGAAATGTTGCCATGTGAAATGTCAACATTCTCAGTAAGCTGAAAGTTAGGATTAGGTGCTGCCAGGGGGGTTAGGGAGAGGCACTAGAGGCAGTGTTAAAGGTAGGGATTAGGGCTAAAGATAGGGAAGGTATACTTACCAGAATGCTGATGCATCAGATCACACTGCCGGAACTGATGGTCACTGCCAGAACCTGGAAAATGAGACCGGAGACGCAACTGTCGCTGGGCTACGGCTGGCCCACCAGGTTAGGTCAACATTAGAACTATCAACCTAACATATCACATCTTTCTTGCCAATGAATTGCTTTGGAGTCAGGGGTGTAACTAGAACTTTGCAGGCCCCATAGCAAAATTTGTATGGGCCCCCCCAACTTGTGCTGTCCATACACATGTATATGTCTTGCATTGTGCTGTCTGCCCCACCCCCCATCTGTATATCCTGCATTGTGCTGTCTGTCCCTTCTCTGCCATCTGTATGTCCTCCATTGTGCTGTCTGGTCCTTCTCTTTTTTTAGAGCGGCCTCCTGGCCGCTCGCATAGCTGTGGGTGACCACCCAAAAAGATGGTCGCAATGGTCAAGACCATTGCAACGATCGTGCTTGCGACGAGACCCTTGTGGTAGGGTCTCGTTGCCACAAGCCCTGGAGTGCTTTTGGCTCTATCAGAGCCAAAAGCACTCCCACTGACATCACTTGTGATGGCAGTGGGGCCGGCCCCAGATGGTACAGACGGTAGGCGTTCCCATGGGAACGCCTCTGTCTGGCCAGCCACGCCCCCGGCATGCCCACCAAAGGGGGCGTGCTGTCACTCACCATCGACAGCATGCCCCCATTGTAGCGAGACCCATAGCGACAACTTGCCCGTCACCTTCACCTCCGTCGTGCACATGCGCACTGGGCTAACATCGACCCACTTGCGAGCGCTCGCGAGCGGGTCTGAATTAGGCCCTCTGTCCCTTCCCTGCCATCTGTATGTCCTGCATTGTGCTATCCGCCTTCTCCCCATCTGTTTTTACTGTATAGTGCCATCTGTCCCAGTCATCTGTATAATCTGCATTGCCCCACCCATCTATATGTCCTGCATTATGTGGCCCTCTCCCTCCCAATGTGTATGGACTGCATTGTGCTGTCCAACCAATCTATATGATCTGTATTATGCACTACACCCCCTGCCTTCAATCTGTAGGCCATGTCCTGCAGTGTGTAGTCCCATTTGTATATGTTTTCTATATTGTGCTCCCCACCCCTATCTGTAAATTTTAGATTACCCCCCCATGTTTTGTATTGTCCCCTCTCCCTCCCCTTTATGTCTTGTAGTGATCTCTTCCGTGTCTTTTATTGTCCTTGTCCCCTTCCTTATGCCCTTGTCCTCAATGCATTGTTCTGTACCCCCCTTGATAAGTTACCTCAGTCTTGTGCTCCTCCTCTGCACTGTGACTGCTGCTCCTCCAGGTACCATCTCTAGAGAAGTCAGACGGCAGTGTCATGACGTCATCACCTGACGTCTGCACTGCCAGGACATTGCGGCCAGTGAGCAGGTGGACTGATAGGATCCAGGGCGGGAACGGGGCATCTAGCTGTGGCACGCTCTGCACTGTGGGAGTGAGAGGGGAGGACATTGAGTGAGAAGGACCTACACGTACACGGTCCACGTCCACCTCCTAGCTAGTGCTGGAGTATTATGTGCGGTCCGCATTCACTGTCATTGACAGTCGTGATTCGTATTGTGGGGCGATAGTCACCTGAGTGGGTAATTGTTAATCCAACCGCAGCATTGTTAATCAAGCCCTGGGTGCAGGGGGTTGCTTGCTGGGCCGGCGGGCCCCCTAAGCCGCCGGGCCCCATAGCAAGCGCACCCCCTGCACCCTTTATAGTGACACCACTGTTTGGAGTTGACCGTTATAGTTTAGCAGTATTGATAACTGAACACTCTTAGTACCATTAATACATTGTAAGATTCAAGATTTTTTTTAGATTATTGGAAGAACCACCATTGGTCTGGATCCGTTATTGAGGCTTATATTATGAAATACTGATTTTCACCACGAATCAGGCAATGGCTAACAACTAGTGATGTTTTAAAAACTAATGGGAAGTTAAATTCACAATGAAAGTATGACACTGCTTGATATTTTATATAAAAAAATATATTGAAAATATGTCAGCAATTAGTCCTTGAAGAATTTTCTTATTAGTGTACGGACAGTGAATTTTTTCCCCATTCCTGGAAGGTACCAAAAGTATTAAGGGGTCTATTTATGCAGACCACACTGTAGATAGATAGATAGATAGATAGATAGATAGATATATGACAGAGATAGATAGATATGAGATCGATAGATAGATACATAGATAGTGTCGAAGCCGGATAATTGGCTGAGACAGGATCAGTTAAAAATTGAATCAGAGCGACGCCATCTTGCGAATGGCGACAAGACTCCATCTTGAAAATTAGATCTGCACGACGCCATTTTGCGAATTGCCGCCCAGCGCCATTTTAGTGAAATTCACACTTAAGTACATACAGTGATGCTATTATTAGCATTGTGCGATCGCATATCTCATATACACATTACATACGCACAGTTGCGCTGTTAACACCATACGCACATTAGCGAATGTATAATACCCCTTGTACGAACGCTGTTTATTAGTTTCATGCGTACGCAACTGCCCCAAGTTAAAAGTCCCCACTACATAAATACAGACAGTCAATAAAATATACAAAGGGATCAACCCTGCAAAACACGTACCATGGTAAACTCTAAACTAGCGTCCTTTCCCAAACCCCTCATACTTACACACTGCACACTTACATAAAAGGCTCCATAGCTTCAAAGTGTAATATTCAAGGTTTATTCATTTATTACTAATGTTGTGAAATAAAGACTATTTGGTATATAAGGTTTAGTACATGATAAGCAGACAATGTTTGGTGTTGTACTGATCTACTCTGTCTCAACAGCTTTCCGGTGTCATCGGTGAGAAGATCGCAACATGCGTCCGCAACTTATGGACTGTAGAGAGTTAAAACACTAAAATTTACTATATAATATTAGCAGCTTAGATTTGCATGCAGCAGGAAAAAGGAGACAAAAAGCTGTTGGAGGCTGACCTGTGTCCATTTGAATTGACCTGTTAACTGTCCTGTAACAGAAGCATCGTGACGGAGAACCAATGGAATCATGCCAAACTTGCCTATTGTATGTGCGATCTCTGATCCCAATCTGGAGTCTTCTTGCTGATGCTGTTGACAGAGGTTTCTTGCTGATGCCGGTATCTGGTCCCAAAGCGCGTGCGTATGTAACAACTGTACCTTGGGTCTGTATGATTTATTTGTGCTAAATTGTCTTTAGATCACAGCGTGTAACCTGCTGTTTTTATGTTGAATAATAACCTTTAGTGCACTGGAAACACATTCAAAGTGTCAAGGCATTTATTTACTGTATGACATTACGCTAATTGAGATAATTTTAGAAGGTATAGGCAGGATCGTATAAAGGTGTAGAAGGTATAGGCAGGATTGTACAGAGGTTTTTAGGAGGTATTGATAATAGATAGATATGAGATAGATAGATAGATAGATAGATATGAGATAGATTGATCATTGATATGAGAGAGATAGATATATAGATAGATATTAGATGATAGATAGATAGATAGATAGATAGATAGATAGATAGATAGATATGAGATACATTATAATAGATATATAAATAGATATGACATAGATAGATAGATAGATAGATAGATAGATAGATAGATAGATAGATAGATAGAATATAGATTGATCATTGATATGAGAGAGAGATAGATTGACCATAGATAGATAGATATTAGATAGATAGATTGACCATAGATAGATAGATAGATAGACATGAGATACATTATAATAGATATATAAATAGATATGACATAGATAGATAGATAGATAGATAGATAGATAGATAGATAGATAGATAGATAGATAGATAGGATATAGATTGATCATTGATATGAGAGAGAGATAGATTGACTATAGATAGATAGATAGATAGATAGATAGATAGATAGATAGATAGATATTAGATAGATAGATTCAACTTTGTGACTCTCACTATATTTTATTTTTGTTGTGTTTACATTTTATAATATTAGTTAAGCTTCAACTAATATGTTCTCCCTATGATTGCTCAGTAAATAACCACCCCTAGGGTTTAAAGTACATGTAAATAATATGTTATTTTGACATATCCTACAGTAGCTAACATTTGCTGTGGGCCTTAAATGGCAACATAATAAAGCAATCTACAATTATTTGTCTGCACAATGTGAAATGACAGTATGCCTGTCCTGTCACCTCGCCGCTAAGTGGCTCTTATTAAGATCCGGCATTAGCAGTCAGGTGGACTTGGAGGCCTCTTGAATCTATAAGAGGTAATTCAGTTGGCGTAATCATCACATTCTACTCGTACTTTTACCATTTCAACTAATTTGCAGCTGTTAAAACACTAAGTAGTTAATTGGAAACCCCGTGTTCACATGTCCCATAATGCCGCAGGAGAATTTTCAAGTAACCTAATTTCATAAAAGTAATACATGTACTCTGAATATTTTATTACATAAATAATTGAGGCCGGTAAATAATCTTTGGTATAGAGAACAGCAAGTTCAAGATGATTATTATGAGTTTACCCATTATCGTCAGATCCTAAGCAGGCAACCATGGACCTGTGCCTTTGTCAGCACTTACCAACAATAATATTAATTTAGGGAATCCCTATGGTAACCACATTAGTTATGGAGGACATTATGGATATTAATTACTAAGGCTATCGGCCCTCATTCAGAGGCGCTCGCAAGAAGCGAGCGCTGGTTCTGAATGAGGGCGGCCGCTTCCTCTTTTTTAGTGCGGCCTCCTGGTCGCTAGCTAAGCTGTGGGTTACCATCGGGGCTTGCGACGAGACCCTAAGGTTGGGTCTCGGCAACCGCAAGCCCCAGGGAGCTTCCTGCTCCGAACCAGCAGGAAACTCCCCACTGACATCACTGATGATGTTAGTGCGGCCGCCCACAAAACGGTAGGCGTTCCTTAAGTAACGCCTTCATTTTGGAAACCACCACCCCGGCCCGCCTACAAAATGGGGTGAGCTGTCGATCAACATCGACAGCCGCCCCTTTTATAGAGAGCTCCGGAGCGAGAGAGTTTCTCGCTCCGGGGCTTGCGCGGGCGCAGTGCAGCCGCTGCGCGTGCGCAGGGCTAGCCATCGACCCAGTTGCGAGCGCATCGGCGCTTGCGACCGGGTCTGAATGAGACCCATTATCTAGATAATGAGTCTGTAATTTAGTTCTGCTAAATATGGTGGAACAACCACATTGAACAACAAATCATTTCCATTGTGACAGCAGTCTAAAAAGTGGCTGTTAATCTCCTCTACCAAGAAGTGCAGGGTACCACAGTTCACACATTACACGTACATAGGACCCAAAGAGTAGCATTGTGGCGAATATGTAATGTCCAATGCAAGCGGCGTATCAATTGATCTAGTTATACATTGTTTAAGATCTTTGCACTGCGCACTCTGGGTGACTTGTAAGGGTTCCACCACATCGACTTCCTTGGTGTAAACAATGCAAGGTGAAGTGAATAATGAAATAACACAGCAGTCGGTGATTAAAGTCCCACCACGATGCTCTGATATATGTGGCTGCAAATAACTGTCACAGTTTCCAGCCACCCAGCAGGGCACATGTTCCAGGTCAGGCAGCAGGTGCACAAGGAGAGTTCACCAATTGTCAAATTTTCCAGAGCACAAAGGTGATGCATTGTAAATGGAGGGCGGACATTTTGCCACATAACTCTGAAACGAAGCAACCAATTACAACGCCAGTATTTTCTGCAGATCAAGGGCCTGATTCATTACGGATCGCTATTGCGATCGCAGCTGCAATTACACACGCAGTCCCACTGTGAACATATGCTAATGCTTGCCATCGCAATGCCATCGCAGCCTAACATAGAGGCTTCTCCTTACACACATCCGTAATACTTAGCAAGTCTGCGAAACCATCGGTAACATCAAGTACCATCGGAGCCTCACTCACACTTGCGCAAGGTCTGAACTTACTCAGGAATTGCTAACCTCGTCGCACACAGTGAAAGCACATGCTGCGTATGGCAAAACATTGGCTGATTTATGTACGCCCCTGCAACGGTGTTCAAACGCACTGGCACGCCTGTGTTTCACCGACCACCCCCCCGTAACCACCCCCAAATGGTGACTTCTTGTCAATCACTATGCAATGGGTCTGCGTAGCAGTGTGATCGCAGTGGAGCCTCCGCACACTGCGATGCATGCGAAAGCACAGTATGCAACAAATGGCCGTCTGCATGCGTAATCGCAGTTGCGATCAGTAATGAATTAGGCCCCAAGACAGTTGATTTGGTATATGATGTGCCATACTCAGACAATGGCATCATAGAAATATGTCAGTCATAAAAACCGTCCTGCTATTAAAATGAGCTGAGGGCTGTATGAGCACAAAGCTATATAAGAGACCTAATTTTTTGTAATTGGTTAGAGCAGCAGTTGTCAAGTGAGCCGCGAGTCACAGTTGACTTTACTTGTACTGCTGGCCCAGGCAGGGTTTGGCTCTTCCGGGAGGCTCCGGTGTGCCCGGGCCATGACTTATGAAGATGCAGCGGCATGACATAGGTCACGCATGCAGTGTTGCACGCCCACCTTCACACTGCTCCTAGCTCTGCACTGTGGGCCTGATTCAGACCCGGACGCTAAGCCGCGAACGCACACTATGGCCGATAATCGCATGTTTGCGTATGCGTCAATATGCGCATGCGCGAGTCACTCCTTGCTCGGGAATTGTGCGCTCGTAGTACACAGACTGGACGCTAATTTGAGTGACAGCACCGTTTGTGGGTGGTGACAGGGGAAGGTGCTTGTGAACGGGGGGAGTGGATGTGCGAATGCAGTCGTGTCAGGGCATCTTAACGGCATTTTCCGGGTGTGCATAATTAACAAAGAAGCATCATTGTACACGTCACTTGGTTGTATTTCAGCCTGCAGTGATCGCAGTGCTTGCGGTGGGGTAGGGTCTACCTCAAGCGCTGCATGCAGCTCCGATGGCTCTCGATGTATCCAATTAATCACACACTTCCTGGAGATGACGTGCACTAAGAAAGAAAGGTGGGCGTCTTTATACCGGCATGCGTTCACTCTGCCGTCGCTCTCTAAGACATAGAGGGCGTCCTTAAGCCATTCAGTGCGATCGCGGCATTTGCATAAACGGACCCTTTTGGCAGCGTGAGAACGCAGCTTAGCGTCCGGGTCTGATTTCAGCCCTGTGTGCTCAGTCATTGAGTGTGACTGAGCAATCCCAGCTGATGAGAGACAGGACAGGGATGACAGTGAGCCTTGTCAGCTGGTTATTTTATTTTTTTCTGTGGGGGCCAAAGTAATTTTTTTTTTTACAACTAACAATTTATCTATATTTTTCATGTATGTTTTTGTATCATATATGGGGCATATTTATCATTAATCTCCAAATGCCCCCTATAAATAACATTCCATATTGCTGCATTTTTGCAATGAGAATGACTTTTTTTTTCCTTACTCCTTTATCACTGAGGCACAGCAAGGACAACGCTTCCAAAAATCTGCTGTCCAGGGAAAGCATATACTACTGGGTTTAGTATGCACAATAAGGGGAAGATTTATCAAAGCTTGGAGAGAGATAAGTGCCAACCAACCTGTCTTTTGCAAACACAGCCTGTAAAGTTAGAAGCCGATTGGTTGGTACTTTATCTCTTTCCAAGCTTTCATAAATTTCCCCGTTGGTGGAGAGATCTGAAAAGATCCTTCTTTGCACTTCAATAGCTCTTTCCAGTGGAAAGCACGTGCTGACTGGTGAAATGTGGAGAGCGCAACTGCACTATCTCCATATTCCTCCCACAAGGGAAGCAATTTACTTTGTCAAGATGGCTGCCATTTAGTCTTCTGCACATGTGCGGCACCATTAGAGTGCCACAGTAGAACATGGATGCGTTCCACTTAGCTCCAGATATCCTGTATATCCTGCATATACCTACACTGCTACCATCATACATGACCGGCTAGTCCTCCGTATGCTCCGCTCAAGCTCTGCCTAATTTGAGTATGGCTGTACAAACACCTCCACTACACTTCAATAAACTAAACACTTGGTTAAGCACAAAAGCTGGGTACACATCGAGACGACCGGTAATTGTGACGATGTCCAGGGTGTCCCTGGACATCACATGGTTGCCGGTACACACTGCAGCGATTTATGAACGGTGGAATGTTCACTCATTCCGTCCTTCATTGACATATATTAGGTTGCATGTGATAATGACCTGATGACGTTGCATGTGACAGTGGGCACCTGTATATTGAGTGTACACACTGAGCGATGTATGCGATTTGTCGTTACAAATCGGCTCAACATGGCTCTAGTGTGTACTCAGCTTTAGGCTGCCTGCTGTGTACGGATTCCGTTGGTATCTACTATTATAAGCTACATTCCACTATAAATAGTATGGTGGAGCTTGATAAATAAAACAATTGTTTGGAGCTTGATAACTAGCACAGTCCCAACATTCTCATAAGTTGTATGGGGCTGGTGGTGCTTTCAGGTTGGGTATGATATCCTGGCAGTAGGGACGGCTGCTGTCAAAATGCTCGGAATCCTGACAGGGGTCAGATAAGTATACTAACCCTCCCCCCTTCTCTTCCTAAACCTATCCCTCCCTTCATGCACCCTAACCCTCCCCACCGTGCACCCTAACCTTCCCCGTTAGTGCCTAACCCTCAATGCTTGGTGCCTAGACCTAACCATCCCCCCTTAGTGACTAACCCTAACCCCCCCAATGGTGCCTAACCCCCCAGTGGTGCCTAACCCTAACATCCCCCCAAAAGTCTAACCCTAACCCCCCCATGTGGTGCCTAATGCTAACCCTCCCCCCCTCGCGGCTAACAGCTAAGGGCTCCCCGATTACCTTCGATTGGGATGCTGTCTGTCGGGATTCCGCCATCGGTGTGTAGGCTGGCTGCTGGCTTCGGGATTTAGCTGCCTATGTTTAATGTTTAGTCCCAGGTTGGAATTCTGATGCCACTATTTCAACAGGAGGCATCCCGCCCATCAGTATTTTGACTACATCCTGGTGCCCTCTGATTGCTACCATTAAGACAGGAGATTTCTACAATACTCTGAAAATCGGTAGTTGTTAAATAGGAAATATTATAAATATTGATAAAATCACACGGAAACCGCATTACATTCTGTGTCAAATAGCTTCATAAATAGTACCATAAAACTCATCACACTCCACATGACAGGATTTTACTAAATGTTTTATAAGACTTTGAAGCATGTTTTCAATTTCAAATCAAATCACTGGCTATACCTAATTTATCTAGCAAATTGATATTTATTTTTCCATTTCCATCTGTTTATCCATTTTAATTCTACTCAGGATTTTCATTACATTTTTTCCAGGGTTTTAGAATTTATCATGATAATAGGAAAAACAACAAGATTACTCGAGATCCTGCCGCTTGCTTCCATTAATGATTATTTAGATATGAATATTAATGCACATATATAAGAAATTCTTCCTACTAATTATAAAAGTTTGCTCTTCAATGATTAACAGATTGGCCTGTAAGAAGGAACATACCTTAAAACTACATTTCTGCAGGTTTTTTTTTAAACAAATGTTAATATATGAATTATCTGACATCAATTTAGAGGAAAAAGTAAATCCCAAAATGTAACTTTAAGTATATAAAAAAATGTCCACGTTCCTTATCAAACCTTTTAAAATGTAAAATTCAGGATATTTGTAAAAATCTAGAATACCCTATGGAACTATGTGAAAATGTAAAAATCGTACTCCAAAATATTTGCATCGTTTTGCATGGGAAGTAATCCGCATCCCGACAGTCAGGATGCCGGTGGTCACAATACCTACAGCGGCATTCAAACTGTCAGAATCCCGACAGATTGTGGAGGTAAGTATTAGGGTCAGGGGGAGACTTAGGGTTAGGCACTAGGGGGAGGGTTAGGATGCGGGAGGGGTAGGTTAGGGTTAGGGATGTGCGCCGGACCATTTTTGCTGGATTTGGTTCTAATTCGTCGTCCGGCTTTGGATTTGGATTTGCCAAACTGCGGTGACTGGCTTTGGATTTGGATTTGGATTTTTTTTACAAAAATTTACAAAAAAGCTAAAATCACATAAATTGGGCTTTTTTTTTCTTCCTAGAGTATTATTAACCTCAATAACCTTCATTTCCAGTCATTTACAGTCAATTTAGACAACCTCACAGTTTAAATTATAGTTTTCACCATTATTATATCCAAAGGTTGCAGTGAGCTGACTGGTTACCAAGCGACAAAGCAGCGGCACAGACACCACAGTATAAAGCACATCTATGACACATTGCCACACAGCAGTGGCAGAAATGAAAAGTAGTGCACCCACCCAATGGGGTACGGCCAGCAGAGTCACAGTACTTGTTTCCAAAGTGGGCTACGGCCCTAGGAGTCACAGGGCCTGATTCAGACCTGGTCGCTCTGAATCAGGGCCACAGCTACAGCGAGCGGCCATGATGATGGTCGCGATGGTCTTGATGGTCTTGACCATCGTGCTTGTGACGAGACCCTTGTTCTAAGGTCTCGTGGCCACAAGCCCCAGAGAGATTTCGTCATGCGCATGCACTGTGGGCCACCATCGACCCGGTTGCGAGTGCTCAGCGCTTGCGATGGGGTCTGAATCAGGCCCACAGTGCACAATCTTATTCACATTACACCACACATAGTGTCCCTGATTCACATTATACCTTAAAGTAGTGTCTCTTATTTATGTTTTGACACACAGTAGTGCCCCTTTTACACAATGCCCACAGTAGTGACCCTTTTACACAATGCCCACAGTAGTGCCCCTTTTACACAATGCCCACAGTAGTGACCCTTTTACACAATGCCCACAGTAGTGACCCTTTTACACAATGCCCACAGTAGTGACCCTTATACACAAAGCCCACAGTAGTAATGCCCCTTACACAATGCCCACAGTAGTGCCACTTATACAATGCCCCCAGCAGTGGTGTCCCTTACACAATGCCCCCAGTAGTGGTGCCCCCTATGCAGTCCCCTTAGTAGTAGGACCCCCTATGCAGTGCCCCCAGTAGTAGTATGCCCCCCAGTAGCAGTGCCCGCATTAGCATGCCCCCCAGTAGTAGTGCCCCCATTAGCAGGCCCCCAGTAGTAGTATGCCCCCAGAAGTAATATGCCTCCCAGTAGTAGTGCCCCCACTAGTAGTATGCCCCCCAGTAGCAGTGCCCCCATTAGCATGCCCCCCATAGCAGGCCCCCACTAGTAGTGCCCCCACTAGCAGGCCCCCAGTAGTAGTAGTGCCCCCCTTAGCAGGCCCCCATTTAGCAGGCCCCCAGTAGTAGTATGCCTCCCATTAGCAGGCCCCCAGTAGTAGTAGTGCCCCCCTTAGCAGGCCCCCACTTAGCAGGCCCCCAGTAGTAGTATGCCCCCCATTAGCATGCCCCCAGTAGCGCCCACTTACAAACACACACATATATAAAAAAAAAAACTTACCTGAATCCCCGCTCCTCCTGCCGTCCGCTCTGCTCTGCTCTATTACGCGTGGAGGGATCTGGAAGACGGAGCTCATGAGTGAGCTCCAACCAGCTCCCTCCGTGCAGCAGCCAATGAGAATCTGCCTGACTCTCATTGGCTGCTATTACAAACACACAGCTGACGCAGGCGGCTGTGTGCTTGTGTCTATGTAGGGCAGACCGCTGTCACAGTGGTCTGCTCTGCACTAGAGGAGCCCTGACGTCGGATTCTCTCATGAGAATCCGACATCAGGAGGCCACCGTTCGGCCCCAAACAGGGATCCGAGTCAGGCGGGGACCACCCGAACAGGGTTCGGGTGGACTCGCATCCCCTATGTTCGGAGCGGTTCGGATTCCACAGAATCCGAACTGCTCATCTCTAGTTAGGGTTAGGCTGCGGGAGGGGAGGGTTAGGGTTAGGCTGCTGGAGGTGTGGGTTAGGGTTAGGCACTAGGGGAAGGTTACGCTGCGGGAGGGGTGTGTTAGGGTTAGGCTGCAGGAGGGGCGGAGAGGGTTAGGGTTAGGCTGCAAGAGGGGTGGGTTAGGGTTAGGCTGCTGGAGGGGTGGGTTAGGGTTAGGCACTAGGGGGAGGGTTAGGCTGCGGGAGGGGTGTGTTAGGGTTAGGCTGCAGGAGGGGCGGGGAGAGTTAGGGTTAGGCTGCAGGAGGGGTGGGTTAGGGTTAGGCTGCAGGAGGGGTGGGTTAGAGTTAGGCTGCAGGAGGGGTGGGTTAGTGTAAGGGATTTAATACTTACAAAAATCTGTCAGGATGCCGCTGTCGGTATTCTGACCATCGGCATCCTGATTCCTCACCATCGGATCCCATACCCAACCCATTCTGCATTTGACTGCTAAATTTCAAATGTTGTGTTTTGTTTGTCTGCCTGTACTACAGATGCCTGTTTGTTTTAAACTCATATGTCTGAAGCAAATATTCTATCTTTTATTCTTTTACCAACAGATTATAATTAATATCTTAACTCACAAAGTTTTACCCAAAATTATATACCTTTGTGTCATTAGGATGATTTCATTTCAATAAGATTTGCACACCAGATGTACTAAAGTAAAAGAGTATTTATATAATCAAATTTATGCTCATAAAGTCCACATAGTATAGTATATCACATTATACAAACTTCACAATAATAGCCAAATACAATATAAGATATACAGAGATAGTTACAGAGAAAGAAAGAAAGAAAGAAAGAAAGAAAGAAAGAAAGAAAGAAAGAAAGAAAGAAAGAAAGAAAGAAAGAAAGAAAGAAAGAAAGAAAGAAGAGAGTATGGGGGTGGGGGATGTGTGGGGGATGGAATGGCATATATTCTTCATGTCCAAACCTTCTGCTTCAAACATCAACTCCATTTTGAATGAGAGGAAACTCCCATGAGGCTATAGCTCTGTAATACCAACGTAATGCATCCAGTAATTCACATATCTATTAATCCACCTCCATCATTACACCAACTTCATCAGACATTACTTGCAATACTATTATAAATATGCAAATTGGATATTGGTTGCTAACAAAACATGGTAATAGTGAAAATAAACTTTAATGCAATCCGCAGATACGATATCTATTAGTGAGATGTGGAACTCATCTCACCTTATAGCTCTGTTTGGTAAAAGGGGCACCATTCTCACAGACCACAACCGTGTGATATTTGCAGGCAAACATTGCATTATATAGTATTCCAGAATGCATAACATAAGCTGATTCCAATATCTACCAATCCCATCTTAATATTAATACAAACCTCACAATCTTATCAGAATATAGCCAGAATTCACACGCCTACACTTTCTAGGCCATGCTATTGTTCAGCACACGGTTCAATGGGGGAGGGGGGGGGAATAGCATGAATTCCTTTGTTTAAACCACATGGTGGCGGCCATATTAACAAACTACCGACTCCAAATTCATCTCTCACGATAACAAACCTATTTGAACTATAATTGGTCACTACAGGACTTCACAATGAACAGCATTTTCTTGCTGCTTATTCACTATCACTGTGCTGTTTCACAGAATGGTAACCTTATGGTATATGAACAGCCAAAAGTTCCACTACTAAGAATGGCCAAGCACCCTCCTGCATGCTGAATAGACAAAGACTCTACTACGAATCACCCTCCTGCATGCTGCCCATGGCATATAACGTTAAAGCCAGCCAGAATTACACAAAGCAGTATTTACTAAACAGACTTCCTAGATCACACCACAGAACAGAACCACAGAACTATTGTAGCACCTACTGCATGTTAACACCAGTGGCGTAACTAAGGGGGGTGGAGCAGGGCGTGTGAACTGGGCGCCGTAGGACCGGCGGCCCGGGGGGGGGGCGCCGCCAGCCACGGTACCGACCCGCCCTAGTTAAGCAGTGTTGCGCCGACCGCAGTGTGTGCAGTCATCGCTACACATTTACAAAGGACCGGCGCTAGGCTTCCGTGTGGTCCTTTGCTGCACAGCCGAGACCTTCCCTCCTCCTGAGCGCTTACCCAATAGCGCCAGGAGGAGGGTGGGAGGCGGGCGGTCTCAGGTTGTGCGGTAACACACACATTGCCGCTAGTGCGGCAGCGATGTGTGTGTTAACCATAATTGAGAGAGAGCGCCAGTCCGGGAGGACGGACGTGCGGCGCCGGAAGCAGTGGCTGGAGCCGGAGCGTGGATTCAGATAAGTGTATTTTTTTTTTTTTTTTTTTTACCACTGTTGTGTGTCTGCACATCAGGGGGGGACCACTACTGGGGGCACCACTACTGGGGGCACCATTACAGGGGGGACCACTACTGGGGGGACCACTACTGGGGGCACCATTACTGGGGGGGACCACTACTGGGGTGGGGCACTACTGGGGACTACAACTGGGGGGACTACTACTGAGGACACTGCATCGGGAGGGGGGGACTACTACTGGGGGCACTATATAAGCGGCTTATTACTAGGGGACTACTACTGGGGGCACTAAATAGGGAGGAAAACTACAGGGGGCACTGTATAAGGGGCACTGGATAGGGGGGATCACTGCTGGGGGCCTGCATAAGGGGGACCACTACTGGGGGTATTGCATAAGGGGGGGACTACTGCTGGGGGCACTATATAAAGGAGCACTGCATAAGGGGGACCACTACTGGGGGCACTTCATAGGGGGGGCACTGCATAAGGGAGACCACTACTGGGGTACTGAATAAGGGGAACTAATGAGGGGCTGCATGGGGGGACCACTACTGGGGGCATTGCATACTGGGGGTACTGTGTAAGGGGAACTAATTGGAGGCTGCATAAGAGGGACCACTACTGGGGGTACTGTATAAAGGGCACTACTATGGGCCTGCATAAGAGGGACCACAACTGGGGACATTGCATACTGGGGGTACTGTAAAAGGTCCACTACTGGGGTTAAGGTGCATATTGAAAGGAATTGTTCAGAGTGACAATAAAGGGGTGTGTCATGTTGACATGCCCCATTTTTAAGTGACCACGCCCATTTTTTTTGCCACGCATGCACATAGGAAGGGGGGGGCTCCAAATACCCTAGTTACGCCACTGGTTAACACCAATCATTACAGACTTATATACACAATCTGCCACATACAAACTAACTACTGTTCAGGCTATTTTATTATTAAACCATTAACCATGCCATAATCGAGATCCATGTAAGCCAAATTACACATATTTAACCAATGCATCAATTTTGTATGTATTAGAATGTTTCTATATAGTTTGATGCTTAGCATAGATTGAGAGGATAAATGTCCAGGCCTCCTGGTGTACTCAGGCCCATCCTTGTGCTGGTCTGCCTGTAGCAGAGAGAGCATGTCCCCCGGGAAGAGTGCTGGTACTCCTGCATCCTGCCATAATACTGGTAACTGTGGGTCTGTAGGGAAAGGTCAATAAGATTCTATGAGAATTGCATCAATTTAGCCATGTCCCCGCCCCGCAGACCCGCGATTTGCAGCAGTATGGCACAATGGGGACAGGACCTAATAACGTGAAGAGCCCGGCCCCTAGAGCCATCACCTGCATCTCCTCTCTGGCTTTCCTGCAGAAGATGGGAAAAAAGTTGGTGAGTACTGTATGGTGTAGTCTTCTCCACTGACTTCATCCGTGACCCCAAATACAATCATTCCCACATCTGTGTCTCAGACATGTTCCTGCCAGACTTAATCTAACATAATACATCTTCTTTATTCTTATGGAAATATTTCCAAAATTCTGTGACCTGCATTATTGGCGGAGCATTGTCATGGCTGGGAATTACGTGTGGGCTGATTCATTACCAGCCGGAGCTTTGCTTTTCCTCAGAATTGTTGTTATCAGTCTTTATGGCTTAGTACACAGTATATTATATCATTTTCTACAGTGTTTAAATAACTTTCATATGAAATAATATAAATCTGGGCACTATATACTGTAGCTATTTCCAAACATTTAATTGGAGTTGTTTTCACTTTTATGGATAGTTATTTTTATTATTATTATTATTATTATTATTAATAACCGTTACTTACATAGAACCAACATATTCCATTGTGATTACCATTGGGAACAAAACAGTAACAGAACAGTAATAAAACAAGACTGAAAGGGAGATTTATCAAGTCTTGGAGAGAGAAATAAAGTGGAGTAGTTGCCCAAAACAACCAATCAGCTTCTGTCATTTCAAATACTGTGTTAGATAAATTACAGTTAGATGCTGATTTTTTGCTTTGGGAAACTTCTCCACTTTATCACTCTCCAAGGCATGACACATTTCCCCCTGCGGAGGTGAGAGGGCCCTGCTTTCAAGCTTACAAACTATTCCAAACCAAAGAGTGAGAGCTAGCATTTGGGATCCCACTGAGAGTGAGTCATTTTTGTAAAGCAACATTTCAATAATAACCATATACATGTGGCTGTAACATGACAATTTAATAGAGATCATATGACTATGACACGTTATATAAAATACTCTACATCTATGCTAATTCATTTTACACTACATTTTATATTCTTCAGGTAGGACGTAGCATTTTCCTGTAACTGTCCACTGCGCCCACCATCTGGGGTACCGAATCTGCCAGCTCTGATTGTTTGTAACCACTCCCTAGTATATGTTTTTCTTTTTCATACTATCTGTAAGTCTGTATTGTACATTTGTAGGCACTTCTTGTCCTGCATTGCTTGTTTTGTACTTTGGTATGCACTTTTTGTCCTACAGGTATTTTGCTTGTTTTGTAATTTGGTATGCACTTTTTACCCTGCATTGCTTGTTTTGTTTGTTATGAGTCCCAAGGGCTGCTTCGTGCAAACCCCCTAGAACCCAGGCTAGTGAGCCACTCGTTGTTCCCTTAGAACTAAACACGTTCACCAGTACTTAGATGGCCGTCTTGTCTTAATACTCAGGGTAGTAGCGGTTTGCACGAAGAGCCAATGGGATCCAGTGGAGATGTGAGGAACAGGTAGCAAAAAGTCAATGGCACGGCAAATGAGCCAAAGATGTGGCTTGAGAGCCGACGGTGCAGCTTAGGAGCCGACGGTGCGGCTTGGGAGCCGGTACATAAGTTGGTGAACGTTTGATGTGGCTTTGAGAGCCGATGGTGCGGCTTAGAGCCGGTAGCAGAAGTTGGTGAGCTGCTGGGGCAGCTTTGAGAGATGATGGTGTGGCTTAGAGCCAGTTGCAGACGTTGGTAAACTGCTGGAATGGCTTTGAGAGCTGATGGTGTGGCTTAGAGCCAGTACCAGAAGTTGGTGAGTTGCTGGAGCGGCTTTGAGAGCCGATGGTTTGGCTTAGAGTCGGTAGCAGAAGTTGGTAAGCTGCTGGAGCGGCTTTGAGAGCTGATGGTGTGGCTTAGAGCCGGTAGCAGAACTTGGTGAGCTGCTGGAGTGGTTTTGAGAGCCGATGGTGCAGCTTGAGAGCAGGTACACAAGTTGGTGTACTGGAAATGCGGCTTTGAGAGCTGATGGCAGCACGGAAGCTGCTGGTGCAGCTTGGAATCCGACAGAGTGGCTTGGAGCCGGTGACACCACAGAGGCTGCTGGTGTGGCGGGGAAGCCAATAACCGGGGGCTAGGCAATACAGCTGCAGAACCAGGACACAATATAGTGAGAAAGCACAGAATGCTGACCATGCAGCAGAGCTGAGAGCACAGAAATGAACGCTATAGTCGGTAGGGCGGCAAAAGGCCAGCGTGCACAAATAGGAGAAGGAACCAATCACGCAGTGCTTTGGATAACACGTGATCTCCTGTGGCATGCAGATCGCCTAGCAACTGTGGGAACGGAAACAACAGCGTCAGGAGAAGTTAAACTGCTAGTGGGAGACAAGTCATGACCGAGACTTGTAACAGATGTGCAGTTTTTGCCATGCATTGCTTGTTTTGTACTTTGGTATGCACTTTTTTGTCCATTGCTTGTTTTGTACTGTGATATGCACTTTTTGACCTGCATACAGTAACTTGTTTTGTACTTTCTATGCAATTTTTAACCTGCAATTTTTAACAAGCAATTGTTTTGTACTTTGGTATGCACTTTTTGGGGGAGATGCACTAAGCCTTGGAGAATGATAAAGTGGTGAGTGATAAAGCACCAACCAATCAGCTCCTGTCAGTTTACAATCTGTTTTGAAAAATGACAGAAGCTCATTGATTGCTGCTATATCACTCTCTACTTTATCACTCGCCAAGGCTTAGTGCATCTCCCCCTTTGTCCTGCATCGCTTGTTTTTTACTTTGGTTTACACTTTTTTGTCCTGCATAGCTTGTTTTGTACTTTGGTATGCAGCTTTTGTCCTGCATCGCTTGTTTTGTACTTTGGTATGTACTTTTTGTCCCTCATCATTTGTTTTGTACTTTGGTATGCACTCTTTGTCCTGCATTGTTTGTTTTGTACTTTGGTATGCACCTTTTGTCCTGCATCGCTTCTTTTGTACTTTGGTATGCACTTTTTGTCCTGCATCATTTGTTTTGTACTTCGGTATGCACTTTTTGTCCTGCATCGCTTGTTTTGCACTATGGTATGCACTTTTTGTCCTGCATTGCTTGGTTTGTACTTTGGTATGCACTTTTTTTCCTGCATTGTTTATTTAGAATTTTGCATGCACTTTGTGTGGCTCTGCAGACCCCTTTTGTTCCCCTATAAATAAAGAAGGATAATAATAAAGAGCAATGGCTTAATTAGCAAGAAATTCTAATTACTCATTATTTCTAAAGAATATATATATATTTGGGACAACTCTCAAAACATGTAGTTTATTCCTACCACCCTGTTAAACTTAATTAGTTTTATTGATAGAAACTTACCAATGATATTACGGAATCAATTAGAAGAAATGTCTTTATTGTGTGACTTTAAAAACAGTGCTTTGATTACACACATTTATCCTAAATATATGTACACACTATAAGATTATTGGTCCAATCTGGCTGGTTGGAGCAAAAATCTGGTAATGTATGGGAGCAAATAACAATCAGCCATTTGCTCCCAAACTCCGGAAACTGGACAAAAACTGACAAAAACGTTTGTTCGTAACAATTGGTTAAATTAAACGGATTTAACCAATTTGTCTGAACGACCATTTTTGTTTGTTTTTCCAGTGTTTGGGAACAAATGGTTGATTGTCATTTGCTCCCTTACATTTCCAGATTTTTGTTCCAACCAAGCATATTGGACCAATCTTAGAGTGTGTACCTAGCTTTACAGATTCTATAGCTCTATACAATGTTGTGATTTGGATTTTTTAATAGGCTCCAATAAATATGTACCAACCGTGTACCATTGTTTGAACAAATTTTTGTGTGAATAATTTGGAGAATGTTAGCTTCTCACTACAACTTGGCAGAGGCATAATGTAGGAGGGGGCAATTTGATCTAGATAACTGTTAAAATTTAATTCCATCACCTATCGTCATTGTGCCTGCTGTTGAGTGGTAACTGTAGGGATCAACAATTACATTAACAGCTGCATTTGTTAGTGTGATTTGGAGGTGGTTTGTTCATGGGGAATATATTAGAGCCAACAGTCTCGTAAATGGTACGTAATAAGTTGGGAACTATAATAAATATAGGGAGAAGAAAATTAATTAGACTATGGTTGCTAGCTGAGTTTTAAACTTTATTAGGTTTTACCCCTTATCTGCAAAATACACTGCCCTTGGTAAGTATGGTTTATGTTTTGTTTTGTCTTATTGATACTTGCAAAAAAGTTTCTAATATTTCACTTTAATTACTAGAGAATACTGTAACTGGTCATACCAATGATATCATGAAAAATTGTGCCGAGCAAAGCAAATTGGTTACACAAATGTAATAGTCATCCACTGACTCATTATACATTGCAATGATGTGTAATGTTCTGGCCAGTTTTTCGGCTCTGGCTTGTGAGAATGACTCATAAATCACATCCCCTTTATGAAGGTAATTTTAGAACTTGTAAAAGTCCAGAGAATTTTCAATTTGTGCCAGTGCAACAATGTTTGCCTAGTGCATGTATAGCGTTACGCCCACATCCTGGTGATTGGAACTGCACTTTTTTTGTGTAATTGCAGGTGAGAAAAGTAATGCACACGGTGTAAGTATTCCCAAGCACCACCGTAGCATCGCCACTTTCATTACTTTTACATTTTTCTCATAAAATGCTGCTCGGTTTATCTTCATGTATGTCTTATTTAGAGGCAACATCAAGGCTGTCTTAATGACGTGCAAGTTTTGTGTGTGAAGCTTTTTTGCACATTGCTTCGAGCATACCTCAAAAACAGTGGCATCCCTGAGATTGGTGCCTTCCAGTGTGCCACTGAGGACTTCTTGCTAAAGGGGGCATTACCTCATGCCAGCGAGGCCATGCCCCTTGTCGTAGGACATTTTGGAGGCGTGATCGCATGTCAGGCGACTCCCGGCACGGTGTCACCGCCACTCGGCGGGGGTTGCACCAAATTAGCAGGGCAGCTGTGCTATTTTGGTGCACTGCTTCGGATGGTGTCACCTGATTCGGTCCACACTGTCCCCCCCCCCAACCAGTGATGCCACTGCCTGAAAATGCACTACTCCACCAAAGTACAACATGTTTTCCAGAAATACCTTCACTCTCACTTGTTCAAGTGAGAAATACTGCAGGATGCGAGTTGACTTGGTATTGTGCAGCAGAGCCGTAACTAAACTGTTTGGCGCCCTGTGCCAGAAAGAGTATTGGCGCCCCCCTCATTTTTCAAAGGGACATAATGCACCCAAAAAAGGGGAATGTACTCATGGGGAAGAGCCAGGTAAGAGATAGGGGAGGCCAGGAGATGCTGGGGATGAAATTAGAGGAAGCTACAAGGGAGAATGATAATAAACAGAAATTTGACAGGCCAAAACTGCGCCCCCTGACCTGTGGTGCCCTGTGCGATGGCACCGGCCGCACTACCCTAGCTACGGCCCTGTTGTGCAGTGACTGTTTTAAGCTTTATAAATGATGTTCTGATGGGGAAATGTATCAAACCTAATACTGAGGACAGATTGAGAAGTTGCCCAGAGCAACCAATCCGCTCGTAGCTATCATTTTAGAGAATGAACTTGATGAATCATAGCTAGAAGGTTATTGGTTGCTATGGGAAACTTATCCACTCTCCTCTTTAGAAGTCTTGATACACTTAATTACTATGCATTGTAAATCAGATAGTGGTGGTAAAAGCTCAGGTAAAGTTATAGTAAGCAGGGAGAGTTATTGTGAGGTCATGTCATATGTTTAGGTGACAAGATTAGTTTTAGGGAGCATGTTAGGCAGATGTATATAAATAACTGGTAGTAGTAATAATAATAATAATGTAGAAGCCTTTGTTGAGCTGTCAATGGCATAATGCACTGTGCTACTTATGCTTATTACTATTTTCTCATCGGAAAGTTTATGTAGATGGTACAGGCCGTGACACCAAGGGTGACATCTAACCCTCTATAAATTGCAGAAAACCCAATTTTTTTTATAGTTTTTCCAGCAAATCTGTAGTATTGACATTACATGGTATTATCTTTGCCTCCGGCTGTCTATAGTGTCTTTCAATGGGATCACTGACAGAAAAATCTGTTTTGTACAGGAAAACAGCCCAGCACCGAGACTACAATCACATTTTTATCCCAAATATGTATGTTGTATTTTTACTAGGAATAACTCCAAAGAATCTCTTTCTTCCAACTGTAAATAGCGTCAGCCAACACCAATCCTAACATTCCACAGCTTTACTGCTCTTAAAGGTTTAAGGAACTTATGGAATCTAAAGCTATTTACTGTAAGAGAATGTGTACATGAAGGAATCCTATTATTTCCTATTATTGAGTGAATACTGCTGTTAAGTCCCCCTATGAAGTCTACTGGAAACAAAGCCAGATTAAAGGATGACAAAGCCCCAGCAAAATGGCGAAATACATAGTCTAGTATTAACCTGACATTCCAGCGCAACCCTGTTAAAAAGTTAGGTATTATTTTTTTTTTATGCATGCCCAGATACAGATCAATAAATGAAAGGCGAGATGTATGAAACCATCAAAAGATGACATTTGGAGAAGTTGCCCATAGCAACCAATCAACTTTTACATATCATTTTGTAGAATCTATTAGATAAATGACAGCTAGAAGTTGATTGGTTGCTATGGACCCATGTGACTGACTTGTGGTCATGTTACTTCCCCCCATGTATGAATAAAAATATTGATAATGTGTATTTTATCATTGTCGTCAGTCACTGTAACTATGTAGGGGAGTGATAGCATGATGGACTGATTTAGCAGTAGTTTATGCATATTATTTAGTCCAGCAATACTGTATATATCTCAGTGACAAATAGTGGCTCATTAAGACAGACTGGGCACTAAGCTTGGTGCAAGTTTAGGGCCATACATCCTCCACAATCCACTCCATACTACCAGCAGTGCATGCCCATGACTTAGACCAGCAGTGTCCATGCAAGATTATATCAGCAATGTCCAAATCATTATTATACCACAAGAGGTAGCCATGGTCATTGGCGCCTAGAGGGTGAGGCGTGTACTAACTACCCGGATCCTAGCCTGTTGGGGGGGCTAGCAGGGGCTAGCTGCTGAGACCCCTGCTTGCCCCCCTCCCCCCCAATGTGCCATGCATATTATTTTCTATATTTTTTACAGAGAGGGCATTGCATGCCTCCAAAGTTTGGCCATGCCCCTTCAGTACCCGGGCACTGTGGCTGTATGAAGTTGAGTTTATTACTTAATATGCCCAATAATAAGAGTTTTCTTACAAAACCTCTGGGGAGATGTATCAAACCTTGGAGAGAGATTAAGGAGAGAGCAATAAAGTACCACTACCAACCCATCAGCATCTAACTGTCATTTCGTTGGTACTTTATCTCTCTCCAAGCTTTGATAACTCTCCCCCTATGTTTAAGTTATTTGCTATTAACCCTTGGATGCCCTAGGACAGGGGTGGGGAACCTTTTTTCTGCCGAGGGCCATTTTGACAATTATAACATTATTTTGGGGCCCGGTGCAGGCCATGCCCCCTCTGCATTACATCACACGGGGGCGGGACCACAATCGCCAGTAATTACAGCAATGCCCGGAGCATTCTGGGGATGCTCCTGGGAGCTATAAGGGCAGTGGTCTGACAGTCTGAAGCATCCTAAGGACGCTCTGCATAGATTCTGCTGCATAGATTCTGGCTGCAGGGTGCCATTCTAGGCTCCCTACTAGCCAGATGAGGCTAGCAGAAAAAAGTTCAAAGGGCCAGACCAAATTATTCCGAGGGCCTAAAACGGCCCCCGGGCAGGAGGTTCCCCATCTCTGCCCCAGGACCATAACTCTGTGTTCCATATTATTACAAAAAAAGAGTTAATTTATCACATGGCAAACAAAGGGCCTGATTCAGAGCCGGACGCTCTGACCAGAGCGCTCGCTCTGAATCAGGGCCTCCTACCTAAACTTGGAGCGGCCTCTTGTACGCTCGCATAGCTGTGGGTTACCACCCACAGCTTATGCGAGCGTCCACGATGATGGTCGCGATGGTCAAGACCATCGGGCTTGCGACGAGACCTTGCGGTAGGGTCTCGGTGACCGCAAGCCCTGGAGTGATTTTGGCTCTATCAGAGCCAAAATCACTCCCACTGACATCACTAGTGATGTCAGTGGGGCCGGACCCAGATGGTAGGCGTTCCCATAGGAACGCCTCTGTCTGGCAGCCACGCCCCCGGAACGCCCACCAAAGGGGGCGTGCTGTCAATCAACATCGACAGCACGCCCCCTTTGGTGCGAGACCTGGAGCGACGGCTTCCCCGGGTCTCACGCATGCGCACGACGGAGCTCCCTCTGTCGTGCGCATGCGCACTAGGGCACCATCAACCCGCTTGCCAGCGCTCAGCGCTCGCGAGCGGGTCTGAATCAGGCCCAAAGTTCAACATTTTTATTATGTTTGTCTTACTTTGCACATGTCACTACTAATAATAATGTTTTGAAATGACCATGGACATGTAACTTTTACAGATATTATGCCACTAATGGAATAGTCAGTAACAGCGGCTGAATCTTAAAGATAATCTAATATATGTCATTCACTAACGAGTTAATATGGGTTAGTTACAAAGTCGCTGTCTGCTCACTTATGTACAATATTGCTGACATTCTACAAAGTTTTTTATGTCTTCCAAGAAAAAGTTTTCTTACCAAAAATATTGCTCTTAATTTCCAGCTACCCTGAATGAGAGCGTGTGGACTACAGACTGGTAGATATGACAGGAAATTAAATGAAAATCTATAATACACATTTCCTCCCTTCAAAGACTGCGCATTTTGCCTGCCTTCTAGCTATAGCTTTTGTAAATAGTTATTTTTTTTAAAGCTTATCTGGTTTTATTAAAGCGGTTCTATAACTTTTCTCCCCTCTGAGATCTTGCAATCATTCCCAGGAACGGCTTGCCATTACGCGTGGTGATAAAAGTGTAGTTCTGGCAATAAACTACTGACTGTCTTCTATACATACTTATAATTTATTAATAAAATACATGCATATTCAATTGAAGTTAAAACATTCCATAAATAAATAAAACTTTAGTTTAGGATGAACTGTAAGACTTGTCTTCTAATATAAAAGGGAAGAGATTTGTTTTTATTTTGTATTGTGTGTTTATTGAATGATTCTCCAGTTATTGTGGAACTACAAATTCTAGCATGTCCTGTTAGCTCCTGGCAGATTTTATTTCTCTGGCTGACGTTGATTGTTAAGACTTGTAGTTCACCAACAGGAGGAGAAGCACAGATTGCTTACCTCTTGTCTAGAGTATTTCAGGGGGAGGTATAATACTGCTAAAGAGGTATGAATACCTAATGATCTATACACCCTAAATGTCGCTATTTAGCTTTGTAAGTCGCACAAGAAATAATTGCTTTCCAGACTTTGATTGTGGTTCCAAAGCACAAAAAGATATTATTCACCAAAAAGCATATAGTTACACGCTGTGATCTAAATACAATTAGCGCAAACAAATTATACAATCACAAGGTATAGTCGATACATACTCATACGCTCTGGATCCAGATTTCCCGGCATCAACTATGAAACCTCCGCCAACAGAAAAGAAAGATGACTAACTATCAGATCCAGAGTGCTTGCTTATGTACCCTTACAGAGATAGGCAATACAATAGAACAAGTTGGCATGATTCTTCCTTTTGCTTCTTCTGTAACGATGCAGTCCATAGGCCAGTTTGTACAGTATGGGTTCAGCCCTCCAACGGCTCTTTGTGTGTGTTTTCCCGCCGAAGAACAAGTCTAAACGGGCTATTAAACATACATTACAGAGTACATTTGCAGCCACATGTTGCGAACTCCCTGCCGATGGAACCGGAGATCTGCAAATAGACAGTGGTTTATCATGTACTAAACCTTAGATCTTAAATACAGTCGCTTCATAACATAATTAATAATGAATAAAACCTTGAATATTACCCTTTATGCTAGGGAACCTTTCTGTGTAAGTGTGCAATGCGTAAGTGTGGGATATTAAGAAAAGACGCTAGTTAGCGTTGTGCGTCTACGTGTTTGTGGAGTACACCGTGGTACGTGTTTTGCAGGGTTGTTCCTATTATGGGTATTAATAAATGGGTGTATAGTTTTAGTAAGGACTTTTAATAGTGTTCTATTGCATGGGAAACGCACTTGTTGCCATTCGCAAAATATCATCGTGTAGATTTTGACTTTAACAGATTCTGTCTCAGCCAATCATCCGGCTTCGACAGAGGACAGGTGAACAAGCTGGTTATAGTAACCAATCAGCTTGTAGTTGTCATTTTATAGAATGTTTTAGATAAATGATAACTAGAAGCTGATTGGTCGCTATAGGCAACTTCTCCAATTGTCCTTTTTAGATAGTTTGACACATCCGTGTTTCTAATAGAGTAGCATGCCACTGTCAAGTGTTTAAAGAGACGGTAATCCTTTTTTATTTTAAAACAGGTACTTGAAATGAGGACTCCAGACAGGCAGGTACTCGGTAAAGCAGCGTCTTTTTAATGGTAGCAGATACTGCAACTTAGCATACGTGAGATTTAGGGCTGCACACATACAGGCAGATAACATAAAAATAAACAAGCAAACATAAAAGTCTAAGCACTCCTTGTGCTAATCAGTCAGCAGTGTCTTGCAGCCGCAATTTGGGTATGCTCCCCCAGCATGGCCCTTGAACCCTCCAGGTCCTGGCACCCTAATGCTAACCACAACTCCCAGCCTGTCGTCTGGCCAGAAAACCTAGGATTCCAAACTGAGCAGTGTCGATGTGCCAGAATCTCCGGTTAGCTAGGAACTCTGGTAAGCTGGGCACACTGAGCAGGGTCGATGTTCCAGAATCTCCGGTAAGCTGGGCACAATGAGCAGTATCGATGTGCCAGAATATCCGGTTAACTAGGAGCTCTGTTAAACTGGGCACACTGAGCAGTGTCGATGTGCCGATATCTCCTGTCAGCTAGTACGCTGGACGTAAACACTGCATGTGCGAAAGCACCATCTGGTGTATATAAACTGGATGGTCCAATTGGCTATAATGTGACAGAGTCCCTCAAGTAAACTGAAAAGTGGGTGTCCAATCCACAGTAGATAACCGGAAACGTACTAACACACGTTTCATTACCATTTGACAAAATCTGATGATAATGAAATGCGTTAGTTGTTTCCTGTTACCTACAGTTGAACGGCACTTGCTTTTCAAGGCCTCAAGCTTCCACTACTCTCCCTCATACAAAGGTAACTCCAAGGGTCCTGACTCGAATCTACAACACTCCAGTGACATGACACGGCTTACTGTACTTTTCTGTCCGTTTATGTGTTTGATCTCATCTTCTTTTGTCTATACATCTATAGCTCGGCACTGAATTGTAGAAACATAAAATGTACTTTGCTTGTCTGTAGGCGACACAGATGTTAATAGTTAGGTGCACTTTCAGTGTCTGGTGCAAACATAAATATATCTAAAAGTTTAGCCTTATGGGCCTCTTAGTTAGACGAGCCAAAGGGTTATAGTCTGAGAAAACATGAAGGAATGTCAAAATGCTGAACAGGGGGCAAGACGAGAGCACCAGTCTGAAAAGGTACAGTCATAACTGGGAATGATGGAGTCACAGAACAATTTCTTTAGCAGAATTCAGAACTGAGACAAAGAAGCATAAGTTCAAAGTAGAAGAGCTTCAGTGACAGATTGTTTAATAACCATTACTTAATATTGCCAAAGCTATGTAACCCAAATTACCCATAGATGTCTAATAGTCCTAGAGATTTTGTAACTCCATGAAGCACAGGCTGAGTGATTCTATTGATTAACAATGAGATTATATCACGAATATATATGTATTATTTTTATTAGCCCTAGTATAAAGATGAGATAACATTTGAAACTGTTAAGTGGAATATTTAGACATAATATTTAGAAAGTTGCGATGGCGAAATGCAGCCTGAAGTGTCCCTATTTCTGTCCCGACCAAACTACGCAGCAGAATTAATTGATCATCATCGTCCCAGCTCTTTTCATAGACTAATAGACTACAAATGTAGCAAATGCAAAGCTACAAATACAGAGTCTTATTCAGAGCCAGCCACAGGTGTACATGGAGACTTTTTTTATTTGTCTTGCAATTTATTTAATCTGCGCATGCCCGTCTTTTCACAGTCCATAGGATTATTTATGAAGCGTCAGGTGGTAAAACCCAGTAGCTTCTGATCGTATTTATGCCCGATAATTAATAGGGCACTGCTTTTACTAGCAAGACACGGATAGTGAAAGCATTACCCTTTTTTAATATCGAGCATAAATCCCCATGTCTCTTTGTCTGACTTGTGACTCTCTACAACTAGGGAGCTGAGGCTGGAGCTGGAATGCGGATGTAATTGCAGCAAGTGGGTGTGAATCTGTCTGCAGTGGGTTTCACGACAAAAGCACAGTGAGGGCGTGTTCTGGTCAGGGCTGTCTTAACAGCATTGTAGGCCCTTGGCAAAGCGATTCGCTGGGGCCCCTACCCACCCACTCACGGGAATAAATATGTAAATGGTCAATAACAATTAAACCTTTAGATTTATTGGTACTTTCAACAAAATCAATGTTTAAACATGAAAAAACGTGATGTAAAGTGAGGATTACAGACTCCACCTCTCTCCTTTCTTCTCTAGCTCACAGTGCAGTTCCAGCTCTGCAGTGCCCCATGTGCCCCCTCTCCCTTAATCCAGCTCTGTGGCTGCAGAATGGGAGGCAGGCAGAGAATGCATCTGGGGTGCATCTTTCTCTGCCTGCCTCTTAGACGTCTGCCTTATGCACAGAGCAAGCAGCAGCACATGTAGATGCCTCCTGGCTCAGCTTGTTCCTGCCCGAAGGCCCCTAGAATTGTGGAGCCCAGGGCAGCTGCCCAGTGTCTCCGTACGGTAAGATGGCCTTGATTCCGGGCGTGTAGTCTCAAGTTAATACAAAGATGGCCACCGGAAAGTCTCAAATGCAGCTTCCTAAAGTGGTCTGACTTGCATATGCTCTGACCCTGGTGTAAGTGTATAGTTGATAGTGTTGACTATGAAGCTGCTAATGATGACGGTGTCCGATTGGTCACAAATACGAGAAACACGCCCATTTATTCAAATTCATGAAAAGCAGCAGTGCATAAAAAGACACTTTACAGTAAGGAAATCTTGTTTTTTTTTTAGACTAAAGACAGATTCATAAACAGTTGGGGAAGGAGAAGCCTGCACAAATATTTATATGTGTTGAAATAAAAAAAATAAAAAACTTATATTTGAGTCTGCTTTGCGGAGCAATTCAGATGTGCCAAGCCGCTTGGTACTTATCAGCTTCACTGCTCAACCATTCATTTCAATACATTTACATTGTGTGCTCTGATTTTTAGTAATTTCTGTACTGTCCATGAAGTCACGCCTCCAGTCGCAATCCAGTCTCATCTGAGCCAGGTGACAAGGAAAGGGAGTCACAGCCAAGGGGAGCTAGTTGCTGCCTGATATATGCAGATGTGAATGACTATGAATAGGATGCAGAGATAACGATTTTTTAAAAAAGTTGCAAGAATGGGAGAGATCAAGGAAAATGTTGCGCTAAAATTACCTACTGAAATTAATTTAGAAGTTTATAGCAATATTTGGGCTGATTCAGAGTCGCACTAAGCTGCAAACGTTTGAATAACGGAGGGCTCGAATGAGCTAGTAGTGACTTAAACCAGGAGGCTGGGCTTTGGCCAGGGATGGTGATCATGGGGTTTGCTGCCAACCTATTAAATCCTTAATGGGAGGAGTAGGGAAAGAGCTTATTTAAGGCCAGGCTTACAAGCTTGTGGCCTCTTTCCTGGGGACATTTGGTCAGGTACTGTGTGCACAGTGAAACATACACCTATACTCTTACTCTTCATACCTCCTTTATTCTTTATTTCTCCTTTAATTCTCTCTCTGTCCCTCTCTTCTCTATCTTCTTCTGTCTGTTATTCTATCTCTGTGTCCCCCGCGCCTGAGTCAGCTTCCCTGTATTAGCGCCTGCACCATGGACCGCCCGTGCCGCTCTGCACCTCCCCCCGCCCGTTTCTTAACAGTCCCAGCAGCTGCTGGTGTGGACCCCGGTGTAGTGCCTCAGGGCCTGTCTTCATTGATCAGCCCTGCAGCTGCTCCCGCCAGAGGTCGTGCGTTGCGGGGCTCACAGCGACGCGCCCCGAGTGTGCGCGTCGCATGGCACCGGACCCGGTGCTCTACTAACGTGGCTGCCTCATCGTCTGCCTCTGGGCGTGCTGCTGGCAGTCCCGCGGCTGTGGCGCAGAGGACACTACCTCTCCTGTGAGTGGCCGCCATTTTAGGTCCCAGCGGGGGGCGGGGCTTGGGGTTGTTGTGAATGTAGCCCCTCCTATGCTGCCAGGGGCTGCATCTATGCTTGCTGGGCCCCCTATGTCTGCCACTGTCCCTGGCCCACTGCCTCCTGTAGCTGGTATGGCTGCTCCCTTTCCCCTGCTGTTAGTTGGCCAAAATGTGTCCCCAGCCTTTGACCCCACTGCTATAATGGGGCTTTTCGTTAAAATGGCCACTACCTTGGCCCACATGTTTGTGGATATTCTGCCTCCTACTGCGCAAGCAGCGTCAAGCACCCCGCTCACTCCCCCGGCTGCTGCCTCCACGTCACAAGCTGCGCTGATGCAAACAAATGACACTACAGCTGTCCGCACGTCTGACAACATTTCGGTGGTGGGTCTGCCTGGTGGGCCTCTTGCCGTTGGGGCCCCACAACCTGCCCTGGCCCCGGATGGCCTTTTTCCATCTTTTGCAGGTTCCGATGATCCCTCATGGGATGCTGGTGATGAGGCGGCTTCTGGTGCTCATCAATCCGGTAGCCACGGTGATTCCCCAGCAGAGGCGGTTGGTGAGTCTTCGTCTACTTCTTATTCTACGTTTAGCGATGACAGTTATTCCACCTCTGACAACTCCAGTGACACTAGCCCCTCCCAGAAAGCTCGCAAGGCATGCAAGCATTCAGCTGTTTGCTAGGATTGAGACCTACCGGCGCTAGCGTAGGCCTCAATGTAATCGCCACGCCCCACAGTGCTGAAGCAGGGGTAGTTCGTTGCACGAACACCACGGTCCTGAGGGGCCTTCGCCCTAGCGTTAAAGACAAAATACGGAAGGGACGTTATGTGGATGTAATCTCCCTTACAGATAACATGCGTAAGGAATTGCGAGCCGCTAAGCGCAAAGGCGGTATTGGTTTGGAGGCTTTCCAAACTTATTCTAATTGGAAGGCTGGGATATTTGTCTTCTCGGCCTGCTATTTGGAAACTTGCCCCGCAGAGCACCCCAATATCATTCGGTACTTTCACCTTATTCATAGTATGCAAAGGTCCGGCCGAGGGGTTACATGGCGTGTTTACGACGAAGAATTTAGTCGTAAGCAGGACAGGCTCCCCATTATTGATTTTGGGTGCAAGGATGTTGAAGTTTGGCTCGATGTCACTCAGGGACCCATATTTTCCCTGGCTGCGGTTAGCAAGCGAAGAAAAGTAGGCGCTAGCCGGCCGGGCCTTTCCAACAGTAGTAAGGGTAAGTGCTTTGCATTTAACTCAACTCAGTGTTCGTTTGGCCAGCGGTGTCGTTTTCGCCACCTCTGTAGCAAATGCGGCGATGCCCACCCAGCTTCTGGCTGCTCGAAACCTGTTGCTTCCCCAGCCCCCAGAAAGCCTGCTGGCCCCGGGCCTGCTAGTTAAAGCTTTTTCCCCTGTTAACCTAGATGCCATGGCCAAATGGCTCACATGGTACGCTGGCACAGTTGCGACGCAGTTTTTGAGTGATGGTTTTAAGTTTGGTTTTCGTTTGCCGATAGCTTCCGTCATGCCTGCGGGTTCGCCACGGAACATTTGATCGGCAATTGAGCTGCCGCACATCGTTAGGGACAAAGGTCCTCATTCAGACCCGGTCGCAAGCGCTGAGTGCTTGCAACTGGGTTTATGTTGAGGCCGTGCGCCAGGGCAAGCCCCGGAGCGAGAGAGAAACTCTCTCGCTCCGGAGCTCACTACAAAAGGGCCGTCTGTCGATGTTGACCGACAGCTCGGCCCGTTTTGTAAGCGTGGCGGGGGGGGGGTTGTTCCACAAACCTTAAGGAACACCTGCCGTTTTGTGGGCGGCCACACTGACATCAGCAGTGATGTCAGTGGGGAGCTTCTTGCTCGATCAGAGCAGGAAGCTCCCTGGGGCTTGCGGTTGCCGAGACCCTACCTTAGGGTCTCGTCGCAAGCCCCGATGGTCAATACCATCGCGACCATCAACCTAGTCGGTCGCTAAAGCTGTGGGTGGTAACCCACAGCTTACTTAGCGACCAGGAGGCCGCACTTAAAAATACAAGCGGCCGTCCTAATTCAGAACGAGCGCTCGCTTCTTGCGAGCGCCTCTGAATGAGGGCCAAAGTCCTTAAGGAGGTGCGGCTCAGTCGCATCATTGGTCCTTTTGTCGAGCCACCAATAGCAGACTTGGTATTGTCCCCCGTCGGAGTGGTCCCTAAGAAGACGTCGGGTGCTTTTAGGCTCATTCAGCATCTGTCTTGTCCATCTGGCCGTTCAGTTAATGATGCCATTCCGCAGGAGCTTTGCTCGATGTCTTATCAGTCTTTTGATGAGGCGCTTGAACTAGTCAAGGCTCACGGATCCGGCACGTTGATGGGTAAGGTGGATGTTGAATCGGCTTTTCACTTGTTGCTCCTGCACCCGGAGTCGTTCAGGTACATGGGTTTTCGCTTGGACGACGGATACTACATAGACAAGTGCTTGCCTATGGGGTGTTCCATGTCCTGTGTTTATTTCTAAAGGTTCAGCACCTTTCTGCATTAGTGCGTAGAGGCTGGTACTGGGGGCATAGCATAGCCCATTACCTGGATAACTTTTTGTGCATCGGCCCTGCTGATTCCCCACGTTGCCGGGTTTTGTTAGAGTCCATTCAGGCCCTTTTTTCCTTTTTTTGGAGTTCTGATTGCCAGCGATAAAACCTTGGGCCCCGTCTCCCGGCTGTCCTATTTGGGTATCGAAATCGATACCTCGGATGGCTGCTTCAGACTTCCAGCAGAGAAAATTCTCAAATGAAAACATGCCATTTAGGATTGCCTGGCTGCGGGTATGGTGACACTGCGGCAAGCGCAATCCCTCCTGGGTTTGCTCAATTTCTCATGCCGGGTGATCCCCATGGGTAGGGTATTTTCCAGGAAGCTACAGCGAGCCATCGCAGGTGTTCGCAGGGCAACCATTTTATTCGGCTATCTGCTGAAATAAAAAGGGATCTAGCTATTTGGCTGTCTTTTTTAAGCTGACTTTAATGGTGTTCTCTTGTGGTTACCCCCTCCGGTCCCCAGCTATCAGTTACAGTTGTTCACTGATGCGGCCGGCTCGTCGGGCTTTGGGTGTTACCTCCGAGGGTCATGGTGCACTGCCCCCTTGCCGACGGAGTGGTTTTCCAGGGGTTTAACTAAAGACCTGCTCTTCCTGGAATTGTTTCCCATTATGGTGGCGCTGGAACTGTGGGCTCCTGAGTTGCGCGATAGGAGTATTGTTTTTAGATGCAACAACCTAGGTGTTGCGCACGCTGTTAATGGACAGCGCGCCTCTTCCTTGCCGGCTTTACGCTGGCTTGCACAGTTAGTGCTGCGTTGCTTACAATTTAACATCTTGTTCAAGGCAATTCACATTCCGGGCTCGGACAATAAAATTGCTGACGAGCTCTCCCGTTTTCAGTGGGACAGGTTTAGGTCACTTGCTCAGGCTTGTTTAGTTGGTGAGCCTTGCCCCCCCTATGTTTGGCAGGTCATCGAGCCGGCATGGAGGGCCTAGCCGAGCAATCCCTTGATCCGGGTATGTTGCGGTCCTATCAGAAGGCTTGGTCCGAATGGGAAAGCTATCTCCATCACCGCGGACGCAGAGTTGAGAGCACGCATTGCTCAATGCTTTCTTTGGTTTGGAGTCTTTATGTCTCTGGTCGGTCCCAGTTTCTCCTATGTCCCGTTCGGACGTCAGTATTGGGGAGGGGGCTGTGTTACGCAAAATACGGCGTTCTAAAACTGATCAAATGGCTCGCGGTCGTTGGGTCTCCCTAATGGCTTGCAAAGATGACCGTGTTCGCCCAGTACATCTGGCAAAACTTTACATGGCATTGCGGCCTGTAGTTGGTGGCGCACAGTTGCTTCATGCTGATGGTTCGCCTCTTACCAAATATCAGTTCCAATTCATTTTTAGACGCTGTTTGCTTCATATTGGCCTCTCCCCAGGGGATTTCGGTACCCATTCTTTTAGAATTGGCGCAGCTACTTCTGCCGCCGCGGCTGGCTTGTTGCTTCCGCAGATCATGTCTCTGGGGCGTTGCAAATCGGCTTGCCATAAGCGTTATGTTAGGCCAGTGGCCACTGGCTGAAACTACTGTTGCGTTTTTCTTGATGTTTATCTGCCTATGTGTCATGTGTTTGTTCATTTTGTTCTTCTTGTTCTATCTGTGTGTAGTTTGTCTTGTTATGTCTCCCCTGTCCATCCTACTCGGGTAATACTTGCCACTTGTAGCTTGTAACAAGTGGTGGTCTTGAGGGATTTTATTTTACCTGACTAGACGGACTAATTCGGCCAAATGTACAGAACCTCAGCAGGTTTTTGGTTTACCTCTCGCCGAGTTGTTCCCGTTTTTTCCTTTCTCCACCCAACACCCCCTACCCTCCCTGATTTTTCCTTATCATTCTCTACTGTTGTCCAAGCTAATTTAGATTAAAAACTTAAAATAAAAATTTGTTTGTTCAATGTTTCATGACGCAGCTAAACTTACACTGGATATAAAATATATCTTACTTAACTTTAATTTTATAGTTTAAAGTTTGTTATTTTTGATTAAGTCTATTCAAGCTAAACATTAATTACTGCTTAGTTTAGAATTTAGTTATATTCAGTTTCCCATGGCTGCTAAAAATTTTGTTTTACGCTCCTGTCTGTTACTTTCCTGTTAATTAATATTTCTTGAATCACAAATTTTTCTTTTACATTCCTTCCCCGGTTTGACATGTTAGGGATGTCTGGATTGTTGGTCACTCATTTGTGTTTTGGGCAGCTAAGTCCACCTATGCCAAGGACCAGCTGTTATGGCCTGTGTCTGCGAGGATTCACTGGCTAGGTTTTAGGGGTCTCCATTGGGAGTTCCTCAAGCCCAGATTGGTAGCTGCAGCACGGCAATTTGGTGTTCCCAAAGTGCTGGTAATACATCTCGGTGGGAACGATATTGGTTCCAGGATTGCCCTTGGTTAACGCCTTAACATTGTGTCAGACCTCCTCCTCATTATGGGCTCTTGGCCTTTCTGTACTGTTATGTGGTCTTGCATTACCCCTAGGCAACAATGGTGTGGCGCGCGTTCTCCTACGGCTTTGGACGAGGTTCGTAAAAAGATCAATGCTGCAGTGACAAAATTTATGCTGGTTCAGAGAGGTTTTGTAATTACACATCCTTAATACGGTACCGTGATAAGCATTTCTATAGGCCTGATGGGGTGCATTTGACGGATGCTGGTTTGGTCTTGTTTGTGGGAAGTTTGTTTGCTAGCATAGGTCAGGTGGTTTCGTGTGTATGGTGACGGGCTGCAATTCTCTGAGGTAAAACTTTGCATTGGCGGGAAGTATGGCTTATCATCAGCCCGGGTGTAGTGTGTTTGCATTGGGTGTGCTCACCTTCTATTAAGTGTGGAGAAGTACTGTACCACCTCTACGGGGGCAGTACAGCCATCTAAGGATGGTATTGTGTATGGTAGAAGGACTATGCTTAATACCCAAGTGCAGGGTTTGACATCCACAGGGCGGAATCCGCCCGCAATGCTGTGTTTTGTTGTTGAGTATGCATTGTTGGGCTGCTGTGTGTAAGTGCTGTCCTTCCAGCCACAATACAATATTTAAATAATTAAATTAATTTTCTTAAATAAATAGCTGACCTGTTTTAAAATCCATTACTGTCTCCGTGTGTTTATTCTTAGATAAGTTTGAAGTGTTTATATTGATATGGTATAATGATAACACACACTGGGCACACCTCAGCCGTTACTAGGTTTATAGTGTCTTTTACCGTAGTATCAGCCCCTCCCCTGGGGCACAAGTGTGCGTCTGGCCGTGCAAGGACTGAGACACCCACTGTGATAGTTGTTAGACGCTGTAATACCGGTTGCTTCGTCTGTATGTCCATCAGACGTACCATCAGAGTGTCACAGTTGGTGTCTGCGAGTTACCTGTATCACGTGATGAACTGGAATCACTGGAGGCCGGCTGGACTGGAACCATGGGTAACATGAATAGCTCTTTTATTAGAAGAAGTGGGTAGCAGTGAGAACTGCCTTTGGTGATGAGTGACTGGAATTGGAAACTTGAGACGTAGGAATGAGACCAGAAGGGACTTGGAGGGACCGGACTGGGACCGGCGGGTAAGCTGACTGAGCTGGTCGGGTTACTAGTAGATGGGCTTGCAGACGGATGGTAGCGTAGAAGCTACTTGTTGTGGCTTGGGAGGCCGTGGGTAGACGTTGGTAGCTGGGTGGCTACGTGGAGCGGCTGGAAAGCCGTGGGTAGACACTGGTAGCTGGGTGGCTACGTGGAGTGGCTGGATAGCCGTGGGTAGATGCTGGTAGCTGGGTGGCTACTTGGAACGGCTTGGAAGCCGTTGGTGAGAGATGGTAGCGTGGAAGTTACTTGGTGCAGCCTGGGAGCCGTGTGGAGAAGCTGGTAGCGTGGAAGCTACTTGGAGCGGCCTGGGAGCCGTTGGTGAGAGATAGTAGCGTGGAAGCTACTTGGTGCGGCCTTGGAGCCGTGTGGAGAAGCTGGTAGCGAGGATAGCTGAGCGCAGCAGGCTTACGGATAGCACTGGTCTAGGAACCAGCAGGAGCTTGGGACATACTGGTACACAGAGGTACAGCTATAGCACAAGTAGTACACCACGGAACGTAACTAGATGTTCAAGCACTGAGTGCTATTAGAGGTGGATCTATATACCTAGAGTCCGGCAGCGATTGGTGGATACAGACAGGTGGTCTGGCAGTAGCATTCAGAGTGGAGCAAGGCACAACATGCAGAGGGAGTAATCATCTCTGCAGCCCTTGAGAATCAGGACCACACCTGTGATTCCAATTAAGACTAGCAATGCTCACAGACAGAGCAGGGTCCAGGTGTTTAATCAGTGTGGGGGGAGAGCAGTCTGCACACACAGAGATGTTACAGCCAGCATGATTCAGCCAGAGCAGATGTCCCAGGAGAATTACAAACACAGATCCATGGAGCAGCTGGCAGAGGTTAGTCACAAAAGGTAAAAACTAGCCAGGATCGTAACACAGAGCTTGCACCACCAACGGGCTAGGTGCAGGTCATCCAACATCAGTGCAGTAGAAAAAGCTTGCTCAACTCTGTGACCAGTGCGGGAGACATAGAAGGGGGCCCATCTAGAGAAAGGTATCACCAATAGGTCCTGTGGCGCTATAAAGTCCACAAAAACTTGATAATCTTCTTAATCAGACAATGAGTCCACTTGACTTTTCTCTATAGAAAATAAAAAAACAAACCACTCCCTCCGTCGTGCTCATGCGCATTTGGGTACCATCGACCTGCTTGCGAGCGTCCTGCGCTCGCGAGCGGGTCTGAATGAGACCCTTAGTCCTTTCATACATCCCGGCCATAGTGTGATGTTATACACATCCATGGTCTGATAACCAAATACTGGCTTTCCTACCAAATGTGGTGGTCTACATTAACAGTAGTATTTTGGGTGCATTTTTGGGAGTGCAGTGTGACACTACTACACTGAAGGGTCCTATTGGCTATTTATTTAAGCACATGTGTTAGATCCACAATATTATTTATAGAATTAGGCCCATTATGTTCTC
Source organism: Taudactylus pleione (assembly GCA_031769625.1). Taxonomy (NCBI): domain Eukaryota; kingdom Metazoa; phylum Chordata; class Amphibia; order Anura; family Myobatrachidae; genus Taudactylus; species Taudactylus pleione. The sequence continues at coordinate 15,873,012 of JAUIMM010000312.1, read as the reverse complement.
ATGAAAGGTTTGTGGTGAAAGCTGTAGTGCACAGGTTCCCAAACTGTGCACCGTGGCACCTTGGGGTGCCTCGGGATACTTGCAGGGGTGCCTCAGGTTGGTGGTTCAGCACCAAATCAATTTTATTTATGGCCAATGTACCATAAAATATGTCTACAGACAGAAGTTCAAACCTCTCCACCACCACATAACTGAACCTAAGGATGACAGCTAAGCACAATTTACTTCACTTTACTACTTTACTTATTTTTTTGTCTGAATTTCTCAATAACAAACTTAAGCTTAGAGGTGCCATGAAAACAATGCTGATACTCTAGGGCGCGGTGATTTATAAAAGTTTGGGAACCAGTGCTGTAGTGGAATAATATGATTTGAGAAACTGAAAAAACTTCACAACCTGGCCACATACTGTATACTGAGATAGTTACAATGTATCAAGCCATGGAGAGATATTAGGGGTATTCAATATGAAACGTTGACTTCACTGTCGAAGTTAACGTTTCATATCGGAGTTTTTACCTGCGTTAAAGTATCGGGCGCGCTCCCGCTTATACCCATATTCAATATAAAATTAACGAAAACGGGAAACTCCGAAGTTGGATTTGCGTAAAGTTACGAATTTTTCCTTAAAAAAATTGTAAGATCCCCCTAAAGTTGTAAAAACATGGGGGATCACTATGGGTACCCCCGTTTTAGCCTTTAATTGAAAGTCCGGGATTTAAATAGCCGCAGCAGGTGTTTTTTTCCCGACATTGAAGAAGTGATGCAGAAGAGCACTTAGGTTATTTTTTTTGTTTTTTTAAGTGGTCCCATCAAATTTGGGGTACATGAAAATGGGTACTAGCATATTTTGATGTCCCTAAAGTACGTTTTTAAAAATTCTGCATTTGCGCACCTGCAGCTATAAATCTATTCTAGAAAACATCTGCCGCATACTTGCAGAATAGCCCTGAACCTATTTCCCTATTGTTAATCATTTTTTTCCCATTTTTTTTTTTCACCCCAATTTTTAAATAAATTTTTTGGGGTGTTCCTATTTTTTTAAAACTTTTTTTGACACAGTCCTTTTTTAAATGTCATTCCCAGGGGTGCAGGCTATTTTTTTTTAAGCCTGCACCCCTAAACCCCAATTCTGCACTTTTTTTCGACACCTATTCAATGGTGAAAAGTTATCCCCGTTTTTTATCAAAGACTTTTCAAAACTGCGATAAGTCTTTGAAATTGAATACGGTGTAAAAGTCAAACCTGCGATAATGACGTCAAAAGTGCGATATTAAAGCAAAACTATGTTATCGCTCCCATATTGAATACCCCTATTAAAGTGGAGTAGTTGCCCAAAACAACCAATCAGCTTCTAATGCTGGGAACACATTAGACGATTTTAAATGATTTGGCCAATTCCAACGGATCGGAACGACAGAGCGTTCTAAGTGCCCGATTCAGACCTGCTCGCGAGCGCATAGCGCTCGCAAGGGGGTCGATGTTCTCCCACTGCGCATGCGCTGCCGCCGGTGTGCACATGTGCAAGCCCCAGCAAGCGACGGCAGCTCCGGGGCTCACTACAAGGCGGGGCGGCTGTCGATTTTGATTGACAGCTCGCCCCATTTTGTAGGTGGGGAGGGAGGGGGGGTGGCTGCACAGGAATGCCTGCCATTTGTGGGCAGCCCTACTGACATCACTCGTGATGTCAGTAGTGGACTTCCTGCTCTATCAGAGCAGGAAGTCCACTCGGGCTTGCGGGAGCCGAGACCCTCCCGCAGGGTCTCGACGCAAGCCCGATGGTCGCGACAATCGCAACCATCACCAGGCCGCTCGCACTAGCTGTAGGTGGTCACCCACAGCTTTGCAAGCAGCCTGGAGGCCAAAAAATAAATAAATGCCCTGATTCAGAGCGAGCGCTCGCAAACAGCGAGCGCCTCTGAATCAGGCCCTAGATCGTTTAGTGTGTATCCACTATGTCAGCTGTGTTATGCTCCAGACATTTAAAACCACTTTATCATCTCTGCTGTATTTGTCCTGGCTAGTGCTCACGCTGTGATCGCACATCACTCCTAAATGACACAGAAGTCCGCCCGCACTGCACATCGCTCACAGCGGGCTATTAGGTCTGTCTGTGCTGTTCCTGCTCAGTTCTCTCAGTCTTCTGTGTCTGGACATGGAAGTGGCTCTCCGCAGCGCTCTGCACTCAGTGTGTCTATAAAGTATGCTAGTACTCAGGCTGCACACCAGAGTTCCCTCAAAAACCTCAGTATGGGCGTTTCTCCCAGACCATCTGATCGCAATATTAAATCCCTGAACGCTCAGCCCTATAAATTCCACTTCCTGACTGGCCCAAATTGCCAGTACAACATCGCTTCTGCTGAAGTTACAGCTCTGTGCTGAGCTCCCAGGTACTTTGTATCTGTACGGTCCCAGTCCGTCTAAATCCAGTTCCAGTCTCAATCTACCTGAGCGTTCCAGTCTGGTCTTACAAGAGACTTGCTCCTAATTACATCATCAGCACTAATCTAAATCAAAGGTCCCAATTTGATATCTACATCATCAGTTACAGTCCAACACCTACAACATCAGTTCCAATCCGATATCTACAACATCGGTTCCAGTTCAACATTTACATCATCGGTTCCAGTCCAATACCTACATCTTCAGTTTCCGTTCAATATCTACAACATCGGTTCCAATCTGATAGCTACATCATCGGTTCCAATCTGATAGCTACATCATCGGTTCCAATTCAATATCTACTTCATCAGTTCCAGTCCAATATCTACTACTGTTTCATCTTAATAAAAGTTATCGTATAACTATTCCCGCCTTCGGGCTAACCATTACCAGCAGTACCACTGCCCTTCTCTCAACACATGAGGAAGAGCTCTTCAGTTTCCGCTTCAGCCTTCCACCCTTACCCAAGCCAATCCCAACCCTCAGGCATGCCAGGCTGTTGTGCACTCCCATTTGGTCATCAGCTGCATTGTCAGGTTGCCCATACATGCAGCTCAACCTGACAATGCGGCTAACGACCCCATGCAGCGGGATGTGGCGGGCGCCGATATATCGGGCAGTTGGGCACCAGATCATCTAGTGTGTACTGGCCTCCAGATATGTCGGCCCATCAGCAGGCAGTGGTCGCCAGTCATATGGGCACACGTCGTCTAATGTGTACCCAGCTTAACTGTCATTTCAAAGACTGTTCTATATAAATGACAGTAAGAAACTGGTTGCTTTGGGCAACTTCTACACTTAATCTCTCTCCAAGGCTTGATACATCTCTACAATATTCTGACAGGAGAACATTCAGATTATTAATCAATTAAACGCATTTTTAAAGATCTGATTTATTGTTCCTTGATAAATTGGTTTAATTTATATTTGGACAATAAAAATGCCACACATATAAGACAATGCAGACACAGTATTTTTATGATTTGGTATAATTGTAGCTTAGTTTTGGTATCTGGAAGAAAAAAAGTTCACGCAATTTAATATATGAACCGTGGAAGCAATGCTTAGCAATATGTGTATAATGTAACATAATATTCTGGCATATCTGACAATACTTCCGTTTGGCCATAACAGATGGAACTTTCTCGACTACTCTTTCTACATCTGCCTGTGAAAAAGGTCTGTATTAAGCCCTAAAAATAGAGCATTTCCATACTTAAGAAGCCTCCATTCTGGCGATAGCTATTGCCGGGTATTCCGGGTGATAGCTATTGCTGGCTGCCTAAATTCAATAGGGGTAGGCAATTAACAATAGAATATTTTCTATTGCTGTAGTAAGTGGTGATAAAAACATCTTTACTATCACCACAAAATGACAAATAGACCCCTCTATCCGTTTTATGCACTGCCGAGCAACTCCTAGCATTGTATCCCCAGTAAAGGCAATGGCGCTGATTCCAACATTTGTACTGCTTAAGTTTGAGAACAGAGGGCCTGATTCAGACCCGGTCGCAAGGCTGCGTTCACACGCAGCTGTCCGCAGCCAAAGTATGCAAATCCCGCGATCGCTAGCAAGACATCAGCACGCCCACTATGTTTTGCTGTGTGATCGCGGTATGAAATTAGACGCCCACCAGCCTGACACAAGATGCCCACTTTCCCTTAGTAACATACGTCATGTCCAGGAAGTTTATGAAACAATCGGTAACATCGGCTTACATCGGACCCATACGCACCACTTGTGGCTGACCTTACCCTACCGCAAGCACTGCGAGTGCTGCTGTGTGTAATTCAGCCATGTGACGTGTATGCTGACAATGCGTCTTAATTATGCACGCCCCAGAAATGGCGTTCAGGTGCACAGACACGCCTGCGTTTGCAACACCAAACCCCCGTTACCATCAACCACCCCCTGTCACCACCCACAAATGGCGCGTACTGTCACTCATGCTTGTAGTGCGTCTGTGTACTGGGTGCGAACACTTCCCGATCGCATGGACTGGACCGCGAACGCGCACTGCATCTTGTACGCATGCGCAGATTGCAAACATCGGCAGGCTGCGTGAGTACGCAGCCTTGCGACCGGGTCTGAATCAGGCCCTATGGTCAACATCTTATACTATTTGTACATGACTGCTAAAACCTCTGTTTTCAACTATCCATACGTAAGAGGAACATCTCTGAAGAATAACAGCTGAGCTACAGTAAAGTGAGCTGTGTTATTGTGGAGGAAGGAAAAATGTTACTAATTTCCGTCTATATCCCATTCCCATTTATACTGCAAAGAGAAAAGGATACATTTGTCCTTTGGAGTAAAAGTTGCTGTTTCTTATTACTCAAATGCCAATTCCCTTACTCATGTGAGTACACTGGCGCCTGAGAACATTCATTGAATAAAACAGATTGTCTTTTAAATGTATTCCATTCCCCAGTAATGCTAAAAAGCTGCACTTATGCAGTATGCAGGGACATCTGGTTTTCACTTCACATGTTTACATTATATTTCTAATTCCCTGGTTTGCCACATTTCCCACTTTCCTGTTTTCAGCTTCACTTGCTCAGTGTGTTGATATCAGTTATTATGGCAGGTCCAAGCACATTATATACTTGCAATGCAGGAATCCGCAGCCAACACCTCATTTACAGTAGTTCACGAGAGCGGGTTGCTGTGTAGTGACTTTCATCTGTCTTTGGCTGGAAGAGAGATTTGCAGACCAAATGCAAGAATATGGGTTAAGTAAAAGTGTATCTTAGTGTCTGTGATGTGCATTATTACAGAATGTGAGCTACATGTACAGGGAAATGTACAACCATGTCATTGTTTTTGGAAATAATACAGTGCTCCAAATTAGTTCAGTATGGAAAGATGAGTTACAATCTTCTCAAACTCAACATTAATGCACCATAAAAAACATCAGTGTAAACTATATCAATTTTCACCATTAGTTTTCAATGTAAGCATATACAGAATAAATAAATTCTATGTACTAAGGGCCTGATTCAGAGCTGATCGCTATTAGCGCTCGCTCGTTCAGAAAAAGGGGGTGGCTATTCAAATGAACCATTCGCTCCTTGCGGTCTGTTGCCGCCTCCATGTCTGAACGAACGAACAAAACATGCGGTCGTTTATTTGAAAAATACGCCCTCTGGCCGCTCGCATCATACGTCATGTCCGCTATTTATTAGATTAATCGAGTACATCGAACAGCGTATGAACTGCTCGCTATTCTTGTGGCTGGTTTTTCCTACCGCAATCTTGCGAGCAGTTTTGGCTAAAAGACACCAACTGACGTGGTCGATGACGCTGCTTTGTTAATTATGCACACCCATAAAACGCCCGCTTTGACCTTTAAGCACGCCTGCGTTCTGATCTCCACTCCCCATTTTCAAGCACCTTCCCCTGTTACCACCCACATACGCCTCATTCTGTCACTCAAAATAGCAGGCATTCGCTATCTAGTGAACAAACGATTTTCGGCCGCACAGACTGGTTCACGCATGCGTATTATAAACCGTACGCATGCGCAGATGGGCGAACATCGCTCGGAACGAGCGTACTGCCGCTTACGAGCGGCTCTGAATCAGGCCCTATGGGAACTTCCAGGCTCCAACCACAACCAAAGATCTATTTAGCATGTAGGACTGCTGAGAGCTCAGGTGGCCCAGGTGCTGGTGGGGCATGGCCAATAGGGGAGGGGTCATGCTTCATCAGGTGCCATGTGAAGAAGCTGTGCACCCTCTGAGACTATGGCCTGGTCACACCATCTTGGGGGGTCATGGTTGTGCCTCCCTGGCAAGTCCAGGTCCTATATAGGTGTATTTATTACTAGGGTTGTCCATCGACAGTTCTATTATTGATTGTCACTGGTTTCTAACCATAGGTGACAAACTATCGGTGTTCTTGTGCAAACACAAACTGTGGACACCATCCATCATAGGACCTTCATACCTGAGGTACACCATCTGTGGTCCCCACCAATGGCAAAGCTATTTAACATTGCCATCAAACCGTCAACCATACTTTCTGCCACAGCCCCCTGTCAGTGCCCTTGCTATAGAGTATGAAGGAAGGGAACACAATAGTATAATATTGTACTATTGATATAGAAATTATAATGACTATTGTGCTTGCATGAAATACATAGATTATCAGCTTAACTGATAAATTGTGTCACTATTGCGTTACAGGTACTGAAACTGTACTTCCATAGAACAAACCTAAAAATGATCAAAGGTCACTTTATAGTGCAGAATTAAAATGTAATTTTAATGAGATTAAGCTGATGACACATACAGTGACAATTATTATATGGACTTACCTGAATGTAATATGTAATGTGTGGTGGCCACATGGCAGCCAGTGTTCCGTGCACAGAGCAGTGACCTAGAAGTGTATTGCTTGCTAGAAAGGACATTCCATCCACGTATTCAGCAGAGTGAAGACAGGGATGCGGGAAGCCCCCGTGGTTCTTTAGTTCTACAATTTTGTTATGGGTTTGGCTTGCCGAATCACACAGAGAGTGCCACCAAGCAAATCAATGCTAATTACCTCTATACTGCCAGATGGGGGAATTCCAGTATGGAAAAAGTAATTAGACTCATTAGCGGTAATGATTAAACCGTACTTAATAGCACTCAGTATTAAAGGGTTCATCCTTAGCACTAGAGCGATCTCTCGTACTCTGGGCCTGATTCAGACCCAGTTGCAAGGCTGCTTTCGCATGCAGCCTGCCGATGTTTGCAACCTGCACATGGGTAAAAGACGTAGTGCACATTCACAAACCAGTCCATGCGATCGGGAAGTGTTCACACCCAGTACACAGACGCAACGCAAGCATGAGTGACAGGAAGTGCCGTTTGTGGGTGGTGACGGGGTGGTCGATGGTAACGGGGGTTTGGTGGTGCGAACACAGGCGTTTCTGTGCATTGGAACGCCTTTTCAGGGGCATGCATAATTAAGACGCAGCATCAGCGTACACGTCACATGGCTGAATTACACACAGCAGCACTCGCAGTGCTTGCGGTAGTGAATGGTCAGCCACAAGTGCTGCGTATGGGTCTGATGTTACCGATTGTTTCACAAACTTCCTGGACATGACATATGTTACTAAGGGAAAGTGGGCATCTTATGTGAGGCTGGTGGGCAACTAATTTCATACCGCGATCGCACAGAAAAACATAGTGGGCATGCTAATGTCTTGCTAGCGATTGCAGGATTTGCATACTTTGGCTGCGGACAGCTGCGTGCAAACGCAGCCTTGCGACCGGGTCTGAATCAGGCCCTCTGTTCTCAAACTTAAGCAGTACAAATGCTGGAATCAGCGCCATTGCCTTTACTGGGGATACAATGCTAGAAGTTGCTCGGTAGTGCATAAAACGGATAGAGAGGTCTATTTGTCATTTTGTGGTGATAGTAAAGATGTTTTTATCACCACTTACTAGAGCAATAGAAAATATTCTATCGTTAATTGCCTACCCCTATTGACTGAGGCACCCAGCAATAGCTATCACCCGCAATACCCCGCAATAGCTATCGCCAGAATGGAGGCTTCTTAAATATCTGAATCAGGTCCGGATCCGTGGGTACACCAAAAATAACAGTTTGGGACAAATGTAATAGGGTGAGAGTTTAGAAAATGTGACAGTTTAGCAGTAATCTCTCACATTGGTCGAGTTTTATCTTCAAAATGGGAAAATATCTGGCCGAGATTTTAAATCGTGAGAGTTTTTGAGCCTAAAAACATGTTGGTTTCCATGTTCTCGGACTCTATTATATTGGCCCAGTTTAAAAAGTGTGAGAGTTTACTGCTAAACTCCCACCCTATTATATTTGGCCGTTTGTGTTTTAGTTCATACCATACCTTTGCCCCGTGTCGGACTTGGCCATGCAGGGCCCACCGGGGAATGCAGTGGTAGGGGCCCATGCTTAAAGGCTGTGGTTAGCCACCACAGATGTTTGGCTAACCAATGGGCAAATCTTGATGTAGTTTCTATAGAAGAGAACCAATCCCACATGCCTATCACTGTTTCTGGTAACTGACCATCTAATAGAGTAACAATCTATAATTTCAGGTCTGGAACCTGACACCTAGAGAAGGGGGTGGGCGCACAGGCAGTGGGACCCACCGGAGATTTCCCCTGTACCCCTGTGGGCCAGTCCAACTCTACCTTTGCCTTTCTTCTTACAAGAGAATGAGACATGCAATTAATGTACAAAGAGAACATATTCGTGATGAAAGAGCAATTTTATACTAATTTACATAATATGATTTTAGAGTTTTAAACAAATTGTATCATATTGTTTTATAATGTTTCAATCATAATATTGTTGTATAACATAACTAACATAACTGTAGTATTCATTTTATAAATTTAATTCACATAATTATCTATCTCTCCCAGGCGATTGCAACCTTCTCCTCAACGGTCTTCAACTTAACCATCTATTTCCTTTCCAAGTCAATCCAAGATACAGTATTAAGCACTTTCTACCTTAAGCTACTGTACCTTTTCGATCCACGGCTGATCAGGTTAAATTGTCCCGATCAGCCGAGCAGTGTGACCCCAGCGTGACCCCCATCAGCTGCCTACAGACCTGTACACACTGTATGGTATCGGGAGGTGCCTAACCCTAATCTCTTCCTGGGGGTACCTAACCCTCCCCCCTAGGGGTGCCTAACCCTAACCACCCCCCAAAACCGAACGCTAACCCTGCTAACTGCCCTAAACCTAACCCTTCCCCCCACAGCTAACCGGACAGGCGCCCCAGACTTATTTTGTTCGGGCATGCTTCATCCTGGTTTCCGGCATCGGGATTATAATAGGTGTTGGTATTTCGGCGCCTGTCATACATCCCTAGCCGGCATTCTGCTGTCGGGATTTCAGCCGCTGGTCACATAACTACATCCCTCTGTTTTTTTCTTTATAATTCCCTGCAATGGGTTACTCATTGCCTGGCCAGATATCTCCTTTAAACTTTCTTGCTCCTATTATTTTTTTCCGTAATGGGTGTTTTGTCTTATTGCCAGAGTCATACACAGCTGGCCCGGGCCATGGGGAAGAGGGCGTGGTCTAATTGTGGGAGGTGTAGCCACACCCCTTAAGAAAAAAATGACCACCGGGGAATGGGGGGATGCTGTGAACTCCTCAGCCCACTGCAAATCTAAGGGAGGGGTGGGGGCGATCAGTGTGATCTCTCCAGCCAAAGGCAGAGGAGACAGCAGTGAGCAGTTTCCCACTGCAGCCAAGCACACAGCAGCGTGTGATGGGCTGCTGATAGATAGGAGGGAGGGGGGGCGATGTCAGACCAGGGCCCCCGCCGGGCCACTCTGGCAAAGTAATTAGTACCCCCTCTCCATGTCTACAATACCTGGTGTAGTTTGAACTGGCATGAACTAATTGAAAAACCTGATGCCACTGCTAAGGTAAAAGAGGGGTGAGAGGGAGAAGACACCTCCAGGTACAAATAAAAGAGTTGTAGTGCTTAGGATGGCTGGAAGGATAGAGGTATATTGCAGTTTGACATTGTGTTTCATACCTCCAAAGTCCACTAATTGGCCGAGCCTGAGTATACCAATCAGTGACTAGTCTTTCAAATGCTTAGACAAAATACCCTGAGGGAAGTCCGGTTTGAAAGTTAGAGGCATGAATGGAGAGGACCTAGAGCAAATTAAAATAAAGTGTGTAAGGGTCGATTTTGGGGGTTTTAGTCAGCCATGTAAGGATACAGACTGGGATTAGTAGGGATATTTCATCAATAAGGATCCATTGTTTAAGAACCTTCTCATGAGACACCTCAACCTCTTGTACCAAGAGGAATGAGTGACAGTGACTAGTTAGTGATGATGCTGGACAGCTGAAGACCAACTTTATCTCCTAACCACAATCTCCTGACCAAGTCTTAATTTCTGCCCCACTCTCTACCAGACCAGACCTACATTTCTAGCTGGGATGCTGGGAAATAGATGTCCTAATGTTGAAATCAAATTGACAATGATTATATGAATGCTTTGAGGTGGACTGCCGTATACCACTTGCAGCAAGTGAGGATTTAATTTTGGATACAAAGTGCAATAATTCCATTGGATACATGAGACTAATTTTTTCTTATGCATAATATGTAACGCATCTGATGCATCGGTGCACAATTGAGCAAATAAGCTGAATTAAATTGTGATTTTGTGTTTTACTTCGGAGACCCCTGATTGGGGATTTTTTTCTGTTTGGGAAAGTAATATATGGTTCCTATACATAGAGTCTGATCAACTCTCTGTATTTTTATAATACTATCTATATTGTTATCAGTTTGATATATATATTCCTTTAGGTTGTGTATTTATTGGTATTTATGTCTATGTAAATTTATGTACTTTTTCTGACCATAAGTGCGGGTAATTAAACCTATTCATTTTTTACGTGGGTTTGAATTAATGTCCTGACTGGGGTATTTAAGCGCAGTATATTGCCTTTTCTGTACTCAGGACCAAGACCCAGATGTACAACTAGGCCTGATATAAAGTGTAATGCAGCATATCCACTACCCGACCCAGGGAAGACAGTATGATTACGACATCATAATCGTACCGTTGTTCCCCATCCCGTGCAGTGCCTACATTGAACGATCAGTCGTTCAGTGTAGACACCCTCCATCATCCCCGAACATGGTCAATCTGTCGTTATCGGCAGATTGACCAGCATGTTCTGGCGATGATTGATGTCGGAAACGACCAGCGGGAGCGAGCATCGCTGGGTCATTTCAGACATTTGCATGCCCGATTTGTGCCCGATTAATGAGCGATTGAAAGATAACTATGACGTTATCGTTCAAACCCTCCGTTTAATCGGGTAGCGGATACCCGCCTTTAGTCTATTGAATGGCTTCTATGCATCCATGCACTAAAGGACCACATATAACTTTCCAACATGGAACTGTCCAACATTGTGTATTAGAACACATATATTTCTTATATACATCATACTTTATAAATGAAAAATTCCATACTGTAAATAACATAAAAAAATCTGTGCCTCATAAAATGTTTGGCATTTTGTTTAAACATTTTAATAACACAGTGGTTACATAAAACAGCCCTCATTAGCAAAATGTGGAAGAAGAAATTTTGCAGTAAAATGTATGTTTTTAATAGCAACAGGGAACAGAAAGAATACATTATATAACATCCATTTTCTAAGTTCCCCTGAGGTGCTAATATTGTGTTCTGCGTAACTATAAATAACATTGAATTTCTTTCTTTTAAGAGGTAAATGTGTTTTATGGGTAGATGTATAATCAAGAGGTTATGGCACAAAATCAAAGCCTCCACAGAACAGTAACAGTATAATGTGCTGGATCAATGTCCTTAAAGAACGCAACAGAATTATACGTATTAATGCATCTCAAGCTATCATATACATTAATATTGTTACCATTACTAAATAACATATGTGAAAGGTTGGTTTTGAATTCTTAGATGATTACTTGTAAAAAAAATGGCTGGTTTATACAGAAAACTATTAAAACAGTTATAGGGGTATTCAATATGGGAGCGATAACATCGTTTTTGCATTAATATCGCACTTATGACGTCATTATCACAGGTTTTAGTTTTACACCGTATTCAATTTCAAAGACTTATCGCAGTTTTGAAAAGTCTTTGATAAAAAACTGTGATAACTTTTCACCATTGAATAGGTGTCGAAAAAAAGTGCAGAATTGGGGTTTAGGGGTGCAGGCTTAAAAAAAATAGCCTGCACCCCTGAGAATGACATTTAAAAAAGGACTGTGTCAAAAAAAGTTTTAAAAAAAAATAGGGACACCCCAAACAATTAATTTAAAAATTGGGGTGAAAAAAAAAAATGGGAAAAAAATGATTAACAATACGGAAATAGGTTCAGGGCTATTCTGCAAGTATGCGGCAGATGTTTTCTAGAATAGATTATTAGCGGCAGGTGCATAGTTGCAGAATTTTAAAAAACGTACTTTAGGGACATAAAAATATGCTAGTACCCATTTTCATGTACCCCAAATTTGATGGGACCACTTAAAAAAACGAAAAAAAAAACCTAAGTGCTCTTCTGCATCACTTCTTCAATGTCGGGAAAAAACACCTGCTGCGGCTATTTAAATCCCCGACTTTCATTTAAAGGCTAAAACAGGGGTACCCATAGTGATCCCCCATGTTTTTACAACTTTAGGGGGGGTCTTACAATTTTTTAAAGAAAAAATTCGTAACTTTACGCAAATCCAACTTCGGAGGCTCTCGTATTCGTTAATTTTATCGCGCCCGATAGTATCGCGCCCGATACTTTAACGCAGGTAAAAACTCTGATATGAAACATTAACTTCGACAGTGAAGTCAACGTTTCATATTGAATACCCCTCTTAAAGTGCAAACCTTGGTTATTGAGAACAATGTTACTATTATAACAATCGGATTCCAGATGAATAAAACCCACAAAGTAGAAAGATATGCCTGGTGAATAAGGATTATCAATAAATGACAGAAAGTTAGTCACCTCTTTCCAGTGGCGGGCGTTCAGCCATGGTGCCCGGAGACAGAATAATTTGATTGCGATTACCCACCCCTTGGGCATTCATCTGAATCAGTGACACAACTGTGTAATAGACTTCCTGGCAATCTCGCTAGTGGAACTTTGGCTCAATGGTTTGGGAATGCAGTGTGAACTGAAGACATCACATCCGTCCCCTCTCGGCACCCCCTGCTGGTGCTCCCCCACATTTGGCACCTGGAGGCAAGCACTTCAAATGCCTCCTGGAGTTCTGCCACTGAACCCATCTACTAATGTTTTTACAATATAAACCTATGTTCATTTGCATGCATTTCCATACTGCACATGCTTGCCATAATGTTTAGATATTTGAGTATATGTTAGACTTGCAGCCCCCTCTGTCTAGAGAAGCATAACAGGACAGGGAAGTCTAACTTCAATAAAGTAAGGGAACAGCCTAATAAGACATGGATGCGTCCCAAAATACAATTCTCAGAAGGAGTATTCTTACAGGTCCTGGAAGCATGTTGTAAAGGTACATGGTGATTAAGATGATGGAACCAGCAGGCCTATCTGAGGGTTCTGGTTTGCTGTTTGCATATTGACAGCTTCAGCTAATAGTACATTCAACAGCATTGCAGTTGTATTACGTCGTCTAGTTGCATCCATCTCTCCAGATTTCTTAGTTGTCATTTCCATTTTAACCATATCGTCATGGTAACTGTCGACATTATATAAATGTCAACATAGAGATTGGCAACATTGTGACGGCATACCCTAGTATCAGTGAGCTAAGGAGAGATATAATGATCTTGTATATAAATATTTCGAAAGAAATCACGCAGAACATATTAGATGCATTTTTATTTATATTGTTTGAAGGTCATTTACTCTATAATACAGTGATTAGCAAAGTAAGTGGTTCCATCCCAATGGGAGAAACGGGATTACCTAAAGGACTGATTGGATTTTGAATCATGGATTTTGAAAAATAATTAATTGTTACTGTTTTGTGTTATTATCTTCCTCAATGGGCTGGTGGTGCTGGGAATAAGTTCATGGAACTACCAGGGGATTGGCCCCAAAAAGTTTGTGAACCACTGCTTCAAAGGCAAAATGCTTATTTTTATGGTGTAGGGAAAAGAATGGAGAAACTTTGGTTTAAATCTGATCTTCCAGCAAAATGTTGTTACCGTATATATTGACAAACTTAATATACCTTAATCATATTTGGATCTGCCACAAGTTTTAAGATCTAGTAATGCATGTTTATCTACTAACAGTAGTAAGTAAACTCACCAAAGACATCGCCACTATCTCTTTTACACTAGCACTATGACCTAAAAGTAAGATTCTTTTCTAGAGATAACACTTTTAAAAAATGTGTGCACCTTGGGCTTCTTGCTATCTATTGTATTTCCTTTTAATTAAAAAATGAAGGGGTCTATTTATTAAGCCTTGGATAGAAATAAAGTGGATGGAGATAAAGTACCAACCAACCAGCTCCTGTCATTTTTCAAACACAGCCGGTGATATGGCAATGAGGAGCTGAATGTCTGGTACTTTATCTGCATTCACTTTATCTCCATCCAAGGCTTAGTAAATAACTTACTTAAATCCCCCACTAACCGTTTCTCCTTCGCTGATGCTAAGATTTATGAATAGAGCTTACTTTTTTGTTTTTAACTGATCCTCTATGTCACAGGTCAGCTCAGTATTCACCCCTTATGTACAGTATCTTCTCTCTGTACATTTATACGTGCTCCTCTTTTAAGGCTCGATTCTATGAAGTGGAGAATCCTCCTGATTGGCCAGCAGTCTAGGAACCGCAGAAGGCTTCTTCCTACAATTAGACGGGGAGGGGGAGCTGTACATGTCTGCACAGTTGATGTGCAAAGAGCATTAACCATCTATCATGGCAACTAACTTTCATAACTTATCGACTGATCGCCAATGTTACATCACTAACTCTTATCACAGTAATAAATAGCTACACAAATAGTCCTCAATCTTTAAATATGAATTATCTCAATAATCCAAACCCAGTGAACTGAACAGCAATTTAAGTGCGTATCCCATTAAAAGGGCTGTGACGGATTGGGTCTCTCCCACATTCTGAGGAAAGGGTTAACCTCCTTGTAGCCAGGGAGGAACCACACCCTTATCTTAATTAAGACCAGCTAAGGCAGTGGTTCACAAACTTTTTTGAATCACGGCACCCTAGTGCATCATAATTGTTTTCGCGGCACCCCTAAGCCAAAAGTTTGTTATTGAGAAATTCAGAAAAAAATGTAGTAAAGTAGTAAAGTGAAGTAAATTGTGCTAACCCATCATCCTTAGGTTCCTTTATGTAGTGGGTGACAGGTTTGCGCTACTTTTTGTCCACATATTTACATTACATTGACCATAAATAATTTGATTTGGTGCTGAACCACCAACCTGAGGCATCCCTGCAAGTGGCGCGCAGTTTGGGACCCACTGAGCTAAGGTATAAAAACCTGTTAAGTTTAGTTAGTCAGTGGAAACATGAGGGTGAGTTTGCACCTTTAGCAGCTCTCTCTATGCTGGACAAGCTGAACCATGACTGCTGTGAATACTCTGCTCGTTGAACTACTGTCTCATGTAAGCTGAATAATTGTTCCTGAACTGTGTTTGCCTTATGTAAGAAGCCATTGCACTGGCTCTACTTTTTCAAGCCTGGAATAAAGAGCTTACTTGTTTGCAACACCTCAGTCTCCCATTGGTCGTCTGAAATTACCAGCTACAAGGGCATTAACATATATTAAAAAATTTTTACTTTAATAGTTTCAAAAATACATTTCCCATGTTTAAAAAAAAAATAACAATATTCTCCGACTTACACCAACGATAAATGAATATGGTTATGACATATTCACAAAGCCCAATTCTGATGTCCAAGGCCACTTTCCATTCCCAGCCCTGACAGGTGTCTGGGCCTAAGAACAAACCATATACCCTGGCCACCAGGGCTAAAGACACCATACCATAGGTCTTTATTGATGTCATGAGGGAAAGCTTTCAACTCTGGCCACCAGTCCTGAGGTCAATTCTTCTGCCCTGGCCACCAGACCTGAATACAAACCTTCATCCCTGGCCTCCAGACCTGAAGACAAATCTGCTGCCTTGCATGATGTCTCAAGATGACTCCCTTGTCTATGTCCAGGGTTCCAGATGCTGCATTCTAACAGGAATAATGGATCCTACAACACTCCTGCACCTAGTTCTGCAATCAAGGAGGTATGATCCTTACACTTCATGCTAGATCAATCATTGTGTTTAGACTGAGTGCTTGGGCCTGGCTTGTGCCAGTCCTGGTCTGATTGGTTCCTGTTTTCTTGGAAGATTCCCTGGTATCTTCTCTTGGCTCTGTTTTTTGCCTTGTTGTCTATTATCAATTTTTGTATCGTTTAGACATGAAAGTGAGTTTTAGTTACTCCAGCATTTTTCCAGCGTATGTTTATTCCATGCTCCCTCCTGTGCATTAGCTCATTTTCTTGTTGTTTGGTTATCGAACATTAATAAACACTTTTTAAATTGCATTTTGTTATCAGATTTCACCGGATCCGATGATATAAGCATATGAAAATATATCTGCTTGTAGGTGGAGAGATGCAAAATTAGAATGTTTATTAGAAAAATTAGTATTGTGTTACCAGGACTTTTGTTTCAGTCGTAAAATAATATTTTTCAGAACTAGCAGCTAATTTATTACAAAATAAGTAGGAGTAATGAACAGGAGTAATGAACATATACCACTTTGCAGCAAGTTCTGTGTCTAAACAAGGTCTTATTAGACTCACTGAATAGGACTCTTCCCATCTTATGTTTTCAGCATCTATTTCACATAACAGTAAAGAAAAAAAAATATTTTAGTAACAGACAATTGCATGTATACAGTATGTATAGTATACAAATAAAACAATGGTCTCAGCTATAAGAAATGTCAACACAACAGTTGAAAAAATAGGTAGGGACACACAAAGGCAAAGCTAAAGGTGCATACACACACAACGATGTTAGTAATGAACGATTTTCGTTGAATGATTTTCGTTCAGTTTTTTCCTTGAAATAGTGAACGAAAATCATTTTACAAAGTAGTTGGTTTTACTTTACATAATAAACGATTTTCTATGTGTTGAAGGAAAAATGTTGCAACTTCTATTGACAATCGTTCAGTTGGCCAGTCTGACTGAACTACAAACGACAAAAGTGAACAAGCATGAACTATAACGACGTCGTTATAGTTAAATCGTTCAAAAAATCGTTGTGTGTGTATGTACCTTAAGAAGTATTACTGATTATCATGTGGATTTCAATGCTGGAGCTCAGCTATGATACTACAACATGCATGATACATTTTTTTTCCACAGTTTAACAACTTATTATGACTCGGTTTGTTTGCTCTAAGTATATGAATAAATAATAAATAAATCATAAATAAATCATAAATAAATCATATCATTTTGAGCTCTTATCTGCTATTTAACCAACTGATTTATTTAGACATTATCACATTGTGTTCCCCAAAACATCATCAAAAATAATGATAATCATTTTATGTATATAGCAATTTTCTCCCAATAGGACTCAAAGTTCTTACCTTTGCATTTTAAAAACACAAAATACAAAATAAACATAGATATCAATAGCGTACAGAAACGAGAGTTAAGCATTTGGGTTGTATTAGTTTAGAAACTAAAAGGGCATTAATGAAATGCGTGAGTAAACAGGTGAGTCTCTTTCTGAAGGTCTCTAGAGTTGAGGCCTCTCAGCGAGTTCCAGCGAGTCAGAGCTTAAAAGCTAGAAGTGAAACCCCCAAATGAAGTAAGGGAGATTCAAAGTACTGCTAATAGTCCGTCATCTACAGATGGAAGTAAGCGAGTTGGGGATGTAAGGAATCAGAAGCTGCTTCAGGTACCTTGTACCCTGGTTATGTAGGGTTTTGAAAGTCAGTGTGCCAATCTTGAAATGTATTTGCCATCTTACAGCAGCCATTGAAAGGAGTAGAGCAGGGGTATTCACCAAATGGCTCTCCAGCTGCTGCGGAACCACACCTATCAGCATGCCGTGCCGTAATTTTGTTATTAGAGAATGCAAAACTGCGGAAAGGCCATGTGTAGTTCAACAGCTACTGGAGGATTGCTTGTTGAATACTCCTGCGTGCAGATTATGGGTGTTATGTGGCTGGAACAGGGCTGGTTGTTACAAGTTGCGGTCACGACTTGGCTCCCTACAGAAGTTCACCGTTGCATGACGCTGTTATTCTGGTTTCCTCAGCTGCTAGGCGATCGACGCACCTCAAAACGTCACATGCTATCCATGGCACTGCGTGATTGGGGCGGTCTTCCTATATGTTCACACTGGACTTTTTCCGCCTCGCCGACTATAGCGTTCCTGTAGGTCCACTCGGCTCAGCCGCACCAGCAGCTTCCTTGCTGCCATCGGCTCACCTGTCTCTCTTTTGGCTCCTGGGCTGTATCAGTAGCTCCCATACTGTCATCTACTCAAAATCACAGAACCCTAACTTGTACACAAATCAGTACACCAAATTGCGTACCGGCACTCAAAGCCAAAGTACACAAAATTGTACACAAACTTGTACACTAAATTGCATTTGTTACAAATGGCGGTCATTACTTGGCTTCACCGTTGCATGACGCTGTTATTCCTCAGCTGCTAGGCGATCGACATGCCTCAAGACATCACATGCTATCCATGGCACTGCGTGATTGGGGCGGTCTTCCTATTTGTTCACACTGGACTTTTTCCGCCTCACCGACTATAGCGTTCCTGTAGGTCCACTCGGCTCAGCCGCACCAACAGCTTCTGTGCTGCCATCGGCTCACCTGTCTCTCCTATGGCTCTCTGGCCGCACCAGCAGCTTCCGTGCTGCCATCGGCTCTCCTGTCTCTCTTTTGGCTCCAGGGCCGCATCAGTAGCTCCCATGCTGTCATCTACTCAAAATCACAGGACCCTAACTTGTACACAAATCAGTACACCAAAGTGCATACCGGCACTCAAAGCCGAAGTACATGAAATTGTACACAAACTTATACACTAAATTGCATACTGGCTCTCAAAGCCGAAGTACACAAAATTGTACACAACCTTGTACACCAAATTGCGTACTGGCACTCAAAGCCGAAGTACACAGAATTGTACACTAGATTGTACACGAACTTGTACACTAAATTGCGTACCGGCTCCCAAAGCCTCATCAATTACTTTCTTTCTTCTACAATTGGCTTCAGGCTGCACCATCGGCTCACAAAGCCGCATCAATTGTTTACTTCTTCCTGTTACTGGCTCCAAGCCGCACCATTGGCTCTCAAAACCTCATCAATTACTTTCTTCTACAATTGGCTACAGGCCGCACCATCGGTTCTCAAGCCGCATCAATTGGGTACTTCCTTCTGCTACTGGCTCCAAGCCGCAGCATCGTCTCTCAAACCGCATCAATTGTGTACTTCCTTCTGCTACCGACTCCAAGCCGCACCATCGGCTCTCAAAGTCTCATCAATTGCTTTCCTTCTTCTACAATCGGCTTCAAGCCACACCATCGGCTCTCAAAGCCTCATCAACTTCTTTCTTTCTTCTACTACTGGCTACAACCCGCACCATCGGCTCCAAAAGCCACATCAATTGAGTACTGTCTTTTACAACCGTATCCAAGCCGCACCATTGGCTACCAAAGCTGCATCAATTGAGTACTGTCCTCTGCTATCGGCTCCTAGCTGCACCATCGGTTCATCAGCCACATCATTGACTCTCAAGTCTCCTGGATACCAGTTTCTGTTTCTGTCATTCCTCTCTCCTTTGAATCCAATTGTATTTCTGTGTGAGCCTCTATTACCCCGGGTTATAAGACCAGACGGCTGCCTAAGTACCGGTGAACGTCTCATAGTTCTAAGGGAGCAACAGGCGGTTGTTATTGGTGGAAGAACTCGCTAGCCTCGGTTTTAGGTGGTTCACACGGAGCAGGCTTTGGGATTCGTAACACTGGTTAGGTAACAGCTTGGTTGCTGCATCTTGTAATAGCTACAAACAATGACAAAATTACTGTTTTCTTTTTTTTATTTCTCTAGTGGCGGATCCAGGTTTTCATCCAGTTTCAGAAAGTTCCTAAAAGACAAGAATGGCACTTTGTTCGTCATTGGACCAATGCTGCTGGGATATTTCATTGGGCCTAATTTATTCACCTTAATTTCTGCTATATAGTACTTTAGACTTGGTTCTATACTAACCAATTACTTAGTATATCTTTTTTTTTTGCATTCCTTGGACAGTATACTCTATTATGTTTTATACCAATAACTGTAATTTAACATATTTTAACTATTATTAAAAAAATATCTGAATTAAATATTGATGGTTGTTTTATGATGTTATATTTACACTATATACTCTAAATTAACAGAATCGTAGGGAAAGGTGTGCAAGCAGTGCTATGGGCCAGGGCACAGGGCCCTGGGGGCTGCACCGTTGCTGACCCATAGCACCTTCATCTGGCTAGCAGGATACCTGGAAAAGCACCCTGCTTTAGTGCCACCTGGAAACGCCATAGGTTTGGCGGCAGGGCCAGCACAGGGCAGCAAGAAGCCCTGTTCCACCTCTGGAAACTAATAAATGTATTACATATCAAAGAGTAATCTATTGATATCTAAACAACTGTCACAACTTGTGGCTCTATTACTAGTTTTTAGTTTCAAATCACCTGTGTTTGAATTTGGTGTGTAGAAAAGATCTTGCGTTGTGTAGACACAGAACAAACCCTGGCTCAGCATCCATCCAGGAGCCAAAGCCAAGTTGCAACATAAAAACATTCTGTTCACAAACCTTGTGGACGTATTTACTATATCAACACCATAATCCAAATTCCAGTGGAACACAAACATCCGAGGCTGGCAAATGTCAAAGGTTATGGATTCCTGTATCTTCTTTATGATATTTCATGATCCAGACAAATGAAAAAGGGTTTACACATAAAGTGGCATTATTATGCATGAAGCAAAATAACCATCGTTTTCCTAACAAGTAAACAAGTCTAAAGTCTTTCTGAGCTTGTTAACATTATATATAATTGGGCAAAAATGTAAATTGTAGAGCGCCAGCAAGGAAGAGCGATCTCCATGGGTTAATTTCACTGAATGATCTGCAGTATATAGCCTAATTTATTCACCAATATTTTATTATTTATTCACATTAAAAAAAAAAAGTCTTTTAGAAATACATTTTATGGGATTTAAAATATAGTTTATATGATAAATTTATTCAATTTCAATTGGGTGTTTTGAGAATCTTGTTTAAATTTTATATTGTAATTTTTTATTCTTAAACAATGATTTAAAAGGAAAACCGCCATTATTTCCAGCGCGAATCATTTGTCTGTTACTCATCTCTAAGTAATAGTTATGCCAAAATACTTTATTTTATTTTACTTGAGCTATCTAAATCTAACTAACACCTGGAAATACATATTTCCAGGTGACTGCACTGGCTACACTGTGACTGGAGGAGGCATTCCATTGGAAGCGCCATCTGCCAGTCACGCACAGGACAGGCATCCTTGGGGGAGGTATCTCTTCCCCCTGGGACTGCCAGTCCAGGCTGCGATTAGCAGAGAGCGGCTTCCAATGGAAGCTACTGCTCTGCCTTTCGAGCGGAATCGGTATGTAATACCGCCGGCCACATGGCCGGCAGTTCAAATACCGGCAGCGTCATGCCGACAGAGGAAGAAATCCCGGCAGTGGCAGCCCGACAGTGCTGGAAATCCTGATCGTTCCCAGGTAAGTACTAACTAACCTAACCTAACCCCCTAACCCTCCCTTAGGGGTGCCTAACCCTAACCTCCCCCCCTGTGCCTAATCCTAATCCCCCCTCTAAGTGCCTAAACCTAACCCCCCCTTCCCCGCTGCCTAAACCTAAGTCCCCCGGGGGGGTGCCTAACCCTAACCTCTCCCCGTGAGTCCCTAATCCTAACCCCCCTTCCCCTAGCCTAACCCTAACCTCCCGAGGGGTGCCTAACCCTAAGTCCCCCCCGGAAGCCCTAAACCTAACCCTCCCGCACCCGCGGCTGTCCGCTCGCGGCGCCCGACATCCGTTCTCCCGGCGTAGGGGTAATGACAGCCGTCTCGATTTTAGACGCCTGTCATTTAACCCTAGCCGGGATTGAGGAGTCGGGAAGCCGCCGGTCGTTATTGCGGCCGCAGGTATCGTAAATGTATACCCTTTCAAGCAGACCTACACGGCTCTCATGAGCATGCGCCGGTCTCGGCGCCTGCCAGATCTATTGCGCAGGTGACGGGACCCGACCGGCCACAGCCCGACCAGCAGCAGCGGCCGCCCCCCTCAGGTAAGAGTGCAGGAGCTGCTGGATGTGATTGAAATGTGTATGTCTGTATTGCTTCTACTTGTGTGCACTTATTTCCAGAGTATGTGCAGTGCATCCATCTCTGCACCAGGCCCTTTATCTGTAGAAATATTAGTTCAGACACAGTGGTATATGTATCATGTGTCATGGACACAGAGTGTATGGTGCTCATGTACCGGCACAGAACCCTGCGCCAGAGCCGTAACTAGACTTTTTGGTGCCAGAGAGAGCATTGGTGCTCCCCTCATTTTTAAATAGGGACATAGAGCACCTGAAAAAGGCCCTTGGCCTCATGGGGAAGGCCCAGGGAAGAGATAGGGGAGGCCAGGAGATGCTGGGGATTAAAGAAGAGGTACAAGTGAGAATGATAATAAACAGGAAAATTGACAGGCCGAAACAGTGCCCCCCTGCCCTGCGATGCCATGTGCCATGGCACTGGTCGCACCACCCTAGTTACGACCCTGCCCTGCGCCAACAAATGTACCACTGTGGCTGTTTGTGAGGTGCTCACCCTCCCTATACTAGTCCAGCAGTGCCATCTTTCTAGTGATATATTCGAAAACATAGCTCAGCAGGGGAGCAGCTAAGATTCTGGCACTGTGCTTGTGAGGAGACAAGGGAAAAGGACTTCTAGGACTTGCCTGCATGTTGAAAAGAGTTAACCCCATGACCCATTTCTGTGTTCTTAAATTGAAGCCCTCAGTCTACGGTTAGGTCTAGACGATACAAGGCTGATGGACCTGTGATGTCACACCCACGTGACCCGGCCTGAAAGGGGGAGGGGCGGGGATGCTAACGGGGGACCAAAAGTGTCCCCTCGCGGGCTCGCTGCGCTCGCCACGCTTCGGGCATGGTGGCTCGCTGCGCTCGCCACAAATATTTATTCCCCCTCTATGCCCTAGTGGATGGTAACGCAGGAGCGGTCCAGCCTCCTGCAGCGGTCACGTGGTGGATACGTCACAGAGGTCCTTTAGCCACATAGGAAATAGCAGCAACCCTCAGTCTACATGTCTCATACAGGAAGTTTGTCAGCAGCAGACAGCAAGGGAGTGTTCCTGTTACAAAGCCCTCCTCCTTTCTCTCTGCAAAGACTGACACCTGAGCCCACCAATGAGTGAGAGAGAGGGAAGTAGGGTGGTGCAGCAAGGGGAATTGTGGGATAGTGTGTGAATACAGTGTGACTCTGAAGGTTGGGGTGTTGTCCCCTCTCAGAGTCTTTAGATATATAGCATCTCTCTGTGCCCTGTTACATTTGCCATTGCTGGCCATGTAGGGAGGAGATATACAGCAGCTGGAAAGGACTTTGCTGAACTCTGAGTGGACTGTAATGATATAATACTGCTTACTGTTTTCTGGATTTCTGTGTCTCCATGATTAAAGTTCATCATTCCTTCATTATAACCCGCTCCACTGTGTGATCCCCGAACCACAGGTTACCCGGTATCCTCACAGTGCTATATGGATGGAGAGGTGCTGAACATGCAATCCCCACCCCCCCTTGCCATAGCCCTTACAACACCCCTGATCAGTCAATACATATAGTAGCACTGTGTAAAACTATACTTTAGCCCAACATAGACATTTAGATACATTTATAGTTATTAAGTATTTCTTTTTAAAGTAGTGAAAACAATGAAAATACACAAAACATGGTCCGTATTGTTTATTGTTTAATGGACAGGGCTTCAAATATCAATTTTGGACTGAAAAGGACAGTCCATATGACCCTGGGTGAATCACGGTGCTCCTTGCTGTTAGAGATGAGCAGTTCGGGTTTGACTCTGTTCTTTTCGCCAAATTAGTGCAAGTTTGGATTAGTTCATAACTTCAGATTTATTCTATTGGCTATCCAGAACACTCATCACCACTTGCTATATTTGTGAGAGGAATAAATACTTCATTATATTTATAATTTTGCTCCATCCCTAAACTAACTTATACATTGCTCTACTGCCTTTTGCCCACTGAGCACTTTACAAAATTAATCTGCAGCAAAGTTTTATAACAGGGCCTTTCACAAATCTGTGTACCTGAATCTTACAGCATCAAGTTACTCTGTTTTGTTTGTTCTGCACTGACACAGAACAGCTCAGGGTATAGACATAACTGGAAGTGACACCATGCAGATTACCTGCAGGCACCTGACTGCTTCCTCGGGTGTTTCGCAACTGGTAAATATAGCACCTCCCAGTAATTCAGTAATTAGCCAAACTAGAGACACGACTACGTCAGCACTGTTTGGGGCAGCATAAATATAGTTTCATGTTCATTTTATTATTTTTATGACTTTTTCCTTTTTAATTGTTTTGTTGTAACTTGATCTTCCCCAGTCATTTCAGGTTTAAGATTAAAAATGAAGGAGCAGGAGGATCTTGGATAGAGATGCAGCTGCATTTGAGAGGGAAGCTTTTGGGTGTATTTACTACAGTATAATAACCTCTGCAAATATTGCAAATATTGCCCTAGCTTTCACTTAGCATAAGAAATCTACATACACAGTGGCAAACGCAGGATTTCTAGAGGGGGGTTTCCAAATGCCTGATTTTAGAGTGAGTGTGGCCAGTCCATGAAGAGGGCATAATTACCACTTATCCAGCTTTAATATGCGTCATACAAAGTGTAGTGTGTGTCATAATTCCAGTATAACAGGACCAGCGATCACAATAAACCATTAAATGCGGCAGTAGGGCCATCCTGCCTGAGCTGAATGTTTTTATTTTAGATGTGGGCACCATTCCAGGGCATGGGAGCAAGTCCGGGAGTCTGGGGGAGCAGCAGAAGAACCTAGCACTGCCCTGGACATATACAGTATGTACATATTGGGCTCTATAGCAGTGCATCCCTAACAGTGCATGTTTTCCAAATCCCCTAATTGGTGCACAGGTTATTTATTACTGGCTGATACATGTTAAAAGCGGTCCTATTTATTTCATTTATGATACTGAGAAGAACATGCAGCGCTAGTAAAATTCCATTATATTACTATTTCTATTGTGGTCATGGTGTGGGCTGGGGAGGGGGGTTTCCAGGTAGACGGAACCCTCCCCCCCTGCGTTTGCCTATTCTATATACAGTAAGCACATCCTCATGTTGCCTATTTTATTTTTTTTACCAAATTCACTACAAACTATTATCCACAAGACTACGCCAACGTACTTCCCTTCACTCATCTCAGAATATCTCCCAGCTCGAGCTCTCGGCTCTGCGTAAGACCTGCTGCTCTCATCCACACTCATTACCTGCTCCCATTCAAGGTTACTGGACTTTTTTCCAGATAATTGTATAAGTTTGTACCCAGCTTAAGGACTGTTACATTATGAAACCTGTTGCCAAGTCATTATAGTAGAGAGAATGTATGTACCAAGAAAACACCTAGGGCGAGATGCATCAAGGGTAAAAATGCACAAACCCCAAAAATGCGGGTTTGACCGCATTTTTCATATGCACCAAGCCCCGGAGTGTGATGCACTCTGGGACTTTGATGCGGTGGGTAATGGGCTTCTCTCCACAGAGTGCTGATAGAGGGAACCAATCAAATCCCTCCCAGCACCGCCTCCACCCCCCCAGCATAAGGACGCCGGAGGGGCTTCTGGGTCATAGACCCAGAAGTCCCTCCACCGCAAAGGGCCGCTCTTACCGACAGAGCTGACTTTTGCGGGGATCGTCATGCATCCCACCCCTAGAATGAGAACATTCGTTTTTGGATCAACACTTATCAGGCAATGAATAGTATATAAATAAATTTAGAGAGTAGAATAAAGGTGTAATACCTGGACGAAACATGGGGAGAACATACAAACTCCCCACATAAAGGATCTTGGTCACAAACAAACACGTGACCCCAATGTGCTACCTATCTGTCATCCTCCTTGTGACATGACCACAAATCATATGGCCTTATAATACATTCAAGTGCTTGTCAAGTGCATTGCCCTTGTGCTTGCCTATGGGTTGAGATCGAGGTCGGCCAGTGTCCAGCCTATCTTGTCATAGAGGGGTGTTATCCAGAACTCATGCCAGAATTGTTGGTGTCACCATGTGGAGAGAGATTGCTGCTTGGGCACTTGTCAAGTAAAAGGTTTTTATTCCTTGCCCTCAATTTTAGGGTTCCAAAATAGTGAGCTGAGGGCCTGTTCAGTGGCGTAACTACTGCCCCCGCAGCCCCCGCGGTGGCTTGGAGGCGCTGGGTAGCTTGGGGACGACGAGCGCAGTAGTTACGCCACTCAGTGGTGGAACTCCCGTAACTACGGAGGGTGCAGGGGGTGCGGTCGCACCCCCTGCACCCTCCATCTGAGTGTGTTACCAGCGGGTGCCCGGCTCCTATTCAAGCCCCCGGCAGCAGCCGGAGGACGGAGCTCACTCCGTCTTCCGGGTCCCGCAGTGCACTATGGGAGTGATGTCATGACGTCACTCCCATAGTGCCGAGGAGAGGACGCCGGGGTATGGACGGCAGCAGCACTGGAGCGGGGATAAAGGTAAGTGATTTTTTTTTTGTGTGTGTGCACGGGGTGGGGGGGGGGTGCAACTACAGGGGACTCACTACTGGGGGCAACTACAGGGGGCTCACTACTGGGGGCAACTACAGGGGGCTCGCTATTGGGATCAACTAGGTGCAACTACAGGTGGCTCACTACTGGGGGCAACTACAGGGGGCTCTCTACAGGGGGCAACTACAGGGGGCTCACTACTGGGAGCAACTACAGGGGGCTCACTACTGGGGGCAACTACAGGGGGCTCACTACTGGGGGCAACTACAGGGGGCTCGCTATTGGGATCAACTAGGTGCAACTACAGGGGGCTCTCTACAGGGGCAACTACTGGAGGCAACTACAGGGGGCTCACTACTGGGGGCAACTACTGGAGGCAACTACAGGGGGCAACTACTGGGTGCAACTATAGTGGGCTCACTACAGGGGGCTCACTACTGGGCACAACTACGGGGGGAACTACTAGAAGGGGCACTACTTGAAGGGGCACAACTACAAAGGGGCACTGCATATGGGCACAACTACAGGGGGCACTACTTTAATGGGCACAATTACAGGGGGCCCTGCATAATGGGCACTACTACAGGGGGCATTGCATAAGGGGCACTATTACAGGGGGCATTGCATAAGGGGCACTAGTATAGGGGGCATTGCATATGGGACACAACTACAGGGGGCACTGTATAAGGGGCACTAACTTGATACACACAGTTTACAGGTTATAAACTATGGGCCTGATTCAGAGCCGCTCGTAATCGGCCGCTCGTTTGTTCGTCCGCTTTGACCTTTAAGCACGCCTGCGTTCTGAATTCCACTCCCCGTTTTCAAGCACCTTCCACTGTTACCACCCACATACGCCTCCTCCTGTCACTGAAAATAGCAGGCATTCGCTATATAGCGAACAAACGATTTTTGGCCGCACTGACTGGTTCGCGCATGCGTATTACAAACCGTACGCATGCGCAGATGGGCGAACATCGCTCGGAACGAGCGTACGGCCGCTTACGAGCAGCTCTGAATCAGGCCCTTCATTCAAATTTATCATTGCTGCATAATGAATATTTCTCTGATGTTCATAAATCCTTACTGTACAGCAGGCATGTCAAACTCAAAATACCAACCGGGCCGAATATTCAAGGTCTAAGTGTGTGGGCTGCAACAAAAAAAAAAAAAAGTCTTATATGCAATTTTGAAAGGTTTATTATTAATAAAAACCAATGCAGTGCTCCCTGTAGTAGTGCCCCTTATGCAATTACCCCCTGTATTAGAGCCCCTTATGCAATGTCCCCTGAATTTGTGTCATTATGCAATTCCCCTTATGCAGTGCCCCAGTAATGCCCCTAGAAGTGCACCTTATGCAGCACCCCCAGTAATGCCCCTTATGCAGAGCCCCCATTAATACCCCTTATGCAGAGCCCCCAGTAATGTCCTTAGTATTGCCCCTTATGCAGTGCCCCCAGTAATGCCCCTAGAAGTGCACCTTATGCAGCGCCCCCAGTAATGCCCCTTATGCAGAGCCCCCATTAATGCCCCTTATGCAGAGCCCCCAGTAATGTCCATAGTATTGCCCCTTATGCAATGCCCCCAGTAATGCCCCTAGAAGTGCACCTTATGCAAAAAAAAACTAAGTAATCACACGTACATAAGTAGTCACAGCCTTTGCTCAATACTTTGTTGATGCACCTTTGGCAGCAATTACAGCCTCAAGTCTTTTTGAATATGATGCCACAAGCTTGGCACACCTATCTTTGGGCAGTTTTGCCCATTCCTCTTTGCAGCACCTCTCAAGCTCCATCACGTTGGATGGGAAGCGTCGGTGCACAGCCATTTTCAGATCTCTCCAGAGATGAGCAATTGAATTCAAGTCTGGGCTCTGGGCCACTCAAGGACATTCACAGAGTTGTCCTGAAGCCACTCCTTTGATATCTTGGCTGTGTGCTTAGGTTCGTTGTCCTGCTGAAAGATGAACCGTCGCCCCAGTCTGAGGTCAAGAGCGCTCTGGAGCAGGTTTTCATCCAGGATGTCTCTGTACATTGCTGCATTCATCCACCACCATGCTTCACTGTAGGGATGGTGTTACGTTCTGGGTTATTTGTGGACCCGGGGTGGTAGCAGGAGCGATCACAGAAGCAGATTTGTAAATAAAACTAGGATTTTTAATAAGTGCTCGAGTGGACATATAATGTGGCAGTAAATAAAAGTCCAGGAAAATATAAATGTGCACAAGAGTTCTGTGGTGGGAGCAAAAGGGTTAATGTCCAGGTAGAAACAATTAGAGCAGTCCAGGTGTGCAGGTAGTGAAACTGAAAATAAACAAGCCAGGTTTGCAGATAGTGAAACTGAAAATAAACAAGCCAGGTTTTCAGATAGTGAACTGAAGTGCAGGATGTCAGCAGGCTCAGGCACTCAGGTATGGGCAAGGGTGATGGAGGTAGCGGGGTAGTCCAGTGGGAATTAGGAGCTGACAGGCAGACTGGCAGACAGCGGATTCACAGGAACAGGAAAGCACAGAGAACTCCCTCTCAGCTAGGCTGAGATACACGTTGCACTGGCAAAGAAGGAAGGCACTGACCCTTCCTAAATACCCCATGCCGTGCTGTTACTGGCTGGAGGGAACATGTGACTCACCAGGATTGGCCAGCCGCATCACATGGCCAGAAGGCAAGATGGCAGCGCCCATGCCAAACGGAATGGAGACGCCGCCAGGCCTTACCAGCGCAGAGTGACAACAGGCCCGCACAACAACGCGTGCAGCCAAAGCCCCCCGCCAGACACCAGCTCCGCCACCAGACAGCCCGCGCCACAATGACCTCACAGGTAACACTCGCCTAGCGCCATTCTGAAATACCCTGGCCGTGACAGTACCCCCCCTTTTGGGGTGGCCTCAGGACACTCACCAGGCTTCTCCGGATGGGCAGAATGGAATCTCCTGATGAGCGTGGGAGCGTGGACATCACGAGCATCGGTCCAGCAACGTTCCTCTGGACCGTAACCTTTCCAGTCCAGCAAATACTGTAGATGACCTCTGCGTAGACGAGAGTCCAAGATCTGGGCGACCTCAAACTCAACTCCTCTCTCCGTCTGGACTCGAGGAGAAGCAGGTAGAGCACTATGGAATTTATTCAGGACCAGGGGCTTCAATAAGGAAATATGGAAGGAATTAGGGATTTTTAGGTATGGGGGTAACTGTAGACGATAGGCCACTGGATTAATGACTTCTGTTATGGAGAAGGGACCGATGAAGCGTGGTGCAAATTTCATAGAAGGAACCCTCAGACGAAGATTCCGGGTGGATAACCAGACCTGGCTTCCAACTTGCATGCGTGGAACTATTCTACGCTTCTTATCGGCCTGGGTCTTATAGCGAGAGGATGCCTTCAACAAATCAGACCGTACTTGAGTCCAGATGGCAGCAAAATTCCGCACCATGTCCTCCACGGCCGGAACATCGAAAACAGGCAGGCTTCGGAATTCGGGAACACGAGGATGAAGGCCATATACAACCTGAAATGGCGTTTGGTTAGTTGACGAGTGGTAGGAAGCATTATGTGCAAACTCAGCCCACGGCAGCAAGGCAGCCCAATTGTCCTGGGAAGATGACATAAAAATTCTTAAGAAAGTCTCTAGATCTTGATTAACTCTCTCGGTGGAGCCGTTGCTTTGCGGATGGTAGGCCGTGGAAAAGTTTAACTTCACTTGAAGAACAGAACACAAAGCCCTCCAGAATTTTGCAGTAAACTGCACACCACGGTCAGAGACAATTTCAGCAGGAAGGCCGTGTAGACGAAATATGTGTTGGACAAACAACTGTGCCAGGTCAGGGGCAGAAGGTAATTTCTTCAACGGTATATAGTGGACCATCTTAGAAAATCGGTCTATTACAACCCAGATAGTGTTGAAACCTTGAGAGACTGGCAGGTCTGTGACGAAATCCATGGAGAGATGCGTCCATGGACGTGATGGAGTAGGTAATGGAAGCAATTCCCCAGCTGGAGCTTGTCGTGATGATTTATGCTGGGCACAGGAGGAGCAGGAAGAGATAAACTCCATTATGTCTGTCTTCATAGAAGGCCACCAATAGTGTCTTTTCAGGAACTCCAAGGTCTTCCGAGTGCCTGAGTGCCCTGCGAAGCGAGAGGAATGTGCCCAAGTGAGAAGCTGCTTCCTTAATTCCGGGGCCACAAATGATTTTCCCGTAGGAGGCTGAAGTTGTAATGCGGCGAAAACTCTTGATTCCAAGACAGGGGTATTGCTTTGATTTTCAGATTGATCATCACAGAGGAGAGATCTCGATAGGGCATCAGCCTTCTGATTAAGTGCTCCAGACCGAAAGGTCAGGGTGAACTGAAACCTGGCAAAGAATATTGCCCAGCGGGCCAAATGAGGACTCACACATTGGAGGTTTTTGAGAAATAGGAGATTTCTATGGTCCGTAAATACAGTAAATGGAAACTTGGCGCCTTCTAGCAAATATCTCCATTCTTTCAACGCCAACTTTACAGCTAGTAGTTCTTGCTCACCTATGGCGTAGTTCCTTTCGGCAGGAGAGAATTTTTTAGAAAAGAACCCACACGGATGGACTCGGTTGTCCTCATAACGTTGAGACAAGACTGCTCCCACAGCTTCAGATGATGCATCTACTTCCAACAAAAAAGGCCTGTCCAGATCTGGTTGTCGAAGGACTGGTGCTGAGATGACGGCCTGTTTTAGAAGATGAAAGGCAGACTCTGCCTCAGGTGACCATTGGGCAGGATTAGCACCTTTGCGGGTCAAGGCTGTAATGGGAGCCAGCAGTGTAGAAAATCCCTTAATGAAGCGTCTATAATAATTGGCGAAGCCCAACAATCTCTGGATGGCCTTCAGTGTCTGAGGTCGGGTCCAATCCAGAATTGCTTGTACCTTCTTGGGGTCCATTTCTAAACTGGAGCCAGATATTACATAGCCGAGAAAAGGTACACTGGGCACTCCAAAGACGCACTTCTCCAGTTTGCAGTAAAGGTGGTTTTCTCTCAAACGGGTCAGGACCTCCTTAACATGTTCTTGATGTTTAGCCACAGAGGGTGAAAAAATCAGTATGTCATCCAGATAGACAACAACCGAAACATATAACAGATCCCGGAAAATCTCATTAACGAAACTTTGAAAGACAGCAGGGGCGTTACATAATCCAAAAGGCATTACCAAATACTCGAAATGTCCATCTCTGGTATTAAAAGCGGTCTTCCATTCATCGCCAGCTCGGATACGAATGAGGTTGTAAGCCCCTCTTAGATCTAATTTAGAAAAAATGACAGAGCCCTTGACCCTATCAAACAACTCAGTAATCAGGGGAAGAGGGTATTGATTTTTTACAGTAATGTCATTAAGGCCTCGATAATCGATACATGGTCTTAGACCACCGTCCTTCTTGCGAAGAAAAACCCAGCTCCGGCAGGTGAAGTAGAGGGGCGGATGAACCCCTTTGCCAGGTTGTCCCGGATGTACTCGGTCATGGCTTGAGTCTCAGGCAAGGACAGCGGATAGGTACGACCACGAGGTGGCATCTTATCAGGTATCAATTCAATTGGACAGTCTCACTCCCTATGAGGGGGTAAGATATTTGCTTGTTGTTCAGAAAAAAACGTCGGCAAACATCTGATATTCCTTGGGAATGGCAGAAGAAACTAATGAAACTGTCTTTCTCACAGGTCGAATTTTTGGAAGACAGGATTTCTGACAGTCCATACCCCATGACAGAATCTGCATAGAACTCCAATCAATCCTGGGATTATGTTTACGTAACCAGGGTAGACCAAGAACAATTTCTTGAGAGGCCTCTGATATCACCAGGAATTTTAAGGACTCAGAATGAAGAGCCCCAATTCGGACTAATACAGGTTGAGTCTCTTTGGTGACTATCCCGTTAGTCAGAGGGCGTCCGTCTATCGAGGTCAGAGAGATAGCATGGTTGAGAGTCAAACAAGGTATCTGAAATTTATCAATGAAACTAGACATTATGAAATTTCCGGCTGCTCCTGAGTCGATTAGAGCAGTAGCAAAGACAGGTTTGGGTTTAAGATCCAAGGCTAGGGTAATCGTGAAATCTTTAATTTTTGGAGACGGGTTCATAACTCCTAACTTGATGTCTCCAGGGTCAGTTAGGATTTGGCATTTCCCGGTTTACGGGGACAGGAGATCAGCAGGTGACCAGACTCTCCACAGTACAGACAGAGGTTCTTTTGCATTCTTCTCTGCCGTTCTTCTTTGGAGAGGTGTGTATGATTCACCTGCATAGGCTCCTCTTCAGTGGGAGAAGGAATGGGACGGGTAGAAATGGAGGGGGTAAATGACCTTTGCCGGTCAGTTCTGTTTTTTTCAGCCTGACGTTCCCTGAAGCGTAGGTCAACTTTGATACACAATGAAATCATGTCGTTCAGATTAGTAGGAAGCTCTCGAGTGACTAGATCATCCTTTAGTCGGTCTGACAACCCATGCCAGAAGGCCGAGGTGAGGGCTTCCTCATTCCATTTGAGCTCTGATGCTAAAATTTGAAATTGCACGGCATATTGACTGACAGGACGGACCCCTTGCCTCAGTGTCATGATGTTTGATGATGCTGATACAGTACGCCCAGGTTCATCGAAAATCCTCCTGAAGGATGACACAAAGCCTGCGTAATTATCCAGCAGTGGATCTGAGCGCTCCCAGAGTGGGGAAGCCATTTCCAAGGCCTGGCCGGATAACAGAGAGACTATATAAGCCACTTTAGTTCTTGCAGTTGGAAAGTTGTCAGGCTGCAGGGTAAAATGTATGTCACACTGATTTAGGAATCCTCGGCAGAGTTTAGGATTGCCGTCAAATTTATTTGGTAAAGGAAGACGTAAGCGGGGAGATGATCTGCCTCCTGTATTCCCAGACGCTGATGCGGATGTAGTTGCTGGTATTTCAGAGGTAGAAAAGGAAGTTTGCAAACTATCCTGTCGCTTGGACATCTCTTGCAGAAATTTAGCCATCTGATGCTGCATGTTTTCCAGATTTTCTAATCGACCAGAAATGCACCTGAACAAATCCACTCCTGACTCCTGATCCGTGGCCGGCTCCATGGGGCCAGTGCAAACTGTTACGTTCTGGGTTATTTGTGGTCCCGGGGTGGTAGCAGGAGCGATCACAGAAGCAGATTTGTAAATAAAACTAGGATTTTTAATAAGTGCTCGAGTGGACATATAATGTGGCAGTAAATAAAAGTCCAGGAAAATATAAATGTGCACAAGAGTTCTGTGGTGGGAGCAAAAGGGTTAATGTCCAGGTAGAAACAATTAGAGCAGTCCAGGTGTGCAGGTAGTGAAACTGAAAATAAACAAGCCAGGTTTGCAGATAGTGAAACTGAAAATAAACAAGCCAGGTTTTCAGATAGTGAACTGAAGTGCAGGATGTCAGCAGGCTCAGGCACTCAGGTATGGGCAAGGGTGATGGAGGTAGCGGGGTAGTCCAGTGGGAACTAGGAGCTGACAGGCAGACTGGCAGACAGCGGATTCACAGGAACAGGAAAGCACAGAGAACTCCCTCTCAGCTAGGCTGAGATACACGTTGCACTGGCAAAGAAGGAAGGCACTGACCCTTCCTAAATACCCCATGCCATGCTGTTACTGGCTGGAGGGAACATGTGACTCACCAGGATTGGCCAGCCGCATCACATGGCCAGAAGGCAAGATGGCAGCGCCCATGCCAAACGGAATGGAGACACCGCCAGGCCTTACCAGCGCAGAGTGACAACAGGCCCGCACAACAACGCGTGCAGCCAAAGCCCCCCGCCAGACACCAGCTCCGCCACCAGACAGCCCGCGCCACAATGACCTCACAGGTAACACTCGCCTAGCGCCATGCTGAAATACCCTGGCCGTGACAGATGGTATTAGCCTGGTGATTAGCGGTGCCTGGTTTCCTCCATACATAACGCTTGCCATTCATGCCAAAGAGTTCAATCTTTGTCTCTCATGGTCTGAGAGTCCTTCAGATGCATTTTGGCAAACTCCAAGTGGGCTGCCATGTGCTTTTTACTAAGGAGTGTCTTCCGTCTGGCCACTCTACCATACAGGACTGATTGGTGGATTGCTGCAGAGATGGTTGTACTTCTGGAAGGTTCTCTTCGCTCCACAGAGGAATGCTGTAGCTCTGACAGAGTGACCATCAGGTTCTTGGTTACCTCCCTGACTAGGGCCCTTCTCCCCCGATCGCTCAGTTTAGACGACCAGCCAACTCTAGGAAGAGTCCTGGTGATTCCGAACTTCTTCCATTTACGGATGATTGAGGCCACTGTGCTCATTGGGACCTTCAAAGTAGCAGATATTTTTCTGTACCCTTCCCCAGATTTGTGCCTCAAGTCAATCCTGTCTCTTGGACTTCATGCTTGGTTTGTGCTCTGACATGCACTGTCAAGTGTGGGACCTTATATAGGTGTATGCCTTTCAAAATCATGTCCAATCAACTGAATTTACCACAGGTGGACTCCAGTTAACCTGCAGGAACATCTCAAGGATGATCAGTGGAACCAGGATGCACCTGAGCTCAATTTTGAGCATCATGGCATTATGGGGTATTGTGTGTAGAATTTTGAGGTCAAAAATGAATTTATTCCATTTTGAAATAAGGCTGTAACATAACAAAATGTGGAAAAAGTGACGTGCTGTGAATACTTTCCGGATGCACTGTGTGTAATATATATATATATATATATATATATAAAGTTTTTAAACATTTTTTTTTTATTACTTTTTTTATTTTGTAAACTCTATTTTATTGTATTCATTTTTTATGTAGTATATCCTTTTACCTTTGTAAACATTTGGTGTTATATGTCCGCACCACAATAAATTAATATATTTTTATGGTAACTGGATCTTGCATAGGTTTTTTGGATCCAAAGACTACTATTTAGCTCCAGGAAGTTATTGTTGATCCATCCAACATCAGGTTCTGATAAATAAATGTCCAAAGCTCAATTTGCACTATGAAGGCTTGTTATATGTGTTTCCCAAAATAACACACATTGATCCGGAGGTACTCATGGACAATATTGACGTGCTCTACGCAACCACCGCAAGACCACGGTGAAAGTTGGGTCCAACGTCTATTTATCACCATAAAAGGGTGAGTGTGTATATCCTATTACACAATATTGTTATTTTCCATTTTTTATATATACCTCTGAACAAATTGAGAACACTATCAAGAAGCTCTTTAATTCAGAAGATCACAGACAGCGCCGGAACTACCCTTTTAATTCCAAATACTTCTCCAGAGGGGCCCTGTTGAAAAGCTCTGTCTGCTCCTGGCTGCACATCTGGGTCTATCATCGGATCTCTAAGGGAACTAGGCGCCAGTCACATGCGCTCTTAGTTTATATTGCATACCAAGTCACATTTGAGCAAACACTCCAAGCGTCTCCCGGGAATAGAACCTAGAACCAATGCTCCTGATGCGCAATCCCACACCCGGGTGGACAATTTATGGGTCTCTGCTTTCTTCCCCCGTGTGCTTTAAATCTAGCATCTACATCCCTGATAGCTTACCATTGCCTGCAACTCGCAGGCTATTATATTTATTCTATTTTGTGAGTGTAAGTTTTACTTTTTAATATTAAAAGTCTGCTGACTGAATAAAGCTTGATCTTCTCTTTCGACTTAATCCTGCTCCTGTTTGGCAATGGAATTATTCAGCAGCCTGAGTCTGAGCAGACTGGATCCAACCTAATGTTGCAGCTAGCTTGAAATGTTTTGAGATGCCCACTGGTGGCTTTGCAGATCCAAGCAAGTGCGTACGTATACCGTACCGTCGTGGTTCATTCGATAATCGCCCATCTGATCAGTTCTATGGCCACGCGGAATGACCGTCTGAGCTGAGATGTTTGAACCACTTTATCTGCAATACAAGATCGCACTCAGGCTACAATACACCCTAAAAACGTCCGGGACATGCCTGTGTTTTTACCACTACTCCCCGTTACCCCCCCCCAAATGGTCCCTGACTGTCAATCACTTTGCAAAGAAATCCACTCTGCAGTGCCACCATGACTAATAATTGCTCAACTACGTAAATAAATATCGGAATAGCGTACATCTCTGAATCAAGCTCTCTGTACTGTAAGTTATTTTGATACTAGGGGGTATATTTACTAAAGTGCAGGTTTTTAAAAGTAGAGATATTGCCCAACCAATCAGATTCTAGCTATAGTCGTCAAAACCTGCACGAGTAAATATACCCCTAGAAATCATTGAGGAGTTCTCTGACTATATAGAAGTAAGAAATCAATCTCTCTCTATATATATATATATATCTGTGCTGTGCTGCATATCATTATCTTCATTATATGAAAACATGTATATTATCACCTCATTTAGAGATCCATATTATTCCTCTCAAATATATCACTATGCAGCAAAAGTAATGAAATTCAGCGAAACGAAATAATGATATAAAATGTATGTAGGAGAAATAATTGTCTTTTAATATATTATGCTGTGTATCCATACTGACCTTTATTATAATGAAATATATCTGATCCAAAAATATCTGTTTCAATATCTCACCTCTAATTGTATTTATAAATGCAGTAGAGCAAATATTTCCTAATGTGTCACTTAATAACATCATATCAAGTTTCACTCTCTGGGGGAAATGTAATAACCTGCGAGACGCAGGTCCAGCGGGTCAGCCTGATATTTTAGTGTCAATAATTTAAAAGGCAAAAGAAATCTGCTTTAAAAACCAACCTTTACCATGGCCTGTGCAGATAATGTGCAGCCACACCCACACACACATGGACTGTTATATCCTGATGCACCTTTCTTCATAGCAATGGCTCATCAAGTATGGTGTTTGTGTAGTTTATTTATTGTAAGTAGATAGGTAGATAAAGACATTGGCCCTCATTCAGAGGCGCTCGCAAGAAGCGATCACTCTCTCTGAATGAGGGCGGCCACTTCCTGGTTACCACCCACAGCTTAGTGACCGACCAGGTTGATGGTCGCGATGGTGAACACCATCGTGACCATCGGGGCTTGCGACGAGACCCTAAGGTTGGGTCTCGGCAACCGCAAGCCCCAGGGAGCTTCCTGCTCTGATCGAGCAGGAAGCTCCCCACTGACATCACTGATGATGTCAGTGCGACCGCCCACAAAACAGTAGGCGTTCCTTAAGGAACGCCTCCGTTTTTGAAACCACCCCCCCCGCCCGCCTACAAAAAGGGGCGAACTGTCGATCAACATCGACAGCCGCCCCTTTTGTAGAGAGCTCCGGAGCGAGAGAGCGAGAGAGTTTCTCTCTCGCTCCGGGGCTTGCGCACGCGCAGTGCGGCCACTGCACATGTGCAGGGCAAACCATCGACCCGGTTGCGAGCGCATAGGTGCTTGCGACTGGGTCTGAATGAGACCCATTATCTCCTCATGGCTGTTCTCCTTTCTCTTACTTTCTCCTATATCTCTCCACTTCGTGATCACGTCTTTTTATGCTGCAGGATCCTTGAAGGTACACTACCTCATCTTACTATTACATGACAGCACATAAACTATCTATATAGATACTACATCTCCCATTTCCTATCATATAATTATTATTTTTTTTTAAATATAAAATTTACGTTCAAACACACAGTGCATTTATAACATGAAACATATAACAATGTGCTAACAGTATCTGAGCATGAACATTAACCCAATATACATGAAACTGGAAAACCTTCTAGAATGGTTACAAGCCATAAATTAAGAGTCATATCTGCTTAATAAGCCTAGCAGGAGATTTAATGCCTCTTTTCATCTGAATATGTGATCCTTCACTCAAAGAAACAGACTCCATGATGGGATCACTTGTTGCTGAGGATGGTAAAGGTACTGTGATGACATCCTCTTGACTTGGTCCATCAGAAGATAAAGATGGAAATATCTTCTTGAAATGGGAAACATTCCTTGTTACTGTTTGATTGTCATTTCCTGCAACAATCATTGTTCCTTTCCTTTTCATTATAGTCAGTGGACTTGGGTGAAAAGCAGTCATGTCCTTGCGTACTACTTTTTGTTTCACCAGAACACGATCTCCTTCTTGTAAATCAGAAACAATAGCTCTCCTTTTCTGATCTGCATACTGCTTAGCTTTTTGTTTTTTAACAGAGTCCGTCCTCCTAATCTGATGATCTTTAGACGCAGGAGTTAAATTAATTTCCGGAAGTGTGGATCTGATCACTTTTCTTTGAAACATTAATGTCTGAGGAGGGGCATTTGTTGTGGAGTGAGGCACCGATCGATATTGTCTGAGAAATTGATTTAAGGATTGTCGAATTGGAATTCGGGATACTTTACAAATCTTTATTTGCTTTCCAAGATTACGCATAAAACGTTCAACAAGACCATTAGCTTGTGGCCACAGGGGAGTAATTTTTTTATGTCAAATTCCAAAATGTTTCATGAATTTGCTGAAATCAGCACCTTGAAATGGCGGACCATTATCTGTCTTTATTGTTCCTGGAATTCCATAAGTAGTGAAGATTTTATCCAACACTGGTAAAACAGATGTGGCAGATGTTGAAGATATTATTTCAAGAACAGGATATCGTGAATATTCATCCACAGCTACTAATATGTAATTAGTAATTATTGGGCCATAGAAGTCAACATCAACATTTTCCCAGACATTGGGCCTCATTCAGACCCACTCGCAAGCGGCTGTCCGCTCGCAAGTGGGTCGATGGTGTCCACTGCGCATGCAGTGTGTCTGATCAAAGGGGGCGTGCTGTCGATGTTGATTGACAGCACACCCCCTTTGGTGGGCGTGCCGGGGGCGTGCCTGCCAGACGGAGGCGTTCCCAAGGGAACGCCTACCGTCAGAAGCCGGCCCCACTGACATCACTAGTGATGTCAGTGGGAGTGATTTTGGCTCTGATAGAGCCAAAATCACTCCAGGGCTTGTGGTCGAAAAACCTGACCACAGGCTTCTGGTCGCACTGGCAATGGTTGCGATGGTCGAGACCATCGCGACCATCATCCTGCACGCTCGTATGTGCTGTGGGTGGTGACCCACAGCTATACGAGCGTCCAGGAGGACGCTCCATTTTTATGGAGGATGGCCCTCATTCAGAGCGAGCACTCTGCTCAGAGCGTCCGGCTCTGAATGAGGGCCATTGTCAGGTAGGTCAGTCATCTGTAATGGTTCACTGTTAGGTTGCATAGAAAGAAGAGAGCATGTCATGCAGTTTCGGATTTCTGATTCCACACGTTGCTCCATGGAGGGAAACCATACCTTTTCACGTAAAAGTTGTTTGGTCTTTACAATTCCTAAATGACTGGCATGGGCAATGTCAATTACTTGGTTTCTCAAAACAGCTGGAATGACAATTTTTGTCACCTCGGAGAATGATTGAATCATCATGCACAATTAGGTCTTGACAATGTTTATGAAGTGCTCTAAAGTCTTGTTCCTCATCAGTTGAAAACAGAAACTGCCCCAACCGCCAATCATTAGAAATAATAGTGTTTTACTGCTGACAATACTTTATCTGATGGAGAAGCCTCTTTGATGCTGTCACTCGTAAGTGAATCAGGAATTGAATTGTATGTGAATAAAGTTCACATACTCCTCCACTGAAGAAGACTGTGAGATGTCAGAAGGCAAAGGATGTCTAGACATGTGATCTAAACGATTATCAGCGCCAGCTCTATGAATGATGGAGAAATTGTATCCCTGTAAACGTAAGCCCCATCGCTGTATCCTAGCTGGTTGTTTGGATTTCGGATTTCCAAAAAGTGTCACCAGTTCTTGATGATCAGTCTGGATGGTAAAGTCAATGCCATATAAATAGAGATGAAAGCGTTCACAACCCCAGACCACTGCAAGAGCTTCCCTTTCTGGCTGGGAGTAGCATTTTTCCACCTCTGTCAAACTGCGACTCGCAAATGCTACAATATAATGATCCCCATGGGTATTCACCTGAGTCAAGATAGCTCCTAACTCCACAGGACTAGCATCCACAATAAGTTCTGTTTTCCAAGCAGTGTTGTAATATGACATTGTGACACTATCCTGCAGACATCATTTTATGTCATCAAATGCTTGCGATTGAGAGGAAGTCCATAAGAATTTAGCATTTTTCTTTGTGAGTTCCCTAAGTGGGGCTGTCAAAGTGGCGTAATTTGGAATTAATTGGGAACAATAGTTAGTCATCCCAAGAAATGACTTTACTTCACCAACATTGGTAGGTTTTGACATTTTTGTAATAGCCTGAACTTTTTGTGGATCAGGAATCACTCCATCATCACAGAAAATGTGACCAAAAATGTTGAGCTTCTGTTGAAGAAAGACGCAATTATCTTTATTCAGTGTTAAATTCCTGTTTTGAAGACACTGAAACACTTGACGCAGAGCCGCATCATGTTCCTGGCGCGTTGCTCCAAAAACCAGAATATCGTCACTGTAATTGATGACATTTTGAACTGACTGTATGACTTGATGGATAGAATTTTTAAATACCTCTGCTGCGGATATGATTCCAAATGACAGCCATTTATATCTTCGTAGCCCAACATGAGTTGAGAATGTTATTTGTCGCGACTCTTCATCAAGTTCCAGTTGATGATAGCCTTTATTTAAATCCAATTTCGAAAAGAAACATGCACCTGTGAGTCGATGTATAATATCATCCATAGTTGGAGTAATATGGTGCTCTCTTTTAATGGCAACATTAGGACGACGCATATCAACACATATTCTCACTGCATTTGATTGACCTGGTTTGGGCACAACCACAACCACGGTTTATGATACCCATGATGTTGGGCCAGATACCTTTTCAATGATATCTAAGTCTTCAAGAGTCTGTATTTCCTCTTCTACTTATTTCCTTATGTTGATAGGTATGCGGCAATGTTCTGGAGCAATTGGTATAACTGAGTGATCAATGTGAAGATGAATTTGATAGTCTTTAGGTTTTCCAATGCCGTGAAAGAGATGATCATACTCCTGCAGTAAAACATCCACATCACTTCGTAGTGGTTTTGGTTCATGTAGGACAGGAGTGGAATTGGAAGTGTTAGGTATAACGGGGTGTAATTGCGAGTGTGGGCAACTATTTATATAAGACCCAATTGTGATGCAGTATCAAATCCCAAGAGATTGCCTCTTGCATATTTAGTGACAAAAAAATTATGCTTTGTCAGTTTGTCATTTTTGCGCGCAATAACATCAAAAGAACCCTGTAAGGGAAGGGGTCGTTTATTTCCATAAGTGAATATTCTTACAGATGTTGGATTCAAAATCACCTTGCCATGCAGCTTCTTGAAAATGTAGCATCAATTAGATTTACAGAAGCACCGGAATCTATTAGAAATTCAACAGAAGTGTTGTCTAGGGTGATGTCAGTTTTTGGACTGACCTTGTTTTTGCCGACTTGATGAATCACGTAGATAAAGCCTTCTGGCATATTATCACTGTCAGATGATTCTGCAGTTGGAGACGATGTAGAATCCACACAACGCACTGTCTTTCTACTGGATTTAGACTGCTGTGAAGATTGTTTGGGTGTAGATTTGGTTTCCTTGGAGTTGCAAACAGAGGAAAAGTGATTCAGTTTGCCACA
Source organism: Taudactylus pleione (assembly GCA_031769625.1). Lineage (NCBI taxonomy): Eukaryota > Metazoa > Chordata > Amphibia > Anura > Myobatrachidae > Taudactylus > Taudactylus pleione. The sequence goes on along the minus strand of JAUIMM010000312.1, from coordinate 15,830,582 downwards.
TGCAGTGCAAAGTTTACCAGTGGCAGGACAGTCTCCTGAATGTGGATAGGAGCGTCCACATCTGTAACACGATCTAGATTTACTTGACTCCATATAGCCACTTGTGTCAGTATGTAATTTATTGCACACTTCCAGCTGTTTCATGCCCCTCTACATGTCCTTAGCATGTGTTTCTGAAAGTTCAAGACTTCTAGCATATTGCTGCAGCTCTGTCAGCGTCATTTCAGATTTAAGAGCACGTCTGCTCAACTGCTGGTAGAACCTCAAGGAGGTAAAGGAAGAGGAGGCACACTCACAGCGGGCACTGCCAGGAGAGAGCGGTGCTGACAAGAGGGGGAGGGCCCCCCTGTCTTAAGTGACCCGGGTCCCCCGAACGCTTAATCCGGCCCTGGTTATTATTGTTACTCCACAGTAGATTCATCAAAGCCTCTAAATAGTGAAAGTGGAGGTATTTCTCATTATAAATAATCAGCTATTAGCTATGATTTTCTAGAGCACATTAAATAACTGACAGATAGAACCTGATTGGTTGGTCTGGGCCAGGGTTGCCTACCTTTAATATTCTCTTCCCGGGAGAAGCCCGGGTAAGAGAAGCAGCAGGGGGCCGACGGGGGCGGGGCTTGACGTTTCGCGTCATTAAGCCCCGCCCCCTCGCTGTAAAATTGCCGCGATTGGGCACAATTTACATAGGGGGCGGGGCCAAATTCTGTGATTCATGCAGAATCACAGCTTAAGCCCCGCCCCCTTCACGGAGACCCGCGATTGCCGCCGGTATTCCCTAATTCTGCCCACTTCACTAGGAAGTGGGCAGAATGTGGGAGAAATGCCTACCCTTCCGGGGGTGCGGGGGGTTACCCGAAAAATCGGGAGCCTCCCGCGAAAACCGGGAGGGTAGGCATGTATGGTCTGGGCTACACCCACTTTTCCTTTTTAGGAGATTTGATGAATCTACGTCAAAGTCCAGTTTTATTTGTAAACTATAATTTCTGCAAAATGCAGTCGTTTAGCTCTCCTCAATTTGCCTCTACACCCAGCGTGACTGAGCTGCTCCTAGAGGTGTAGTGTACCATCTTTTTCTTTATATTTTGTGGCTCATCTCCATCGGAGACGCAGTGAAACACCACTCAGAGAAGGAGATTCAATCATCCCACCAGCACATATTACGCATGCGCAATGCATGTGGCAGGGCCCGCCATCGGCGCATTAGGAGAAGCACCGGTTTCTATGGACTGCATCGGCTGCGGCTCCTTGAAGCCAGATAGGGCTCACGGCAAGGCAGGAGAGTGACTTCCCATTGGAAGCCTTCTCTCTGCTAATCGTGGTCTGGACTGGCAGTCCCAGAGGGAAAAGCCTGCCTGGCTGTGATTAGCAGGGAGCGCTTCCAATAGGAAGCCACTGCCTGCCTGCCAGTGCCAGAAACACTCACTGGGGGGTGGTGGATTATACAGGAGGGGGCTGCAGGCCCTAGGTATAATCCGCCACTGCCTCTAACTCTGAATGAGACTTGGGCTTTTCTTTTTAGGCACCAGCTTATGTTGACACAAAATATTCACCATCTCTACCTGATACTGGTGATATATATGCAGACAGCTTATAAAATGCAGTAGCAACAGCTCCCTCAGGGCCAGAGATGGGAGCAAACTGAACGCACTGCCGATATTGGCGTAGTTCAGCAATTATTTGCTACTGTGCATGCATGAAAAATACTGAAAACCCCTATGACGCACGTGATATCCTGGGTGTATGCACACATGCGCTATTGCGTATTGCTTGCATTAGGAGCGGTGAGACACAACCATGAGCGCTCCTGTGTGGTGACTGGGAGGTGTGCACAAAATAACTCTGTCTCATGGTCATATCAGTGATCCCGACTGCATTCTCAGTCACAGAACCGTAACCACAGAGGCCATGTTTATACAGAGTTGGGAAGGAGACACTGTGTCTGCCACAGGCTGGTGCAAGGGTCGATAGTGGAGGGTTCGGAATGCAATAGCATGCATCTCTGCATCAGCCCCTCAGTCTGCTGTGATTGGCTCATTATTGTACAGATGCAAGCTTCCTTCTCCCCCAACTCTCATGGTTGTACATTTTATATAGCTTGCAAAAAAATTTCTGTGAGTGAAAATGACATAATCCTTCCTATGTCACCCCTACAATACTGTTGCTCTAGACTTTAGCCTTGTTATCTTCTCATAAGACCAATCCTGCTGTCAAGACTTGCTGGTACTTGTAGTTCATCAGCAGCTTACAAGTCAATGGCCAACTTGAATCAGGGTTCAATTCTCTTTTTGTAAGGCAGTATCTGAAATGAAGCACTTCCAATCAATTATACAAACAAGAATAAACTTGGATATTGAAGCATTCATTATGATGGTATCCACCACTGGAGCGGACTAGGAGGCTGTTATTGAGGCCGGCGGTGAGGTACGGTTTAGCAATATATTTCCATCCGCTCCAGGGGCCCCTACTCTGTTTTTCTTCCACATTAGTACTGAAGGGTACATTTACTAACAATCGTGTCCTGCCCGTGTCTGTCCGTTTTCAAACATGGATATGAACAATCAGGATCGGGAGTTTTTCTTTCAAATAAATTTGGTAATTTGTGTTTGTCAGGATCGTGTTTCCCTCCCGAACAAGCAGCCTGCACATATCAGTGAGTTGTATGCAGGTTTCTTGTGGGTGAGTGGGTGGGGTTTGTGTGTCTGTGTGTGTGGGCTCCTCAGCCAGTCCTGGTTCTAAAAATACAGAGGAAAAAAACGTGTAGGGTTCCCCCATTATTTTAGGAACCAGCACTGGTTTCACAGAGCCAGTCCTGGTTTTAAAAATATGGGGAAAAATTGCGTGGGGTTCCCCCTATTTTTAAAACCAGCACCGGGCTCAAATCAGCTGATTGGATGTGACCCACGTGGCTGACAGTCAACAGCACGTGGGTCACAGCCAATCAGCAGCTGCTAACTGTAGAGCAGCCTCTGATTGACTGGCGGGCCCGGAGAATGACGAAAGCCTGCCGGTTTCTGTCATTCACCATGGTAGAGATGTATGTGTTAACAGTACATTTCTACATGTCCGATATAGATCGGGTACTGGTTTTTCTACATGTCCGATATAGATCGGGTACTGGTTTTTCTACATGTCCGATATAGATTGGGTACTTGTTTTTCTGTTTTACCGAAGAAGGGGACCAAAGCTATGCCAGGAGGTAGGTGAGTATTGGATTTTTTTCTCAGGTAACACGTGGGAATTCTACTAGAGAAGAGGATGGGAACATCTGGTAGAAGGTAAGTATGTGTGAGTGTGTTAGGTATGTAATAAACTTTTACATTCTACAGGGTGTGTATTGTCTTTTTTTATACAGTGGGGGTACGGGTGACGGCCGCCTTCTGGCACTTGTAGTTTCGCAAGTGCCAAAGAGCAGGCACGCTGCCACCTATAGTTCCAGTGTAAAAAACAATGGTATAATTCTAATTTTCACCCTATTACCCCTGCACCCACTGGCCAGGGGTGCAGGGAAGAGCTTTGGGCTTCAGAATAAGCCTGGGGTGCTCGAGAGAGGGGGGACCATTTTATTGGGAGGTCCCCACCTCCCCTGAGATTCCCGGGTTGTGCTGACTAGCTTGGGGTGTTAATGCTTTGGCTGGGGAGACCCGGTGAAAGGGTCCCTGGCTGTGGCATTACACCCCTGGCTGTGGTATTAAGTCCAGTGCTGGTTTTAAAAGTAGAGGGAACCCCCCACAATTTTTTCCCCCTATTTTTAAAACCAGGCCTGGCTTTGGGAGCCCAGTGCTGGTTCCTAACATATGGGGGAAACTTACACATTTTTTTTTTTCGTATTTTTAGGACCAGGACTGGCTCAGAAGCCCGGGGATGGTTGTGCTTTGGGGAGGGAGGTCCATGTAATTTTTTTTTTTAATGAACCATTTATTGAACACCAAAAGGCAGAAACATACACGGATCACACTCATCTGTGTATATTTCTGCTAGACACGCTGCTCAGACCTTAGGAGGTGGTCTATTTGTAATGCCGGGTATCCACTACGCAATTTTAATGAGTGATTGCACGATTACAACATCGTAATCGTGCAATCGCGCATTAATCAGGCACAAATCGGGTACAATTATGTCGGAAACGACCAGCGATGCGCGCTCCCGCTGGTCGTTTCCGACATCAGTTATCTACTGAACATGCTAGTCAATCTGCTGATAACGACAGATTGCCCATGTTCATGATTGATGTGCCTACACTGAATAATCAATCGTTCAGTGTAGGCACTGCAGGGGGAAGGGGAACGACGGTACGATTACGATGTCGTAATCGTACTGTCGTGCCGGTATCTGCTAGTGGATACACGGCTTTAGTTCTATTTTTACACCATGTTTGGTTTTATTACACCCGTGATTCTAATCATGATTTTTGGTAAATTCCCATGTTGTATTCCTGTCTAGGAGAGTATTGCCGTGTTCAGACGATGGTGTATTCATTTCTAGTTGTATTTATGGGTGCATTTTAACTTCAGTATCAGCCGTGATCTAAAGATACAGAAAATACCCCCTTTTTTTCTAAGTAAATTTCCGTGTTTGAAAAAATGACAAAATACTCCCGTCATTGCAATCTCAGACCAACACGATTCTTAGTAAGTTTACCCCTGAGAGTCTAAAAGCGACATGTGCTGCCCCTGAGCTTCCTCAGGATGGCAGTGCAGGATTCTCTGCTACTGTAAGTGGATCTACAAATGTTTGCTCCATCCAATGATTCAGTTAGAGGCACATTTATTTGAGGGTCCACATACCCACCAAAAGATTTTTTCCAGCACTTCCGAAGGGACAGAGATTTAGCCTCGTCTTCTAGTGCATTGTGCACCTTCCAGACACATTATGGAAAAGATTGACAAGAAAAATGGGATAACCACACTGGTGGGTCTATTCATGGCGCTGAGAAAAGCCCTGTCTTTACGTTTCTATGCTTTGTGCCATTCATAAATCAAGTTACCGTGGAGAAGCTAGTCTCTTCCCCAGCTGTGCACCTGCTTCAGTTTTTGGAGTTTAGTACATAGGGTTCAGTTTGTAGCCCCCATTGATGATGATGATAATAATAATAATAATTAATAATAATAATAATAATTAATAGGGACTGCGATATGAAGTGCTACTTAGCACTTTGCCAGAGATTTATGTGAAATCTCCTGCATTGTGCTTTTAGTACATAACTACAATACATAAAATTATGCAGAAACTGCAGTTTCTGTATAATTTTATGTAAAAAACAGATTGATACATAGGGGCCTATTCATCAACACTAGAATAACGTTTTTAAGGACATTTTTCTTAATTAACGTTATTTAGTATTCATGAAGAGACTTAACACAGGAGATATAACTGATATCTCCTGGTTAAGCCCCCCTGCATTAATTTCCACACTCCCCATACATTAGTATGGGGAGTGTGGAAATTATGGTATTCATGAAATTCTGAAATTGATGTATTTTCGGAATTTGATGGAGTTACTATCCGCCACTGTGAGTCACTGTGTGTCAGCGCGGGCAGGTCCCCCAGCATCTACCTCCGGCGCTCTGGTCCGTCCTCTGGCTCCTGTGGCTGCTCTGAGACGTGTTTTCCCAGCAGAACACAATAAAGTTTAGAAAAAAAAACAAACTTTTTTTTTTCTAAACTGTACTGTGTGCTGCTGGGAGAACACGTCTCAGAGCAGCAGGACGGAGCCGGAGGCGCTGCAGCGGGCAGGTAAGTGCGGGGACGGGGGAGGTGAGCAGAGGGTGTCACAAAATTACCGCATCTGTAGGCAGTGCTGCGCATGCGCTAGTTTTACAGATGTGACAGCGCATGCACAGCACGGATTCCAGCTGAGGTAAGTTAGTGTAGATAGAGATAACTATCTATTTCTCGAAAAGCTGTCATCGCAAAAATGACAGCTTTTCAAAATAGATAGTTATGGGGAGGAGGAATGATGAATTCCTCCGGTAATTAGGAAGAACTCCATGCAAGTTCTAAACCTAATTACCTCCAGAGAATTTTTAGGTATGATGAATAGGCCCCAATGTCCCCTAAGTGCAATGGTCCTGCATAACGTCATCTCACATTCTATTAGTAGTATGTTGAAAGCACCTATCTGTGTAATCAACTTATAGGTTAACTTAATCAAGTAGCTATCATCACGACACGGATCTACATAATTCTCAGCATACATACCACTTGATCAATAATATGTATTGGGGTCGAAGCAAGTTGACCCTTATAGTGAACAGTAAAAAGCGACAAGTCTGAAAGCGAAATATCGATAAGTGACAACCTCAGAAATGAGAATCATGATGTCCTTAATTGCTAATACAAAATAAAGTGGTTGAATCACTTAATTGTAGATTATGCATTATGGAAAAGCAGACTTCTAGGTGCACTGTAATTAATATAATACAAATATAAACTAATGCACAACAGTGATCCCTGTAATCTCCACATTCTTATGATTAAGTTAAGGTATAAATGAAGGTAAACTCAGTAATATTTCAGAACGAAATTGGAATTCTGTAAATGGTGGGTGATCCCAAAGTATTTGTACAGAGAATAATTCCCTCTTTCTCCAATGTGCAATTCACGTTTAGCCGTAAATCCACAAAGCAACAAGCAGACTGATTGCCTGGGAACAGTTCCAAGGACCAAGAAATGCGCTTGGCGACAAGCAGGTGTCCGTATACCAATAAAGAATTGCGGCTCCGCGTTTCTTCCATTACCTTCTATGTAGAAAAAATAGGACAACTTTTCTCTGCTGCCCTGTTCATGTTCCCAGTAAGTGCAATATTAGACAATATATCTTATCAGACCGTGAGGCAAAGTAATGCTGCCGTGGCTGACTGAACATATCAATCAAAATGTGATATATTAATGCTGCCTTCAGCCGAAAGTTTTCTGTTAAATAAAAGCTTGTTGTCTGTGCTGCTCATCAAGATTTAACAGTTCACCTGAAAACACTCTGGGCCTGACTGAAAGGTTGACACAATGTGCATGTTAGACGCATGCGGATGTTATTTATACCCCTTTTACACCAGAGCAAAAACCTGGGTTTTTTCTGGGTCTACCCGGGTTTAAAGCTCAGTGTAAAAGGGTCCCTGAAAACTAACCCGGATCAAGTGACCCTGCAATCCAACCCAGGGAGCTACCAGGGTCGGGCCCAGGATGGACCTGGGTAACTGTGCAGTATAAACGGCGCAACCCGGGTTATCCAAGGATCATGCCTAAGCTGATTGGTGGCTGTGGAGCAGTCACCTCCCACTTTATATGATCTCACAAGTTTAGCAGGGCAGACCCAGGTTCAGTGTGAATGGGGCTGACCCGAGAAAAACCCAGATCGATGGTTCTGTGTAAACGGTATCTGACCTGGGTTGGAACCATGTCTGAAAACTCAAGTCGGACCTGGGTTTTTGTTGGAAAAGAGGTATTACTGTCTGCGCACATGTATGAGTCACAGGGCCGGATTAAGGGCAGGGCGACAGGGGCGGTCGTCCTGGGGCCCCCACACATAGGGGGCCCCCACACACAGCCCCCAGCCACATCCCCATAAACCGTTTAAAAAAAAGGGTTTATTAACGGTGCAGCAACCCGCAATTAGGCCCCGCCCCTCCCACGATTTGGCTCCACCCCCTTTTCAAACTGACCGGGCTAGCTATCGGCTTCTTTCATCTCCGCCCACACACAAGGTGGTCGGGGCCCGGGACCTGCTTCCTCTGCTCAGGTCAGTGGACACCATAGAGGGAGCACAAGCAGCACACTGCAGCCGGAAGGTAGGGGGGTGCCTCGTTGCTGGTAGTGTAGGAGGGGAGTGTCTCTGTGTTTTTAGTGTAGGAGGGGGGTGTCTGTGTATTTTCAATGTAGGAGGGGGGTGTCTGTGTATTTTTAATGTAGGAGGGGGTGTCTCTGTGTTTTTAGTGTAGGAGGGGGGTGTCTGTGTATTTTTAATGCAGGAGGGGGTGTCTGTGTATTTTTAATGTAGGAGGGGGGTGTCTGTGTATTTTTAATGTAGGAGGGGGGTGTTAGTGTGTTTTTAGTGCAGTATATGACGGTGGGTGCTGAAAGTGAATGATGAGGGTTGTGTCTGGACTGTGTGTTGGTGATGAATGTATGATTGGGTGCTGCTGGGGTGTCCTTGGTGCATGACAGAGGAGGGAGGTAATTGGTGAATGAGGGGAGTGTCTGGGTATATACTGTATGTGTGTTAAAAAAAATAATAAAAAAAATAACACACACACATATATATTAGGGGTGTGCACCGGCAACTTTTCGAGTTTTGTGTTTTGGTTTTGGATCTGGATCTTTCTTCGTGTTTTGGATCTGGATTGGTTTTGCCAAAACCACCCTTCCGTGTTTTGGGTTCTGGGTTTTGTGTTTTGGATCTGTATTTTTTTGAAAAAAAGCATAAAAACAGCTAAAATCACAGAATTTGTAGGTTTTTCTGCACCTATGCTTTTATTAACCTCAATAACCTTAATTTCCACTAATTTCCAGTCTATTCTGAACACCTCACACCTCACAATAGTGTTTTTATGTCCAAAAGGTTGCACCGAGGTAGCTGGATGACTATGCTAAGCGACACAAGTGGGCGGCACAAACACGTGACCCATCTAGGCGTGACACTGCAGTGGCAGACAGGATGGCAGTTTGAAAAACTAGGCCCCAAACTGTACATAATGCAAAGAAAAAAAAGAGGTGCAAGATGGAATTGTCCTTGGGCCCTCCCACCCACCCTTATGTTGTATAAACAGGACATGCACACTTTAACAAACCAATCATTTCAGCGCCAGGGTCTGCCACACAACTGTGGCTGAAATGATTGGTTCGTTTGGGCCCCCACAAAACAAGCTGGCAATTAATCTGTCCCTGCACAAACTGGCTCTACGGAGGCAAGATATCATCCTCATCCTCCTCATCCACCGATTCCTCACCCTCTTCAGTGTGTACATCCTCATCCTCACAGAGTATTAATTCGTCCCCGCTGGAACCACAGGTCCCTCTGTACGTTCTGGAGGCTGGTCTCCCTGGAAGAGTTGATAATTCATTTTATGAACATCATCTTCTCCACATTTTGTGGAAGCAACCTCCTACGCCTTTCGCTGACAAGGTTCCCGGCTGCACTAAACACTCTTTCGGAGTACACACTGGAGGGGGGGCAACTCAGGTAAAATAGAGCCAGTTTGTACAGGGACCTCCAAATTGCTTCTTTTTCCTGCCAGTACAGGTACGGACTGTCTGACATGCCTACTTGGATGCTGTCACCGATGTAATCCTTTAACAGACAGACGCACGCTTGTCGCTGCTGCTTTGAGGATGCAAGTGCGGCTACAGCCCACACAATTCACAGACAGAAAAAAAAAAAGAATATTTTTATTGTTTGTGGAGTTCACTTTGATGGTTACACCACCCTTTAACAGACAGACGCACGCTTGTCGCTGCTGCTTTGAGGATGCAAGTGCGGCTACAGCCCACACAATTCACAAAGACAGAAAAAAGAAGAAGAATATTTTAATTGTTTGTGTAGCACACTTTGAGGGTGTCACCACCCTTTAACAGACAGACGCATGCTTGTCGCTGCTGCTTTAAGGATGCAGGTGCGGCTACAGCCCACACAATTCACAAAGACAGAAAAAAGAAGAAGAATATTTTTATTGTTTGTGTAGCACACTTTGAGGGTGTCACCACCCTTTAACAGACAGACGCACGCTTGTCGCTGCTGCTTTGAGGATGCAAGTGCGGCTACATCGCACACAAGTCACAAACACATTAAAAAAATAGTTTGTTTTTTTTTGGAGCACTTTGAGAGTTACACCACCCTTTAACAGACAGACGCACGCTTGTCGCTGCTGCTTTGAGGATGCAAGTGCGGCTACAGCCCACACAATTCACAAAGACAGAAAAAAAAAGAACAATATTTTTATTGTTTGTGTAGCACACTTTGATGGTGTCACCACCCTTTAACATACAGACGCACGCTTGTCGCTGCTGCTTTGAGGACAGTATCATATGCAGTGACAGTAGACTTGTCAGAAATTGTTGGCACGTCCTTCAGTCCGGACCAGATGTCCAAACCAGCCCTTGACTTATGACACAGGCACATGCTTGGCGCTGCTACTATGTTGATGCACGTGCGGCTACATCGCACACAAGTCACAAACACATTAAAAAAATAGTTTTTTCTTTTTTGGAGCACTTTGAGGGTTACACCACCCTTTAACAGACAGACGCACGCTTGTTGCTGCTGCTTGGAGGATGCAAGTGCGGCTACAGCCCACACAATTCACAAACACAGAAAAAAAAAGAACAATATTTTAATTGTTTGTGTAGCACACTTTGAGGGTGTCACCACCCTTTAACAGACAGACGCACGCTTGTCGCTGCTGCTTTAAGGATGCAGGTGCGGCTACAGCCCACACATTTCACAAAGACAGAAAAAAAAAGAACAATATTTTAATTGTTTGTGTAGCACACTTTGAGGGTGTCACCACCCTTTAACAGACAGACGCACGCTTGTCGCTGCTGCTTTGAGGATGCAAGTGCGGCTACAGCCCACACAATTCACAAAGACAGAAAAAAAAAGAACAATATTTTTATTGTTTGTGTAGCACACTTTGATGGTGTCACCACCCTTTAACATACAGACGCACGCTTGTCGCTGCTGCTTTGAGGACAGTATCATATGCAGTGACAGTAGACTTGTCAGAAATTGTTGGCACGTCCTTCAGTCCGGACCAGATGTCCAAACCAGCCCTTGACTTATGACACAGGCACATGCTTGGCGCTGCTACTATGTTGATGCACGTGCGGCTACATCGCACACAAGTCACAAACACATTAAAAAAATAGTTTTTTCTTTTTTGGAGCACTTTGAGGGTTACACCACCCTTTAACAGACAGACGCACGCTTGTCGCTGCTGCTTGGAGGATGCAAGTGCGGCTACAGCCCACACAATTCACAAACACAGAAAAAAAAAGAACAATATTTTAATTGTTTGTGTAGCACACTTTGAGGGTGTCACCACCCTTTAACAGACAGACGCACGCTTGTCGCTGCTGCTTTAAGGATGCAGGTGCGGCTACAGCCCACACATTTCACAAAGACAGAAAAAAAAAGAACAATATTTTAATTGTTTGTGTAGCACACTTTGAGGGTGTCACCACCCTTTAACAGACAGACGCACGCTTGTCGCTGCTGCTTTAAGGATGCAGGTGCGGCTACAGCCCACACATTTCACAAAGACCGAAAAAAAAGAACAATATTTTTATTGTTTGTGTAGCACACTTTAAGGGTGTCACCACCCATTAACAGACAGATGCACGTTTGTCGCTGCTGCTTTGAGGATGCAGGTGCGGCTACAGCCCACACATTTCACAAAGACCGAAAAAAAAAGAACAATATTTTTATTGTTTGTGTAGCACACTTTGAGGGTGTCACCACCCTTTAACAGACAGACGCACGCTTGTCGCTGCTGCTTTGAGGATGCAGGTGGAATCTAGATGGGATTTGGAACCGGGGACACACTACCTTCATCAATTGTCTAAATCCCACTGCACTAATGGCGGATACCGGACGCACGTCTAACACCAACATAGCAGTCAAGGCCTCAGTTATACGTTTTGCTTCAGGAAGACTGCTGTCGTAATTCATCCTCATCGCTAGGGACTGTTGGAGGGTCAATTGTTTAGTAAAAGTAGTGATGTTCCTACTTCCTCTCTGGGATGATGAACAACTCCCAGCAGCAGCAGCAAAAGCACTAGGAGGAAGTGGTTCTTGATCTTTCCCTATTTTATTTTTATCGGAGAAAGTTTGGTCCTCCATTTATGTTGTATTGATATATAGGTGCGGCTAAGGCGCACACAAACAAAGAAAATATTTTTTTATTTTTGCTGGAGAGTAGTGCAATTTGTGGGTTACACCACCCTTTAAGAAATGAGCCAGCCGACTCTTTACTTATGGGACACAGGCGCACGCTTGGCGCTGCTCCTTTGTTGATGCACGTGCAGCCACAGTGCACACAAGTCACAAACACAGAAAATATTTTTTTTTTTGGTTTGGAGTGTACTTTGGGGGTTACAGCACCCTTTAATGGTCAAGCCAGCCGGCCCTTTACTTATGACACAGGCGCACGCTTGGCACTACTTTGTTGATGCACGTGCGGCTACTGCGCACACAATTCACGAACACAGAAAATATTTTTTTTTTTGGTTTGGACTGGAGTGTACTTTGGGGGTTACAGCACCCTTTAACGTCAAGCCAGCCGGCCCTTTACTTATGACACAGGCGCACGCTTGGCACTACTTTGTTGATGCACGTGCGGCTACTGCGCACACAATTCACAAACACAGAAAATATATATTTTTTTGGTTTGGACTGGAGTGTACTTTGAGGGTTACAGCACCCTTTAACGGTCAAGCCAGCCGGCCCTTTACTTATGACACAGGTGCACGCTTGGCACTACTTTATTGAGGCACGTGCTGCTACTGCGCACACAATTCACAAACACAGAAAAAAAATTTTTTTTTGGTTTGGACTGGAGTGTACTTTGGGGGTTACAGCACCCTTTAACGGTCAAGCCAGCCGGCCCTTTACTTATGACACAGGCGCACGCTTGGCACTACTTTGTTGATGCACGTGCGGCTACTGCGCACACAATTCACAAACACAGAAAATAATTTTTTTTTTGGTTTGGACAGGAGTGTACTTTGGGGGTTACAGCACCCTTTACCAGTCAAGCCAGCCGGCCCTTTACTTATGACACAGGCACACGCTTGGCACTACTTTGTTGATGCACGTGCGGCTACTGCGCACACAATTCACAAACACAGAAAATAAATTTTTTTTTGGTTTGGACTGGAGTGTACTTTGGGGGTTACAGAACCCTTTAATGGTCAAGCCAGCCGGCCCTTTACTTGTGACACAGGCGCACGCTTGGCACTACTTTGTTGATGCACGTGCGGCTACTGCGCACACAATTCACAAACACAGAAAATATATATTTTTTTGGTTTGGACTGGAGTGTACTTTGGGGGTTACAGCACCCTTTAACAGTCAAGCCAGCCGGCCCTTTACTTATGACACAGGTGCACGCTTGGCACTACTTTGTTGATGCACGTGCGGCTACTGCGCACACAATTCACAAACACAGAAAAAAAAATTTTTTTTGGTTTGGACTGGAGTGTACTTTGGGGGTTACAGCAACCTTTAACGGTCAAGCCAGCCGGCCCTTTACTTATGACACAGGCGCACGCTTGGCACTACTTTGTTGATGCATGTGCGGCTACTGCGCACACAATTCACAAACACAGAAAATATTTTTTTTTTGGTTTGGACTGGAATGTACTTTGGGGGTTACAGCACCCTTTAACGGTCAAGCCAGCCGGCCCTTTACTTATGACACAGGTGCACGCTTGGCACTACTTTGTTGATGCACGTGCAGCTACTGCGCACACAATTCACAAACACAGAAAATAATTTTTTTTTTGGTTTGGACTGGAGTGTACTTTGGGGGTTACAGAACCCTTTAACGGTCAAGCCAGCCGGCCCTTTACTTATGACACAGGCGCACGCTTGGCACTACTTTGTTGATGCACGTGCGGCTACTGCGCACACAATTCACAAACACAGAAAATATATATTTTTTTGGTTTGGACTGGAGTGTACTTTGGGGGTTACAGCACCCTTTAACGGTCAAGCCAGCCGGCCCTTTACTTATGACACAGGCGCACGCTTGGCACTACTTTGTTGATGCACGTGCCGCTACTGCGCACACAATTCACAAACACAGAAAATAAATTTTTTTTGGTTTGGACTGGAGTGTACTTTGGGGGTTACAGAACCCTTTAATGGTCAAGCCAGCCGGCCCTTTACTTATGACACAGGCGCACGCTTGGCACTACTTTGTTGATGCACGTGCGGCTACTGCGCACACAATTTACAAACACAGAAAATATATATTTTTTTGGTTTGGACTGGAGTGTACTTTGGGGGTTACAGCACCCTTTAATGGTCAAGCCAGCCGGCCCTTTACTTATGACACAGGTGCACGCTTGGCACTACTTTGTTGATGCACGTGCGTCTACTGCGCACACAATTCACAAACACAGAAAAAAAAATTTTTTTTGGTTTGGACTGGAATGTACTTTGGGGGTTACAGAACCCTTTAACAGTCAAGCCAGCCGGCCCTTTACTTATGACACAGGCGCACGCTTGGCACTACTTTGTTGATGCACGTGCGGCTACTGCGCACACAATTCACAAACACAGAAAATATATATTTTTTTGGTTTGGACTGGAGTGTACTTTGGGGGTTACAGCACCCTTTAACGGTCAAGCCAGCCGGCCCTTTACTTATGACACAGGCGCACGCTTGGCACTACTTTGTTGATGCACGTGCGGCTACTGCGCACACAATTCACAAACACAGAAAATATTTTTTTTTTTGGTTTGGACTGGAGTGTACTTTGGGGGTTACAGCACCCTTTAACGGTCAAGCCAGCCGGCCCTTTACTTATGACACAGGCGCACGCTTGGCACTACTTTGTTGATGCACGTGCAGCTACTGCGCACACAATTCACAAACACAGAAAATAATTTTTTTTTTTGGTTTGGACTGGAGTGTACTTTGGGGGTTACAGAACCCTTTAACGGTCAAGCCAGCTGGCCCTTTACTTATGACACAGGCGCACGCTTGGCACTACTTTGTTGATGCACGTGCGGCTACTGCGCACACAATTCACAAACACAGAAAATATATATTTTTTTGGTTTGGACTGGAGTGTACTTTGGGGGTTACAGCACCCTTTAACGGTCAAGCCAGCCGGCCCTTTACTTATGACACAGGTGCACGCTTGGCACTACTTTGTTGATGCACGTGCGGCTACTGCGCACACAATTCACAAACACAGAAAATAATTTTTTTTTTTTTGGTTTGGACTGGAGTGTACTTTGGGGGTTACAGAACCATTTAACGGTCAAGCCAGCCGGCCCTTTACTTATGACACAGGTGCACGCTTGGCACTACTTTGTTGATGCACGTGCGGCTACTGCGCACACAATTCACAAACACAGAAAATAATTTTTTTTTTGGTTTGGACTGGAGTGTACTTTGGGGGTTAAAACACCCTTTAACGGTCAAGCCAGCCGGCCCTTTACTTATGACACAGGCGCATGCTTGGCACTACTTTGTTGATGCACGTGCGGCTACTGCGCACACAATTCACAAACACAGAAAATAATATTTTTTTTGGTTTGGACTGGAGTGTACTTTGGGGGTTACAGCACCCTTTAATGGTCAAGCCAGCCGGCCCTTTACTTATGACACAGGCGCACGCTTGCAACTACTTTGTTGATGCACGTGTGGCTACTGCGCACACAAGTCACAAACACAGACAATATTTTTTTTTTTGGTTTGGAGTGTACTTTGGGGGTTACAGCACCCTTTAATGGTCAAGCCAGCCGGCCCTTTACTTATGACACAGGCGCACGCTTGGCACTACTTTGTTGATGCACGTGCGGCTACTGCGCACACAATTCACAAACACAGAAAATATTTTTTTTTTTGGTTTGGACTGGAGTGTACTTTGGGGGTTACAGCACCCTTTAACGTCAAGCCAGCCGGCCCTTTACTTATGACACAGGCGCACGCTTGGCACTACTTTGTTGATGCACGTGCGGCTACTGCGCACACAATTCACAAACACAGAAAATATATATTTTTTTGGTTTGGACTGGAGTGTACTTTGAGGGTTACAGCACCCTTTAACGGACAAGCCAGCCGGCCCTTTACTTATGACACAGGTGCACGCTTGGCACTACTTTATTGAGGCACGTGCGGCTACTGCGCACACAATTCACAAACACAGAAAAAAAATTTTTTTTTGGTTTGGACTGGAGTGTACTTTGGGGGTTACAGAACCCTTTAACGGTCAAGCCAGCCGGCCCTTTACTTATGACACAGGCGCACGCTTGGCACTACTTT
The DNA here is from genome assembly GCA_031769625.1 of Taudactylus pleione. Taxonomy (NCBI): domain Eukaryota; kingdom Metazoa; phylum Chordata; class Amphibia; order Anura; family Myobatrachidae; genus Taudactylus; species Taudactylus pleione. The sequence goes on along the minus strand of JAUIMM010000312.1, from coordinate 15,814,590 downwards.
GTTGATGCACGTGCGGCTACTGCGCACACAATTCACAAACACAGAAAATATTTTTTTTTTTGGTTTGGACTGGAGTGTACTTTGGGGGTTACAGCACCCTTTAACGGTCAAGCCAGCCGGCCCTTTACTTATGACACAGGCGCACGCTTGGCACTACTTTGTTGATGCACGTGCGGCTACTGCGCACACAATTCACAAACACAGAAAATAATTTTTTTTTTGGTTTGGACAGGAGTGTACTTTGGGGGTTACAGCACCCTTTACCAGTCAAGCCAGCCGGCCCTTTACTTATGACACAGGCACACGCTTGGCACTACTTTGTTGATGCACGTGCGGCTACTGCGCACACAATTCACAAACACAGAAAATAAATTTTTTTTTGGTTTGGACTGGAGTGTACTTTGGGGGTTACAGAACCCTTTAATGGTCAAGCCAGCCGGCCCTTTACTTGTGACACAGGCGCACGCTTGGCACTACTTTGTTGATGCACGTGCGGCTACTGCGCACACAATTCACAAACACAGAAAATATATTTTTTTTTGGTTTGGACTGGAGTGTACTTTGGGGGTTACAGCACCCTTTAACAGTCAAGCCAGCCGGCCCTTTACTTATGACACAGGTGCACGCTTGGCACTACTTTGTTGATGCACGTGCGGCTACTGCGCACACAATTCACAAACACAGAAAAAAAAATTTTTTTTGGTTTGGACTGGAGTGTACTTTGGGGGTTACAGCACCCTTTAACGGTCAAGCCAGCCGGCCCTTTACTTATGACACAGGCGCACGCTTGGCACTACTTTGTTGATGCACGTGCGGCTACTGCGCACACAATTCACAAACACAGAAAATATTTTTTTTTTGGTTTGGACTGGAATGTACTTTGGGGGTTACAGCACCCTTTAACGGTCAAGCCAGCCGGCCCTTTACTTATGACACAGGTGCATGCTTGGCACTACTTTGTTGATGCACGTGCAGCTACTGCGCACACAATTCACAAACACAGAAAATAAATTTTTTTTTGGTTTGGACTGGAGTGTACTTTGGGGGTTACAGAACCCTTTAACGGTCAAGCCAGCCGGCCCTTTACTTATGACACAGGCGCACGCTTGGCACTACTTTGTTGATGCACGTGCGGCTACTGCGCACACAATTCACAAACACAGAAAATAATTTTTTTTTGGTTTGGACTGGAGTGTACTTTGGGGGTTACAGCACCCTTTAACTGTCAAGCCAGCCGGCCCTTTACTTATGACACAGGTGCACGCTTGGCACTACTTTGTTGATGCACGTGCGGCTACTGCGCACACAATTCACAAACACAGAAAATTATTTTTTTTTTTGGTTTGGACTGGAGTGTACTTTGGGGGTTACAGAACCCTTTAACGGTCAAGCCAGCCGGCCCTTTACTTATGACACAGGTGCACGCTTGGCACTACTTTGTTGATGCACGTGCGGCTACTGCGCACACAATTCACAAACACAGAAAATATTTTTTTTTTGGTTTGGACTGGAGTGTACTTTGGGGGTTACAGCACCCTTTAACGGTCAAGCCAGCCGGCCCTTTACTTATGACACAGGCGCATGCTTGGCACTACTTTGTTGATGCACGTGCAGCTACTGCGCACACAATTCACAAACACAGAAAATTTATTTTTTTTTGGTTTGGACTGGAGTGTACTCTGGGGGTTACAGCACCCTTTAACGGTCAAGCCAGCCGGCCCTTTACTTATGACACAGGCGCACGCTTGGCACTACTTTGTTGATGCACGTGCGGCTACTCCGCACACAATTCACAAACACAGAAAATATTTTTTTTTTTCGTTTGGACAGGAGTGTACTTTGGGGGTTACAGCACCCTTTAACGGTCAAGCCAGCTGGCCCTTTACTTATGACACAGGCGCACGCTTGGCACTACTTTGTTGATGCACGTGCGGCTACTGCGCACACAATTCACAAACACAGAAAATAATTTTTTTTTTGGTTTGGACTGGAGTGTACTTTGGGGGTTACAGCACCCTTTAACGGTCAAGCCAGCCGGCCCTTTACTTATGACACAGGCGCACGCTTGGCACTACTTTGTTGATGCACGTGCCGCTACTGCGCACACAATTCACAAACACAGAAAATAAATTTTTTTTGGTTTGGACTGGAGTGTACTTTGGGGGTTACAGAACCCTTTAATGGTCAAGCCAGCCGGCCCTTTACTTATGACACAGGCGCACGCTTGGCACTACTTTGTTGATGCACGTGCGGCTACTGCGCACACAATTCACAAACACAGAAAATATATATTTTTTTGGTTTGGACTGGAGTGTTCTTTGGGGGTTACAGCACCCTTTAATGGTCAAGCCAGCCGGCCCTTTACTTATGACACAGGTGCACGCTTGGCACTACTTTGTTGATGCACGTGCGTCTACTGCGCACACAATTCACAAACACAGAAAAAAATTTTTTTTTTGGTTTGGACTGGAATGTACTTTGGGGGTTACAGAACCCTTTAACGGACAAGCCAGCCGGCCCTTTACTTATGACACAGGCGCACGCTTGGCACTACTTTGTTGATGCACGTGCGGCTACTGCGCACACAATTCACAAACACAGAAAATATATATTTTTTTGGTTTGGACTGGAGTGTACTTTGGGGGTTACAGCACCCTTTAACGGTCAAGCCAGCCGGCCCTTTACTTATGACACAGGCGCACGCTTGGCACTACTTTGTTGATGCACGTGCGGCTACTGCGCACACAATTCACAAACACAGAAAATATTTTTTTTTTTGTTTTGGACTGGAGCGTACTTTGGGGGTTACAGCACCCTTTAACGGTCAAGCCAGCCGGCCCTTTACTTATGACACAGGCGCACGCTTGGCACTACTTTGTTGATGCACGTGCAGCTACTGCGCACACAATTCACAAACACAGAAAATAATTTTTTTTTTTGGTTTGGACTGGAGTGTACTTTGGGGGTTACAGAACCCTTTAACGGTCAAGCCAGCTGGCCCTTTACTTATGACACAGGCGCACGCTTGGCACTACTTTGTTGATGCACGTGCGGCTACTGCGCACACAATTCACAAACACAGAAAATATATATTTTTTTGGTTTGGACTGGAGTGTACTTTGGGGGTTACAGCACCCTTTAACGGTCAAGCCAGCCGGCCCTTTACTTATGACACAGGTGCACGCTTGGCACTACTTTGTTGATGCACGTGCGGCTACTGCGCACACAATTCACAAACACAGAAAATATTTTTTTTTTTTTGGTTTGGACTGGAGTGTACTTTGGGGGTTACAGAACCCTTTAACGGTCAAGCCAGCCGGCCCTTTACTTATGACACAGGTGCACACTTGGCACTACTTTGTTGATGCACGTGCGGCTACTGCGCACACAATTCACAAACACAGAAAATATTATTTTTTTGGTTTGGACTGGAGTGTACTTTGGGGGTTACAGCACCCTTTAACGATCAAGCCAGCCGGCCCTTTACTTATGACACAGGCGCACGCTTGGCACTACTTTGTTGATGCACGTGCGGCTACTGCGTACACAATTCACAAACACAGAAAATATTTTTTTTTTTGGTTTGGACTGGAGTGGACTTTGGGGGTTACAGCACCCTTTAACGGTCAAGCCAGCCGGCCCTTTACTTATGACACAGGCGCACGCTTGGCACTACTTTGTTGATGCACGTGCGGCTACTGCGCACACAATTCACAAACACAGAAAATAATTTTTTTTTTGGTTGGACTGGAGTGTACTTTGGGGGTTACAGCACCCTTTAACGGTCAAGCCAGCCGGCCCTTTACTTATGACACAGGCGCACGCTTGGCACTACTTTGTTGATGCACGTGCCGCTACTGCGCACACAATTCACAAACACAGAAAATAAATTTTTTTTGGTTTGGACTGGAGTGTACTTTGGGGGTTACAGAACCCTTTAATGGTCAAGCCAGCCGGCCCTTTACTTATGACACAGGCGCACGCTTGGCACTACTTTGTTGATGCACGTGCGGCTACTGCGCACACAATTCACAAACACAGAAAATATATATTTTTTTGGTTTGGACTGGAGTGTACTTTGGGGGTTACAGCACCCTTTAATGGTCAAGCCAGCCGGCCCTTTACTTATGACACAGGTGCACGCTTGGCACTACTTTGTTGATGCACGTGCGTCTACTGCGCACACAATTCACAAACACAGAAAAAAATATTTTTTTTGGTTTGGACTGGAATGTACTTTGGGGGTTACAGAACCCTTTAACGGACAAGCCAGCCGGCCCTTTACTTATGACACAGGCGCACGCTTGGCACTACTTTGTTGATGCACGTGCGGCTACTGCGCACACAATTCACAAACACAGAAAATATATATTTTTTTGGTTTGGACTGGAGTGTACTTTGGGGGTTACAGCACCCTTTAACGGTCAAGCCAGCCGGCCCTTTACTTATGACACAGGCGCACGCTTGGCACTACTTTGTTGATGCACGTGCGGCTACTGCGCACACAATTCACAAACACAGAAAATATTTTTTTTTTGGTTTGGACTGGAGTGTACTTTGGGGGTTACAGCACCCTTTAACGGTCAAGCCAGCCGGCCCTTTACTTATGACACAGGCGCACGCTTGGCACTACTTTGTTGATGCACGTGCAGCTACTGCGCACACAATTCACAAACACAGAAAATAATTTTTTTTTTTGGTTTGGACTGGAGTGTACTTTGGGGGTTACAGAACCCTTTAACGGTCAAGCCAGCTGGCCCTTTACTTATGACACAGGCGCACGCTTGGCACTACTTTGTTGATGCACGTGCGGCTACTGCGCACACAATTCACAAACACAGAAAATATATATTTTTTTGGTTTGGACTGGAGTGTACTTTGGGGGTTACAGCACCCTTTAACGGTCAAGCCAGCCGGCCCTTTACTTATGACACAGGTGCACGCTTGGCACTACTTTGTTGATGCACGTGCGGCTACTGCGCACACAATTCACAAACACAGAAAATAATTTTTTTTTTTTGGTTTGGACTGGAGTGTACTTTGGGGGTTACAGAACCCTTTAACGGTCAAGCCAGCCGGCCCTTTACTTATGACACAGGTGCACGCTTGGCACTACTTTGTTGATGCACGTGAGGCTACTGCGCACACAATTCACAAACACAGAAAATAATTTTTTTTTTGGTTTGAACTGGAGTGTACTTTGGGGGTTACAACACCCTTTAACGGTCAAGCCAGCCGGCCCTTTACTTATGACACAGGCGCATGCTTGGCACTACTTTGTTGATGCACGTGCGGCTACTGCGCACACAATTCACAAACACAGAAAATAATATTTTTTTTGGTTTGGACTGGAGTGTACTTTGGGGGTTACAGCACCCTTTAACGGTCAAGCCAGCCGGCCCTTTACTTATGACACAGGCGCACGCTTGCAACTACTTTGTTGATGCACGTGTGTCTACTGCGCACACAATTCACAAACACAGAAAATATTATTTTTTTGGTTTGGACTGGAGTGTACTTTGGGGGTTACAGCACCCTTTAACGGTCAAGCCAGCCGGCCTTTTACTTATGACACAGGCGCACGCTTGGCACTACTTTGTTGATGCACGTGCGGCTACTGCGCACACAATTCACAAACACAGAAAATATTTTTTTTTTTGGTTTGGACTGGAGTGTACTTTGGGGGTTACAGCACCCTTTAACGGTCAAGCCAGCCGGCCCTTTACTTATGACACAGGCGCACGCTTGGCACTACTTTGTTGATGCACGTGCGGCTACTGCGCACACAATTCACAAACACAGAAAATAATTTTTTTTTTGGTTTGGACTGGAGTGTACTTTGGGGGCTACAACACCCTTTAACGGTCAAGCCAGCAGGCCCTTTACTTATGACACAGGCGCATGCTTGGCACTACTTTGTTGATGCACGTGCGGCTACTGCGCACACAATTCACAAACACAGAAAATAATATTTTTTTTTGGTTTGGACTGGAGTGTACTTTGGGGGTTACAGCACCCTTTAACAGTCAAGCCAGCCGGCCCTTTACTTATGACACAGGCGCACGCTTGGCACTACTTTGTTGATGCACGTGCGGCTACTGCGCACACAATTCACAAACACAGAAAATATTTTTTTTTTTGGTTTGGACTGGAGTGTACTTTGGGGGTTACAGCACCCTTTAACGGTCAAGCCAGCCGGCCCTTTACTTATGACACAGGCGCATGCTTGGCACTACTTTGTTGATGCACGTGCAGCTACTGCGCACACAATTCACAAACACAGAAAATAATATTTTTTTTGGTTTGGACTGGAGTGTACTTTGGGGGTTACAGCACCCTTTAACGGTCAAGCCAGCCGGCCCTTTACTTATGACACAGGCGCACGCTTGGCACTACTTTGTTGATGCACGTGCGGCTACTCCGCACACAATTCAAAAACACTGAAAATATTTTTTTTTTTGGTTTGGACAGGAGTGTACTTTGGGGGTTACAGCACCCTTTAACGGTCAAGCCAGCCGGCCCTTTACTTATGACACAGGCGCACGCTTGGCACTACTTTGTTGATGCACGTGCGGCTACTGCGCACACAATTCACAAACACAGAAAATATTTTTTTTTTTGGTTTGGACTGGAGTGTACTTTGGGGGTTACAGCACCCTTTAACGGTCAAGCCAGCTGGCCCTTTACTTATGACACAGGCGCACGCTTGGCACTACTTTGTTGATGCACGTGCGGCTACTGCGCACACAATTCACAAACACAGAAAATATTTATTTTTTTGGTTTGGAGTGTACTTTGGGGGTTACAGCACCCTTTAACGGTCAAGCCAGCCGGCCCTTTACTTATGACACAGGCGCACGCTTGGCACTACTTTGTTGATGCACGTGCGGCTACTGCGCACACAATTCACAAACACAGAAAATAATTTTTTTTTTGGTTTGGACTGGAGTGTACTTTGGGGGTTACAGCACCCTTTAACGGTCAAGCCAGCCGGCCCTTTACTTATGACACAGGCGCACGCTTGGCACTACTTTGTTGATGCACGTGCGGCTACTGCGCACACAATTCACAAACACAGAAAATTAATTTTTTTTGGTTTGGACTGGAGTGTACTTTGGGGGTTACAGAACCCTTTAATGGTCAAGCCAGCCGGCCCTTTACTTATGACACAGGCGCACGCTTGGCACTACTTTGTTGATGCACGTGCGGCTACTGCGCACACAATTCACAAACACAGAAAATATATATTTTTTTGGTTTGGACTGGAGTGTACTTTGGGGGTTACAGCACCCTTTAACGGTCAAGCCAGCCGGCCCTTTACTTATGACACAGGTGCACGCTTGGCACTACTTTGTTGATGCACGTGCGTCTACTGCGCACACAATTCACAAACACAGAAAAAAAAATTTTTTTTGGTTTGGACTGGAATGTACTTTGGGGGTTACAGAACCCTTTAACGGTCAAGCCAGCCGGCCCTTTACTTATGACACAGGCGCACGCTTGGCACTACTTTGTTGATGCACGTGCGGCTACTGCGCACACAATTCACAAACACAGAAAATATATATTTTTTTGGTTTGGACTGGAGTGTACTTTGGGGGTTACAGCACCCTTTAACGGTCAAGCCAGCCGGCCCTTTACTTATGACACAGGCGCACGCTTGGCACTACTTTGTTGATGCACGTGCGGCTACTGCGCACACAATTCACAAACACAGAAAATATTTTTTTTTTTGGTTTGGACTGGAGTGTACTTTGGGGGTTGCAGCACCCTTTAACGGTCAAGCCAGCCGGCCCTTTACTTATGACACAGGCGCACGCTTGCAACTACTTTGTTGATGCACGTGTGTCTACTGCGCACACAATTCACAAACACAGAAAATATTATTTTTTTGGTTTGGACTGGAGTGTACTTTGGGGGTTACAGCACCCTTTAACGGTCAAGCCAGCCGGCCTTTTACTTATGACACAGGCGCACGCTTGGCACTACTTTGTTGATGCACGTGCGGCTACTGCGCACACAATTCACAAACACAGAAAATATTTTTTTTTTGGTTTGGACTGGAGTGTACTTTGGGGGTTACAGCACCCTTTAACGGTCAAGCCAGCCGGCCCTTTACTTATGACACAGGCGCACGCTTGGCACTACTTTGTTGATGCACGTGCGGCTACTGCGCACACAATTCACAAACACAGAAAATAATTTTTTTTTTGGTTTGGACTGGAGTGTACTTTGGGGGCTACAACACCCTTTAACGGTCAAGCCAGCAGGCCCTTTACTTATGACACAGGCGCATGCTTGGCACTACTTTGTTGATGCACGTGCGGCTACTGCGCACACAATTCACAAACACAGAAAATAATATTTTTTTTTGGTTTGGACTGGAGTGTACTTTGGGGGTTACAGCACCCTTTAACAGTCAAGCCAGCCGGCCCTTTACTTATGACACAGGCGCACGCTTGGCACTACTTTGTTGATGCACGTGCGGCTACTGCGCACACAATTCACAAACACAGAAAATATTTTTTTTTTTGGTTTGGACTGGAGTGTACTTTGGGGGTTACAGCACCCTTTAACGGTCAAGCCAGCCGGCCCTTTACTTATGACACAGGCGCATGCTTGGCACTACTTTGTTGATGCACGTGCAGCTACTGCGCACACAATTCACAAACACAGAAAATAATATTTTTTTTGGTTTGGACTGGAGTGTACTTTGGGGGTTACAGCACCCTTTAACGGTCAAGCCAGCCGGCCCTTTACTTATGACACAGGCGCACGCTTGGCACTACTTTGTTGATGCACGTGCGGCTACTCCGCACACAATTCAAAAACACTGAAAATATTTTTTTTTTTGGTTTGGACAGGAGTGTACTTTGGGGGTTACAGCACCCTTTAACGGTCAAGCCAGCCGGCCCTTTACTTATGACACAGGCGCACGCTTGGCACTACTTTGTTGATGCACGTGCGGCTACTGCGCACACAATTCACAAACACAGAAAATATTTTTTTTTTTGGTTTGGACTGGAGTGTACTTTGGGGGTTACAGCACCCTTTAACGGTCAAGCCAGCCGGCCCTTTACTTATGACACAGGCGCACGCTTGGCACTACTTTGTTGATGCACGTGCGGCTACTGCGCACACAATTCACAAACACAGAAAATATTTATTTTTTTGGTTTGGAGTGTACTTTGGGGGTTACAGCACCCTTTAACGGTCAAGCCAGCTGGCCCTTTACTTATGACACAGGCGCACGCTTGGCACTACTTTGTTGATGCACGTGCGGCTACTGCGCACACAATTCACAAACACAGAAAATAATTTTTTTTTTGGTTTGGACTGGAGTGTACTTTGGGGGTTACAGCACCCTTTAACGGTCAAGCCAGCCGGCCCTTTACTTATGACACAGGCGCACGCTTGGCACTACTTTGTTGATGCACGTGCGGCTACTGCGCACACAATTCACAAACACAGAAAATTAATTTTTTTTGGTTTGGACTGGAGTGTACTTTGGGGGTTACAGAACCCTTTAATGGTCAAGCCAGCCGGCCCTTTACTTATGACACAGGCGCACGCTTGGCACTACTTTGTTGATGCACGTGCGGCTACTGCGCACACAATTCACAAACACAGAAAATATATATTTTTTTGGTTTGGACTGGAGTGTACTTTGGGGGTTACAGCACCCTTTAACGGTCAAGCCAGCCGGCCCTTTACTTATGACACAGGTGCACGCTTGGCACTACTTTGTTGATGCACGTGCGTCTACTGCGCACACAATTCACAAACACAGAAAAAAAATTTTTTTTTGGTTTGGACTGGAATGTACTTTGGGGGTTACAGAACCCTTTAACGGTCAAGCCAGCCGGCCCTTTACTTATGACACAGGCGCACGCTTGGCACTACTTTGTTGATGCACGTGCGGCTACTGCGCACACAATTCACAAACACAGAAAATATATATTTTTTTGGTTTGGACTGGAGTGTACTTTGGGGGTTACAGCACCCTTTAACGGTCAAGCCAGCCGGCCCTTTACTTATGACACAGGCGCACGCTTGGCACTACTTTGTTGATGCACGTGCGGCTACTGCGCACACAATTCACAAACACAGAAAATATTTTTTTTTTTGGTTTGGACTGGAGTGTACTTTGGGGGTTACAGCACCCTTTAACGGTCAAGCCAGCCGGCCCTTTACTTATGACACAGGCGCACGCTTGGCACTACTTTGTTGATGCACGTGCAGCTACTGCGCACACAATTCACAAACACAGAAAATAATTATTTTTTTTGGTTTAGAATGGAGTGTACTTTGGGGGTTACAGAACCCTTTAACGGTCAAGCCAGCTGGCCCTTTACTTATGACACAGGCGCACGCTTGGCACTACTTTGTTGATGCACGTGCGGCTACTGCGCACACAATTCACAAACACAGAAAATATATATTTTTTTGGTTTGGACTGGAGTGTACTTTGGGGGTTACAGCACCCTTTAACGGTCAAGCCAGCCGGCCCTTTACTTATGACACAGGTGCACGCTTGGCACTACTTTGTTAATGCACGTGCGGCTACTGCGCACACAATTCACAAACACAGAAAATAATTTTTTTTTTTTGGTTTGGACTGGAGTGTACTTTGGGGGTTACAGAACCCTTTAACGGTCAAGCCAGCCGGCCCTTTACTTATGACACAGGTGCACGCTTGGCACTACTTTGTTGATGCACGTGCGGCTACTGCGCACACAATTCACAAACACAGAAAATAATTTTTTTTTTGGTTTGGACTGGAGTGTACTTTGGGGGTTACAACACCCTTTAACGGTCAAGCCAGCCGGCCCTTTACTTATGACACAGGCGCATGCTTGGCACTACTTTGTTGATGCAAGTGCGGCTACTGCGCACACAATTCACAAACACAGAAAATAATATTTTTTTTGGTTTGGACTGGAGTGTACTTTGGGGGTTACAGCACCCTTTAACGGTCAAGCCAGCCGGCCCTTTACTTATGACACAGGCGCACGCTTGGCTCTACTTTGTTGATGCACATGTGGCTACTGCGCACACAATTCACAAACACAGAAAATATTTTTTTTTTGGTTTGGACTGGAGTGTACTTTGGGGGTTACAGCACCCTTTAACGGTCAAGCCAGCCGGCCCTTTACTTATGACACAGGCACATGCTTGGCACTACTTTGTTGATGCACGTGCGGCTACTGCGCACACAATTCACAAACACAGAAAATAATATTTTTTTTGGTTTGGACTGGAGTGTACTTTGGGGGTTACAGCACCCTTTAACGGTCAAGCCAGCTGGCCCTTTACTTATGACACAGGCGCACGCTTGGCACTACTTTGTTGATGCACGTGCGGCTACTGCGCACACAATTCACAAACACAGAAAATATTTATTTTTTTGGTTTGGACTGGAGTGTACTTTGGGGGTTACAGCACCCTTTAACGGTCAACCCAGCCGGCCCTTTACTTATGACACAGGCGCACGCTTGGCACTACTTTTTTGATGCATGTGCGGCTACTGCGCACACAATTCACAAACACAGAAAATATTTTTTTTTTTGGTTTGGACTGGAGTGTACTTTGGGGATTACAGCACCCTTTAACGGTCAAGCCAGCCGGCCCTTTACTTATGACACAGGCGCACGCTTGGCACTACTTTGTTGATGCACGTGCGGCTACTGCGCACACAATTCACAAACACAGAAAATATATATTTTTTTTGTTTGGAGTGTACTTTGGGGGTTACAGCACCCTTTAACGGTCAAGCCAGCCGGCTCTTTACTTATGACACAGGCGCACGCTTGGCACTACTTTGTTGATGCACGTGCGGCTACTGCGCACACAATTCACAAACACAGAAAATATTTTTTTTTTTGGTTTGGACTGGAGTGTACTTTGGGGGTTGCAGCACCCTTTAACGGTCAAGCCAGCCGGCCCTTTACTTATGACACAGGCGCACGCTTGACACTACTTTGTTGATGCATAATTTTTTTTTAGCACTTGGGGGGAGCACCCCTGATGGACAGAGCACCCCCTGGACAACACTACAGCACCCCTTTAGGACTGGGACACTGCACAGGACTTTGGAGTGGACACAGCCCCTATGGAGAACTGACTGCACAACACAGTCCAGCCAGCCCCTATGGACTTTGAAGTAGTGGACACAGCCCCTATTAACAACAGCAGCACAGCACAACACAGCCAGCCCCTATGGACTTTGAAGTAGTGGACAACAGCAGCACTACACTACACTACACTACACAGCCCAGCCAGCCCTAACTTCCACCCTCCTCTTCACTGTCCACAGCCGAGTGATAAAATGGCGCCGACGCGGGTACCTTATATAGGATCCAAAATCCGCGAGACTCGGAAGGCGGGATGATGACGTTTTGCCTCGATTTCAGATCCGAGTCAGGCGGGAAAAGTCGAGCCTGACTCGGATCGGACTCGGATCGGGGGGGCCCGGGGGGGTTCGGATTTCAGAAATCCGAACCCGCTCACCCCTAATATATATATATATATATATATATATATATACACAGTATGTATGTGTGTGTATATGTGTGTACATATGTGTATATATATATATATATATATATATATGCATGTGTGTGTAATAATTTTTATATATATATATATATATATATATAAAAAATTATATGTGTTGATTGGAATTTCAATTGCTGGAACCACAGTCTTTTATATATATATATATATATATATATATATATATACTACATATACATGTGTTAAAATATATATATATATATATATATATAATTTTTTTTTTTTAAACTTTTATTGATAGGGGCTCCCACATGTTTGTTACCCAGGGGCCCCCACAGACCTTAATCCGGCCCTGATGAGTCACACTCCTAAAAGTTTCACTGAGCCATTTCACTGAGCGTTTCTGGGTGGTATGTAGCCAAATGCACGTGTCGGTGGCACGTCGCGGTCAACAACTGTGTCTTTTGCCGCAGTTGCTCTGATTCCAGCAGCCATGTTCAGGTGGAGATTTTGCGCCTCCATGGGGCCACCGAAGTGCAGCCAATGGTGCGTCTTAATATGCACAGTAGCAGATTAGCTCCGCAGGCAGTGTCCCTCTCTGTACGAATCCCATTGGCTGCAGCATTAGAATAAAGTTACAGTAGCACTGCAGCAAAAGATGTCGTCGCAGCTGCAATAGCGTCCGCCTCTGAACAAGGCCGTCTGCTATAACAACTTTAAGCTAATACTCAGCTTGTAGTTGAATAAATAAATATTAATATAAAAAAATATTAATATAATTCACAAGTTTGGTGGAGCACATGAGAGGGCATTTCACAAGTTTGGTGCAGCACAAGAGTGTGTATTATAGCTGCATTAGCAAACGCAGGATTTCTAGAGGGGGGTTTTCAAATGCTTGATTTTACAGCGAGTGTGGCCTGTCCATGAAGAGGGCTTGCTCAGCACTAAGTGGTCTATTTACTAAGCAGTGTTAGGAGACAGAGTGAAAAGTGATAAGAAAGTGATACGGTGCCAGCCAATCAGCTCCCAACTGTCATCTCACAGGCTGTGTTTGAAAAATGACAGTTGGGAGCTGATTGGCTGGCACCTTATCACTTTCTTATCACTTTTCACTCTGTCTCCTAACACAGTAGTAAATAAACCACTTAAACAGTTATAGGGGTCTATTCATGAAGCAGTGAAGTGTCCTGTTTAGCTGAAAACAGGACACTGCTCTGCTTCGTGCTATTCATAGAGGAAGCTTATTACTTCTCCAGCGGTGCTCCTGTGAGTGCGATTAATAAAGGAACGGAAAGCTGTCTCTGTTATCACCGCATTCGCCATCTCAGGATGGTGTTAGCAGTGCTGTTAGGGGAGAAGAGCAGCGAAGACAACTGTCTTCCTGTCTTCTCCCTGTTATCTCTGCCCCCTTTTCTGCCAGCAGCCAATCAGAGGTGCCCAGGGTATATGAATATGCATATCCCGGGTCACCTCCTGCAGTGCTGACTGCTGGCTGTCCCTGCTGACCCAGTGTCTCCCCCTGTTCTTACACCTGTCACTGTAAAGCGACCCAGCATATGCATATGCCGGGTCCTCCATCCAGACTGCCCGCGGGCCCCCGGCTTATGCATAGGCCGGGTCACCTCCATCCGGATTGTCCGCGCACCCCTCCTGTTCCTTCCCCTGCCGCCACTAAGTAAAGTGACCTGGCATATGCATATGCCGGATCACCTCCATCCTAACTGCCCACGTCCCGCCGTACCTTTACATACCGCCGCCGTAATGAGTCATGACTTACACAGATGCCGCACATGTGCAGAAGAATGAAGATCCCCGAAGAAGAAGAGAAGACCGGATTGCAGGACCTGGATATACCGCTTCGCTTCTGGAAACAGGTAAGTGTACATGAATTGCTACTTATCAAACTATACATCGCATCAAAGTGATGTGATCTATAGTGATAAGTAACAATTCTATAATGCACATCTTCATGAATAGACCCCATGTGTCATACAAAGTGCAATGTATGTCATAATTCTAACATATATAGACCAGCATAGTTAAAACATTAGATGCGGGCACCATTCCAGAGCATTGGAGCAAGTCCAGGAGTTTGTGGGAGCAGCAGAAGAATCCAGCTCTTTATCCCTATAGATGGTCTATAGAAGTCCTCCCCTTACAGTGCAGGTTTGCACAGGTGTAATCATTTATTAGTTGTGGTAATTATTTCATTTGTGAAACTGAGATCTTTAAAACATGCAGCTCTATTAAAATTGAATTGTATACTGTTATTGTAATCATGGTGTGGGCTGGGGAGGGGGGTTTCCAGGCAACCGGAAAACCAGGGGGTCTCCAGGCAACCGGTTGTTTGCCTATGAGCTGATTGGTGCATTTAAATCTAAACTATACCAAAATATAAATATGATGGATGGAATTAATTATAAATTAAGATTTTCACACGGGTTTATCTTCTTCACATTTTAAGTTTTGGTATGTCTTAGCTCTTACTGCACCAATCACCTAAAGACATAAGCCCTGCTATGTTTTGATCCAGTGTTTTCTTGCACACTTCTGTAAATGTACCTTGTAAAGATGCAATAAGGATTTATGGCCAGTCCCTTTAATTTAACATGTTGCTGCTTAACTGATCTTGATGATCCACTGGAAATAGAAATGAATGAAAAAAAAGCAGAGACTCTGCTAAAGGGTACAATGAGGAAGCCGTTCTGCATTTATTTAATTGGACTCATACTGTTTATAGAAAAAACTAAGCTACTGTAGAGTAAAATATATTTGTCTAAACAAGGAAATACATTTTTTTTATTGCTTAAAAGAGAAAATTACAAAGAGGTTAATTTATCCCCAAACTACTGTGGAAAATCTACCGGCTTCCCTTAATACAGAATGTGTAATAGTATTGCACCTTACGATCGTCTTCTAAGATTAGAAAAAAAACACTCAATAGCAAAATTCAGCTGTATGTTGTCATCGCGGGCGCCTGTTGTGACTTATCACCTTTATACATAACGGGCATATAGCACAATTTCTGCAAAGTGTTGGGGAAGCCACAGGGATCTGTGTATACAAAGCTCTTGAGATTATTCTCCTTGCCTGTGTCTATTCATATATTTCACGATTATTGAAAATCTCTGTTTCTTTTCCCAAACTCCGTTGCAATATTATAGCCCCAGGTCATGTCTAAGTCGATGTACAAGAGTGTTTATTTCATTAATTCAGTGTATATTTTGTTTGTTTATGCTACACTACTTACAAGGTCTATGATTCTGGTAGGTAGCATAAGCTTATTTTAACACTAGCTGTTGCCCGCGGATTCTCCCAGGATATAATAGCTTCTGTCAACATTTTTTTTATTTGAGGTGTTATAGTTGTATTGCTTTGCATAGGGGCCCTGTGCCCAGCAGAGCTATACAGACTGGTGGCAGCAACGCCTTCACCCACCACTTACACTGATGTCACTGTGTGCCCTGTGCACAGACTGCTATGTAGCCTATCCTATTCACCCACCGCTCACACCAATGTCACTGTGTGCCCTGTGCACAGACTGCTATGTAACCTATCCTATTCACCCACCACTCACACCAATGTCACTGTGTGCCCTGTTCACAGACTGCTATGTAGCCTATCCTATTCACCCACCACTCACACTAATGTCACTGTTTGCCCTGTGCACAGACTGCTATGTAACCTATCCTATTCACCCACCTCTCACACCAGTGTCACTGTGTGCCCTGTGCACAGACTGCTATGTAACCTATCCTATTCACCCACCTCTCACACCAATGTCACTGTGTGCCCTGTGCACAGACTGCTATGTAGCCTATCCTATTCACCCACCTCTCACACCAATGTCACTGTGTGCCCTGTGCACAGACTGCTATGTAACCTATCCTATTCACGCACCACTCACACCTATGTCACTGTGTGCCCTGTGCACAGACTGCTATGTAACCTATCCTATTCACCCACCACTCACACCAATGTCACTGTGTGCCCTGTTCACAGACTGCTATGTAGCCTATCCTATTCACCCACCACTCACACTAATGTCACTGTTTGCCCTGTGCACAGACTGCTATGTAACCTATTCTATTCACCCACCACTCACACCAATGTCACTGTGTGCCCTGTGCACACACTGTTATGTAACCTATCCTATTCACCCACCAGTTACACCAATGTCACTGTGTGCCCTGTGCACAGACTGCTATGTAGCCTATCCTATTCAACCACCACTCACACCAATGTCACTGTGTGCCCTGTGCACAGACTGCTATGTAGCCTATCCTATTCACCCACCACTCACACCAATGTCACTGTGTGCCCTGTGCACACACTGCTATGTAACCTATCCTATTCACCCACCAGTTACACCAATGTCACTGTGTGCCCTGTGCACAGACCGCTATGTAGCCTATCCTATTCAACCACCACTCACACCAATGTCACTGTGTGCCCTGTGCACAGACTGCTATGTAGCATATCCTATTCACCCACCACTCACACCAATGTCACTGTGTGCCCTGTGCACAGACTGCTATGTAGCCTATTCTATTCAAGTGCATGTGAGCCCAAAGCACCTCTCCCCATACTTACCTACTTTGCAGGGCACCTTTCCAGGAGCCACTGGAGAGGATCTGCTGCTCTCTTCTTCAGGGGCGGGGCAAGACTGTAGCCGTCATTAGGCCCCATCCCCCTTTACAGTAATACCCTCCGATTCAAGGGTCCATGGGGTGGGGGCGGGGCTAATTGACACAAATTTGCGTCATTTAGCCCCACCCCCTCCCTTTGGACCCTCAGATATCTCGTAAGATCTCTCCATCCTGCCCACTTCAATTTAAATTTGTTAACGCTGTTGTTATGATACAGCCCTTTGGATTGGATGTGTTAGCCCACTGTATTGGATGCGGGTTAGCCCAATGGATTGTATGCTAGTCATGATGCATTGCACTAACAATAACTAATGACAAATGAGAGAGGCCGCATAGATGGATTTCATCCAGTTGGGCTACTTCTGCATGAGACCAAACTGGACATAGATCAGTTATGTGTGTACTTTGGGGGTTACAGCACCCTTTAACGGTCAAGCCAGCCGGCCCTTTACTTATGACACAGGCGCACGCTTGGCACTACTTTGTTGATGCACGTGCGGCTACTGCGCACACAATTCACAAACACAGAAAAAATATTATTTTTTTAGCACTTGGGGGGAGCACCCCTGATGGACAGAGCACCCCCTGGACAACACTACAGCACCCCTTTAGGACTGGGACACTGCACAGGACTTTGGAGTGGACACAGCCCCTATGGAGAACTGACTGCACAACATAGTCCAGCCAGCCCCTATGGACTTTGAAGTAGTGGACACAGCCCCTATTAACAACAGCAGCACAGCACAACACAGCCAGCCCCTATGGACTTTGAAGTAGTGGACAACAGCAGCGCAGCACAGCACAGCACAACACTACTCTGCACTACACTACACTACACAGCCCAGCCAGCCCTAACTCCCACCCTCCCTCTTCACTGTCCACAGCCGAGTGAGAAAATGGCGCCGACGCGGGTACCTTATATAGGATCCAAAACCCGCGAGACCTGGAAGGCGGGATGATGACGTTTTGCCTCGATTTCAGCTCCGAGTCAGGCGGGAAAAGTCGAGCCTGACTCGGATCTGACTCGGATCAGGGGGGCTCGGGGGGGTTCGGATTTCAGAAATCCGAACCCGCTCACCCCTATTTAAAATGATCCTGATTGTAAACAGCCCCTGCTCAGCAATAGCAATTTAAAATATTATGTTAAAAATTGTAAGCCTATGACAGAGTTGTACTAGGGGTACTCTTATGTTACTAAGGAGTATGTATACTAAAGGTTGATTTTGATCGATTTTAAGGCATTTAAAATCGATCAACATCGATATTGTGTTTCTGGGGCTAATTCACTCATTCACTAACTGACAGTTTTTGATCTGGCTTTTTAAGTATTAGTAAATGTGTGATTTAGCCCCAGAAACACAACATCGATGTTGATTGATTTTAAATTGATCAAAAGATCAAAATCGAACAAAATCGATTTAATAGATCTTTAGTAAATACACCCTTAGTAATGTGATTTCACTGGGTTTAGAACACATTTATAAGCAACAGATATTAAAGCATTTTGCTGATTTCCAATCCATGGGTCATTCTACAAGAGGAAACAGGAAAGGAGGCTTTGCTAAGGCTATTGCCCTATGGCCCCTATTTATACATTTATATTGTGCATTTTTCAAAGCCATCAGCAATAAAAGAAAAATAAATGCCAACAAAAATACAAAACAACAGCACATTTGCATAGGGCGGAATATTGCAGTGGGGACATTTGTTTAAGGAACTGATATAATATCTATGTATTTTCTATCTTCTGGCAGGAGCAGATCTATACAGCGACATACTGATAGCTGTCATAGAAAGACTCCGTTACACTCTTTTTTTTTTTTATACTATTAAATGGAAATGGATATCTCCCTGCACTACATCTGACATTTAAGTGTCTGAAAGACATTGTTTGCAGGTGATGAAATGTTTCTCAGGCAGAATACAAACAGCAGTAGGTTGGAAATGTGCCTTGAGATAATAATACTTCTGGAGGTACATTGGAAAAAATGGCTTTTCATGCATTAATGTATCATTTATAATGAGAAAAAGTGGATTTGTTTGAGTGGATTTGGTTTGACTGTTTTTTTTTTTTCTTCTTGCTGATTTCAGGTTTCAGATTAGTTTGTGAGTTTGTATTCTGAGATGATGGGAGCATCTCTCTAAGTGTGTTTTTCTTAAAGGAGACATACAACTTTCTCGTGGATTAAGGGGCTGATGTAACGTTGTCAGCAAAATGGGCGAAAATAACTAAAAAAACTTCAAAATTTCAGCATCACCGCACATCTCTAGATGTGTCTGAATCTGCCTGGGCAGCATAGGCCCTGTAGCGGGTGCATGTACTGTAATACGCCTCCAAACAGGCATGTACGCACAGAATTGCTAGTCCGAATAAGACTCGTTTACAGGAACATGTCCTTACAAATCTTTGCCTGCACGAGAATGCCTCTACACACCACCGGGAGCGCCAAGATCAGGGTGGAGAAGGTACAAAGTACCCTAGCCCGGGAGTGTAATCTAGGCATAACATGCCCTCCTGCTATGCTGCTTCTGTGCAACATAGGAATGTACACCCCATTGGGGTGTAGCTGTAACCCCTCCTGTGGCCCCACACCCCAAGTACCCAGGCCTGCCCAATGTCTCAGTGGCACTGATCACACCAACTGGCATACTGCTCATTCTGCCATAGGGGCCTATTCATTAAACGTAAAAATTCAATGGAGATAATTAGCTTTAGAACTCTCATGGAGTTCTAGCTAATTATAGGTGGAATTCATCATTCCACCTCTCCATAAGTATCTATTCCGAAAAGCTGTCATTTTTGCGATGACAGCTTTTCGGGAAATAGATACTTTTCCCTCTCTACACTACCTTATCGCGTCTGGAAACAGTGCTGCGCATGCGCTGTTACATCTGTAAAACCAGCGCATGCGCAGCACTGCCAACAGATGCGGTAAGTTTCGTACCCCCCCCACCCCCCTCCCCCCTCTGCTCACCTTCCCCCCCCCCGACTTACCTGTCCGTGCAGCAGCCTCCGGCTCCGTCCTGCTGGTCTGTCATGTGGTTTCCCTGCAGACCACATGACAGATTAGAAAAAAAAAAAATTTTTTTTTCTTTTTCTAAACTTTCTTGTGCTCTGCTGGGGAGCACACATGACAGACCAGCCTCCGGAGCCTGAGGACAGAGCAGAGCGCCGGAGGGACTCGTCGGGGGACCTGCACAGGCGGATACAGGTTAGTGGATTCTGCTATTCGCCACCTCACAGTGGCGAATAGTAACTGCATCAAATTCCGAAAATTCATAATTTTCGGAATTTGATGAATACCATAATTTCCACATCCCCATACTAATGTATGGGGAGTGTGGAAATTAACGCAGGGGGACTTAGCAAGGAGATATCTGTGATATCTCCTGTGTTAAGTCTGTTCATGAATATCAAAATAACGTTATTTAAGGAAAATGTCCTTAAAAACGTTATTTTAGTGTTGATGAATAGGCCCCATAGCCCCTTAAGTGTTTTCTGGGATATTCTTGAAAGAAAATAATTAAATTCTTCTTCCTGACCAGGGTGATTCAGCTGTGGTGGGGACTTCACTAATGGGAGGCAGCAATAAGTCTTTCATGGTTACCTCAGTTTTATTCAACAACATTTGTTGTAGAATCAGGTAAAAAAGAATTACGTATGCCGAATCACTTTAAAAAAGTTGAAAATGATTTAATGAGTGTTGAACATGGAGTAAGCTAGGTGCAGGATCTCTGGATAGGGCTGCAACTAGAGGTTGGCCAGGGTGGCACTCACCTGGGGTGCTGGTCAAAGGACCGCCTGGCTAAGCCTGCCAACCCCTAGGGGCTCCGTCTGCTATCCAGATGACTCATACTAAACCTGTATTATTACTCATTACATTGAGCTTTATAGAAAACATAGAATTTGACGGCAGATAAGAACCACTTGGCCCATCTAGTCTGCCCCATTTTTAAACTTATTGTTACCTCAACCCTTATTGATACTTACTTCTGAAGGATATCCTTATGTCTATCCCATGCATGTTTAATTTGCCTACTGTCTTAGCCTCTACCACCTCTGATGGGAGGCTATTCCACTTGTCCACTACCCTTTCTGTGAAGTAATTTTTCCTCAAATTTCCCCTGAACCTACCACCCTCCAGTTTCAGAACATGTCCTCTTGTTCTAATACTGCTCTTTCTTTGAAGAATGTCTCCTTCCTTTACCTTGTTAAAACCCTTTATATATTTGAACGTTACTATCATGTCCCCCCTTTCCCTTCTCTGCTCCAAACTATACATATTAAGTTATTTTAGTTTTTCCTGGTACGTTTTGTGGTGTAGACCTTGCACCATTTTAGTTGCCCTTCTTTGTACAGTCTCCAATGTATTAATATCCTTCTGGAGATATGGCCTCCAGAACTGAACACAGTATTGGAGATGAGGATGTACCAATGACCTATACAGTGGTATTATCACTTCTTTCTTTCTGCTACTGATTCCTCTCCCTATGCAACCAAGCATCTGACTTGCCTTCCTCATTGCTTTGTTACAATGTTTGCTTGCCTTTAAGTCACCTTCATTTGTTCTGTTCAGCGGTGTCCAGATTCTTTACAATCAGAGGGAGGTCTGGCGGCTTTACTCAGACAGCACATTGCAGGGAGGTCGGGCTCTGTCAATGATGATGGAAGAATTTAGGAGCCCGCAGCTTGCTACCTGGGAGCTTGTCACAACAAGAACTGGACAGTGGACACTAGGAGCTGCATCCTGTCACCACATTGGTGTGAGCTTCCTTCCTGACTTTTTTGCGCTGGTATTGTTAGTATAGAGAAAGCTCATGTCGTTCTGATGGAATCGGTATGAAAACCTAACTCTCCTCCCCCGCGGCTAAGATATAAGAAGCCCCGCTTAACTTTGTTCGGAATGCCGGCTGTCGGCGTGGGGCTAAAGCTAGGTGTCGGGATTTCGACACCTATCTTTAGTTCTGGATCGGGCTTCCACTGTGGGGATTCATATTTAATTACATCCCATTCTGTCTATACCCTGCAGAACAGGGGGAGTATAAAATGGCATCTTATCATCTGTTTTCCTAGGTGGAGGGGGTATGACCAGGTCATGGAGGGATGTGACTAGTGCTTTAGAAGATCCCATCTCCCTCCAAAGCAATACTGTGCATAGGACTTCTGGTGCAGCACTGTCTTCATGTTGCTTGGAGCTGGTGGACTCCCTCTTTAGTAATTCTGCTTCAGGTCATGTCCCACTCTCTACACTCTTATTCAGGTCATGTCCCACTCTCTACACTCTAACTCAGGTCATGTCCCACTCTCTACACTCTAACTCAGGTCATGTCCTACTTGCCCTGTGGTTTGCATATATACTACAAAGCCTCAGTCCTCCCCCCATCCTACTACACCTGCCCTGCCCCCTCTTTCCCATCTTTCCTGCCCAATACCCAAAGTCCTCCTGCCACTGTTACTACAGTTTCATCCTCCTCAGTTCCCCTGAGTACCACTAAGTCTATTGTCCCACCACCCCCTAATGTATCTTACCCCTCTTTCTACATTTTACGTTTTTGCGGTCAGGGTCTTCAATAATATGCTCTATACAGCACGGATGGCCAAGTTATAAGTACAAATTATTATATGGATGATGGGGGTTGGGCGTTAAGCCCTTCACTTTGCCAGAGGCACCTGAACTCCGTACAGCCCTGCTCCAGGATGCCTCACACAGCCCTGCTCCAGGATGCCTCACACAAACATTTTTCTGACTTAAGAATACTGCAGAAACAGGAACAATCATGCAGCACTGAGACAGTTGTGTGGACAGAATGTCTACATTCAAAATGTTGACACTGACATGTCGACATTTTCATAGGGTTAGGATTAGGGTTCGGCCTTGGCTAGGGATAAGATTAGAATTAGGGTTAGTCTGTGGCTAAGGTTAAGGTTAGAATTAGGGTCAGCCTGTGATTAAGCTGCGAGTAGAGTAAGGCTGCGGTTAGGGTTAGGCTGTGGTTAGGGTTAAGATTGGAATTAGGGTTAGTCTGTTGCAAAGGTTAAGGCTAGAATTAGGGTCAGTCTGTGGTTAGGCTGCAGGTAGAGTGAGGCTGCGGTTAGGGTTAAGAGTAGAATTAGGGTTAGTTTGTTGTTAGAGTTAAGCTGCGTTTATGGTTAGGCTGTGGTTAGGGTTATGGGTGGAATTAGGGTTAGTTTGTGGTTTGGGTTAGGCTAGGTTGCAGTTAGTGTTAAGGATTAGGCTTCGGTTAAGGTTAGAATTAGAGTTAGGTTGCAGTTAGGGCTGCAGTAAGGGTTTGGTTGCAATAAGGCCAGAAATAGGGATAGGTTGTTGTTAGGGTTAGTCTGCGGTTAGATTTAGGCTGTTGTTAGGGTTAGTCTGTGCAAAGGTTAAGGTTAGAAATAGGGTCAGTCCATGGATAGGCTGCAGGTATAGTTAGGCTCCGGTTAGGCTTAAGGGTAGAAGTAGGGTTAGTTTGTGGTTAGAGTTAAGCTGCATTTAGGGTTAGGCTGTGGTTAGGGTTAAGATTAGAATTAGGGTTAGGCTGTGGTTAGGCTGCAGGTTGAGTTAGGCTGTGGTTAGGGTTAAAGGTAGAATTAGGGTTAGTTTGTGGTTAGAGTTAAGCTGCGTTTAGGGTTAGGCTGTGGATATGGTTAAGGTTAGAATTAAGGTTAGTCTGTGGTTAGGCTGCAGGTTGAGTTAGGCTGTGGTTAGGGTTAAGGGTAGAATTGGGGTTAGTTTGTTAGAGTTAAGCTGCATTTAGGGTTAGGCTGTGGTTAGGGTTAAGGTTACAATTAGGGTTAGTTTGTGGTTAGGGTTAAGCTAGGTTGCAGTCAGGGTTAAGGTTAGAATTATGTTTAGTTTGTGGTTAGGTTTAGGCTGCGGTTAGGGCTAGGCTGTGGTTAAGGTTACAATTAGAGTTAGGTAGCAGTTAAGGCTGCGGTAAGGGTTTGCTTGCAATTAAGGTCAGAATTAGGGATAGGTTGTTGTTAGGGTTAGGCTGCGGTTAATGTTGGCATTTCAACTTTTCATTCATGTTGACATTGTGCATTGGTTGCTATGGGCTTCTCCACATGTCCTCTTCTCCAACACTTTTGGACATTAAGGTTTTTAATAATTTTTTTTATGATTTTTTTTGTGACATTAAATAATAGATAAATAAAGGCTACATATAAGTGAACGTCCTTGCTTTATGTCCACTTGCTGATAATAGAAAACCTTCTTTGTCACTTATTATGCCATTGGCAACAGAGTCTTCCTGGATATCTAAAAGAACTGACAGCAAGTATTGTTTTCTTTGAGGCAACACTGGGAGAAGTGACCCGCTGCGGCAATGTGACCTGGTTTCTTACAATATTAGCACGATCACTGGGATCAACGTCAGGCTACAGCAACTGGTAGAATGTGTTTTCAGTAACATATCCGCATCATAAATGAGTACCTGCAGATCAGGAATGATTGTTGACACAATGGAAATACAGAATAAGAACAGATGGCTGCAATGCAGCAGTCAGCGTTAGTCTCCTGTAGCATGCACTACAAACATCTTTGCCATTCTTGACCAAACAATCTTTTATTATGACAGCCTTTCTAGCATAAAGGGAAGCCAGGAATAAGCTGCTTTATTACTTGGCTCTTTATGTCTCAGCAACACAGAGCACAGAAAACTGTCTTGCTACCTGTCTCCTGTCTTTTTTAAATCTTAGAATTTTTTCTAAACTTAATAAAGCACATACACTATACCGTAGTTGTCACAGAGGTCAGTAAAGAAAATGATTCTCTAACATTCTCTTCTGACAACTACTGATCAAGTATGTCCCATCATGGTTATGAATTCTTCAAGCTGGGTCTTGTACTGACTTTTTCAAAGAGTCAGTTATCACATGTCAAGAAGCCATATCAAATCCTGGGCAAGGGGACTCAGAAGAGATTCTCAGCAACTTGAAAACAAGCAACAGCCAAAGGAGAAGGGTCTTGAAGAGGTTCTGAAGAAATACTGAGCCCAAGGCAGAGAATCCGTAGCAACTGGAAGCATAAACACATCCAAACAGAAGAAGTTCTGCAGCAGCTGAAGCAACTGGACACTCAGGACATCTGTGAAACAACAGACAAAGATCTGGGGTGGTGCCAGGCGAATCTAAATAGGGTGCCAGGAGCATAGAGGTTCACTAATTGCCCATTGCGATCATATTGGAAAGTAGAACAGGAACTGTGGCTGCACAGGACTCCACTAAGATGGCGGCACCCATGGACTGAAGACATAGCAAAACTTAAGTACAGCTGAGGAGAGCACCGAAGCCGCCAGCTGCCCTCTACTGGGCCAAAATTGAGCAGACCACTAGGTGGTGCATGACAAAAAGCTCACATGGGTCTTTGTATGAATCCTGTTTCCCAGGTAGTATGTCACATCACCCAGGTCCTTTGTTTCAAAGTGATTGCTGAGAAGTTACTTATCTTTGTGAGCTATTTATCTTTCTTGTGAGCTAAAATCAGATTGTCTACATAGAGAAGTAGCTAAATTATTTTTTTTTCATCTGTACACTTAGCATGGATCAGCTTAATTCTGTGTATCCCCTTCCACTAACAAAACTTTGTTCATCCTAGAATTCCATTCCGTAGCTGCCTGCTTGAATCCGTACATTTATGTCCATAACTTTCAGACGATATGCTCTCCTTGCTCTAGCACAGTGATGGGCAACTGGCGGTCCCGAGGTTAAATGTGTCCTATTGATATAGCCTATTGGGGGGGGGGTCACAATAGGTGTCAGGTGGAATGTGGAAGTGACTGTAAGGCCACACAGAGAGCCCTTAGCCAGGATGCTGGGTTTATTTATATCAACAAGGTAACAACTGTAACACATCAGTATCAGAATAATGGTATCCTAGGGGTTAACAGCAGTAATTAGGTGTCTCACCTCAGAAGCTAAGTACTGTGACACTCTACACAGTAAAGATGGTGCCAGCTGCACATGAACAGTAGCCCAGCGGCAATGTCATCAGGTCGGAGGTCGCGCCTTTCTCTGATTTTGGTACCTAGTAGCCAGCATGTATAGTAGAGAGAGGAGACAGTTCTGGAGCGTACTGCGCTCTAATGCGTCCCTCCCTTCACCCCTTCCTGCTTTGTTGTGATATTTGATACAGTTAGCTGTCTCTGTCCTTAATTAAATATATTACCTTAACTTGCTAGAGAAGATTAAGGGATTTATTTACTAAGCGTCGGTTTCTCAAACCCAGCACTTCCGATCTTGTTTATGCCTGAAATTCATAATTGCAATGCTTTTACTAGCTAAACACGGCAAGTAGTAACAGCATTGCCGGGTTTTAGATGCTTAGTAAATAAACCCATCAGAGTAAGGTGCAGCCCTTTTAAAGGTTAAAGGGCTGCCAAATATGGCCCCGGAAATGTATCAGGTTGCCTGTCACTGCTATAGCATAATCTTCTTATAGTTACTAACCCCCTCCAATGTCACTACTGAGGACGCCTCTTCTGATGTTACAAGGTCTCACTTCCATCAGATGTACAGATGCCAAGTCCATCAAAGCAATGAGTGTACTACGATTAGTTACTGAACTCCGCTGTTTACCAGCGTGGGGTCCTGCTCCCCACTATAGTGGCAGACATGTAGTATTTTAGGATCTGTCTGCTTGCGCTTATGTGAATGCTGGCGGAATGACCAGGCTATATAAACCTGCTTCTGAGCACAGCAAGGTGCCAGGGTATTTGACTCATTTCTGAAGTCTCCGGTAATTATCTCCGGTACTTTTGCTTGTGGCATTCTGGTTCGAACTACTCCTTAATCCCTATTGGCATTACCGTACCTTCTCCGTGCACAAGACTCCAGCTAACTGAATTTACGTCTACACCTGTGAGACCAGACTATCAGGGGCGTCGTGATCTGGGTGCTGTTCATAGCCAACACCTCACTTTCTGGCAGGGGTCTCTTTTGAAAACCATTGGTGCTTTAGAGTTCACACTCTGGGGGTCATTCAGACCCGCTCGCGAGCGCAGGACGCTCGCAAGCGGGTTGATGTTGCCCCACTGCGCATGCACACGACGGAGGGAGCTCCGTCATGCGCATGCGCGAGACCCGGATAGCGACTGGCTCTCCGTCGCTCTGGGTCTCGCACCAAAGGGGGCGTGCTGTCGATGTTGATTGACAGCACGCCCCCTTTGGTGGGCGTGGCGGGGGCGTGGCTGCCAGACGGAGGCGTTCCCATGGGGACGCCTACCGTCTGAAGCCGGCCCCACTGACATCACTAGTGATGTCAGTGGGAGTGATTTTGGCTCTGATAGAGCCAAAATCACTCAAGGGCTTGCGGCAGCGAGACCCTACCGCAGGGTCTCCGTCGCAAGCCCGATGGTCGCGATGGTCTTGACCATCGTGACCATCATCAAGGACGCTCGCTATAGCTGTGGGTGGTAACCCACAGCTATGCGAGCGTCCATGAGGCTGCTCCAAATTGAGGGAGGAGGGCCCTGACTCAGAGCAAGCGCTCTGGTCAGAGCGTTCGGCTCTGAATCAGGCCCTCTGTCTGAGGCAGTGCTGGTCTTAGTTGATTAATAAGAATCCACTACTCCCAGCAAAATCATGATATTTATGATACAAGTACTGTTTGCAGATGAAAGGCCGAAGATACATTTAAACTTATTTCCAGGGGTAAATTTACTAAAGTGAGAGTTTTTAGAAGTGGAGATGTTGCCCATAGCAACCAATCAGTTTCTACTTAACATTTAACTAGCACCTTCTAGAAGATAATATTTAGAATCTGATTGGTTGCTATGGGCAAGATCTCCACTTCTAAAAACTCTCACTTTAGTAAATTTACTCCCCAGGTTCGAGCGAACACTTTCCCAAAACTTATTTAGCAGAATTAAATCGAACTCCTTGTTCAGAAACCACAATGGGGATGAAACACTTTTTAGTTTGCCCAATTAGCCGTTTGTTCAGCAGCAGAGACTAGGCTATAGGAAACAATGTGAGTCACATTAGTAAGTAAGGCAATCTACTGTACAACAGCTAGGATAGTGAGATTTCCTATGGAATTTGGAGAGTGAACAATAAAATCCATAGGAATGAACTCCCAAGATGCTGATGGTATGTGGAAGTGCTGAAAAAGACCCCTCAGAGAAGAACAAAGAGTCAGAGCTCTGAGTATAAGTTTCACAGAAAGTAACATATTCGGGGCACTCTGATGGAATTTACACCACTAACAGGAGTGGTTCAGTAGTTGTCTGCAGGATTCCCATCATGAGCTATGTACAGGACCTCCAACCTTACTGATTCTGGTTCCCTGGTTCAGCAGCCATTATGTAAATTTAGGTGGGTGTTTTTAGTAATGGATCGTTTACGCATCTTGTCAATTCAAGACTGAAGATCAGGAGGACATGTCACTCCTAAAATGTTTTTAGTTTTATTTTCAGCCTCCTGGAGCATCCCGAGGATGCTCCCAGGGTTCTGCTGTTCTACTCATTGCCCCCCCCCTCGGCATGATGTCATGACATCATATGGCCTGGGGCTTGGCCGGCACAGGTCACAGTAAAGTCCTGTTTGCAGTGCTGGGGAGATGTATCAAACTTTCTAAAGAGTACAATTGGAGAAACTGCCTATAGCAACCAATTAGCTTCTACTGTAGATAACATTTATTAAGTACATTCCATAAAATGATAACTAGATTCTTATTGGGTGTTACAGGAAACGTCTCTGGTCCTAGGTACTGTGTGGAAGAGCCTTTGACATATTGAATATTAGTTTATCATTGTAGCATCAAGTATGGTCATAACAGTTTCATAGATGCCTAGGAGAACACTGAGTAGCAAAAAATGATCATGGGTTCTATGCTGTGCCGTAAAATAGTCACATTTCTCCATCTTTACCTGATACCGAAGCTGAGATCAGGCACAATGATGCTTCATTATACAACACCACAACAAAGCTGCACCATCCATGGCTTCAGGATATAGGATGGTTCCTCTGAGTGTCTCTCCTTATACAAAACACACAGTGGGTGTCTTATATTAAAGTCAGATAACATCCCCCGTTAAAGAATTAAGAAAGGTTGGTCCAGGACCATGACCATGTCTAGCACATCAGGAGCCATTACACTGATCCTTCCTTGCAGTAAAGATAAGCTGTTTCCAGTACAGTATTGTGTATAATAGAAATGTACACATGATAATATTGTATGGTATACTAAAAGGAATATAGATATTACTATTTGTACTTTTAAGTATACTGTCCTTATGTTTGTCTGAACATTCTTTAACTAGTAGTACAATTAGTAAGCCCGAAGGCTGACATTTAAGCATGAGGGACATTAAACCACAAGTGTTTTGAGTGTTGCCAGTTTAATAACGTGTTGGCTATTGCCCCTTTAAGTTTAGCTGGTCTTATGCAGCCAATGAATGTTTCATGGGGAGTGGTCTTGGAGTATTTAATGGAGTGATGTATGTATATCTGCCTCTTTGTGCCAGTTTTCCCACCCTCCCTCCCTCTTTTTGTTTTGTATGTTGAATGCCTGATGGTTGGTGGTTGCGGGAAAGTACGACACTTGGAGTAAGTTTATGTTAATACTTAGGCTTAGTGGGTGCGCTCTCATTAAAGTGGAGTAAGGCGACAGCCAATTGTCCTGGATGGGAAATGGCTATTTGTGCCGTCACCATTATTAGTAGTAACTTATAGTTTAAAATTTAATGACTTGACAAAAATAAATTTGACAAAATATTCAAACGCCAACACTGTTGTCTGTGTCTTTATTTTAGAAGTTAAGGGGTCTATTTACTAAGCAGTGTTAGGAGACAGAGTGAAAAGTGATAAGGTGCCAGACAATCAGCTCCTAACTGCCATCTCACAGGCTGGGTTTGAAAAATGACAGTTGGGAGCTGATTGGCTGGTACCTTATCACTTTTCACTCTGTCTCCTAACACTGCTTAGTAAATAGACCCCTGAGTCACATTGTATTTAAGAAGGTTGTTATATGGTAACACGATAATACATGTTAGTGAGTTTATGTATATGTGCCACACTATTTAAATGTAGGAATTATTTGTTTAATATAAGCAAATGTTATTTTAATTGAAAACTCCCTTAAATAGCATTAATATTAATATTGTGTTTTGTAACTGTTTATTATTTGCAGTTAATTAATATTGTGGTGTTTAATATGAAATAAAATTGCAGCAATTTATGCACTATGGTTGGTTCTTATCGACTATGTGATATTTTGTAACTAGGTACAGAGTGACTATAGTGCACTGCTTTGTTTTCTGACATACTGTGTTTGGTACCTGTTGTCACTTTATTTCTTGAGTATTGTAAATAAAATCAGCCCACGCCATGAAGCAATGTCAATTACTCGTAATGTGAAACAACATTTCTTTGGACAGGATATTAAACAGAGATAAAACAAGGGGAAAGAAAATCCTGTTATTGACTTTATTCAATAATTAACATTTAAGACTCAATAAAGGTTATTTACAAAGCTGCTGTCGGGTCCTGAATACAAATGCCATTTTGTGACATCATTTGTTCGCGTTTGCAGTTGCACTGCTGGACCCGTTTGTACAGGTAATCATAAGACCGGACGTAGCAAGAAGGCTCGGACTGCGATGAGTAGAACGATTGCTCCATCTGATTGCAGCAGTTGGGCCAGACTAGCTGACATTTAGCTCCCTCCTTCCGGGAGGGAGCTGTCGGGCTTACAGAGCAGAGGGGCGTGGTGTGGTCAAAGGGGGCGGGACCCAGCAGTGACTTGTCATTGGGGGCGCGATCATGTCATCATGGCTCCGCCCCCTCTTCACAATGCCGATATTAATGGCATTGTGGAGCAAGGGGCGGAGCCACGATGATGTGATTCAGTGCGAATCGCGTCACTGGCCCCCCCGCTGCCGGGCTTTATACTTACAAGTGCGCAGGTTGCAGACACGTCGCCGGAGGTCGGGAGACTTGCCTGCCTTCCCGGGAGGCCGGGAGCAGCACACGATTTTCGGGAGGCTCTCGGCCAAATCGGGAGGGTAGGCAAGTATGAGTTGGGCAGATCACAATGTTCTTATTTGAATGGTGGCAATCTGCAGGATCGTGTTGTACCCATGGGGCTGATTCCGAGACTCACACTTCTGCGACCGCTTTAGTGTCTTTTGCCGTAGTCGCATCTACTAATGCTGGCAAATAAATATAAGTGAGTAAATCCCCTTTCCCTTGTGTACAAGTGTGTGTCTGAATGCGCAAGGACTGGAAAGCCCACTTTGTGCACCTGCAGTTGCAACCATCGGAAGCACCATCTGGGGTGCAGAATCTCCATCAGAGTATGGCCTCCAATGTACGCGATTAAGCATCTGAGTTCTTAACCATTCCTGCGACACACTAACAACACTCCCATAACACACCCATCAGTCAGAATATCTATGTGCATGTGTAGCCACCTCCCAGTCACAGCCCAGGAATTCCCAATATATTCCATAGGCAGTGCAGTTCAACCAGTCCCAGTGGTGTCATGAGCGGGCTGCGGGGGGGTGCGGGCAGCACTGGGTGTCACCCTCGGAGGATGTGACCCCAAAATACTGGCTCCTCTGCAGTGACACGAGCATCTCCGGTGATGCTGGGCTGCCCCCAGAGTGATGTTATCAGGATCCCAGTGCAGCCACATCCCTTTTAGACCATGCCCCTTTATTTAGGCCACACCTCCTTTATGGCCAGGCACAAGCGGGGGAATCCAGAGTGCGCACCAGGTGTCACCAGACCCAGTGACGCCTCTGATTGGTCCTGTGACTCTGTACACAGATACCATAGGATGTGTGCACCATGCGGCTTAGATTTTGGGGGAGATGTACTAAACCTTGAAGAGTGATAAAGTGGACAAAGATAAAAGTGGCAATCAATTAGCTCCTAACTGTCATTTTTCAAAACACCTGTAAAAGCCTGTAAAGTGATAGTTGGTAGCTGATTGGTTGGTACTTTATCTCTCTCCACGTTATCTCTTTCCAAGGCTTAGTACACTTCCCCCTTAAGCTGGGTACACACTAGACGATATGTCGCCTGATTCCGCAATTGAGGATATAGGGTTCTATTTACTACAATCCGCATTGGTAATGCAGATTGTAGTGTTATAATACCGACTGATTTCGCATTGCAAATTCATGCAATATCACAGGGATTTACTAAAAATCCTTTGCAGGGACAGAACTTGCGATAAAGCTCTGTCCCTGCGAATCCACTTTGCACACTTATGGTATTTTCGCAAAAAATACTGTGACAAGTGCCGAGGCATGTGCCGACCTGCCGCCGCTAAGCCCTGCCCCGTCGCTAAGCCCCGCCCCCATGATCGCGACCCCCCCTCCCTTAATTACACTTACCTCCGGTGATCGGTGCTCTGGTGATGTCCTCCGTGGCTCCAGTCAGCTGATCTCCCATCCTGCACTGGGACCTGGTCAGCTGACTGGGTCCCAGTGCAGGATGGGAGACCAGCTGACCGGAGGGAGGACATCACCGGACTCCCCGATCTCCGGTCCATGGACTCAAGTAAGTTATTTTTTTTTTCACTATTTTTTTTTTAGCAGTGATCAGCGTGTGGTCTGTTTAGACCACACAGCTGACCACTGGGGCCAGCTCCGGGCTCTGCGCTGCATGTTAGAGCGGAGCAGGAGTCCGGTAATAGGGGGAGACCCTGGATAACGCCACCTCCAGGTGGCGTTATTATCACAGGGCTTCCCCCGGTATTTTTTTCACAATTTATTTTTAATAACTACCAGACAGATCACATTTCCCATTATAATTATGCGAAATACGATCTGATTACTAAAAGTATGTAAGTATTTGATAATTAGGGCTTGGAGTAGAATTTAACTACTTCTACTCCAATGCCCTTTAGTAACTGTAGGTGATACTAAAATAATGTGAAAAGAGTGTGAAAATACCCTTTTTCACTTTATTTTAGTAAATATAATAATAAATAGAACCCAAAGT
The DNA here is from genome assembly GCA_031769625.1 of Taudactylus pleione. NCBI lineage: Eukaryota > Metazoa > Chordata > Amphibia > Anura > Myobatrachidae > Taudactylus > Taudactylus pleione. The sequence goes on along the minus strand of JAUIMM010000312.1, from coordinate 15,781,470 downwards.
CATTTTGCAGTGTGATTATGACATACTGTAGGTAGTTCTTGTCTCATATTACAGTTTTTGTTTCCATCTTGTATTACATCCATCGGATTATGTTGTGGAAGAAGATTCTCAATTGCCCAACTGAATGACATATGCAAGAAAGATTTTTTATATTTAAGTTATCAGATGACAATGAGACAAGGGGTGGAAAACATGGAAAAAATCCAGGCACTAGTAACAGCTGGGGTCGTAGAAGCAAAAATCAACCAATACTGATACTCTGGCACCAGACTGACGCACAAAGCAAGTTTAAATAGCCCACTAAGAAGATCAGGGGCAGAAGTTGTGATACTTCAGAATAACTGCCACAGGTAAAGTGTGCGAGCGCGTGAGAGAGAAAGATAGGAATAATGTTTATTTGGGAGTAAGTAGAGAAAGTTTGGGCAGAAGGGTGAATTTGGTGACTGAGCATAAATACTGTAGGAGCAAGTCTATAATGATTCTGTACTTTCTCCAATCCTTATCCCATTCATATAAACTATTGAGCTTTAGTATTACAGGGGTCGATTCAGACCCGGATGCTCTCTCGCTGTCAAAAGGGGTCAGGTATGCAAATTCCGCGATCGCACTGTCTGGTGTAAGGACACCCTCTATGTCTTAGAGAGCGACGGTAGAGCGAACACACGCCGGTATAAAGACGCCCACTTTTATTTCTTAACAAACCATCTCCAGGAAGTATATGAATAATCGGAACCATCGAGAGCCATCGGAGCTGCACGCAGCGCTTGAGGTAGACCTTATCCCGCCGCAAGCACTGCGATCAAAGCAGGCTGAAATACAACCAAGTGACGTGTACAATGACGCTACCATGCTAATTAGGCACACCCATAAAACTCTGTTTTGACGCCCAGACACGCCTGCGTTCGCAGCACCACTCCCCCGTTCACAAGCACCGTCCCCTGTTACCCAGTGGCGGAACTCCCGGAGACAATGGAGTCATTTCCCACCGAGCGCCAGCCCTGAAGGGGGCACCTGGCTCTATTATCACTGGGCTGTTCCAGGCACTGCTGCGGTCGCACCCCCTGCACCCTCCATTTGCCGGGCGCCCGCTGAGTGTGTTACCAGCGGGTGCCCGGCTCCTTCTCTCCCCCCGGCGGTAGCCGGAGGATGGAGCTCACTCATGAGCTCCGGCTTCTGGGTCCCGCAGTGCACTATGGGAGTGACATCATGACGTCACTCCCATAGTACCGAGGAGCGGGCGCCGGGGACTGATGGCAACTATTTTTTTTTTGTATGTGTGTGCGGGGGAGGGGTGGGCACTACAGGGGCCTACTACTTGGGGCACTACAGGGGGCCTACTACTGGGGCACTACATGTGGGCTTACTCCTGGGGGCTTACTACAGGTATGTGTGTGCGGGGGGGGGGGCACTACGGGGGGCACATTACAGGGGGCTTACTACTGGGGGCACTACAGGGGGCTTACTACTGGGGACACTACGGGGGGCATTACAGGGGGCTTACTACTGGGGGCACTACAGGGCGGCTTACTACTGGGGGCTTATTACAGGGGGCTTACTACTGGGGGGGCATCATATGGGGACACTACAGCAGCATTACTTCTGGGGGCATCATATGGGGGCACTACAGGGGCCTTGCTACTGGGTGCACTACCTGGGCCTTGCTACTGGGGGCACTGCATAGAGGGACCACTACTGGAGGCACTGCATAGGGGGACCATTACTGGGGGGCACTACATAGGCGGGCACTGCATAGGCGGACCTCTACTGAGGGCACTGCATAGGGGGACCACTACTGGGGGCATTGTATAAAAGGAACTGCATAGGGGGGCAGTGGCAGCTGGGGCTGGCATAGGTGCTGAGGGGTGGTACATTTTTAAATGGGGGTGGGGGGGCACCAACATTTAGCTTGCCTCCGGGCACATGGGATGAAGTTACGCCACTGCTGTTACCACCCACAAACGGCCGGTGCGAAAAGTCTTTGTGAAAACACAGGGATACGTTTTCACCATGAAATACATGGCGAAAAAAAGTGCAGAATCGGGGTTTAGGGGTGCAGACTTTAAAAAAATAGCCTGCACCCCTGGGAATGTCCCATAAAAGACATCAGTGTAGAAAAAATGTTAAAAATTTTCCCAGGACATCCCAAAAAAATGTACTTTAAATTTGGGGTTGAGAAAAAAAATATTGGGGAACAAAGTTTTAAAGTAGCTAAATTGATTCAGGGGGGGTCCCCATGTATGCGGCAGGTGTTTTTAGAATGCGGCTGGTAGCGGCAGGTGGATTTTTGCAGAATTTAAAAAAAACACTTTAGAGACTTAAAAATATGCTTGCACCCATTTTCATGTACCCCAAATTTGATGGCCATAGTTATTTTTTCCCCCCCAAAAAAACCTATGTCAGACTATCTTTAGGGGGGTACCAGGCTGATTTCCCGAAAATTCCCAGGACTTTGAAACTTACCTTTCTGCTGGGACGCATTTTCGCTGGATCTTACTTGAATGCGGGGATAAGCGGGCACGCGCCCGATAGTCTAGCGCTGCAAAAAACGTCGATGAGGGCGAAAAGTCCGACCCCTGACTTTTCGCCCCATATTGAATATTGTTTTACACAGTTGTATTAAAGTGGACGTAAGGTGCAGAGGGACAGATGGGGAAAGTGACAGAGGGACAGGTCACTGAAAATATCTGCCCATACTCCCTGTCTCTCCCCAGCCCCTCTCCCGTATGCAGCATGTGAAAGAACAGAGCAGTCTCCTTGTACCTGTAGTTTTCCAGGGCAGCTCCATGCAGCAGTGAGAAGCAGGTTCTTACATGGAGGCTGTAATCTCTCCCTTCCCGTCTGTCCGGTGACAGCTGGCACAATCCCCCGCTGGTGCTAAGGGCAGGGGAACCGCTGCTGTCAGTGCTGACGCCGGGTTTCCTGCTGCTGCCAGCGGTGAGTATGTGGGCTTCTGTTACCGGCGGTGAGTATGTGGGCTCTGTTAGCGGCGGTGACTAGATAGGCAGGGGCACATTTCTACCGGCAGTGATTATAGGGGTGGGTGGGGGGTGATTATATGGGCCGCTGGTGCCAGCTCCCCTGTGGCCAATCAGGAGCTGCTAGGTACAGTAAAATCCTGGGTTGCACCATTCAAACTAGACTAGAGCAGGTGAATTGCAGGGTCGGCTACCCGGGAACATACTCCCGGGTAGGTGCCTTTCACACATACACCCGGGAATTTTGCCCGAGGCAGGCCCAAATCCCGGGAATCTCAGTATGTCTCAGTATGTCTGAAAGGGGTATAAGTCAGCTCTCACAATGGGCCTGATCCTGAGTCGCACAAAAAGTGGCTGTAGTTGTGGGTAGCTGCAAGATTTAATTCGGCTGATGTCAGCATTCTTGCGTCTACAAGCAGAAAGGCATGGGGCCCATTGGTTATACACCAGCTGCAAAATCATCATCAGTATTGGCACTTGCACCAGCCCCATGAGAAGTTCAAAGATCCGTAAAAAACAGGTTTCCCTTCACCATACAAATAACTCAGCATCACACAAAGCTTTATATACATGCCAATAACACTCCCATGACACGCCCATAAGACAGGGTGGTGCCGTGAGTTTGCATGGTCGCTGCCCAGTTACCATAATGAAATGCCCAATTTCACGGAAAGACAAATCTGGCCAAGTTCTGTTCGTCTTCGAATTTTGACAAACACAAAAATGCACAAATTCACGTCTGCGCGTGCGGTGTGCAAAAGCCACCGTGCATGACTCAGAATAAGGCCCATTGTTTGCACTGAACTAAATGCGTCATTCACTAGTATGTAGAGTTGTACAAATCTCTTCGACAAGACTATCTGTATGTTTTATTTTATACTTATTAACATCTTCATTGTGCGCTTGATCAGCCCTACCCTTGATGTAAAATATTCATCTGAAAACAGGTGTATTCATGAGTACAGTATATACTACTCTGCAATGGTCTGCAAGCTGGGATACAACCAGTAGCGTCACAAGGGTGGTGTGGGCTGTACCCTGGTGTCACCCGACGAGGGGTGACACCAAGGTGCAGGCTCCCCCTCGGTGATAGGAGCCAGGTGCTGTATTGTAGCATTAAGTGCAGGACTCAGCTCCTGTCACAGTGAGGGAGCCGGCACTGCCCGCACCTCCGATACCCCCCACCACCCCAGTGATAACCACGGACTGGGGTTCGGGGACCCTTTTTGACGGCGCATCCCTCCCCGCACCGGGTGTCACCATGGGGAGGGACGCCACTGGATGCAGCTCTCCATCATCTCCGGGGCATGCACAAAATATGCTCTGCAAATGGATATGTTCAGCTATGCATCAGCCCCTCTATATTTCTCCTCGCTATGCTTCCCTGACTGTTACATCTCTTTCTGGGGCAGACGTACTAAGCTCTGGAAAGTGATGAATTGGAAACTGATCAACTGCCAACCAATCAGCTCCTAACTGTCATTTTTCTTCAAACACAGCCTATAACATGACAGTAGTACATCTGTCCTAGACTGGATGACTCTCTTGAATAAAATATGTGCTTAAAATTAAAGTTGCCAGCACTCTCTTTTCTGTCTGGTCTCATTTATTCCAACAATCCCTTACAGTTCTGGAATGACATGTTGTAGGGAGTGGTAGAAGCTCTGATGCTTCTATGCAAGAACATGACCTTAGAGAAGATACCAAAAAATGTATTGCACTACGAATGGTCATTTTCTAGCCGCACTTGAAACTCTGAACATCTCACCCAGTCAAGGGTGATGCCATGCATTATACTTTACATCTGTTTACAAAGAAATTATTATTTTGCTGAAAGCGCTCATGTGGTGACCCACTGGCTATCATTTCTGGACATGTTACTGAAAATGTTTCTGGAGATCATAAGAGCATAGAGGTCACTCTGACAGTTTGGAAAAACAAAATACATTTTTTGTGCAACACTCATGATAAAAATGCTTCACATAAAGTACTATGCAAAAGTTTTAGGCAGGTGTGGAAAAAATGTTGCAAAGTAAGAATGCTTTAAAAAATAGAAGTGTTAATAGTTTATTTTTAGCAATTAACATAATGCAGAGTGAATGAACAGAAGAGAAATCTAAATCAAATCCAATCAATATTTGGTGTGACCACCCTATGCCTTCAAAACAGCATCAATTCTTCTAGGTACACTTGCACACAGTTTTTGAAGGAACTCGGCAGGGAGGTTGTTCCAAACATCTTGGAAAACTAAGCAAAGATCTTCTGTGGATGTAGGCTTGCTAAAATCCTTCTGTCTCTTCATGTAATCCCAGGCAGACTCGATAATGTTGAGATCAAGGCTCTGTGGGGGTCTTATCATCACTTCCAGGACTCCTTGTTCTTCTTTACACTGAAGATAGTTCTTAATGACATTGGCTGTATGTTTGGGGTCGTTGTCCTGCTTCAGAATACATTTGGAGCCAATCAGACGCCTCCCTGATGGTATTCCATGATTGATAAGTACCTGCCTGTACTTCTCAGCATTAAGGACATCATTAATCCTGGCCAAATCCCCAACTCCATTTGCTAGAATGCAGCCCAAAACTAGCAAGGAACCTCCACCATGCTTCACTGTTGCCTGCAGACACTTATTATTGTACTTATTGGCGAACAAACTGCGTTCTGTTACAGCCAAATATTTAAAACTTTGATGTATCAGTCCAGAGCACCTGCTACCCTTTTAGTGCACCCAGTCCCTATGTTTTCGTGCATAGTTGAGTCGCTTGGCCTTGTTTCCACTTCAAACCGTATGGCTTTTTGACCACAATTCTTCCATGAAGACCACTTCTGGCTAGACTTTTCCGAACTGTAGCTGGGTGTATCTGGGTCCCACTAGTTTCTGCCAGTTCTGAGCTGATGGCAGCACTGGACATCTTCCGATTTCGAAGGGAAGTAAGCATGAAGTGACTTCCATCTGATGCACTAAGTTTCCTTGGCCAACCACTGTGTCTACGGTCCTCAACGTTGCCTGTTTCTTTGTGCTTCTTAAAAAAAGAGCTTTAGCAGCACATCTTGAAACCGCAGTCTGCTTTGAAATCTTTGCCTGGGAGAGACCTTGCTGAAGCAGTATAACTGTCTTGTGTCTCGTTGCTGTGCTCAGTCTTGCCATAGTGTATGACCTGTGCCCTCACCCAGTTTTAAACAACACAGCTGTTTCTGATTCAGTTAGTGACTGTGTTTCAACCTACATATGAAAATGATGATCACTATCACCCATTTGGTATGATTGGTTAATCATACACCTGACTATAATCCTACAAAATCCCTGACTTTGTGCAAGTGTACCTAGAAGAATTGATGATGTTTTCAAGTAAAAGGGTGGTCACACCAAATACTAATATGATTTAGATTTTTATTTTGTTCATTCACTTTGTATTTTGTTAATTGATATAAACTATTAACACTTCTACTTGTGAAAGCATTCTTACTTTGAAGCTTTTTTTCCACACCTGCCTAAACTTTTGCACGGTATTGTATGTCTAGTAATGTTATGGGCTTACAATAAGTCAAAAATATTGACTTCTGTACATACCCTGCATAATACAGTTATTTAAGGGTAAACTTATCGAAGCTTCTAAGAAAGAAATGCACAAGTGTTCCCCTACCCATAGCAACCAATCCGAATCTAGCTTTCATTTTCTAGACTGTACTAGATAGATAAGTGATTGCCACAATCTGGTTGGTTGTAAAGGGATCCGGTCAGAATGTCAATATAGTTTGACAACCAAAATGTCAACATTGAAAAAGGTTGACATGTTCAAAATGTTGATACCAGCAGGTCAACATAGCTTTTTTTTTTGTTTTTGGGGTTAGGTTTAGGGTTAAGATTTGGGTAAAATAAGCAAAAAAAACCCTGTATGTTGACATTTTAACCTTATCAACATTTTTGAATGTCGACATACTGGTTGTCAAGCTAAAGTCCACATTGACATTCAAAGGAGCCTGTTAACCTTCTGAATGTCAAATTTTCGCATGGATAACACCCTCTACTTTTCTGTTTTAGAAGCTATGATGTAGCTACCCCTTTATCTGGTAGGTAACAATACTGTCCAGAGCCGCGAGACCTTTTCTGAGTTTTTCCAAATTTTGTTCAGAACTTCTATAATTTTTTGTTCTACCTCTACAGGCAGATGGTAGTGAGTCTGCTCCGGACTGAGGAGTACGATTGGAGAATGGTTACATTTCAGTGTTTCAGGGGAACACGATGTTGTGATAGTGAAAATGCCACAAAAGTTCTGCACAGAAATTATAATGATATCTGTGATCATCTAAAAGAGAGGACTGATGATAAATAAGTTAATGTAGGTGATGGAAGCGAGGTAAGTACCATCGAGAACGCAATAAATTCACACAAAGTTGCCTCCATGAATTTTGTTGAATAGTTTAAACTAGAAGGTGGTGCTAAATTTGATGATGAAAATTGTATTCCTATTAAGGATCATCAGAAGTCTGTCCTAAGTAACGCTTGTAAGAGTATGTAATTATGTAACACATTTGGTTCCCATACATACAGTATCTGTCTCTTTTTAATACAGCACAACAGTTATGTGTAATGATTTAGAAGGGTGGCACAGTGCGCTGAAGCAGGGTGAGCAGGGGTTAATGGATTTGATCCCTAAGACGAGAGCAGAAAGATATATAAGTGGAAGGATTCCTGAAGAAGCAAATACTGTGGCTGCAAAAAAATAGGAAGTAGAGAACAATATTCTCCGATTAATCACAAGTCAGATAGCGTTGTTAGGACATGAAAGCAAAACACTGAAATGTCCCTAGAAGCAATTAGCAGAAACACACAGTTTAGTAGAAGGTGCTGACGAAATAGAATGAACCAACATTGAAAAGCTTCTCAATTTCCCATTGTAATTACAGGTGCAGCCAAAACTCTATAATGCTGTGACATGGGAATGGAGAAACAATGGATGCACATAGCAGAAACACTTCCATAGCAGGAGCTGATGAACTGGAAATAGGAAACATACAGGAAGCTATCTGCCACAATGACTAGTTGACTCAAACTTTGTAGGCCACCCTCCGTGATCTTGCTTCTCTTTCTTGTGATGTGGGCAGGATGGGGCAATGATGCGATTCACCCGTGCCCCTGCACTGCCCCTTGGGCTTCTTGTACGGGATCTCTTGCAGGGGATGTCCAAAAAGTAGGCAAGTATAACTGGAACGAGGCAAAATGTTTAAATATCTAAATTGACTAAAGTATTCATTATGCCATCACAAATTGTGAAACGGGCACAGCCGGGTGCTGAGAGGGTGGGTAGGTTCAATGTACCCCAGCCCGAGAGTGCAGGAGAGGTGTAACTCAGACCCATCTCCGTGTGTGCCTCCCCAGCCATTGACCTCTCCACACGTCACTGTCATGCGGCAATAATTGTCCTGTATCACAAAGCACTTCAGAGAACAGGGCTTTTATACTGCTTCTTCGTATAACAAAGGGGTATACTGTGGAGAAGTCTAAGATTCCCTTTATTAGTGTTAGAAGCACTTCCCCACACACTAGTAGGAGGAGAGCAATTGAGAGAAGAATAGAAACGTTATGTTTCCATTTCACTTCTCAGTTTCATTTTGCCATCTGGAGATGGCGTAATGAGCTGAAGCTTACCTCGGTAGAGGGAGAGGAGCAGTAAAATTCTAAAATTTTTGGGTAGTCCCCCACACCACAGGAATAGTGGCCAGTTCCCCCCATCCAGTCCACTTCCTAGTGAAGTGGGCAGAATTGGGAGATTATACCGGGAATCATCGATCTGTAGGGAGGGGTGAGGCTAAATGACACAAACTGCATCAATTACCTCCGTCCTCTCAAAGCAGACCCATGATTTGTGGCATTCTGCTCTGGTGGGGCGAGGCCTAATGACGTGAGAGTTCGGCCCTGCCCTCTAAAGTGTAAAGTGGATGGCTGCATCTCCTCTCCGGCCTTCACCTGGATAGGAGACTTAAAAGTAGATCGCAGGCTCTATGCAAGTATCCACCCGTATTCTGTGTTGTAAACATTTATGCAATCACACCGACCCCAGCCCCAAAGGCAGCCATCAATACTACAACCAGCACTTACACCACCTACCCCATACTTAGTGCAGAAGATCTGACTTAAAATGGCATGATACGCCTACGGGGAGCTTCTTTTACATACGAACGCCCTGTTTTTAACCAGTTCAACTCACTATGCCATTGGTGAGAAGCGACTGAGATGCGTATGACTCGGCCATCCACCGTTTGATAAAAATTTGCGAGATGAGGCTGTATTGCGCGCGACTCAGGCTGTGTGTCTGGCACCTATACTGCAAGAAAAGTTAAATGATGGAAACTTCACATTAGAAGCCCATTTGTCAATGAGTTTTATCATATGCAACAAGTTTTAAAACTCGTTGCGTATGATAATGTTGCTCCAGTCAATCAGCTCCTAACTGTAATTTTTCAAACAGATGGCAGTTGGGAGCCGATTGGCTGGAGAACCATTATCATATGCAACTAGTTTTAAAACTGGTTGCGTATGATAGAATTCGTTAATAAATGGTCCCCTAACATGTGCATTCATTTGTAATCTTTAAATTTGTACCCAGTCAAACCCTATTTCAAAGCGTAAGGTAGTCTAAACACTGATGGTGGCAGAACGTATTCACTTGCTTCTATTTTCTTTCTACGTACTGAGAATTAACCCAAATTATTTTTAGTATAGCGACCAGTACATGAGTAACAGCATGCCTCTTTATGCTGAAAGGCTTTACAAGTTTTTCTCCGCACTGTTTTTTAATGTTGATGCTTTTAACTTTATTTTTTGCTTCTTTTTTCATTACTTTTGAGGTCATTTCTGAGATTGCTTATTAAGCATTTTAATTGTGAGCCAAGATAAAGTGGCATTTACACCCACACAGTTATACTGACGGAGACCAAGCCAACAGAGAAATACAAATACCTTGCTGAAACCTATGTTGGCATAGATACAGAACACAGAGAGACTCACCCAGCTGTATTCTCATACAAACCTAGCTCTGAGCAACTACTGCACTCTGTTATATAAAGTACTTCAGTTCAGTGTTTATTTGCAGATACGTTTATCATGCTCTTTCCTTTCTTTACACCCCTTAAGGGGATGGGAAATATAATTATATTTATTTGTTATTTTTACAGACACAAGTAGACGGATTCTGTGGATGTTTTTCTTTATGAAGTTTCTTTATTTTCCCCCATATTTTTTCTGAAAGCAATATTACAGTTACAAGTAATGGTGATTGGTAAATTATTATTATTATTATTATTATTACAGTATTATCATCGTTTATTTATATGGCACCACAAGTGTTCCGCAGCGCCTTACAAAGTACATAACCAAAAAGTGACTTACAGTACAATGCAATACAATGCAGGACAAGGAAATGGATAATAAACATTAATACATTGGTGGCCATAACACTCAAATAACAACAGAGCATAAGCAACCAGGGCCCTGATTCAGACCCGGACGCAAGTGGCCGTTCGTACGTTCAGCGTACGTGCCGAAATATGTTAATTTAAGCGCTCGCACGTAATTTCGAACGCAGCTAAACTTCCTCCCCAAAGTCTACTGACCCCTCCTCTAGCTAACGAGCGAGCCAAATAGCGAGCGTACATCCCCAATGTGGCTTGCAGGGAACGCACGCACAAGTACAAACCGGAAGTGGGCCTGTCAGATTCCGATTACCTGCTCGTTCATTCTGCCTACCTCCTTCAATCGTATTATGCCAATCAATATATCAATTAGCTTAATTGCTCTTCACATGTGTTCGTTTTTGTTTTGTTTTTTTTCAATAAACTTTACTCTTGTCCGTGTTTTTGTTTACCCGCAGAATACGTACGGTTTAAGCAATGGTTTTCTTTTGCCAAAATACATGTGATGGACAGGCGTATCACCAGCCAGCCTCCCCCCATCAGCAATCGGGAGAAGCGTGCCACCTATGCGGAGGTTCGCGGCCGCCTGCGTTCCTTCGGCTCACGCCGACAGATCGGCCAGCTGGAGCGCAGGTGGTCCGACCTTCAACGGCGGACGCCCCGCTTGCTGGCATGTTTTCGCATGCGTATAGCAGAAAGTAAGTTATGTTTTGTTTGGTTTTTCTGTTTATCTTTGTGGCCCTATCTGCGTGTGCATGTTTTCTTGTTTGGCGTGTTTCTTGTTTTCACTCATATCTGCGTGTGCATGTTTTATAGTTTGGCCTGTTTATTATTTTCACTCATATCTGCGTGTGCATGTTTTCTTGTTTGGCCTGTTTCTTGTTTTCACTCATATCTGCGTGTGCATGTTTTCCTTTTTTTTGGTTAAACAATTAGCGTTTAGCAAGGTGATGTTCTAAACTAACCTCAATTTGTTTCCCATCATTTAGGGGCCGAGCAAAGACTACGGCGTCATCGCCGGCAAAGACGTCGCTCTCGTCCCCTCTCCCCAACCCCCAGCCAAACCTCCTCTCCCCAAAATTCCCAAAATTCCCCCTCCACCCCAGCCTGCCCAGACCCTGTCGCCCATCCCTCTTGGCAATTTCCCCTCCATCCCAATTCCCCCTCCCCTCAACCCACCCCTCTCTTGACCACCCCATCTCCCGAGTCAATTATAACCCCTCCCACCTCCTTGGGAAATGTGACCACCTCCGAGGAGGACGATGGAGTGGTTTCGGGGCCAGCCGTCATTCACAACGGTATGTTTCCCTTTTATCCTTTTTTTGAAAGGAAAATGTGTTGATGTAATCCTTTGTCTGTGCCTTTTCCTTTTTTATTATTTTTAAAGGTTGGTTATATATCTGTTTGTATTTACATTTCACAGCTGATTTCCTCATACACATATCCCACATGTCAAAACAGTCAAACTTGTATCTCTGGTTTACGGTTGCTAGTTTTTTAAGGTTTTTTGTTTTTACATTTTTTGATTGTTCAAGGTTTGTTTTTTAATGTGGTTTTTGCAACATTATTGTCACTTTTTGCTAAGTCTATTTTGCTTGAGTATTTTTTTAGATTCATAAATTATGGATTCATTTTAGTAAGCACCACAATTTTCTAACCCACAGAGGACCAGAGGCGTTTGGCGGACCTAGCCGGGTGTGTCCAACTGATGCGGGGGCACATGATCGGCCTGCTGGTGGTCCTGGATAGGATGGCGGGGATCCTGCGCCCCTAATTTTTTTTGTTTTCCACAGAATTATTTTTTCTACAATAAAAAGTTAAATTTTGAATACAGTCTCATTCCTTGTCTGAAAATCTGAGATTGTTTAAACTTACATAAGTAGACTCTTGCAGCAAGTATTTGAAACTAATGTAACTAAGATTGTGTTATGCTGTTTTTTTAAAGCAGGCACATGAAACACCTAACACTAACAATAGGTTTGGAGAGTTACCAGATGTTTTTTTGGTTTTTGTTTTTATTTACATGTAAAAAAATTTAGGTAAACCTGCTTAGGCCGACATTCAAAAACATACTGATTCTACATAATACCTTTTGGTGTTGCTTTTTACCCACAAAGCATAGTTAAATAATGAGCAAATTGACACATTACAGGATTAGCCATTAAGCAACTTTTCCATGGGTGAACCTGCTTACACTTGCTTGTAATGTCGAAAATAATTGTTTTGATTCAAATAACCAAAAATTTATTCACCACAAAATAAAAACACAAAGTGTTGGGTCACAAACAATACAGACAGTGATAACAAACTGTAAAAACCAGCAAACACCATAATAGAAAATAAGCTAAAAATCAAGAACTGGTTGACGAATGAGCATGCCAACATGATTGCACAAATGTTGCGTTTCAAAATTGGGTCCAGAATATATATCCAATGTGGCCCCATGAAGTCATCGTTTCATTCCAAAATATTATGAAATAAAACACAAGATGGGAAATAAAAAAATGATTAATTTGATTGTAAAAAAATTTCCTTTCGACATTGTGTCAAATAACTTATTTTGTGCCAATAATTACCTAAAGAATCTGGCCACCACATCATCGCGTATGGCCCCCCCACATACTGACCTCCGACCAACCTCAGGGGGGCCATCCTCAGGCAAGGCATCCTCTGGCTGCATTGGTACACCACTCCTTATGGCGATGTTGTGAAATATCCCACACAGGACCACAATTTTCGAAAACATATGCGGCAAATACATGAGTTCCCCACCAGAGCGGTGGAGGCATCTGAATCGGCCTTTAAAAAGGCCGATACAGCGCTCCACCACTTGCCTGGTGGCTGTAAGTGTGGAATTAAAATCACTTTGTGGGCCTGGTGTGGGAGCCAAATAAGGAGTGAGCAGCCAGGGCGTGCAAGGGTAGCGACTGTCTCCTGTGAAAAAGAAGTGACAACATCAGGAACACTGTGTATCAAGCTTTGCATTGGTATCTACTAAAGGTCTCCACTTACTCAGAAGCCACGCATCACCAGCTTGTAGGTTGTTTAATTTTTGCCATATCCCTGATTGCCGGATGACGAATGAGTCGTGCACTCCCGGGTAATTTTAAATTCAGGGACAGGATCTGGAGGGAGGCATCACATACCACCATTACATTCAGTGAGTGATAGTGTTTTTGGTTCCTAAAAATGGCCTCCAGCCGTGCTGGAGGCTGAAGTGGTATGTGAGTACCATCCACAACCCCTATGATGTGTGGGAAGCCAGCTATTTGGTAAAAATTGGCCTTGGCCACACTAAGGGAACCCATATCCAAAGGCATTTGAATAAAATGATGGAGGTGCTTGAAAAGGGCCTCCATCACTGCCCTCAGGATCTTTGAAAAGGAGGATTGGGAGATTCCCGCCACTATTCCCACCGTGGTTTGAAAGGATCCTGAGGCACGGAAATGTAACACTGCCATAAATTGCATAAGTGGTGGTGTTGCTGTAGGACTGTCAATTTGCCGCTACAGATCACTCTCTATTAATGAGAGAGTGTCTATGATGATTTGGGGTGGAAGACGGTAGCGCCTTAACACCTCATCATCGGGCATTCCAAAAAGGGTGACACATGTTCTATATATCTGGGGCCTTGCACGCCTACGATGCCTACACCTGGGACGAGATTGAGGTTGGTCGGCTTCCAGGAGCATGGCCACAACAATCCGACCAAGATCAACCTGAAATGGCAAGAATTGAAGTTAAGGTTTGTTTCCCCCAAAAAAGACAGAAAATTACTTATCTTTATGATACAATCCAAAGATGCTTACATGCCGGGGTAATGTCATGATTTCCCAAACCTAAAATTCAACAGACCAGAACAAGGACAAAATTTGTGTTGCCCATTTTGGAAGCTTAATTTTGTAAAAGACAAAACATAAAAGGGGATAAACACACATTTCTCCAAAGAGCAAACCGACATTGCACCGACTTCCACAATTTGGGCCCCAAACAACAACCCAGATTGTGAACGGTAAATATCTCCCAATTTAACTAGAGAAATCAAGCCGACAAAAATGCGCTAATTAGTTCGCAATTTAACTAGAGAAATCAAGCCGACAAAAATGCGCTAATTAGTTTGCAATTTAACTAGAGAAATCAAGCCGACAAAAATGCGCAAATTAGTTCGCACATTTATGATCCACAAAAACACCGAAAAAAACAGTAATGTCCACAAAAGATGCGTAAAAAAAGTCATGAACATTTAACAAACAAGTGAATATCCAAACTTACCAATACAGGATATAGAAGTCACAGAACAAAAAGGTCGTTGGGGCAGAGCCAAAAGAAACCTACAAAAGGAGAAAAAAAAATAATTTTTGGTACCAAAAAAACAAAAAAGGATAGCCAAGACGAAGACGGTAAAAAACTTACCAAAAAAATACACCACAGCTAAAAGAACCACACCAAAAAAAGCGAACGGAAAGTTAAACCCCAAAAAAACGCACAGAACAAATCACCAAACACCGCCAAATACAACTCCCGCCAACAATCCACTCCGACCAACGTAACCTCCAATAAACAACACCCGCCACCTAGACTCGAGTCGGCCAAAGCCATAAATAGTGTTTCTTTTCCCGCTCAAATTAAGGACGGATCATAGGAACGCACAATCAATGATACGGACGAATAATAAGGACGCATGTATAAATACGTCACGACCAAAAAAAAACGGTCTGGTGTATTTCTTGTTTTGACATGAAAAATGGCTACAGACCAGCCAAACAATGGCCAAGAGGCGGCCGGTAAGTATTTCTGGCATTTCTAATCAAGGATTATTTAGAGGCAGAATATAGTGAAAGTTGGCCAGCTAAAATTTTACAATTTTATTGTAAATAGGTGTTGAGGATGACATGGAAGGGCCCAGTATTCCGGGCAAAGCTGGGAAAAAGAGAAGGCAGCCACAATTCACAAGAAAGGAGATGGAGGTTTTGGTTCAGAAGTGTGTGGACATCCTGCCACAGGCAGACAGGAATATGGGTGCAAGCCAGAAGTGGAGAATGTGGGAGGAGATAGCCAGTGCTGTCAATAGGGTGGGTGATTATGTCCGTCTAGCCCGGGATGTCAAACGGCGGTGAGTAAAAACTTGACCACCCAAAAAAAACAGGGTCAAATAATGCAGGAATAATGCCTACTTTTTCACCCACAGATGGCAAGACTTCAAATATCGCCTGAAGCAAAAAATGGCTGACAGGGCTAGGCATGCAAGGGGGACAGGTGGGGGTCCCACCCCTGTGTCATTGGAGTTGACGGATTTGGAAGAGCTGGCACAGGGGTGTGTGCAGGATGTGGAGGTGTTTGGCGTGTCCAACATGGATATGGACATGCCAGACTTTGCGGCTCCTCATGTTGGCCCAGGTAAGTATTGTGATGTCACCAACTCTGAAATGTTATTGTCCGCGAGTTTTTGCTTTAGGCGATATTTGAAGTCGCCCCATCTGTGGGGAAAAATGGAAGCCATTATCCTTTGGTTTAAAATGGGGTTTGTTTTTAGGGGGGGCAAGGGTTTACTTACCGCCGTTTGACATCCCGGGCTAGACGGACATAATCACCCACTCTATTGACAGCAACGGCTACCTCTTCCCACATTCTCCACTTCTGGCTTAGACTCATATTCCTGTCCACACACTTCTGGATCAAAACCTCCATCTCCTTTCTTGTGAAATGTGGCTGCCTTTTTTTTTTGGCCGCTTTGGCCGGAATACTGGGCCCAGCAGCCTCTTCCATGTCATCCTCCTCACCTATTTGTGTAAATTTACAGAATTCACAAAATCACAACTTGCCTAATCTTATGTTTCAAATTAATCGTTGATAGAAAATACATGAAAGACTTACCGCCTGACTCTTGGGCATTTTTTCCCTGGTCTGTCGCCATGTCTGAGGTCCAAACAAGAAATACACCAGAATTTGAATGTGTTTTCGTGACGTATTTATACATGTGTCCTTATTTTGCGGCCGCATCATTGATTGTGCGGCCCTATGATCCCTCCTTAATTTGTGCGGGAAACGAAACACTATTTATGGCTTGGTGTGTCTCAAGTCGAGGTGGCGTTTTTGGATTGTTGGAGGTTATCTTGGCTGGAGTTTATTGATTGCGTAGAAAGGAGTTGGAGGTTGGAGATTCGTTTGTTGGTTAGATTTGCGTTTTTTTTTCCGTTATCTTTGTTGGTTTATATTTTTGGGACCTCGTTTTTTGATTTGGTAAGTTTTGTGAAGTCTAACTTTTGTTCAATTGTTGTTTCATTGTGTTTCGGATATTTTGTAATTTTTGGATCCCTAATTTCTTCTATTTTAGATTTTGTTTATTTTCGACCCCAAAGACCTTTTGATTTTGCATCTTAGATATTTGCTCTTGGTAAGTCCATTTTTTATCTTGTATTTGCAAACTAATTAGCGCATTTTTAGTAGTTACTCTTGTGACTTGTATTTGCAAACTAATTAGCGCATTTTTAGTAGTTACTCTTGTGACTTGTATTAGCGAACTAATTAGCGCATTTTTAGTAGTTACTCTTGTGACTTGTATTAGCGAGCTAATTAGCGCATTTTTAGTAGTTACTCTTGTGACTTGTATTAGCGAACTAATTAGCGCATTTTAAACAGCTTAATAATCATTCTAACTTTTTGGTGGTTTATCTTTCGCTTTTTGAGCCAACATTTCGACCCGTTTTGATGTACTGTGTTAAATGTCGCTTTGCGGTTTTGCTAAATGGGTGTTTGGCATATTTTAACTTTGGTCTAGCACAAAATTTATAAACAAAAATGCACAGAGTGAAATGTGTCAAGTAATTTTGGTGTTTATTTTCAGTTTGGACGTATCATGACAATACCCCGGCATGTAAGCAGCAATGGATGGTATCATCAAGCTAAGTTGTTTTAATATAGTTTTGGGGTGGGTCAAAAGTCTTACTTTGAAATCTTTGAATTTCAGGTTGATCTGGGGCGGATTGTTCTGGCCATGCTCCCGGAAGCCGACAAACCTCAATCTCATCCCAGGCATAGGCATCGTAGGCATGCAAGGCCCCAGATATTTCGAACACGTGTCACCCTTTTTGGAATGCCCGATGATGAGGTTTTAAGACGCTACCGTCTACCTCCCAAAATCATCATAGACACTCTCTCATTAATAGAAAGTGATCTTGAGCGGCAAATTGACAGTCCAACAGCAATACCACCACTGACGCAATTTATGGCGGTGTTACATTTCTGTGCCTCAGGATCGTTTCAAACAACGGTGGGAATAGTGGCGGGCATCTCCCAATCCTCCTTTTCCCGGATCCTGAGGGCAGTGATGGAGGCACTTTTCAAGCACCTCCATCATTTTATTCAAATGCCTTTGGATATGGGTGCCCTTAGTGTGGCCAAGGCCAATTTTTACCAAATAGCTGGCTTCCCACACATCATAGGGGTTGTGGATGGTACTCACATACCACTTCAGCCTCCAGCACGGCTGGAGGCAATATTTAGAAACAGGAAACACTATCACTCCCTGAATGTAATGGTGGTATGTGATGCCTCCCTCCAGATCCTGTCCCTGAATGCTAAATTACCAGGAAGTGCACATGACTCCTTCGTCATCCGGCAATCAGGGATATGGCAGAAATTAACCAACCTACAAGCTGGTGATGCGTGGCTTCTGGGTAAGTGGAGACCTTTAGTACATAACAATGTTAAGCTTGATACACAGTGTTCCTGATGTTGTCTCTTATTTTTCACAGGAGACAGTCGATACCCTTGCATGTCCTGGCTGCTCACTCCTTATTTGGCTCCCACACCAGGCCCACAAAGTGAGTATAATTCCGCACTTACAGCCACCAGGCAAGTGGTGGAGCGCTGTATCGGCCTTTTAAAAGGCCGATTCAGATGCCTCCACCGCTCTGGTGGCGAGCTCATGTATTTGCCGGATATGGTGTCGAAAATTGTGGTCCTGTGTGGGATATTTCACAACATCGCCATAAGGAGTGGTGTCCCAATGCAGCCAGAGGATGCCTTACCTGAGGATGGCCCCCCCGAGGTTGGTCGGAGGTCAGTATGTGGGGGGGCCATACGCGATGATGTGGTGGCCAGATTTTTTAGGTAAGTTTGACCCAAACTACAGTGTTTATACCTAATGTGTTTGTTTGTTTGCGAACATCTAATTTATTTTTATTTTTTTCACCATCTTCTGTTTGTTCACATAATCTTTGCCACTCCAACGCTCACTACTTCCTGCTACCCTTACCAAACCTGGATCTGGTGATTTTGGGCATATATTCTGGAACCCATATCGCAACGCCATGTTTGTGGAATCATGTTGGCATGGTCCTTCGTCAACCAGTTCTTGATTGTTTTATTTATTTAAATATTTTATTTGTATGTGTTGTATTTGAGATTAACACTGTTTTTTTTTTTTGGGAGTGACCACTTTGATTTCTCATTTATGTTGTGAATAAATGTTTGGAGAGTGAAATGGTCTTCCTTTTTTTGGACGTTAACAGCAAGTGTAACCAGGTTAACACACCTTACATTTGACTAAGGGGTAATCCAGTACTGACACCAGTTGATGTAAACTGAAATATGTTTTCAGGTTCCCAACCCACACCAAAAGGAAGCCTGTCCAAACCTTTGGATTTTGAAGATTGGCCTAAGCAGCTTGCACACCAACTAGGAACCTGTAAAATGTCGAAATATCTAATTGACACTACACCCAAAAAGGGAAATGACATTGTTACTGTTATGTGTTTCTTGTGGCTGTTTAACATACAAATACAAAACACAATCTAACTTTTAAAAAAGGGAAATCCTTGCAGGAACAGTCTACTTATGTCAGGGAAAACTATTTTTGTTTTGGAAAAAAAGAATGAGCCAGAACGTATATTAGAACTAAAAAATTTATTTAGAAAACGAAAATAAACAAAAAAAACTACTGGCGAAGGATGCCAGACAGCCGGTCAAGGCCCACAAGAATGCCAATGACATGTTGGCGCATCTGGCCAACACATTCGTCCACCTCTTGACGACGCCTCTGTTCCTCTGTGGGTGAGAAAAGTGTGTGGATTAATAAAACAATAGGGAATCCACATTAAAAAAACAAAAACACAACGAAATCACTCCTAAACCTAAAAAAAAAAAACCAAAACAAAAAGGGGGTGCTGCCAAAAATACAAGGCCTATGTACAAATTCCCACAGGTGTGATATGTGTATGTTGAAATCAGCAGGAAGAGGTAAAGGCAAACTGCTAAATCACCAAAAGTAAACCAAACAAGCACGAATAAAGGCACGACACATGATTACATACAAACAGTTTGTGGTTAAAAAAAATGTGAAAGAAAAACATACCGGGAGCCAAAACGGGAGCTCCGGAAGTCCCTCCATGTTCCTCCTCGGAGGAGCCTTCATTCCCCAAAGAACGGGGAGGGGTAATGACAGACTCCGGGGAGGGGGTAATTGGAAGAGGGGTGGGTGGAGGAGAGGGGGAAGTGGGACGGAGGGGAAGGAGGCCCGACAGTTCCGGGAGAGGGTCTTGGAAGGCTGGGGAGGAGTGGGGTATAGGGGAAATATTTGGGGTGGAGTGTTGGCTGGGGGTTGGGGATAGTGGCCGGGAACGCCGTCTGGCCGGACGGTGACGGCGTAGTCTTGGCTGTCCTCCTAAAATATGTCAAACAAATTGAGGTTAGTTTCTGGGCAAATCCGGGGCCCAAATAAAAAAAAAAAAACCACCAACAAAAAATATGCAAATAGGAGTAGAATGAAAAAAACAGAAATAGAGGGAAAACAAGCACACGCAGATATGAGGACAAATAATAAATAGGACAGACAGGAAAACATGCACACGCAGATATGAGGACAAATAATAAATAGGACAGACAGGAAAACATGCACACGCAGATATGAGGGCAAATAATAAATAGGACAGACAGGAAAACATGCACACGCAGATATGAGGACAAATAATAAATAGGACAGACAGGAAAACATGCACACGCAGATATGAGGACAAATAATAAATAGGACAGACAGGAAAACATGCACACGCAGTTTGCCCCACAAACATGAAAACCACAATACATAACACTTACTTTCCAGGATCTGCATGCGAAAGCATGCCAGCAAGCGGGGCGTTCGCCGTTGCAGGACTGACCACCTGCGCTCCGGCTGCCCGATGTTGCGGCGTGAACCCAAGGACCGCAGGCGGGACCGTACCTCCGCATACGCGGAGCGCTTCTGCCAGTTGGTGATGGGTGGAGGCTGGCTGGTGATACGGCGATCCATCACCTCCGTAAGCACCAGCAGCTCGCGTCTGGTGAATGCGGAGGCTCTCATGATGGCAATGGAGTTTTTCATACAAAACATTTTTGATAAAGTGTGCAAAAAATTTCTGATTGGCTAATGTATTTTGGAAATTAACAGGAGCAATTTTATTGGTTAGTGTATGAGTCATGTGTTCAACAGGGCCAGAAATCTCTGGAAAGTTATGATAGGCTTGATGCAGTGACATGCGTTTGCAAATTTAAATAAAGAAATGAACCCCGGAAAATATGCGGGGATCCACACCAATAGAACAATTGTTTAATTGTGGTTCACATGTTTTTTGAACAATAAAAGCGAATGTTCCATCCGTACGTATTCTGCGGGTAAACACAAACACGGACAAGAGTAAAGTTTCTTGCATTGTGTTGAAAAAAAAAAAACAATTAAGCTAATTGATACATTGATTGGCATGATACGATTGAGGGAGGTAGGCAGAATAAAGGAGCAGGTAATCGACATCTGACAAGGCCACTTCCGCTTTCACTTGTGCGTGCGTTCCCTTCAAGCCATTTCGGGGATGTACGCTCGCTATTTCGCATGCTCGTTAGTTAGAGGAGGGGTCGCCTGAGTTTAGGGAGGAATTTTAGATGCGAACGAAAATACGAGCGAGCCATTGAATTTAAATAATTTTGTACGTACGCCTAACGTACGTGCGCCCGCTTGCGAGTGGGTCTGAATGAGGGCCCATGACCCCAAACTTGTACATGAAAATGCACATGATTTGTTTAAAAATGTGTTTTTAAAATAAAACCTACAAATGGTTCTCAACTGTATTGTGACATTAATTGAAAATTGGTTTCTAGTTAATCCTGTACCACAAGGAAAAAACGAAATCTTAGCTTTGGATTTCCAAAAAAACAAGGTTTAAAAAAAAAAGTTACTTTAAGGAACACTTTGGTAAAAAAAAAAAAAAAAATCAAACCCAATGCAAAAGGTTACAATACACACAAACATGATGACAATATTGTTACAAAATCAAAAAACACTAACAAAATTGTAAAATACTTTCCTATAAAAAAACGCTAATTGATTGTGTAATCCTGAAATTAGCAGCCGAGATTTTCAGCTGCGTACGGTTTTGTGCTATTCCAAAGAAAAAAAAAAAAACACATTACAAGCTGGTTTTCAATACAAAGTTGATTGTTTTTCTGACAAGCCGTGATAAATCTATGAAACACCGAGGAGGCCCGGGCCAAAGGACAAGGCCATCGCCATTGTGGTCGAGTAATCCAGACCCCAAGCTGTGCGAGCAGTTTGAACGGAAAGATGATCAGCCAGTGACGTCTGACTTGGTACGAACACATTTGACGTTCGCATGAACTAATTTATGTACGCCCCAAAAACGCCTCGCCACGCCTGCGTTTTTCCATCTCCACCCCCGTCAACGCCCAAAAACGGCCTGTTCTGTCAATCACATTTGACATGTCACTTCCTGTTCGCAATTTGCCGAACGAGTGACAAAAAGCTCGCAATCTGCCGTACGCACATGCGCAGTGTTACACCGACGCATGCGCGGTTTCTCAACATCGGAACGCAACGAGCATTGCCACAATCGATTGAAAAAGGGAAAGATTTTTATACACAATCGATTGCAAATTGCAGAATAGCTGCAATCAATTGCTGATGTATGGGGGCCTTTAGGTGTCCTAGTGGTGAGTAAGAAGTAAATGAAAATATGGTAAGGAGAAGCACAAGATGGTAGAGGGCCCTGCTCGCAAGAGCTAACATTCTCAAGGGAAGGGGCAGACAGTCAGGCATGATACAGATGGGAAGACGGTAAGAAGGGAGCATGTAGCAGCAAGTTAGTATGAGACCTGGAAAGCATTTATGAAGTAGTGGGTCTTGAGAGCCCGTTTGAAGGATTGTAGAGAGGTGGAGAGTCTGATGGGGAGAGGGAGAGAGTTCCAAAGGTGGGGAGCAGCACGGGCAACATCTTGGAGGCGGGAGTGGGAGGAAGTAATGAGTTGGCGTGCATTTGTTGAACGAAGAGGGCGGACAGGAGAGTGAAGGGAGATGAGGTCAGAGATGTAAATGGGAGAGGAGTGTGTGAGGGCTTTGTAAGCGAGTGTGAGAATCTTGAATTGGGTTCTGAAGGGGAAGGGGAGCCAGTGGAGGGCTTGTAAGAGAGGGGAGGCAGATGTAGAGCGTTTGGATAGAGATGAGTCGAGCGGCAGCATTGAGGACAGACTGGAGAGGAGAGAGATGAGAGTTGGGGAGGCCAGATAGGAGGTTACAGTAATCCAATCTGGAGATGACCAGTGAGTGTATTAAGGTCTTAGTAGCATCCTGGGTGAGAAAGGGTCTGATCCGGGAAATATTTTTGAGATGGAAACAACAGGACTGTGAGAGGTTCTGGATATGTGGTAGATGCAGATTGGTAGGGTGGGGGAGTGTTTCGGTTTTAAGTTCCATGGTGGTAATTTGGGAACTTCATTGGGCGGACGAGAGGAGCTTATTATATGAATGAAGGGCCTGATTCAGAGTTGAACGCTATTCCGATGTTCACGCATTTCAGTGATTATTGGTGGTTTGCGCATGCGCTGCGAACTCACTCGCAATTGATTGACAGGAAGTGGGTGGTTACGGGGAGTTCAGGCCAAAACTTGGGCATGTCAGAGACATTTCCTCGGCATGTACTAGCCAGCGTCTGCGATCAAGCACGCAGAGAACAAAGCCCCAGCATCTCAGTTACCACGGCAATTCTGAGGGACCATAGACTCAATGTTTTACGGATCTGCATCCAATGCTGCATTTGTGTACACAGTTGCAGGCAACTGTGAGGGAT
Source organism: Taudactylus pleione (assembly GCA_031769625.1). Taxonomy (NCBI): domain Eukaryota; kingdom Metazoa; phylum Chordata; class Amphibia; order Anura; family Myobatrachidae; genus Taudactylus; species Taudactylus pleione. The sequence continues at coordinate 15,757,970 of JAUIMM010000312.1, read as the reverse complement.
TCGGTGGGCGTCTCAATACAAAAATTGCTGGTTGAAGCATCAGTGTCATGCTGGGAGGCGGTTTTCTGGAAGCTGAGGCCTGAGGCTGCGGGAGGAAACGGAGGCGAGGGGCCTGAATGTACGACCTCCGCATCCACGGGTCTTGGTCATTGGCGAGACCTAGTCAAAGGTACGGAATCTAACCCACGAGATGGTGTTCGCCAGTGACCCCACCAATCGGGATATGGGCTTGAGCTGCACCTCGTAAGCAGGTTGCGGTCCTTTGACTAGGTGACCAAAACCTGCGGGAAAAAGGAGAGACGAACACTCGTGGCCCAAAGGGTCTGTGCCAGTAAGGGGCACGTAGGGACACTGTACTTGAGGTACAAGGAAGTGTGCACTGCGGACACACTCTACCGGGTTGCCCGTTAGAAAGAGTGTACCATGGTGCAATACTGTAACACGTAGGTAGGGACCACAGAGTCCAGTAACGAGGTGGGTAGTGGTACTGGAGCCAGCCAGAGATTATGACGCTGGAGAGGTGGGTACATATAACTACACTCAGGCTGTGATGGTAAAGCACTGGTGAAATGGATAGTATACTGCACACAGGCGGCGGTGGTAACGTACTGGTGGAATGGAGGTATACTGCACACAGGCGAGGTGGTAACGCACTGATGAGATGAATGATGTAGCTGCACACAGGCTGAGGTGGTAAAGCACTGATGAGATGAATGGTATAGCTGCACACAGGCTGAGGTGGTAAAGCACTGATGAGATGAATGATATAGCTGTACACAGGCTGAGATGGTAAAGCACTGATGAGATGAATGATATAGCTGCTCACAGGCTGAGATGGTAAAGCACTGGTGAGATGAATGATATAGCTGCTCACAGGCTGAGATGGTAAAGCACTGGTGAGATGAATGGTATAGCTGTACACAGGCTGAGATGGTAAAGCACTGATGAGATGAATGATATAGCTGCTCACAGGCTGAGATGGTAAAGCACTGGTGAGATGAATGATATAGCTGCTCACAGGCTGAGATGGTAAAGCACTGGTGAGATGAATGATGTAGCTGCACACAGGCTGAGATGGTAAAGCACTGATGAGATGAATGATATAGCTGCACACAGGCTGAGATGGTAAAGCACTGATGAGATGAATGGTATAGCTGCACACAGGCTGAGATGGTAAAGCACTGATGAGATGAATGATATAGCTGCACACAGGCTGAGATGGTAAAGCACTGATGAGATGAATGGTATAGCTGCACACAGGCTGAGATGGTAAAGCACTGATGAGATGAATGATATAGCTGCTCACAGGCTGAGATGGTAAAGCACTGGTGAGATGGATGATATAGCTGCACACCACAGGAATAGATCACTGGAAGCAAGGGAACCTGGAACGAGAGACCACTAGTAACACTAGCAGCGACAATGGTTGTTCAGGCAACTACCTGATACACAGGAGCCGGATATATACCCCTGGAAGCCCACTGATTGGTCCACAGCGTCAGCTGACCGGCCAAACTGTCAGGGAAGGAAGGATAGTCAGAGAAGCAAGTGTCATGGCGGTGCCCGTGACAGGAACTCCGATCCCCGCGCACCAGGCCGCCCGAGACACCAGCATCAGGGAGAATGCTCAGCACCTCCCACGTCGCCGCACCAGCCGCCCGACTGCCCGGGAAGTCAGAGGAAGCCGGCGGGACGGTAAGGGACGGCCAATCCCAGGCTGAACTCTAATATGGAAGGCTCGAACCATTTGAGGTGCGTGAACGTCTGTGGCTCTGATCCATGCCCTTTCTTCCAGACCGTACCCTTTCCAGTCAATGAGATATTGGAGGTTGTTCGATTTGGTAAATCGAGAGTCCAAAATCCTCCCTACCTCGAACTCTGTACCTTGAGAAGTTTGCACTTGAGGTAACTTGGGAGCAGAAGTTTGAAAACGATTCAGCACTAGGGGATGCAGCAAAGATATATGAAAGGTATTGGATATTCTTAGTTGAGGAGGGAGTTCCAACTTATACGCAACTGGGTTGATGACCTTGCGAACACGGTAAGGACCAATGAAGCGTGGGGCTAGCTTCATACTGGATACTTTCAATCGGATGTTCCTGGAGGATACCCAGACTTTATCTCCAACACTCAGCAGTGGAACAGCGACACGTCGTCTATCCACAAATTTTTTGTAGTTCTTGGACGACTGCTTCAGAGAGGAATGAACCCTCTTCCAAACGGTTGCAAAAGACTCCACCAATTCAGAAACTACAGGGACCTCTACTGTAGGCAAATTTTGAAAATCTGGGACTCGAGGATGTCTCCCAAACACCGTAAAAAAAGGAGTGGCTTTGGAGGAAGTGTGATATTTGAAGTTGTGTGAAAATTCTGCCCAAGGTAATAGATCCAGCCAGTTATCTTGTGAGGAGGAAACGAAGAGTCTTATGAAAGTCTCCAGCTCTTGATTAACTCTTTCGGTTTGCCCATTAGTTTGTGGATGGTAGGCTGAAGAAAATTTTAACTTGGTTCCACAAGTGCTACATAAGGCTCTCCAAAATTTAGCTACGAATTGAATTCCGCGGTCGGAAATTATCTCTTTAGGAAGTCCATTCAACCTGAATATTTCCTTAACAAAGACTCTTGCCAACTGAGGAGCAGAAGGGATACCCATCAATGGAATAAAGTGTGCCATCTTAGAAAAGCGATCCACCACTACCCATATGGTATTATATCCTTGGGAGCATGGTATTTCAGAGATGAAATCCATGGATATATGGGTCCAAGGAGTATTAGGAATGGACAGGGGTCGCAGGAGACCTGCTGCCTTCTTGTGGGGAGTCTTATGCTGAGCGCATTTTACACATGAAAGAATAAATTCTCGAATATCCCCTTTCATTGTGGGCCACCAATAGGAATGCTGAAGGAACTTGTAAGTCTTGAGGATACCAGAATGGCCAGCAAACAGAGAGCTATGAGCCCAAGTTAGTAATTTTCCCCGTAGTTCTGGGGTCACAAAAATTTTCCCTGGGGGAGGAGTCAACATTTGAGTAGAGGCGAAGACTACAGGATCTAAAATTGGTCGGGAACGTTGATGATCCTCTTCCTGAGTGCTGGACAAGAAAGACCGTGAGAGGGCGTCAGCTTTTCTGTTTAGACTGCCAGGACGAAATTTAAGTTTTAAATTAAATCTTGAAAAGAACAAGGACCAACGGGCCTGTCTAGCATTTAGACGGTGAGCCGTTTGGAGGTAGATTAAGTTTTTATGATCTGTGATCACGGTAACTGGAAAGTTGGCTCCTTCCAACAAATGCCGCCATTCCATTAAAGCTAACCGCATTGCTAGTAGTTCCTGGTCACCAATTCCGTAGTTCTTTTCGGAAATGGAAAACTTACGAGAAAAATACCCACAGGGATGGTACTTTCCATCACATGAGATTTGAGACAGTACTGCCCCCACCCCTACTGAAGAAGCATCTACCTCAACTGTGAACGGTTTGTCCAATTGGGGTTGGCACAGGATAGGTGCAGTGGAGAAGGCTTCTTTTAATTTTTGGAAGGCTTGGATGGCAGTATCTGGCCAGCGAATGGGATTGGCACCCTTCTTTGTGAGATTTGTGATAGGAGACACCAGTGTGGAGAAATTTGGTATAAACCGCCGGTAATAATTTGAAAAACCCAAGAAGCGTTGAGTAGCCTTCAAGGATTTTGGTAACGGCCAGTCAGAAATGGTTTTTAACTTCTCCGGATCCATCCGGAGGGTCTTTCCAGAAATTATGTGCCCTAGGAAGGGTACCGAGGTTTGTTCGAAAAGGCACTTAGATATTTTTCCATAAATATGATGCTTCCAGAGGAGTGACAAGACTTCGTGGACATGCTGGCGATGATCTTGCAAATTTTTGGAAAAAATTAGAATATCATCCAAATAGACTATAACAAAACTGTAGAGGACATCCCGGAAGATCTCGTTCACATAACCCTGAAATATCGCTGGGGCGTTGCAGAGTCCGAAGGGCATTACGAGATATTCGAAGTGGCCGTCTCTGGTGTTAAAAGCGGTCTTCCACTCGTCTCCAGCTTTAATACGTATTAAATTATACGCACCCCGCAGATCAAGTTTGGTGAACAAAGAGGCCCCGCGAACTTTATCAAAAAGCTCCGGAATCAGAAGCAGAGGATATCGATTCTTTACAGTAATCTGGTTGAGACCCCAGTAGTCAATACAAGGCCGAAGCCCGCCGTCCTTCTTGCTAAAAAAACAAAAACCCCGCCCCTGCTGGAGAATTGGAGTGCCGGATAAACCCCTTAGCTAGATTCTCCTTTATATATGCCGCCATAGCGCCTGTTTCAGGAACTGATAATGGGTAGGTTCGACCCCGAGGAGGGTTCTTCCCTGGCAGGAGCTCAATACCACAGTCCCAGGAATGATGAGGTGGAAGTTTATCCGCAGCCTGTTTGCAAAATACATCGGCAAAATCTTGATAAGCTGCTGGTAGACCGGAAACAGAGGAACACTTGGGCTTGTCAGACAGGGGGAAGCTTATATTTCCACTGGAGGACACTGCATTAGTGCGGACAGGGAGTACTTGGATGAGACATCCATGGAAACAACTTGGACCCTACGATAAAATCTGCATACTGAACCACTCAAACGTAGGATTGTGCTTTTGTAGCCAGGGGAGGCCTAAAACTAGTTCATAGGCTGAGTCGGGAAGAACAAAAAATTCAATAATCTCCTGGTGCAGACATCCAATCCAACCCGGAGGAACACTGGCAGGGTTTTTGAGGAAATGGATCTCCCTAGCAAGGTCTTGCCATCTACACCAGAGAGCAGTAATCTGTTTGGCAATGGAACCACCGGAATGCCTAGGGTCTGAACCAGTGACTTAGAAATAAAACTGCCGACAGCCCCAGAATCCACAAGGGCTTTAACCATCCTTGTCCTGGACTGGTAGGAGAGCGACACAGGCAATAAACTGTCATTTATTTGGGAGGAGTCAGAAATAACCCCCAATTGCATGCTCCCAACATCAATTAGGGTTTCGCGTTTCCCGTCAATACAGGACAATTCCTTAATGTGTGCTCCGGAGCAGCACAATACAAGCACAATTTATTTTGAAAACGCCGGTTCCGTTCGGCGGTACTTAACCGGGATCTGTTAATTTGCATCGGCTCCTCACTGCTAGAGAAGGAAGGAGAGGAATGACCTCCCAAGGATGGGCGATCCCGAGGACGATCTCCACGCCCTCTATTTCCCCACCGCTCTCTATGGCGAAGGTCAATTTTTATACAGAGGGATATAACATCCGAGAAGGTGGGAGGTAAATCCCTAGATGCCAATTCATCCTTCATCCTCTCAGATAAGCCATGTAGGAAGGCTGCCTTAAGTGCTTCCTCGTTCCATTTTAGTTCGGACGCCAAGGTTTGAAATTGTACTACATATTGCCCGATGGACCGGGTACCCTGACGGACACAAAGCAAATCTGAAGAAGCAGAGACAGATCTCCCGGGTTCATCGAAGATCCTTTTGAAAGCTGCCATGAACTCTTCATATCTAGATACGAGCGTATCTGCTCGTTCCCACAAGGGGGAGACCCAATCCAGAGCTGCCCTGGTTAGTAATGAAATTACATAGGCCACCTTAGACCGGGAGGTAGGAAAATTCTGGGGTAGGCATTCGAACTGGATCTCACACTGGTTTATGAAACCACAACATCGTTCAGGAGTACCATCGAACCTCTCGGGAGTAGCCAAGTGCAGACGGGATTTTTGAGGAACGACCCCCGAAGGTAATACAGGAGAAACCGTAGGAGTGACAAAAGGTGGAGCATGAGACATAGCTGCCAGAGTGTTCTGAATAGACAGGAGCTGACCAGATAATTCCTGTAGGTACTGGACCACATGCTGCTGTGCCGCCTCTTGGTTATCCATGCGAGCCGTTAGCTCCTGGAGACTCCCAGTACCTGGGGAGCCTGTAGCTTCCATTTGGCCTGAACAAACTGTCATGCTGGGAGGCGGTTTTCTGGAAGCTGAGGCCTGAGGCTGCGAGAGGAAATGGGGGTGAGGGGCCTGAATGTATGACCTCCACATCCACGGGTCTTGGTCGTTGGCGAGACCTAGTCAAAGGTGCGGAATCTAACCGATGAGATGGTGTTCGCCAGTGACCCCACCAATCGGGATATGGGCTTGAGCTGCATCTCGTAAGCAGGTCGCGGTCCTTTGACTAGGTGACCAAAGCCTGCGGGAAAAAGGAGAGATGAACACTCGTTGCCCAAAGGGTCTGTGCCAGTAAGGGGCACGTAGGGACACTGTACTTGAGGTACAAGGAAGTGTGCACTGCGGACACACTCTACCGGGTTGCCGGTTAGAAAGAGTGCACCACGTTGCAATACTGTAACACGTAGGTAGGGACCACAGAGTCCAGTAACGAGGTGGGTAGTGGTACTGGAGCCAGCCAGAGATTATGACGCTGGAGAGGTGGGTACATATAACTACACTCAGGCTGTGATGGTAAAGCACTGGTGAAATGGATAGTATACTGCACACAGGTGGCGATGGAAACGCACTGGTGGAATGGAGGCATACTGCACACAGGTGAGGTGGTAACGCACTGATGAGATGAATGATGTAGCTGCACACAGGCTGAGATGGTAAAGCACTGGTGAGATGAATGGTATAGCTGCACACAGGTTGAGATGGTAAAGCACTGATGAGATGAATGATATAGCTGCTCACAGGCTGAGATGGTAAAGCACTGGTGAGATGGATGATATAGCTGCACACAGGAATAGATCTCTGGAAACAAGGGAACCTGGAACGAGAGACCACTAGTAACACTAGCAGCGACAATGGTTGTTCAGGCAACTACCTGATACACAGGAGCCGGATATATACCCCTGGAAGCCCACTGATTGGTCCACAGCATCAGCTGACCGGCCAGACTGTCAGGGAAGGAAGGATAGTCAGAGAAGCAAGTGTCATGTCGGTGCCCATGACAGGAACTCTAATCCCCGCGCACCAGGCTGCCCGAAACACCAGCATCAGGGAGAATGCTCAGCACCTCCCACGTCGCCGCACCAGCCACCCGACTGCCCGGGAAGTCAGAGGAAGCCGGCGGGACGGTAAGGGACGGCCGATCCCCGGCTGAACTCTGACACATCAGCATATTTTTGCGATATAGTGAAGTGGGCAGGATGGGGAGATTTTCTGAGAAATTTGCGAGTCCGTGGGTAAGGGGCGGGGCTAAATAATGCAAATCACGTCATTTAGCCCCGCCCCCTCCTCATGGACCCATGACTAGCAGGCTTTTCCTGTAAAAGCTTAGAGCAGCAGCTGCTTCCGGAAAGGATTTCACAAAAGTCGGTAAGTATGCCCCTGGGTGTGCGGTTGTGCTCTGATATAAGCATGCCATGGGTGGTTGAACTGTCACAACGCACACCTAGGCGTGTGTTATCAGATCAAGACCGCACACCCCAGAGTGGTATATATATTACATATACGACCCTCCAGGTGTACAGGTTTGGCCCATTGCTTTGCTGCACCTCCAGCAGTTCGACAAAACCTGACCAGTGGCCCCCCCAGCTGAAATAATTGCCCACCCCTGTTTTAAGTTACAATCATGACACCAGCAGATAAGCCAAAACAGGACATACCTGCGCGTGTCCTGTAGGGTCAGTGTAGTGGATGAATGGGTGTTGCCAGGCCCCTTCACTTCTGGGCTACAGTTCCGCCCCTGCTCCCATTTATTTTCCTCACTACCGATATTCGTGTACTGTATTATGGAAATGCTCCCAGAAAGATACTCTGCAGTCTGCACTTTTGTAGAACTGTCAGGGTAATCTGTCACAAGCAGGGTCATCGTCACCTGCTGTCTCACATCTGCACATCCATCATCACCCTCTTATGTGCCTGTCCTGTTTCTATGCGCAATTGTTATTATTATGGGGTCTATTCATTAGGTTAATTATGGGGTCCGATAATTAACATTTCTTCTCGCTACGAGCGCCGGATCAATTAATCATTGCTACGGCACAGAGACAGCTGATCTGAAACTCATCTGTCTCCACAAAACTTCCGGGGCAGTGAATATTTTCACTGCTCCTTTTGGAGCAGTGACACAAGTGTGCATTCCTAACCTACAGTTGACACATGCGCACAAGAACCATGACATCCAGCATAAAAGATCCCTCTTCGCAACCTGGACCTCCTTCCCAAGTAACGGGTTGCTCGCAGCGAGCGGGAGCAAACGCCATCTGCGAGATATCTTTGATACTAGTGTATGGGGACAGCGGGCCATACCGCAAGAGGAAGGTAAGTAGGAGATACCTGTGATACTTGTGTATGGGGACAGCGGGCCATTCTGCCAGAGGAAGGTAAGTAGGAGATATCTGTGATACTAGTGTATGGGGACAGCAGGTCATTCCGCAAGAGGAAGGTAAGCAGGAGATATCTGTGATACTAGTGTATGGGGACAGTGGGTCATTCCGCAAGATGAAGGTAAGTAGGAGATACCTGTGATACTAGAGTATGGGACATCAGGCCATTCCACAAGAGGAAGGTAAGCAGGAGATATCTGTGATACTAGTGTATGGGGACAGCGGGCCATTCCGCAAGATGAAGGTAAGTAGAAGATATCTGTGATACTAGTGTATGGGACAGCGGGCCATTCCACAAGACGAAGGTAAGTAGGAGATATCTGTGATACTAGTGTATGGGGACAGCGGGCCATTCCGCAAGAGGAAGGTAAGTAGGAGATACCTGTGATACTAGTTTATGGGGACAGGGGGCCATTCCGCAAGAGGAAGGTAAGCAGGAGATATCTGTGATACTAGTGTATGGGGACAGTGGGCCATTCCGCCAGAGGAAGGTAAGTAGGAGATATCTGTGATACTTGTGTATGGGGACAGCGAACCATTCCGCAAGACGAAGGTAAGTAGGAGATATCTGTGATACTTGTGTATGGGGACAGTGAGCCATTCCGCAAGACGAAGGTAAGTAGGAGATATCTGTGATATCTCCTGCATTACCTTCTTGATGAATGGCCCGATAACATAATTTCTACAATTTGCAGGTAAAAATTTTCATTTTCACCTGCTTTTGTAGAAATTAAGTGATGATGACTAGGCCCCTTTGTGTAGTTTGTAACTATGGCCGTCAGGTGCTGCAGAGTGTTATGACATCTTACACATAGAAGTGATGATGATAATGGCTGGAAATGTGCAAAGAGGAGTAAAAATGCCACGTCACAGTACAATCGGCTATTACACCAACCCTTTCATCTATTTAAACTTCCATTTTACTCTAAAACAGGGATGGGAACCTCAGGCCCGGGGGCCGTATAAGGCCCGCGGAATCATTTGGTCTGGCCCTTGGATCTTTTTTCTGTTAGCCTCATCTGGCTAGCAGGGTATCTAGAATGGCAGCAAGAATCTATGCAGCAGTGCCATCTGGAGCGTCCGTAGGACACTTCAGACAGTCACACTGCTGCCGGATGCTCCGGTCATTGCTGTAATCACCGGCTATTGTGGCTCCACTCCCATGTGACGTCACACGGGGGGGTGTGGCCTGCGAATAATGTTATATTTATATCAAAATGGCTCTCGGCAGAAAAAAGGTTCCCCACCCATGCTCTAAAACAACTGCTTGTTCCAGTGTCTTTAATGTCTGAAAAATGAATCTCTTGAGTGATGAGCACCAACGCTGTCTTCACTATATATGTCATTATTGTAAATGTATTTATTAATTTGGTTCCATTTGCATATATTGGCATAGCAACTACGTCCTGGATTGCAGCGTACTGCATTAGCGTACATATCTGAATTAGGCTCAATGTGCACAAGGTGCAGGGCAACCATTCACCGATGCCATGCCATGCTATGCAAAGCAGCTGATGAGAGAGAGACATCCCAACTTTGCCCCCTACCCAGCAGGACACTGTGGACTGTAGGTGAGATGGCGGGACAGCGCCTGAAAACCGTGACAGTCCCACCAAAATCAGGACAGTTGGGAGGTATGATAGTGGAATTAGAGAGGAGCGGTTTGGTTTTTGCATTGTATCTTCTCGCTAAGTTCAGATTTGAAAACAAAGTTAAATGTCATCCTTCAGAAGCCACGTCAGCTTTCCCAAAAATCTCTGCTCTCTGTTTTGGCTCGCTTATAAATTAGACCAAAATAATGTGTGTAACATATTTATGTAGCTCATATGTTTCTTGAAATTAATTATAAATAACAATTATTTTCTTACTTAATATTTTTCATTGCATTTTTTGCATTTATTATTATGACAAAAAACATTCACGTAAAGGCTTGTATTCCATTTCTTGCATTTATTATTATGACAAAAAACATTCACGTAAAGGCTTGTATTCCATTCTCATCGATGGGCGGCCGTACAGTACCCCAACAGCTACAATTTTCCTAGGGGCCGCTATTAATTGCCACCGAAGAGTTTACTAAAACCACCTGTTTGACCTTACAGCATAATTACTCTCCTGGTACCTGCGGGAGACTCACAATGTTTTGGTTAGCCCCCCGGGCTCACAGAAGAGTATGTACTCCTCCCTCATCCTGCCCAGGATGGAGAGAACAATACCTGAAATTGCTTTCTGTGAAAAGGGGGACAGGGCCTAGTAACACAATTCTAAGCTAATTGCCCCTATTTCCATACGCACAGCAGTATTTTGTCACGAGGTGCGGGGCATAATTATGTGAATAGTCCGGCTATGCTCCAGTCACTGCTCACTTGTAGCGCCTCTCCGGGCTTCTCCCAGAGAAAAGATTTTTTAATTAAAGTATGGCTTACAAATTGGGGCTCATGTCATTTCCTTTATAGTGAAAAAAATAAGGCAGGTCTGGTGTTACACAAAAACCTATGCTAACATAAGACAGAAAAATCACTTTCTCTAATGAAGAAGGTCAAGTGGGGCAAAAGATACCCAAAATTAATAATGCACATTAAACACCTTGAGGCTCATAATTTGAACAATTCATTCATTGGATAACAGAAAGATACCCCAAGGAAGTCTACTCACACAATAGCATTGTTGCACTAAATAATTAGCATTAATGAAAAACCAGTCTTATGGTTAAACAGGTCCCTTAACTGGTGCTAATGTAAAATGGTAATACAAAATAGTGGCTGCTCAAATTAACTTAATGGTCCCTCACAGGTGCTTGAAAAGGGAGGATGCTATTATCATGTAGCATTAGTGACCTCCGGTACAGGATGGCTTATGGTTTTCAAATCATATTGCTGGTCTCTTGCAATATGCCGGCGGGAACATTTTCTTCTTTTTTCTAATCTAGATTAAACCTCTCCCTTTTCAAGTACCTGTGAGGGACCATTAAATTTGTTCTGAGAGGTATGGATGGGACCAGCATTTGGAGGGCATGCTTGTTCCTGAAGCGCTAGTTGGAGGATTCTGGGGTACATCCAGCTGAGTTGGCTGTCAACTTAGATATATTAATGTATCTGCTATTATCATGTGGCATAACAGTTTGCAATTATATGATCCAAAGTGGGTGCTATTATCATGTAGCATTAGGGATCTCCGGTACAGAGACGCCTTGATGCGGTCCGAAGCTTAAACATATCTTTGCAAATATATGCAACAAAGATCTCTGGATTTCTATTATCATGTAGTAATCAAATAATATTGCCGGTCTCTTGCAGTGTGCTGGGGGAACATTTTTTTCTTTTTGCTAATTTAAAATGAGCAGCCAGATGTTAAAAAGAAGAGACATAAATGATAGTATGCTATATCCTATGCTGATAGAGTGGTTCGGTTTTGACTCGGGTACATTTGGATCTGAAAACGTCATCTTTTTGGCTATCCAATAGAGAACTGCTCATCTCTACTTTATACTGCATGTCTATTAACAAAATACCATAGCTGTTCCCTGCAATCTCCAGAATTGGAGAGCGGGACATTTTGCTTTATATGTCGATGGTAGTTTGCTTCATTTCCACATCATCCACCGGCTCCTTACAGACGTTGTGCCTGCCTCAAAGCACATGGATGCTGTAGAAAAAAATGCAGTGTAGTGTGTGGGCTGCGCTATGGCACTGCAGTGGTGCCCGATGCTGCCAGAAGAGAAGGCAGGTGGGAGTAGATAGGGCCATGGGCACGTGCAAAGGGTGACAGTCACCACTGCAAGAAAAGACCATATTTCAGATTTTCCAGACATAGCCCGTTGGGGATTAGTAGGACTCTGGACTCCGGACAGATGTGCTGATTTCCGGACTGTCCGGAGTAGTTCCGGATGGTTGGCAATTTTAAATCCTGTAGACGTAGGAATCATAGAACACATTTCTGGTAAGGAAAAATTTTGAACAACTTATATGCAATGTATTAGACTACATTCAGGTAGACACGCTGCACAACTTGTCGAGACACTTTATGAGTTGCTTTGTGTGGAGATAGCTCTGTTGTTGACGACATTTCCACATTTAACATTTGGATGGCAAAAATTGCGTTTACTCAAACGTGTAGACATGTCACCTTACTTACCATTTATAACTCAGGTGTTAGGTAATTTTATGTTGACAGACCGGACACTAAATCATAGAATGTGCTCAAAGAGATAGAAAGTATGGCACAGTACACTTGACTTATTTGTAATTCTTTCCAGTGGAAGATTTTCAATAGTATAGCTACGGGTTTCATATACAACATTTCTCTGCATTGTGAACCTTCCCACAGACTATTCTGAGACATCTCAGATCTCTCATTTCTTTTCATGTCAAGCCAACATTTTCTCCCCTTCAACGGAACTGGAGTAACTGCTTTTACGTATAAAAATAGATAAAAGAAAATTCTTAATAGTAATCACAAATCATGCAGGAGAAGGCATATGAATAAACCGTCACACTTCTGTAATAAAAGAAGTTGATTCTATAACCCAGCTGCTTTTGCATTGTTAGACGTATAGAATAAAAATGTAAGCCTACATCAAATTACATTTAAAGGAAAACAAAGTGTTTATTTTTTACATATATATGGCAAGGACAGGTACTTCTAGTAATGCAATGAATATCCATCTGGCGCAAGGCAGGAAGAAATGAGGGTCTTGGACAATAATGCAAGGTCTATGGGGGGAGATGTAACAAAACTTGGAAGGAAATAGGGTGAGATATTTCATATCTTCTAAAGAGGAGAAGTGGAGAAGTTGCCCATTGCAACCAATCAGATAATTTTATAGAATGTAGTATATAAATGATAGCTAGAAGCTCATTTGTTGGATTCCCGCCCCATGCTTTGTAAGTAAAATATATATATATTTCTAAGTCTTCTTAAATTATGGTCTAGGTCAAATTACCAATTCAGGAGGATATATAGCTGGAGTAGAGCTGCAACTAGGGGGGGGGCACATGCCCCGGGCAAGGGATTTGAGAGGGTGCTGAGACGGACGGATGATCTGAAAGTGTGCCGTGGTAGGGGTAGGCTTCAGAGGGTAGCCCGGGGCTGAATTAAAGGGGGGGGCACAGGGTGCTAGTAGCCCTGTGCCCCCCTTTCTCAGGGCCTTCCAGGCTAAAGCTCCCCCGACCCATCTTTAGCTGATGTCCAGTCTGGTGAGTGTGACTGTGCCTGCACCACTGGACTACACAGAAGGGTGCAGGCATAAAGGGCCCAGGATCACTCGACAGAATAAAGTTTTGTTTTTCCATGTTGTTTTTTCTGACGCGTGACATCCGAGATATAGGGTGGAGAGACGCAGGCTGCTGCAGTGATACTAGAAGGGGGGGGCACAGACTGCTTTAGAGAGTGAGACACCAGAAAGGAGAGAGTCTATAGTGATGGCGGGGGGGGGGGGGGGAAATAACTGCCTTGCCCCAGGTGACAAGAAAAATCCAAGTTTCAGCCCTGCCTGAAGTTGGTAACTAAACAAAAGAAAATAATTAAAAGTCTATTTAATAAAAAAAAAATAATATTAATTAAAATATTAAGTTAAAACTTACACAGCATACAGGTGATTCGGTGGTCCCTATTCTCAAACCTTATGGTATCTTCTGCTGTGGAATCAGTCTCATTTGAGCTGGCAATGTAAAGCCACTTTCCTTGGAGGATGTCTGGCAGGTGGCTTAAGTGATAGATGTCTGGTAGGTGGCCGTCTCATGGTGAGTGTACGCACAATAGATACTTATGGAGTCCAGACATTCGCAGACCTGAGCTGCAGCCCCCCACACTTAAAATGGCAGGAGCCAACAACTGCCTGACTCTGAGTTGCACGCAATTCTGAATGTGAACTCCAAACTGTGTGTAGGTCACAGGCAGCAAACACATCTTAAAGTACTTCTCACAGAGGGCTGAATGGGTATTAGTGGCAATGGGGCATTCATAGGTAGAAGGAGCATCCCATTGGAGTGTCGTGGGTATGTACACAGAGTTGCATCCTATTCTGAGATGATCGTATCTAGAGGTCTGACGGATGGGGCTAGTGCTCCTGCAGATAATAGCGATGATGGCTGCTCTCGTGATTGGAGGGCTGGGGTCGGTGCGGTAGCGTAGATGCAGTCCAGCTTAATATACAGATGGACATTTGCATATAACTTCTGATCATCAGGCCCTTAGTGGCAAGGCAACAGTCTAAATGGTATAATCAAAGAGTACATTTTGCAGTGAGCTATAAAATACCACGGGGCAATCATATTCCTTTATTACAATCAATCCAAAAAGATTTGAATAACTGCAGACTCCTCTCACATTTCCTTATGGTTAGTTTATGAAATATTATGTTTTGCCAAGATTATAGATGCCCTAGCAGCTGATGTCCACCTGCCCTTCCCAGCATTTATTAGAACCCCAACTTAGCTAAAATAAAGAGTAGACACAGCAGACTTACAGTCATTGGTGGGGGAAAAGAGTCAGCTTTGTCTTTGCAAATTCAAACAAGATATGGTGGCAAAGTAAGAACGGCGAGAACTCAGTGGGGCCATCTGCAAACACAAACCATACAAACCTAGATGGGGGGCAATTTTCAGGCCATCACCAACAGCTCAGTGCCTAGATGGGAGCCAACTGCCAGACCATCACCAACGACTCACAGGGGGAGATTTACTATAATAAAGCTTGGAGAGAGATAAAATTGGAGATAAATAGCACCAACCAATCAGCTCCTAACTGTCATTTTTCAAACACAGCCTGTAAAGTGACAGTTAGGAGCTGATTGATTGGTGCTATTTATCTCCAATTTTATCTTTATTAAATCTCCCCCACAATATCCAAACTCCTCTGCTAATGACACACAAAAAAAACACTTGGACTGGTAGTGCCACTGATACCATTAGGGTAATATCAGCCTAACTTGTGTATTAGTGGGGAGAGCAACTCGAGAACTACCCCCAGGTGGCCACTGCTAACCTTCTTTCCTGCATCCACAACAAAAGCCAACAACTAAAACAGGGTTGGAAGGAGGTAGACACCTTATCACAACAGATAGTATAAATCCCCAACCATAACCCCACACCCAACTAATACCCACTCAGAAATCTGCCCAGCAACCTAGAAACACCCTCTACCTGCCAACTGCTAGGAAGTGCATCATGATCAGCCTTGAGATTTAAACCCCTCCATGCATATAAAATGCCTTATGTAATTCTTATATATTTTACACTTTACCTATCTATTTTCTCCATACACATATGATGCATTGACAGATGACTTACAGCGGACTGTGTCCAGAACAAGGCACAGACCTCTACATCTTACACCGTGGCCTTACCTTGTGTCATTACCATAACGTGAGCAGTGCACATGTGGAAGGACTGTGGGCCTGATTCAGAGCCGGACGCTCTTGAAGAGCGCTCGCTCTGAATCAGGGCATTTTTTTTATTTTGTTGCGGCCTCCTGGCCGCTCGCTAAGCTGTGGGTGACCACCCACAGCTTTTGCAAGCGGCCAGGTGATGGTCGCGATGGTCTCGACCATCAGGGCTTGCGATGAGACCCTTGTGGTAGGGTCTCATCCGTCGCAAGCCCCAGAGAGCTTCTTGCTCTAACAGAGCAGGAAGCTCACCACTGACATCACTGGTGATGTCAGTGGTGTCTCCCACAAATGGCAGGCGTTCTTTTGGGAACGCCTCCGTTTGTGTAGCCACCCCTCCTGCCCACCTCCAAAACGGGGTGAGCTGTCAATCAAAATCGACAGCCGCCCCCTTTTGGTGCGAGACCCGTAGTGATGGAGTGCCCGTTGCTGTCCAGGTCTCGCGCATGTGCACGCCGGATCCGACTCCGGCATGCGCATGTGCAGTGAGGGACCATCGACCCGCTTGCGAGCGCTGTTCGCTCGCGAGCAGGTCTGAATCAGGCCCAGTGTACAAAACTACAAATTAGCTTGTATGATTACTTCTTGTACCAATATTGCTGAAATCTGCTTCCTCCCTGGAATAAGATGGATCTAATTTAATAGAATTTGTGGTTTGGCAGGGGATGTGATAGAGTTTCACCGATGTAAGGGATAATTTATGAAATCTGTACATGTGTGGAAGCAGTATCAGTTGTTACCTACTGTATTGGGGTTTACTGAGATTTTGTGAAAGTGATCAAGGGGTGTGGCCATGTTTCCTAAATTTGACCATGACCTCAGTACTCGGGCCCTGTTGATATCTCAACAACCCTCTTTGCTTTTTTCCTATTTAGTATACTTTAGTACTGATTGTATAACATGTACTTTTTCTTGTTTGTTTGTATTAATAAAAATTCAGTAAATCTTGATTGGGTCAAAATAGCAAACCAGTAAAAGGCATCTAAGACAGGGTTTTTGAATTTGTATAAGTGCAATGTTGAGGTATTGTAAACTTATATTTAGCGGAGTCAATGAATCTGCCCATTTCTGAACAAGGATATGGCATCAGGAGCGGAAGGGGCCGATGTGCAGTCTCCGTATAGGCCCCACCCTCTCATCAGCGCATGCACAGACCAGCATGAAAATGACCTCAGGTCCATTTTCCAGGTCATTTCTGTAATGCACATTAACAGATCTCTGATTTTGCAGAGTTGTAAGTATAGTCTGGCATACTTGTCTACTTTCTTATACTCCTCTAAGGGAGAGGAGAGCACTAACATAATACCTGTATTACATTGCATCAATATATAATGAGCCAATCCTCCAGATGGACAAAATTAAGCCTTAACAAGAGTGTCGCCAGAAATGCATTTCAATAGCAAACACCATCTGCCTTGGGAATAAGGGATGTACTTATAGGGGGCAGAAGGGCTTCCCTATATAAATACAAATTTATATACATCAGGTGTGCATCACTCAATTTAGAGAAACAGTCACAAAATGCATGAATCACTGTAAATGGATGGACATAACACATTTAAATCCCACATCATAAGATTAATATTGTTACAATCATGAAATGCCTTGCTGATTATTGTAACAGTGTTGAATACCAAAAGGGCACCCTTTTGCAAGCAGGTTTAAGTGATAAGCACCTCTTTGGAACAGCTTGTACCCAGATACAGGCATAGGCAGCACTTGGCACTGATGCCACAAGGTTGGCACTCACATATATTTTGAGTGGCATCTGAGGGGTCATCCTCTCTCCTAATTTATGCACTGTGCTGTTCCTCTCCTCCTACTCCACATCCTTCACTCACGGAGACTTTTTTTGATATGCTAGATGGCCTACAGACAGAAGAACACAAGTGCGGCCTGCAAAGCCTGGGCCTCTAGTGAGTGCCTCATTCAGGGCACTACCTCACTGCTTGTACTCTGACTATAATGATCAGCTAGTTTGCAAATATAACACAATCTCTTGAAGTCCCAGTCCTATCTCTTACAGGTATAAACACAGCCTCCTGGCCTTCAAACAAAGTCTCTCTCTTGTGATCCTCCCTGCCTGACTTGCAGGACAGGACACTGGCCTCCTGGCCTAACTTCCACAAAGTCACACAAACAGTCCCAGAGATTTGCGGTCTTCCGTGCCTGAGGTCTGGACACCAGCCAAGCCTGACCCCCATTGGCCTTCAGGCACACCGGGCTCTATATCTACCACAGTCCCACTTGAACTGTCTCCTCCAGCAGCCTGACTGGTCTGCCTCAGTCCTTGATGGACTGAAACCAATGAGCAGCCTTTAGGTGTGGTCAAACTTAGGGCCTGATTCAGAGCCGGACGCTATTTGCGCTCGCTCGTTCAGAAAAAAGGGGTGGCTATTCAAATGAACCGTTCGCTCTTTGCGGTCTGTTCACGCCTCTAGGTCTGAACGAGCAAACAAAACATGCGGTCGTTTTACGTCATGTCCGCTATTTATTAGATTAATCGAGTACATCGACCAGTGTATGAACTGCTCGCTATTCTTGTGGTTGGTTTTTCCTACCGCAATCATGCGAGCAGTTCTGACTATAAAATAACCCAGTGACGTGGTCAATGACGCTGCTGTATTAATTATGCACACCCTTAAAACGCCCGTTTTGACCTTTAAGCACGCCTGCGTTCTGATCTCCACTCCCCGTTTTCAAGCACCTTCCCCCGTTACCACCCACATATGCCTCCTCCTGTCACTCAAAATAGCTGGCATTCGCTATTTAGCGAACAAATGATTTTCGGCCGCACTGACTGGTTCGCGTATGCGTATTACGATCCGTACGCATGCGCAGTTGGGCAAACATCGCTCGGAACGAACGAGCGGCCGCTTACGAGCAGCTCTGAATCAGGCCCTTAGTTGTTCTACCCTGTGTGGGAGGATACCTCCACCCCCACACTGCATACATGGCTCACCATGGCCACCTAGCATGATATTGCCACAATATATACTACAAAACTTGTATTACAGTTAATTTTCCAAAAAGCTCTGAAATCTACATACATATAGCAGCACTCTCAATATAAAAACTCCAATTAATCTCCATAATTAGTTCATTTTTCAAGTTGAGCTATTCTTGATTTTAGATTCACAACTTGTAAACATAGAAATATTGGTCTTCCAGGAGGATAAGTTGCTAATATTGGATCAAGGGACAGTGGCCCTGATTCAGAGCCGGACGCTCTGACAGAGCGCTCGCTCTGAATCAGGGCCGTCCCTCCTACTTTTTGGAGCAGCCACCTGGCCGCTTGCATAGCTGTGGGTTACCACCCACAGCTTATGCGAGCGGCCAAAATGATGGTCGCGATGGTCAAGACCATCGGGCTTGCGACGAGACCCTTGCAACGAGACCCTTGGTCTCGCTGCCACAAGCCCTGGAGTGCTTTTGGCTCTATCAGAGCCAAAATCACTCCCACTGACATCACTAGTGATGTCAGTGGGGCTGGCCCCAGACGGTAGGCGTTCCCATGGGAACGCCTCTGTCTGGGCAGCCACGCTCCTGGAACGCCCTCCAAAGGGGGCGTGCTGTCAATCACCATCGACAGCACGCCCCCTTTGGTGCGAGACCCATAACGACGGCTTGGCCATCGTTATTCGGGTCTCACGCATGCGCACAACGGAGCCATCTCCGTCGTGCGCATGCGCACTTGGGCAACATCGACCCGCTTGCGAGCGCTCATCGCTCACGAGCGGGTCTGAATCAGGCCCAGTTAACTAAAATGTTTTTTTTTATATAATAAATGTAATACTTTTATAATCTTTATGAAATTATGAGACAAAACTTACCTATTGGCTGGTATCATTAAGGCTGATTTTTTTTTTTCTTTTGTTATATGTCATGGATATTGGCATAATAATCCTCCAAATACTGTAAGAACATTTTCTTCTTAATCATTGGAACTGAGGACCTCATTCAGAGTCGGTCGTAGCGGCCGCACGGTCGTATGCATCCGATGTTTTTCTTTCTGCGCCTGCTGTCGGTCGTAGGGCTTCCGACACGGAAGTGGATTGCTAAAGTTGATTGACAGGAAAGTCCGTTTGTGGGAGTATACGTGGGTGGTGGTCTGCAAACGTCTGCAAACGGAGGCGTTCTTCAGCGTTTCCAGGCGTTTTAGGGGAGTGCATAAATTATCTGCTTCGTACGACCAAGAATTGCGGATGCATGACAACGTCACTCTACGAACAGGATGATCGTCCAGGCTAAGGTAGGCAAGAAGCGTCCGTGAGCCACAACAGTACAATCGTAAATCCGATGTTGCTTGCGATGTTTCTAATTGGAACCACACAAACCAAGCAGCTAAAGGCCCCCATACATCAGGAATTGATTGCAGCAATCGTGCAATTTGCAATCGATTGTGTATAAAAATCTTTCCCTTTTTCAAAATCGATTGAAAAAGGGAAAGATTTTTATACACAATCGATTGCAAATTGCACGATTGCTGCAATCAATTGTTGATGTATGGGGGCCTTTAGATCGGTGCATTGTAACTATTAACACTGCTAATTACCTTGTAACTGATTGCACTTGCGTGTGCATAAGGGAATTCGTAACACAAATGTTTATTTGTGCTTTTTAAACTAATTTTTTTAAAACAGTTTTTAAAACATCTAGCATTGTGTTTTGCGTAGTAGTCTTTTCAGATACCATACTTTTTAAACCTTGTATACATTGATATAGTTAAATATAGACATTTTGGATTAATTTTTTTTTATTTTTTGGAAATTCGCCTTTCATCACAATTTAACTAACAATTGTTAGGGCAACATTTGCATATAATTAAAAAAAAACACAATTCTGAAAAAATTTAATTTAAACAAAAAAAACGAGCTTGAGACATTGGTGACAAGAAATTTGGGGACTGGACAACAGGTGAGGGAGGAGATATCCAGGGCTACTTTCGTCGTTTGGGCAGGCTCGGAGGAAGAGGTAAGCTACGGACTGCCGACTGGCGTGTAACACGCCGACTGGCCTGGCCAGAGGTAGATGGGATTTCCTCAGGCCTAGGCATAGGGCTCTCCGTACTTGTGGGGTGGCTGTTGGGCTGCCAGAGGTGGTGGTCCTGGGAGGAAGGGAGTCTCTCTCCATCATGGCAGGTGGGTTTGCCTGCTCCTGGGTATTGGCCCAACGATCAAAGGCCCCAGCAATGGTCTCCAGAGCCACCGCCACCCTCACCTGAGTGGTCTCCATCCTCAGAAGAACACATCTGTTCTCCTGAGTTTGGGAGACCAACCTGGTGAGGAGAGGCACTGCTCGGTCTGATGGCTGCCCGGGAGTAGACTCCACAGGGTCCCCAGATGGAGTACTTGGATCCTCCCCTGCAGAGTCTCCATCTGTGCTGGACCCAGACCTGACATCAGGAGCAGGCACTACCTCCTCTGAGTCTGGAAAAAAAAGAAAAAAAACATTTGTATTTTTTGAAACAAAAAAACGCATACACGTTTTAGCTTTAAACTTTTTTGAGTCTTAAAAATATTTACATTCTTGCACATGTGGAGCGTTGAAGTCGGCCATGTCAGTGTCCATAGTGGACACGCCGACTATCTCCTCTTCCGTCACACATCCCTGAGCCAACGTCTCCAACCACGTCAAGGCCAGCTCCTCAGGGATGGGACCACCACCTGTCCCCGCAGCATGGTCCACCCTACTCCGTAGCTTCCTCTTCAACTGATATTTGAAATCGGTCCAGCTGTCAATGTGATTTGGCATTTTTTAAGGGTTAGTTTTTTAAAATAAGATCTCGCTTTTGACTTCAGTACACTCACAATATCATTTTCTTACCGTTTTTTACGACTTTCATGGTTCTGTGGGTTGTCCCCACAGCATTAACAGCCCTGGATATCTCCTCCCAAATCCTGTCTTTGGCTCCAGCCCCCATATTTCTTGGGGCATGGACAATGTTATCCATTGTCATGGTCACCAATGACTCAAGCTCGATCTGTGAAAACGGAGGGTTTCTTGGCCGTGGCCTGCTTGGGCCCGTCTCCTCCTCCTCTAGTGGTGGAATTGGATTCCCAGCACCTACAAAATTTGTAAAATTAGATAAAATAAAAAAAGTATATTTTTGGAAATATGAACTGTTCTTGTATTTTTTTCAAAATGTGATTCGCACTTACCTGCCTCAGTTGGCCTCTGCTCACCATGCTCCTCGCTTGACATTTTACAAACATGTGAGAGAGCATGAAGAATACTGCTTGTGCAGACTTTTTTATAGATGTGAGCGCATCCCTGGATTGGTTACCCGTGCATCCCTATTTGCCTAAGTACACTGCACACCTTGCCTGCATTCCGTAATCACTGCATGGGTTGGGCTAGATGTGAGCGCATCCCTGGATTGGTTACCCGTGCATCCCTATTTGCGTAAGTACAATGCACACCTTGTCTGCATTCCGTAATCACTGCGTGGGTTGGGCTAGATGTGAGCGCATCCCTGGATTGGCTACCCATGCATCCCTATTTGCCTAAGTACAATGCACACCTTGCCTGCATTCCGTAATCACTGCATGGGTTGGTCTAGATGTGAGCGCATCCCTGGATTGGTTACCCGCGCATCCCTATTTGCCTAAGTACAATTTACACCTTGCCTGCATTCCGTAATCACTGCGTGGGTTGGGCTAGATGTGAGCGCATCCCTGGATTGGTTACCCGTGCATCCCTATTTGCCTAAGTACAATGCACACCTTGCCTGCATGATTCAATAATTGTGTTTTTTTTCCTTATTTAAGGCAAAGCCAAATGTTCCCTTACTTGTGGGTTGTAGTTGGAGTGATTTGTGGTGCAGGAAGGGATTGCAAGTGTTTACATTGTTTGGAGTTGTTTGAGTGGTGCTTGTGTGTGTTGTTTGAGTGGTGCTTGTGTGTGTTGTTTGAGTGGTGCTTGTGTTTGTTTTTTTGGGGGGTGTTTATATTTTTTTTGTTTGGGTGGTGGTTTTTTATTTTTTATTTTATTTTGGGTGGTGGTTTTTGTTTTTGCTTTTTTGGGTGGTGGTTTTTTCTTTCTTATTTTTTGGGTGTTTATTTATTTATTTTTTTGGGTGGTGGTTTTTTATTATTAATTTTATTTTGGGTGGTGGTTTTTGTTTTCTTTTTTTTGGGTGGTGGTTTTTGTTCTTTTTTTTGTTTGTTGGTTTTTTATTTCTAATTTTGTTTGGTGCATACATTTCCCAAACCCGGTTACTTTGTGTGTTTGAGTGGCCGTGCTTTTGGAGGATCAAAAATCCAACGTTATTTGAAGACTCCAGTAAGTGTGCCAGCCTACTGCAAGGTTTTTTTTATTTTTTTGTTATATAAACCCAAAAAAAGTACATTATTCAAAAATTTATTAACATGTTTTTTGTTTTTTTTAAGGTGTTTAACAGTCCAGTTTGTACTTGATTCAGGTAAGTGTCTATTTTTACAAACCTAAAAGTTTGTTTATTTTAATTATGAAGTGTTTTTTGCTGTTTTTTCAACATTTAATTTAGTATTGGCCAATTTAAAAGTTAAGGTAATAATAGTAGTAATAGTGTTTTTTTTAAAAATATAATATTATTTTCTTTTTCTTCCAAAAAAAATAAACCCGTACAAAAAATACACCTGTAGGGGTTCCCGAAGATGGCACTGCCTGACCCTGTAAGAATATGCACCATTATTACTAAGCTAAGTATTTTTGGAAAAATATTCAAAAATCATTCTCAAAAACAGTTTTTTTTTTTTTTTTTAATTTACAGAGCGATGTGGGCCAGCTAATAGTGGCCATGTTGCCCCCCACCAACCTTCCTCAGCCTCCTCCTGGGCGTAGGCATAGGAGGCATGCAAGGGCCAAGATATATAGAACACGTGTCACCCTTTTTGGAAAGCCTGATGATGTGGTTGTAACCACTTATCGCCTGCCTCCAAATATTATCCTAGACACTCTTTCAATAATAAAGAATGATCTAGATAGTCAGATTCACATTCCAACAGCAATCTCACCACTTACACAGTTGTTGGCGGTGTTACATTTCTGCGCCTCAGGGTCCTTCCAAACCACTGTGGGGCTGGTGGGTGGCCTCTCCCAGCCCTCATTTTCACGGATCCTGTTGTGTGTGCTAGATGCATTCTTCAATCATATAGCACATTTTATTAGTATGTCTTTGGATACAGAAGCCCTTGATGTGGTAAAGCAGGTTTTTTGAGATTGTAGGCTTTCCACACGTCATAGGGGTAGTGGATGGCACTCACATAGCACTTCAGCCCCCTCCATGCAGGGAACAAAGATATAGGAACCATAAACATTTCCATTCACTAAATGTAATGTTGCTATGTGATACCTCCCTCCAGATCCTCTCCCTGAATGCCAAATTTCCAGGCTGCAGCCATGATGCGGCCTGATCCAGCATCCAGGGATTTGGCCAAAATTAAGCACACTGCAAGCTGGTGATGCGTGGCTTCTTGGTAAGTATAAATCCAGGATGTAGCTATAGTAATAGTGTAAACATGTTTTCATGGTCAAGTTATGTATCTTTTGGTGTCCCATTTCCATCAGGTGACAGTGGATATCCTTGCACGCCATGGCTGCTGACTCCTTATTTGACTCCCACACCAGGGCCACAAACTCAATATAATGCCGCGTTTACTGCCACCAGGCAGGTGGTGAAGCACTGTATCGGCCTTTTAAAGGACCGGTTCTGGTGTCTCCATCACTCTGGTGGTGCACTCATGTAATCGCCGCATATGGTTTCTCGCATTGTGGTCCTGTGTGGGATTTTACACAACATTGCAATAAGGAGTCGAGTACCCATGCAGCCAGAGGATGCCTTGCCAGAGGATGGCCCCCCGGAGGAGGGTGTTGTGATGCTGTCGGGGGGGGGGGGCAGACGCAATTCTGTTGTTTCAAGATTTTTTAGGTAATAATGTTTACATTTATTTTGATTTTTACACTTAGAGCAAATGTATTTTAAGGTGTACCTAATTTTTGATTTTTTTTTCTTCCACCAAAATCACAAGACTTTCCAAAACTGCAAAACTAATGGAACCCATTGGCAATACCCTGTACTGTTTTTGGACAACTAACAAATTTTGCCCGGATATACCACAACATGTTTAGTTAATTTGCCTTTTCTTTTATTAATTTGTCAGTTTAAAAAAAAAATTATGTTTGTTTTTTACTATTGTTGTTTATGTCTGACTAAGCCAGATATTTTATTTTGAAAAACCCTGAGGACATTTTGTATGTGTGATGCTGTGATGAAATGCTTTTTATGATTAAAAGCATGTTGGCAACATGTTTGTTAGTTAATAAATGATTTTCCTAAATAAAAATGTTTGTTGTAAATTTTTTTGGGAAGCCATTTTGAGGTGGATAATGTAGGGCAACCCCAAACAAAACTTTTAAAAAAATTACTGCAAATGTTCTTAAGGTTTACAAAAACATTTTTGAATTCGTTACACTATGGAAAGGCACCCAGCTTTGTTCACAAAGTATTTGAAATGCTGAATTACACCCCTTAATTTTTTAAATAAAAGAGGACAAATGTTTTTCCAACAATAACTTTACTGTAATAAAGTAAATTTTTAAATGGACAAAGAGGACAAAAAAAACTAAAATCTCTCCAGACTCCCCACAGGAGTTGGGAGAATGGTGGGAGGGGAAATGGAGTGGAAAACATCAAAGGGAGGGGATATTTGGGATCAGGATTCGGGCACGGGAGTGGAGATTTGGGATGAGTGGGCAGGGGAGGGAGGAATACTAGGGGAGGTTTGGAAGAGGGAGGGAGGGTTACTGGGGGAGTATGGTGGTGGGGAGGGAGGGCTGGGTTGAGCGGATGGGGAAGGTGAGGGGGAGGGCAGCAGGTTGGGACCTGCTTTGCCTCCAAATCTGCGGGCCCTTCTCTGTCTCCGCTGTGTTTCTAAAATTTAAAGATATTAAAAAAAAATAAGTTTAGTTTTCACTTTCGGCTACACAATACAAGTACACTTTACACATTCAGGACAACAGGGACAACATACAGGAGGTTTTTTTTACATTTACTAAAAGAATTGGAAAAGGAACATACATTTTTAACAGACAACTAATTATAACATAAAATTTTATACAAACGCATACTTATGTCTGCGTAGTCGCGCCTGCAAATTTTGCAAAAGGACTGGCGACCAGCGGCGCAGATCCGACCACCGCCTCTCTAGTTGCGCTATATTGCGCTTATGTCCCCCACTACGAAGGGCTCGCCTCAGCTCCGCATAGGCCGCCCGCTTTATGTGGTTTGAAATTGGAGGCTGGGCAGTCGTAATCCGCCTGTCCATGATCAATAATTCTTTACGGGTAAAGGCCGAGGCTCTCATGATGGCAATGGCCGATTTTTTAGAAAACAGGAAATATACATGGGGTAAAATAAAGATGATTGGCTAAAATATTTACTTAGTTTCCTAAAAAAAACGCTATTGGCCAATCATGTGACCCGAAAAATAAGGTCAGATTTGATTGGATAAAACACGCAGTGTGCAATTGCAAACATAAGAGTGCAAATGATCCTAACGCAAAATGCACATGCATTTTTAAAGTTAACACAATTAGCAACAGTACATTCACAGATAATAAACATTACTTTGTTTTGGAAATGTAGTAGAAAAAAGAGAACGGAGAAAACACCCACGTAAAAAACAATAAAGTTTATTGACACATGAAAAAAAACTGGTTAAAAAGAACAGCAAGAGTTAAACAATCTTAATTAGATAATTGACAACAAGCTAATAACAAGCTGATCGATAGTCCATCTAAACATGACATGTGATCATCAATGCAACACATACGGCCGCAAACATCAGAACATAATTAGCATACAGCGACTGACAGCGCCTGACTACAATTGTCTCGTTCATTCGATCAGATCAGTCGGTAGCTAGAGGAGGTGCAATGCTAACGAATGGGTGTCACTTTGTTTACGATCGACCTGCCATACGATCGGATTTTGCGATCGTAGCCCGTACGACCGTGCGGCCGCTACGACCGACTCTGAATGAGGTCCTGAGTTTTTAGTATATACATAAACCACTTTTTTATGGTCCTGGTGTGAGGTCAGGTAGGTGTTAATATCAATGAGCTTGAAATAAGTGCTAGTATAGAAAAATCTTATAATTATCTACATTCATGTTTAAATCCAGAAATAATATTGTATCTGTGTTGACCGTATAAGTAAAGGAATGGTTATTTTTAGTATTGAAATAATCTATAAAGAGTTGTACATCATGCATACAGCCTCTACCATAAATACATCATCAATGTATCTGTCCCAAAGTTTAATATAATTGTGCTGATGAAAAGTTCTACCCAATTCAGTATTGCAAACATAGGGGTATATTTATTAAAGTGAGAGTTTTTAGAAGTGGAGATGTTGCCCATAGCAACCAATCAGATTCTACTTAACATTTAACTAGCACCTTCTAGAAGATAATAGCTAGAATTTGATTGGTTGGTATGGGCAACATCTCCACTTCTAAAAACTCTCACTATAGTAAATTTACCCCATAGTGTGCATGTTTTCGCCATGCGCATGCTCCAAAGCCAAGTGTATGCCACTATGGGGATTGCTGAATCATATGCTTGTGAAGGGGTGAAATTGACTGGTAATGTGGTGTTTGTACATAGGTAAAGTTTAGCAAGGTGTGTCAATGCACTTCCTGGCTATTCAGAGTTGTGTATACATGAAGATATTAGGGATAAACAGCAAAAAGGTAAATGTTCTACAATGACCAAGTCAATGTCCGATCTCAATATATGGCACTATTTGACAATTGCAGTCCACAAGCGTCATCCAAACAACCTGGGTCAAATTTTATTATTATTATTATTATTATTATTATTATTATTAATTTATTACATTTTATTTGTAGGGTTCCATGTAAGGTTCTTAGTACATGTTTGGCCAAAGATGTTTGCCCACCTACCACGGCATGGTGTACCTCATAAGGTGGAGTTTATTGTAAATATTTTGATCATCAGAATTCTTAGTGCTTACAGTGTGCACCTGCATTTTCCTTTTTTTCTGTCTTTCAAAGAATCCAAACCACATTTCCCTCAGCTCAATAATCGATTCTAATACATAAAAACGCTTCTGTGAAAACATATTTTATGGTTCAGCACTTCAATTAAAATATGCTAACATCAAGAAAGTAGACACAGGGGCATATATATAAAAAATTATTTGTTCACATTAGCGATCACTTATAACACACTTCAGGGACGGGTTGCTATCGATCTTTCATTTGTTATTGCTGCATTTAGGAGTGATAAGAAATTATAATTATCAGGACTAAAACTCAGTAATTAATACATTTATCCCAAAGGCTTATCTGAAGTTATATAAGCACGGGACAGCATGGCCAGACCTAGGGGTTTATTTACTAAGCATCGACTTCTAAAAGCTGGTACTATCATGTCTATACCCGAAATGTAAAAGGGCAATTATTTTACTAGCAAAACACGGCTAGTGAAATAATTGCCCTTTTAAATTTCGGGCACAAACATGAGTGTAAGTGCCGGGTTTTAGAACCCGGCGCTTAGTAAATAAACCGCCAAGTCTCCTACAGGTCTCTCATCTAGTAGGCCCGAACACCAGTCCATATGTTATCATGGATGGTAGTGAAAACAAAGTTGGTGGCCTGACATGTTGTTTCCACTACCTTCTGTGGAAATATAAATATTTTTGTAAGAGGCACTGGAAGAATCCACTCTTTGTTTCCATGGGATGTAGTTAAGAGACCGGCGGACGCAATGCCCCTGGTCTAAATCCCGACTGGACCTGCCCGACAAGGGACTTAAGATAGGCGTCAAAATTCTGATGCCTATCTTAATCCCGACGCCGGAGGACCGACCCATGCCATCCCGATCGTCCACTGACTGGTAAGTATAACACTTAGCCCGGGGATGGATTAGGGACCCCGGGGGGATTTAAGGTTAGGCTAGGGGAAGGGGGGTTAGGTTTAGGCACTGGGGGGGTAGGGTTAGGCAGCCCTCTGGGAGGGTTAGGTTTAGGGTGCGTGGAGGGGGGGTTAGGTTTAGGCACCCCTGGGGGAGGTTAGGGTTAGGCACTAGGAGGGGAGGTTAGGGTTAGGCACCACTGAAGGAGGGTTAGGGTTAGGGGGGGGAGAGGAGAGTGTTAGGGTATTTATCAACGCCCGTCGGGATCTCTCACTGTCGGGATTTCAACCGGTGGCTGTTGAGCCGCCAGTATTTCAATCCCATTCCATTTCCATTGGACATCCTAGGTCCCATACTCCCAATACAAGGGATACACCACCTACACCCTTCATATTTAATAACACCAACATAACACTGATTCTAAATGCATTTCCAAGTGGGTAAAAATACCACACTTCCCAACACTACCATCATATGCTCTAGGACTTGCTCCACGAAGCAATTTTTACCTGGGCTCTGTCATTTGACTCACTGTCTGGGCCGAATGCAGAGCCTGTGTTATGCTGCGTAATATGTTGCGGAGGTTGTTGTATAGACCAAGATGATACAGAAAGCACTGAGTTTAAGGTTGCAGTGTCTTATTGGTCCTTCTGCCCACAATCTTCTAAGCATTGATTTCATAATGGTGAATAGAAATAACTCCTGGAAAATCAGGTTGTGTAAACAATGTAACAGGTTCGATAATTTTAAACAGTGTTATTATCAAATATTTGACACCTTGACAAAGATGCCAGAATAGCGGTGAAACGCGTAGGTGAACTTTCTGCCAAGATTTCCTGATTGCTGCAGAGATTTGACTTCAAAAGGACACACCGATTTATTCAGCCACCTTTACTTATGGATGTCTTTATGGAACATTTCACTGATTAAGCCTACAGGCATACATCCATCTGCCGCTTCATCAATAGCCGGCTAATCCACCTGCTGACTAACACATGCGACCACTTTCCTGTTTCAGGATACCGCACACCAGTGCTCCACTCCCCCTGAATCCACCGGGGTTTCTGTTAGATGAGCTTCACTCTATACCTCACAGGAACCTGCCGCTGCTGCAGACGCTACACGGAGATCCAGGCTCCCGTTACAAGGTCTGAGCCCCACTAGTGTCACAGTGAACTCCGCTGTTCTAAACAGAGAACAGCACTATACCCCCTCTGATTTCAACGGGGACTGTTGCAGGACGAGGAGCCCAGTGTCCCTAATCAGGACAACTGCAGCACGTACAGAAGATTCACGGAGATCCAGGCTCCCTTCAATAAGGTTTGAGCCTTCATAGTGACACCGTGATCTCTACTATAATTCCCCATATAAGGACTCTGGCTATCAGTGATAGCTAACATCTTTCCAGGACTTTATTTTTTCAACATTCCATTTGGCTGGCAAGTATATATCTATACATTTTGAACTTGTTCCTAATACACTAGAAATAATTGAAGATTATGGGGGTCATTCAGACCCGGTCGTTAGCACCGATGCGCTCGGACCGGGTCGATGGCCCCCCTCAGAGCATGCGCATGACGGATCCGGTGCCATCGTGCGCATGCGTGAGACCCGCTGCG
Organism: Taudactylus pleione; assembly: GCA_031769625.1. Classification (NCBI taxonomy): domain Eukaryota; kingdom Metazoa; phylum Chordata; class Amphibia; order Anura; family Myobatrachidae; genus Taudactylus; species Taudactylus pleione. The sequence goes on along the minus strand of JAUIMM010000312.1, from coordinate 15,727,692 downwards.
ACCGACAGCGCTGGTCGTAGCGGGTCTCCATCCAAAGGGGGCAAGCTGTCGATGTTGATTGACAGCTCGTCCCGTTTGGAAGGCGGGCCAGGGGGGGGTGGCAGCCCAAATGGGGGCGTTCCCATGGGAACGCCTACCATTTGGGGGCGGCCCCACTGACATCACTAGTGATGTCAGTGGAGAGCTTCCGGCTCAGACAGAGCCGAAAGCTCTCCGGGGCTTACGACAAGGGAGACCCTACCCTAGGGTCTCGTCGTAAGCCCCGATGGTCGAGATGGTCTTGACCATCGCGACCATCACCTTAGGCGGTCGTAAGGCTGTGGGTGTTAACCCACAGCCTTACCACCGCAAAGGAGGACGACTTGAAAATTCAAGAGGTCCTCCCCTCATTCAGACCGACCGCACGCTCTGTGCGACCGGCTCTGAATGAGGTCCCATATGTTCAAACTCTGCAACAATTTTTGTTTTAATGTTCATTTTATATTATATGCAATACTAGAGGCATAAGAACTTATGTTCTGATATATTTTAAATATTTGATAATAAACACTGTTTAAAATTATCGAACCTGTTACATTGTTTACACAACCTGATTTTCCAGCTGCTTTTTCTCTTTTTATGTTTATTGTTTATTGGGATTGACTAACCCAATCAGCTGTGATATATTAGGCTGTGATATCCACTCAATAAGCGCCCAGGTACTTTTTCTAATAGAAATAACTCCCTCAGGTAACCAGGAGTGTAGTAGGAGGTCGATTCAATTAGCCGTGAGGGGTCGAGTTGGGATGTAAATGCCACAAATGGCTTGTGACCTCATCTCGCCATGTACTCGTGGATTTTTGTGCGTGGGGCTAAGGACAAAAATCTGCAAGTCCGGAGGTACCGTAAGAGCGGCATCTAGGGAAATAGCGGGTAATTGAATTGACCCCTATGAGTTATCAAGTTGTTTGTCCCCCAAGGATCCCTTTGCTGTGGCCCTCAGGAATCTACCACGAGTGGAGAGCTTCATATTTGGAAAGTCCACTCCTAGGTCCCTGCCACTCTCAGCTAATTATGTGGCCTCAAAGATTTGTGTGTGCTAGTCACCTTAACATGCTGAGATGGGATGGGTATAGTTATGTACAAACAGTATTGTGTGACTGGAAATTGCTGCAGGTTTCCGCATGTATTCAGAATTACTAGCGTCTATGTGGCTGCTCCACCCCAATACATCCGCTTCTGAGAGCAGTTGTAATCACTATTAGCATAAATTTGCGCCAGGCATGTCGTTGGTACAGAAGATCGATGTGAAATCGCCTGGTCTCTGCACTTGCTCACTTCTGAGTAGTCTGCAATCATACTTACCTACTCTCCCGGAAGGTGCTGGAGACGGACTCCCAATATCCCGCTATGCACCCACTTCTTTGTGAAGTAAGCAGGATGTCAAGTTAATACCAGGATTTGCGGGTCTGTAGGGAGGGGGCAAGGATAAAATTATGCGAATTTTAGCCCCAGGGCCTAATGACGTAAAGAGCCCTGCCCCACCCTGAGGTGAGAAACATAAAGACGGTATGTATGCCTGCAATTTGGTCTACACCCCCATAACATGCCCACAGCAAACTTATCCTAGGTGCGAACGCCCCACTGCTGCTTAGTTACACCCATTTAGCCACAGGCAGGGTTGTATTAGGTACTACCGCCGGCCGCATTCAAATCCCGACAGCGGCAGCCCGACAAGGGTGAAGATCCTGATCGTCCCTAAGGTAAGTATCGCTAACCTAATTCTCCCCCCTAACCCTAACTCTCCCTTAGGGGTGCCTAACCCTAACCTCCCCCCCAAGTGCCTAACCCTAATCTCCCCTCTAAGTGCCTAAACCTAACCCCCCCTTCCCCTAGTCTAAACCTAACCCTCCCTTCGTTCACTATGCCGGGCACCGGTCTTCCGGCATATGGTTTATGACAGGCGTCGAGTTTCGACGCCTGTCATTAGTACCATGCCGGGATTAGAAAGTCTGGAAGCCGGCGGTCGGCATTTAGACTATCGGCTTCCAGACTACATCCCACAGGCAGAGATCCAGCTGACTTCTGTGCTACTCTGAATAGCTCACAGTTCCGCTGAGATGCGTGTGTTCACCTTGGAGCCTGTGGTGTATCTACAATGGGTGCAGAGTGAGCAGTGTACACGGGCCCCTGAGTCCAGGAGGGCCCACACCGCACATCCTGCACCCATAATCTTCAATACTTACCTCTCCGCAGTCCCACAGCAGCAGTGCTGCACAAATCACCAAAAAATAAGGCTATTTCCTGGCATTTTGCACATGTGTAGTAGAAAAAAATCACTGGGAAAATGGCCGTCACATAATTTTCCTGGAGACCTGCATAGTCTAATCACTTGAACTGCTGGCTATAGAGGAGGGTACCCGTGTAGATACTGCACATGGGCCCCCTACTCTCTTAATATGCCCCTGCTTGGGGGCATGTGCACTGTGAACAATTACAGATGTGGACGCTTTGTGTGGGCCCATTCTGTACCTGTCCAGCAATAATATCTCCCTGGAAATTGTTAGTAAAGGTCTTTAGCTGCACTGTGAGCTGCGTTCTCTATCTCCATAAATGGAACTGCAGAGTGACATACTGTAAGTGTCTAACAGTTACTTAAACTAAACCATGGCGAGATGGAATCTGTGTTCTTTAAAGAAAAAAAACCTTTCTGCAATGACCGAGTTGTGTACATGAGGGTGATGGGCTCAGGCTGTTACTCAAACGCAACATGTGACATTTATAAGGACATTATGAAAATTGCAAAGTGCTTGAAAACTAATTCAGTGTATGCCCTGTTGAGCTGTTTTATTTAATGCATCCTGTAATAAGTGCGTTCACTCTACACAGGGTCTGTGATTACCATGGGGGCCCATTTATGAATCATAAAAGTGTAGAGGCGAAGTACATTCATTTTTGTGCAACTGCTGTAGGCTTATGCTTGTGTCACATTAGTATGTTTAATTACTTATGTTTTTGTTTGCATATAAATTCACTTTTCCATATACAATGCACATAACTGGTGCAAAATGGGTCCTAGTAAAAGTAATGGCTGTCACTCAATTACAGCCAGTTCTAAGGACATGCAAATATCAGCTTATTGTGCGCATCCTAAAAGACCTTCTAGACCCCCTCTAAGGAGCTGATTCTGAGTCACACGCTGCTGTGAAAAAAACTCATCTCCTGGTGTACAAACGTGTGCCTGAACGTGCAAGGGCTGAGATGCCCACTTTGTGCGTCTTTAGACGCTGTAATAGCGCTTGGTGTGTCAGGACCATTTATGGACGTAACCTAGTGAGTCTCGGCAAATTCATATGTTATGCTGCAGAGGCCCCGGCGTCTTAGGAGACTCTGGGGTCTATTTATCAATCAGTGAAAAGCTTGGAGGAGTGAACCAGTGGAGAAGTTGCCCATAGCAACCAATCAGCTTTGAAGTAGCATTTATCAAGTACAGTCTATGAGCTATAGGTAATAGGTAGAAGCTGATTGGCTGCTATGTGCATCTTTTCCACTGGTCCACTTCTCCACACTTTTCACTGCTTGATAAATAGACCCCTCACTCTGTATGAAGGCTTGATTCAGCAAGGAATGCAAGTGAGAGAATGCACGCACTCAGACACTGAGAAAATATGCTAATCAACGCATACGCACGGCAACCGCATTAAAAGATGCAGCAATATATAATGCCGCCAACCTCCCTTTACTCACAGCCTGAGTAGTCCGCAAGATCGCAGTAACATCGAGAATTATCGAACCAGGGGAGTAGCGAGGGTGGTCCCAGTGGAGCATGAGCTCCGGGCGCCAAAATGGACAGAGGGCACCATCCAGGGTTCTGGAATTTATGGAGTGCTACATAGTATGACGGCCGCCTGTTAGTTTTATTTCGGTTTGTTTGCTCTATATCCTAAATAAGTTACGGAACTGAGATCTGCTTCTACATTTCAAGCTCCCTCAAGCTGCCCAGGTTGTCTCCCCTCCAGCCCTCCCTCCTCTGTGATCATCTTCTGTCACCTCCCCTTACCTGCCAGAGTGATTACATTCACGTCTTACCTCTTTAATTCCCTCCCCTCTCTACCCTGTGATCGGCTCTTTGCCCCTGTCCACTCCTTTCTTATTGGCTTCTGTCACCACACCTCTCTGATTGACTCTTTGCCCCTCCCCTCTCCTTTCTTATTGGCTTCTGTCACTACCCATCTCCTCTCCTTTCTTATTGGCCTCTGTCACCTCCCCTCTCTGATCAGCACTTTCCTCTCCCCTCTCCTCTTTGATCCCCTCCCCCCTTCTCTCCTCATTCTGTGCTTCAATGGACTTAAAAGTGACACATCCGAGGCAAAATCCTAATCTTCAATTATAAAGTATGAGTTTAAAAAAGTCACTGCTTAGCTATTTAAAGTAATGGAGGTGTTCCTAGGTTTTTTTTTTAAATATTATTAGACCTGGAATAATAATAATGGTGGTAGAACAGAACATGATTAGTAGTACTCACATTCATATAGGTGCAATGTATATTTGCAAAGTAAGAGCATAGCTGAGAAGGGAGCTTCCCATAGGTGTTCCCACTCCAGTGATAGCTGCTAGGAGCAGTAACTGCAGTCCTAACCTGTGCACCCTGTGGATTCTCACTCTAGCACATGTATTCTGTCAGTTTAAGTTAAATGATCAGAAATTATAATACAATCTCCACTATTGACTAATGGTGATTTAAAGGAGATAAAAGTCAGATCCTAGGTGCTATACATAAATAAAGCAGTGCCAAAGGAGCTACTCCTTAATGTCAGATAGTGCATCACCGAATCATTCTATTCCCCCAATGGGACCTCAATACCAAGCATGATACTGCCACTGTTTGCTGTTTTTCTCTTCACTTCAGTATTCCCCCGCAGGCTGGCCATACCCCACTGGCACAGTTCAGTAAAGGGAGGGGGCGCTATGACATTCACTTTCACCGGGCACCATGGTGAAATGACCCCCTGTGTGTAGTCTGTGTACCCTTACCCGCTCGCACTGCCTAGTTCGCGCACGCTCAGTGCGATGCATGCTCAATCAGTGTGCGACTGGGGCATGAAGGGCCCACCGGGGAATACAGTGGAAGGGGCCCATGCTTAAGGGGTGTGGTTATCCATCAGAGTGGGTGTGGCCAGTCACCCAAAATGCTTGGCTAATCAATAGGTGTAGATTCTGTAGAAGGGAACCAATCACCCATATTGATCAGTGGTACTGCTCCACCAGATAACTGACCATTTAATAGAGTAACAATGTATAATTTGAGGTCTAGAACCTGACACATTGAAGAGGGGGTGGGCCCTTAGGCAGTGGGGCCCACCGGGGATTTCCCCTGTACCTCTGTGGGCCAGTCCAACCCTGTGCTCAGTGCAAAAACATTGGCCGAGTGCGTGTGTTTTCTTACCTGTGTTCCTTGCTGAATAAGGCACTGAGACAGCACAAGCTTACTCAGAAGTTCAATATGCGACACTGGGGGTGGGCGTCTCAGTGCACAAGATGGCTGCTGAGTCATTAGCATATTTTTGCAAGTCCGCTGCGTTTGGAATCACAGTCGCAATAGGATTTGTGTCCATTTCTGAATCAGGCCCATAATCAGTTAGTTGCTTTAATCTGATAAAGCAACGTTCCCAATATACATTTTTGCCCATGTCCTGCCTTCACCTCTAATCATCGCTATATTATATTAATATTGTAGCAAGTTTATTTCAATTCAGCACGACGACCACAATGTATTGGATAAACTGTCAGAACACTGGCAGCCAACATCACACATTTTATAGGAGTGCGAGGGAAAATGTGCGATAATAAGGGGGTACACATATATCGGATCCTAGGTACACATCGGAACGAGGTAATGAACAGAACGATACCTCGTTCCATCCTTCATTCCCTGCAACGGTTGGACGTGCAGCACAGCCAACCGGACAATGTCGTATGCTGCAGCAGGAGCTCGCATATTGGCCGTACACACTGAGCGATGGGGCCGATATGTCGTTCCGATTCGTCCGGGAAAGACATATTGTGCCAACATAGTCTCAGCGTGTAAGCAGCTTTAGAAGAAAAACAATACGCTAAAGATATTTACACAACCATGACATGACATTCGTCTTAAGGCCCCCATACATCAGCAATTGATTGCAGCAACCGTGCAATTTGCAATCGATTGTGTATAAAAATCTTTCCCTTTTTCAATTGATTGTGGCAATTCTGCAATCTACAATCGATTGAAAAAAGGAAAGATTTTTATACACAATCGATTGCAAATTGCATGATTGCTGCAATCAGTTGCTGATGTATGGGAGCCTTTAGCTGAAAATGAAATCATTCATTAAAATTTATTAATTTTTAGTTTTATTTTACCACTATATTTAAACTCAGCTGTGATGCAAATGACAATCATCGTCAGGTATATCACACCAGATCGAAAAGGCTGTCGCTGGAACCATTCCTATCATAACTGTATTTTATTTATTTAAAAACAAACAAAAATATTGCAAATATTTGTGATAACAGCAGAAATATTTTTTTATGAAAATTTCCCAAATAAATAAATAAAAAAAACAAAACCAGGAACTGCAGAATTCTGATCTAGTAAATGTAGGAAGGGAGGAGGGTGATGGAAGGGGAGAGAGAGAGAGAGGGGGAATCTTACTTCCTGCATTGGTCATCCACAGGGTGTACATTCTCCTGGGTTTTAACTAGGAGTCGCACTACTCCGTCAGTGCACATTGTTCAGGAGGAGATTGAGGGAGGAACAGACTTGTTCTCACAGGCAGCCAGAAGGGGGATCACACAGAGCCAGAGCCTTTGCTGCTGGCACAGTCACCCACCAGCAGCAGCACACACCGGGGAAAGGGGGAAACTTGCAACAAAATTACAGATTACTGCGCAAAAAAAAAAGAAATAAGCTTCTTCCTCCAGCAGCTACGATCGCCCTGAAGTCACTGGCCGATCCGACTCACACAGATCCGCCCGGGGATAGACAAGTGTGTGCGCCGGGAGCACAGGGAACAGCCTTGGTCTGGTGGGGATTCCTGCAGCAACAAGTGAGGGAGCAAGAGCTGGGATCCGGCTGAGCAACTTTACACTGTCACTGGTGACTCCTGGAAGCCTTACTGGGGGTGATCATGAGGAATATGTGGATACTGCTTACATTTGGCTTGCTGGCCCTTGTGTCCGGGGAAACGGTGAGTTTACAAGAGCCTCTACCTGGCTGATCATGTGTTACCCTAATGCAATATACTGCTGCCTTCCTGATACTATAGTAGTAGTGAGAGGCTGTTGTGGTTCTGTAGGGCTGATATTGTGCATTATATGTATATATATATATATATATATATATATATATATATATATATATATATATATATAATTTTCTCTAGGGACTGAGATAATAAATAATATACTGGAGGTTTGACATCCAGATGCACTTTAAGTGGGCTGTGTGTAGATAGTATTTGTAATGTTCCATTTGCAAATGAAATTGGTCACTTTGTATCAGTTTGTGGCTGTGTACAAATCCTGTAGGAAACAATGACTGTAATTAGGATAATTCCAGTCTGCTTTTACTAAATACAGACTTTTTTTTTTCTTCTCCCCAACAGGTAATATTAGGGCTAATTAGCCCTAATCTTATCTACTTGGAATTATTTCCATTTTAAACGTGGGTTATTTACTGAGTAGCATTTCTGGCTGAGAGTGACCCACTGCAAGGGGAAAGTCTGACTTTCTCCTCTAATGGTTCTACCCACAATGGGAGCTGTAATTACAAATTAAAGTTTATTTTGGGACATTGTGTGGCTATCCAGCAGCCCAGGGAGCTGTGAGGCTGCTTTGTTGGCTGTTTGGGAAACCTTATGGCTCTGTGAAACCCTTACGAATATTGTGACAGTTGTTATGGCAGGTATTAAATAATCAATGCATAGTTTAATAGGAAATGAGTGCGAATTGCGACTCTATCTAGATTACACTGATGGCTATCTAAGTGACATGCACTGATTTTCTTCTAGTCCTCTAATTGTTATCTAATTAGATCAAAATATTTCACAGCTTCCCAAATCCAGCCTGTCTCTGCAAATACTTCATAACTTTAGAACCCAGCGGCCCTTGTGTGTTCTAGGCAAAGTGAAATCTGTTAACCGCTTGACAAATGTCATGGAATGCAAAGTTAATTTTAGAAGGCGGACATAACTATAAGCTTGGTGATGGATATCCCAAACATGCATTAGGTGCCGTGTGGAAAGGGTCGTTTTAGGAGCTTCTAAAGTTTCGTTAACCTATTAATTGATGGCTTTAAAAATTAGTCTCCAAGTGCTTCAGCTGTGTTTATGATATTCCCTGTACCCACCCCCACTTCCTGCTAAACCTTCGCCCACTCCAGAATCCCCCCTTTGTTGACAGAGCCACCAAACCAGTGCAGACTGCAAAAGTTGTTTTGAAACTTCCAACCTTTTTGTGTTTGATAAATATGATCACGACCATGGGTTTTGTTCCCTGTTCATGTGGTTATGAAATATATCTGATTTTTTTTTTTTTTTAAATATTGCGGAAATCATAATTTTTTTTTTTATTTTTTTTTTTTAGAGCATTGTTATCAAGAAGTGCTAGAATTTATTTCATACTGATAAACCTCTGTGGAATTCTATAACAACTTTATATATGTATACATTTTTGGTTTTTTTTCTACAAACAAATCTCAGACACATTCATGTGGTTTGTGTCCTGCCCCAGAGTACATAATGTCTAGACTCCAGAGAGTTTGTGTGTAATTGAGCTGATAAAAAAACCTTGTATATTCCACATTTTACTTTCTTATATAAATGCTATAACTTCTTAACCACACAGCTGTGTAATAAGGTTTTATCTACATATGTATGAATTCTTCACCGTAACTATTTACTGATCATGTTGTCGGTAACAAAATTTCATTTTATTTTATGTTCTAAAACGTTGGAGGACCTTGTAGCTGTAGCTTGCTGAACGCTTCTTTCATGTAGCCTAACCCATTGGAAAGAATTGAGCAGCTCGTTTGCTGCAGTTCTTGTAGCCACCATGTATTACGTATAGGCAATCTGATGTCCGTGATCGGTTCCCTGTATATTACTACTGGATTTTGTGTACTGTACAAAGAGGATTGCATATGAATATATTACAGTAATGATATAGATATATATGTGTGTGTGTGTAAAAAAAATTATATATATATATATATATATATATATATATATATATATATATATATATAATTTTTTTCACACCTTTCCACAAATACTTATTTTTATTTACATCATTGCAAGGGCTAATCTAGTTATTGTATGGTATAGCATCCGCATAATCATTAGAGAGGGGAAAATATTGTCCTGATACAATGCTGGAATAATGACAAAAGTGAAATGTACTATTAATTATCAACAGTAAACCATAAATAGTGTTAGGTTTTGTGCCCCATTCTTATCTTAGATAATATATAATTTCCTTCCCTGAACAGCTTCTAGCATTAGTTTTATTGCCTCAAATGGCACGGTCTGTGACACCTGTGAGAGCCTTCACATAGCAAAAATCACTATAACAGCGAGAGATATTTACTACCATTGCTCCAGGGTTCAAGACTGCACTAAAACCAAAGCAACCAATCAGGTATTTGCTTTCATTATCTAATTTGCACAAGTCGGATACAAGCAAACTGTTGATTGGTTGCTCTGCTTTTTGTGCTGTTTGGCACCTTTAAGTAACGTTTGGAGATACCCTTCATTGTCTTATAAATGTTTGGGACTGTGGCTCCAATTACATTATTACAAGAATGATTTATGAAGTCAAATCACTTTTTTGAGAGCTTCATTTTTATTTATTTTTCTGAATGCCATATGAGCTCTTACGAATTCATAGTGGAAAAGGGCTATGTGGAAAATACTACAGATACAATCTCTACATTCCATGGCATAAAGGGGGGCGGGGGGACCCTACCCATTCCTGTGACTCAAATACCACATTTTTTGTTTCACAAACATTCTGGAAGCAATTGAGTGAAAATGGGATTCTTGAACAAAACCAGCTGCTCTCGCAGCCTCTTAGACTCTTGCTGAAATTTTCTTTTGCATGACCCAGAAGTGATTAGGCTGGAGGCACTGGGGTTGGTTTCCCTACATTTTTCACAAAGAGGAATTTCACCTATAAAGGTATACATCTTCGGTGCTAACTTTCTGTCTGAATTATTTGTTGTAATAAAACTGTTGCAAGGCATGCTGGGATGTGTAGTTCCACAAGCAGCTGGAGAGCCGCATTTTGAATACCCCTGCACTACAGTGTCCAGTATTGAGTCTTCTTTACTTACGGTGTATTTGTGCTTTATTGATTAAATGCTGCTTCCAAAAGCTGGCACCTTATACACTCATGTGACTTTACTCTTTGTTCTACAATATTATTATTATTAGCTCCGGGGAAGGGGGCTGCATCTGTGGCGATACTGTTTTACATGCATTGCTGCTAACAGGACAATTACTGACTGGATTTCAGAAAGAGACCCCTTTTTCCTGCAATTCAGTTGCAATGCTGCTGATTGCATTCAAAGAGGGAAATCTAATTGTGTGCATTATGCCGCCGGAAATTGCCGCAATGCCCGGCTGCACACATATCGTCCAGTCGCGGTGTTGCAGACATCGAAAGTTTTGCCATGCCTGTGAACATCATGTGCCATTCTGGAACATTACATTGTGTTGATACCAAGACATTTAATCCCCCAGAAAGGGGGGAAATTTTTTTATTTATTTTTTGCTGCTGCCTCATTGCAAGATATTATTTTAACTTCCTCTTTATCTGCATGTAATGTACTGGTACTGTGTCTTCAGCCGTGTCATGCTGTGGAAACATCATTCTCATGACTCCCATTAATGTGGCTGGATGCAAACAGTGAAGATCCTAAAATGGACTCCTGTACTACTTTGTTGCACATAGGAAGTGGTTAGCACTGGAGAAGTCAGACATATCTTTGGCCCAAAACTTTGTGTCTTTGTTTAAATTGTACCTGAGTTGCCTATACTTGGAAATGGGGGACCACCATTGCATTTGCACAGACATGAATTGTACATTTCATGTTCACCTTTTGCTGGTGAACAAGAGGAGGAGACCGCTGAGCAGGGAAATACTGCCGGTGATAACCGGCCAGGTGGTGATTGATTAATACCAGTGATTTCCAAATAGGAGTTACCGTCTAATGCAGCTGTACAAAACTAAAGGTACCATCGGTTACATATTCTAATGTAATAGAGACTAAAGTATTCAGAATACTGTAATTTAGTCAGACTGTGGCACAACTCCAATATAGCAGGTCCCAATGTATTGTAATTTGACAGTGAAAACTGTCTTTGTACCTCGGTACTACTACTGAAGATGGGAGTTGTTGTCCAACAGGTAAAATGTTTATATGAGATTTCTATGCTAATACTGCATTTTCTAAGCAACTAAATACCTCTAAAGCAAAACTAAAAATTCTTCATTGAGGTTTAAGTTTTAATTGAAAAGTTATCCCCTAGGGGCCTATTCATTAAGCACTGCTAATTTTAGTATCCAACTCCCTGAGAGTAGCATCGGTGCGGGGGCAGCTGATCTGAAGGTAACACCGCCGAGTCTGACTGGTCAATGCCTGTGCACATGGTGGCCTGGGGTTCATGCATGGACATGAAGCTCCCAATGGCCAGTGAAGGCAGTTGAACAGGTGCGGAGGGATTCGAAAGGATCCCTTTTTCGCAACCTGGACCTCCTTCCTATAGGAAGTAGCGGGGGTCTAGGAACAAATGTCATCTGATGGTGTAGATTCCCATTGTGAAGCTTGAAGAATTTTGGTCCTCATCCTATTGTACTGGGGACACCAGCTAGATCAGGTCTGAAAGGTATGGGCGCTAGCTTTATAATGAATAGCTCCGATACTTAATTTCTACAAATGTAGGTACAAAATTTAATTTTGTAGTAATTAAGGGATAATGAATATATCCCCTAGAGATAATTCTGAGACTTTTTTTTTATTTGCAGATAACAGCTTCAAGGTTATTATAAACAGCTAGGTTGCTCGGGTTGAAGAATGGACCTTGAAGTACATCTTCAGCCTTAATTTTTTACATAGTTCTCACCTATAACCCCATTCCATTCATCTCGGAGTGACTTACAGGACAAACATCAGTATAGCTTCCCAAATCACTGCGGTTTCAGAAAGCGCTGCAGAACAGAAATCATTGCCGAGCAGAAATCTCTGTAGACCCACATTAGAGACCATGGCATATGAAAATGTGCTTTGAGGAAATAAGTAACTGTAAGTGCAGGTGCAGTGTGACAGTTGATCTTCCGACTCACTGCTCTTCCGTTGGAGCTCTGCCTGCCCCCCACTGGTACATATCAGCCTGTGCCTTCAGATCAGAGAAGGTTTAGGCACTGGAAGACCTAATGAAAAAACTTGCTTAAACAAAAATGTAAAATCGGAGAGTCCCCGGCCTATGCCGAATTTGTTGGAGCTAGGCCCAAAACTCTGGCCAGGCATAAAGGATAATCCGATAGAGAGACACACTTTCTCACTTATTATATAGATTACTTTTTTCAATGTTTTTGGATTTGGCCACATACTTTTTTTTTTTTTAATCGATAAGACTGACCAGATCATAAAGTACCCTGTGCGTCCTTGAAGGTCAATGACCAGACATATGCAGATGTAACCACCTCCCCGCTTACATGTGTTGATTCCGCATTATATTTAAACTACAGGTTGATACAAAGGAAAATAAGCACAGTTTTTATGTGTGAGGTTCTTTTAAAATGACATTGTATGTGCTATTGGCAATAACTAGGCAGCAATTGCATCGGTTATCTTAGGCTGGTTGCCGTATGGGCACTGTTTAATGCCATATTTGTCCAGCTGGAAAAGAAGACAATGCTTAGGGTGCGTGCCTACCAGGCTAATTTACCATACACTGCGTAAAACAGGGTTAGAGCACCATAGTGGATTCACAACCACCCATGACTTTGTGAACTTATTTTTGCCAGAAGTCCTATTATACAACATTTGTGGAAGATATTCTAGGACCTGGGGAGAGATGTATCAAAGTTGCCCTTAGCAATCCAATGGGTTTCTAGCTATTGTTTTATAGAATGTACTTGATAAATGTTAGCTAGAAGCTGATTGGTTGCCATGGGTAACTTCTCCAGTTGTTCTTTTTTGGTTTGATCCATCATCCTCCTGCTCTCATTAGAAAGTGGAATGTTTAATGCACAGAAACTGTATTAACAGAAGTGCTTTTTAATGCAACTTTATGCATACTTGCCTACCCTCCTGATTTGGTCGGGAGCCCCCCGAAAATCACGTGCCCCTCCCGGGAAGGCAGGCAAGTCTCCCGGCAGCTATCGGACCTTCCTGCCCCCCACTGCAATTACAAGAAAATCCCCGGCAGCGGGAGGCCTGTGACGCGATTCACGCCGAATCGCGTTATTTTGGCCCCGCCACCTGCTTCACAATGCCGGGATTATCTGCATTGTGTAGCGGGGGCAGGGCCAAAATGACGCGGTTGCATGGCCGCGCCCCAGTTCTGCCCACAAGCGCCAGCCACGCCCCTCGATTTTGCCGATCTGGATGCCCCCTACCGGCATGTCTGACTTTATGCCGAAACTATCCATGGAGGGATTTCAATTAGCCATGAAAAGTTTTCTTTACAGTGGTGAAAAAGGGAGGTAGCCTCTGGTTTTATCACCCGGGGCTATTCAGTTAGGTTCCCGTTTTCACCTGATACCTTTTATTAACGGCTGTTAAATTGACCCTTTAACGGGCATTATCATGAGTCAACTGGCGTTAACACACAGATCTGTGTGAAGTTTACGGGTTCATGCGTTAACAGAGTTGCCGCACTCGTTAACTACCTAGCTTATATGGGGTTTTTTTTTCATTGCCAGTGCAGTGGTGAGAAAAAAATCCCTGATAAGTGCTGCACTTTGGGCTAATTGAATACCTCTGAGGGGATCAATTATCCTGCGGAAAATTAATGCGGCTAATTGAATCCCTCCTATATGTGATAGCTTTGTCTACATCAGGGGTCTTCAAACTTGGCCCTCCAGATGCTGTGGAACTACACATCCCAGCATGCACTGCACATAGTTTTAGCATGCTGCTATATCAAAAAGGTGGCAGTGCATGCTGGGATGTGTAGTTCCACAGCAGCTGGAGGGCCAAGTTTGAAGATCCCTGGTCTACATGGATATCTCCTACTTACCGGTGACTTTACGAACTGGCCTCAGTAGTACTAAAAATGATTTGACCTTTCTGTCCGAGAGCCAGATGTCACTTCATTTATAGTAAGAGGTCTATCAAACGCAATGCATTTTATTATATGTCTTTTCCAGCATTTATATGCTGTATTCATGTACTTTACAAATACATTAATTCTGGGGTCGATTCAGAGTTTTGCGGTCGGATCATGCGATTATTCAAATATTGCACTTGTGTTGTAGTCATGAGTAGCGTTCATGCTAAGCCTGGTGCGGGGCAGGGAGCCCGAAAAGGGGGAGTGCCCAGCACTCAAGTACATGCTGGGATGCTCCCAAGTTTCACCTCGTTGTGTATAGATTCCGTGTGCGCACGCTATTCACAGGTGGTGAGCGCTACAACCACAACTTTTTTCCCCCCAAGCGATACTGCAACCCGCCTGACAGGCTGTTTCAGCAGGCCGCCGGCATTTGGGCAGGGCACATTTTTGTTGCTTTAAAATCTGGCAGGTCGCGGCACCCTGCTAAGACAGCCTAACGGGAACACTAATGTGCACATATTTATGGGCAATTCAGAAGTCTCAGTCGCATTTCACTGCAACTGAATAGGGGCAACTGGGTGGCAACAGGGCATTTGATGAGGACGTGACGTGGGCATGTTGGAATTGTAGGCTATGCAGAGTTATGAGTCTTAATTCAGTCTGATCTTTTGCACCAATTATAGGCTGGTACAAGTCCACACAAATAGGTGACCGCTACGGAAGTAAGCACTTTGTATAGGCAAGGTGTGGTTACATAGATGTGTAGAATACTACATAAGGAGTATGCACGCAATGCTGATACAATAACAAAATACAAATTGTTGTCTCAACACCATAAAATGCACTTCAGAGAGATGGAGTGAAATGCGCTGGGTTAACATGGCATGCAGAACCAAGGAACCTTGCGATGTGCATCCAATGCTCTCCGAAATGGAGGTCTATTACACTTGGAACTTTTCCAACAGACTCCATGGTGAAATTGCTGATGTCACTCTTCTGACCAAACTTCCTCGCTGAGCTATACAAAACCTTTGCTCCGAGAGCCTAGTATAGATTTTCATTGGCCAGGAACCACCAGTGACTGTTCTAGATCTAGCTGTGCAGGGAGTGGACGGGGAGGGGTTAAATTGAGAAAAAGCGCCTGCTGTGAAAGGTGCGTTATCGGTAATTTAAGGGTCTATTTACTAAGCCTTGGATGGAGATAAAGTACCAGCCTATCGGCTCCTAACTGCACAAGCTGTGTTTGAAAAATGATAGCTAGGAGCTGGTTGGTTGGTACTTCATCTCTGGTCACTTTATCTATATCCAAGGTTTAGTAAGTAGACCCCTTAGTCTCTTTCATACTCTACCCCCTTTGCCATGGAACAGCCATGCTACCATTTAATGTCTGTTCCTCAGAACTCCTACGGATTCCATAGCATTCTCATCTCCGTAACTTATTATTGTACTTCTATAATTTGCAGCTGGAATTAGATTTAGCAATCCTAAACTGTCCAAATGTCTCACCCATTGCTAATGAATATATTCTGTATTGAGTGTGTATGCTGTTATCTCCCCCCCCCCCCCCCCCTCTTCAGCTGTGATGCATGTTCTTTTATCGGTCGTCACAATGAAGTTAACATGTTGCTTAAGGCTTTTCATTTCTCACCAATGCGGGCCGATACACATTGTGCTTTGTCTCGCAGCAGCGTGTTCTAGTGTCCCATTAATACAGTGTTTTTCTCTGTCTCCATAGCTGCAGGTTCTTATAGCTGTTTGATAAAATAAAATGTGTAATTCTTGCTGGCAGTATGCCCTGGTAATATACTTCCCAGTTTCCAAGTCATTATCACAATGTTGTTCGGATTCTCACCAGCGATTAGTGGGCACTGTTAATGCTGAATAGAGTAGTGCTCTAGGAAAAGTCATTTTTAAGTGTACGAGTATATCCTATTGAAACACAGCTCTTGTGAAATGCTGAAAGCATGTTCTACACCAGGTCAGTTATAAATGGCCCATGCAAATATAATCTGTTTTACAGTAGACATTTGTGAGCCAAGTAATAAACAGATTACACTGTTGATCACATTTACTAACATTGTAATTAGATGATCCCCAATCATACACTTGCTTTTATTGTCTAGCTGCACTACACCGATTAAAACAAACTTCTGATTGGTTTTGTTCAAGTCTGCACCTGAATGCACCTTTGGTAAATGTCATTATGCTTCATAGTGAATATTATATTTAGGGCCTGATTCAATGCTGATGTTTGCGCAGTTGAGCGATTATTTGCTACTGCGCATGTGCAAAAGTCCTGAAAACCCCAAAGGCGTATACGTTTCCCTGAGCACACAGAGTCTGCTGTTGCTTACGGAGGCGCTGGCATTAAAACCGGCGAGGCAAACACATGGGTGTTCCTGTGTGGTGTCTGCGAGGTGGCCTGAAGTGAATGCAAAAAAAGACCGTCTCATTGGTGTGTTATTGGGAGTGCCGCAGGCGTTTCGGTGAACGCAGCTGCGTTCTCAGGTGCAGAGCTGCAGCCACAGAGGCCATATTTAGCCGGAGTTCAGGAAGGGACACGTGTATCGAAGGTGGATGCGATGGTGCTCTGATGGTGGAGAGTTCAGAAGCATCGGCAGAGGTGCACTGTCCACGGACGTTGAAAGTGGCCGTCACAAGGCCTGCACAGTCTGGCGCTTGCTAGTGCACAAGGGACGGCTGAAACAACCATTTGCATATTGCCACTGCTGCAACTCCTCAAAAAATCTAAATAGCGGCTGCAACTGCGCCCACCGCTGAATCAGAAATTTAGACTTATACTGGGAGAAACTGAGGGTACTAATCACATTTATAGCAGTCATGCCCAGTGGTGCTCCAGGGTTGAAAAAGTGTGAATGTATATATATTTATTACATATACACACAGAGGTTAGGCTCTCCTTTTAAAATAACAATATTTTGGGTGCCCGCAAAAAATATGAATAACATACTACACCGGGTAATGTGTGGGGGTGCTTTGTGGTGTGCTTGGTGGGGGGGGGTCGGGTAGGGGAATGGGGTGGGTGGGTCTGTATGTGATGGGGAGTTGGGGATGGTACCTGAGCGGCACTGTGGGAGTAGGAGTGCCCGGCCTACTTTGGTGGATCGATATACAGAGCGCTCAAGGTGTAGTGTGGGGGTTGGGGTATATGCGGGTGGTGTGGAGTGATGTACAGACCAGACTGGGATGGGTTAAGTGAGAAGATCTTTATTGGGGTGTACAATCTTAAGCTTGCAGTAGTTGTGAGGACCCGTTTAAAGGGTGCAGTCATTTACAGAGTGTACCAAACGTGCATATAAGTTCCAGATGTGCATTAGAAAGTCCTGATGAAAGTGCCATAATAATAAAAAGGCACTGAAACGTTGTCAATCACACTGATGAGTCTGTGATCATTCTGGGCCAGGAGTGCCGCATCAACCGGTGTAATATATTATTAATATTTTTTGCGGGCAACCGGCATATTGTTATTTTAAAGGGAGAGCCGGACCTCTGTGAATGAGTATATATGTATACATTGTTTAAGTCCGTCGAGTGCCGCTATCTATACCTATATATATCTATACACTGTAATGTAGCGGGCACCGCGGTAAATTACTAATATGGGAAGGAGTGTGCTGTACCTCTTGGATTGCTATATAATATATTTCTCTCATTCCTACCAACATTCTGGCAGGTCGGTGCAGTGGGCGTTGCAGGTGCGTGCCGGAGCGATAACTCCATCGCGACCCTGTCCCCCGCTTTATAATGCCGAAATTACCGGCATTGTAAAGCAGGGGGCAGGGCTACAATGACACTATTCACGTTGAACCACATCATTGCCCCCCCGGACCGCCCACTTTCGTGAGCGGTTGCGGGGGGTGCAGCGGCCATTCAGGGAGACTTGGCAGTCCCGAGAGAGTGGGGAAGTATGAGAGAGAGAGATATGAGATAGATAGATGGTACTTGTAGAATATGCTGTTAGGTATTCCCAGAGCAGTGTGTGTATGTATGTGTTAAGTCGGTTACAGAGAACAACTTGTGTTTTATCCTGTTAACTCAAATATTTGATATACCAAGGTAATCCCTGGCTACAGGCAGACTTCAGTTTGTATCTATTTGACAAGATTTGTGTTTTTAAAAGTCCTAAATTCACAAAGAGGCAGTCATTTAAGTCTTCTTCCTTGCTAGGCTTTAATTATTAATGTATACGTTCTGGTTCAGAGAATCAGTCTATGGTGCTGGTGTTACTCGGACAGCAGAATTGGTCTAGAATGACCAATTATAATGTGGCTGGCATTTTGGTCTCTGATCATGCTCATAGAGCAATGCACAAATTAGATCCAATTCTTTAGCATTTGCTGTCATGGGGAATCTATAATCTGAAAAAGAGTAAAGTAAGATGCTGTATAAAAGATGTATGTAGCCCTTTACCTGTTGCGTTGCTGAAACCGTTGCACTCATAACTGAAAATCAATATGCATTTAGAATTTTAAACAATGCTTAATTTTTTACTGTTTATAAGTGATTGCCAAAGGCTAAAGTAACACGGTCTCATAAGCATTTCATAGCAAAGCAGGACATACACAGGCTAATCTTGTGGCTTGGTATAAGCTTGGAGCAATGAAATCAATGTATATTTTGGCCACGTGCGATGATTTCCAGAGGTTCAAAAATGTAATGTTTGTCAGTGAAGCATCCATCTGTGACCCCTGTGGAAGTCTACAGGGTTGCAGCCTTACAGCCAAGAGATTAATGGAGTCTTCTCTGGAAAGGTTCTTGGTTGGAACCCCTTAACTAAGTGTATATACCTGATACAAATAGACCACGTTTGTATGGTCAAAAGACAGGGACGGACTGGGGCTCTAAATCAGCCCTAGCAATTCCTTCTGTGTGTGCGCAATAGACGTGTGCCATGGCCTCGCTCGGGTGTGGCTTCATCTCACGTGGGCGTGCTGCGAGTCACGGGGTCCTGGTCTCATGGCACGCCCCCGTCTCTCAGTATCCCAGTCATGCCCCAGGAGGCAAGCTGCTCGGTCAGGCTTTCAGACTGGAATGGCCTATCAGGCCATCAGCCCTTCGGGCATTTGCCAGTAGTGCCAGATGGCCAGTCTGGTACTGTCAGAAGATATTAACATGCAGGCCAATAGCATTCATTTTCTGTCTGAATTTGTCAACGTTCCCGACAATCTTTTTGAACAACATGCCTGCTATGGAAGTGTAGGCAGACAATCGAAGTCTTTGCACCTGGATATTTTATTTATTTTATTTTTAAGTATGCTCAGACTTCAAGGAGTGTGGAAAAAATGTGTGCCAGGATAGATTTTCATGGTTCTTCCCTCTCTAATTCGCTTCTTTCATGTGCTTAATATGCCATTTATCATATGTGTATTACTATTTTCCAAACCGCAGGTAATACAGGTTGAGTTTCCATATCCAAATATTCCGAAATACAGAATTTTTTTGGCATGACTAAGATAATGAAACCTTTGATTTTTGATGGTTCAATGTACACAAGCTTTGTCTAAGGCACAAATTATTACAAATATTGTATCAAATTACCTTCAAGCTGTGTGTATAAGGTGTATATGAAACATAACTGAATTTCATGTATGTACACAAACTTTGTTTGAGCCACAAAATTATTGAAAATATTGTATAAAATGACCTGCAGGCTGTGTGTATAAGGTGTATATAACACAAATGCATTCTGTGTGTATATTTGGGTCCCATTCCCAAGATATTTCATTATAATATGCAAATATTCATAAATACAGAATATTCCGTTATCCAAAATACCCCTGGTCCCAAGCATTTTGGATATTGGAGACTGAACCTGTAGTGCATGTGCAAGGTATCTGCCTTTGCTGCAAATATATGTATTTTTTGACAGCTCAGCTGCAATATTGGAGGTGTATCAGAACTTGAACTGTGCATTTAGTTACAAGTATCTACGGAAGTTTTGGGGGGGTTTTTTGCACAAGGGAAAGTTATCATCTCTTCACCTAGAATGGTTTGTGTAATTGTATACCTTCCTATAATTACTCTGAAGTGTTAAGACTCCGTTGTATGATCCTGCAAGTCAGCTAGCATGCTATCAGTTTTGTTTTACAGAGATTGCACACAGCAAGTGGTTTCCTTATGTCTGTTCAGGTCAAGGTCATCGTCTATTTTCATGCAAGAAATACAGTTCTGTTGTCGCTATGGTCACTGGGGAGTGGTTGCTGCCTGTAAAATGTAGGCAGTCCTAGTGTGCTCAGTCTTGAGAGCATTTTTTAAATTTTGGTGGTATATGGCCCCTCAGGTACTCCACTGTTCAAGACTTGTGCCGGTCCCCTTCTTCAGACTCTCAAGCTGTGTACACACTTATATAATCATCGAGGCCATTCTTTTAGATTTCAACCTGTTCTTTTGAGATCGCAATAGTTCATATGCACCTTCAATTATGTTTTATCGGATGAAAACATTGAAGAATCAAATGTTATGTGCTGTTAAATTTTCATCCGATTTCAATGGGACCAAAATTGCAGTGTGTACTCCCTTTCGACTGTTCTTGTGACCGACCATTATGATAATTCTGTTCAGATCTGCCAAGAGAGTAGCCTGAAATCTGTAGTGAACAGTGGTAAAATCTTTTCTTCCAATATTGTGGCCAAACGCAAGTATGATTGTATAAGTGTGTACTAACATATCGACACTGTGGTTGGGACTTCCGAACAGGACTGAAGTCAAACAAATCATTGCAGCGAAAGTGTTGTTGTGAAGGCCTAAAATGCTGGATAGACTCTGCTTTTTCCCAGGGTCGGAGACCTGGCAATTTCGACATGGGTTGACCCTTTCACACAGAAAAAAATACCCGTGTTGATCAGCAAATTACCGGGTAAAAGTGCTTTACCCGGTAATTTGCTTTTCTGTGTGAAAGGTGGTTGAGGCTAGAACCTGAAAAACGACCCGGTACTCAAATGCCGGGTAAAAGACGGGATTTTGAAAAAATTCTGTGAGAAAAAGGAGTATAACAAACTTTTGGCCCAGGCGTGTCCCGTTAAAAAAATGCTGATACTCCTAGGGTGCCGTGATTCAAAAAATGTTGTGAACCACTGGCTTAAGCTGGGTACACACTTTTTCGATGGCAGGCTGATCGGATAAATCTATCCCCAGTGTGACCCTGTGTCAGCTGTCTGTGAACTGTGTACACACTGTGCAGACATAGCACAGTGTGTACGGGCTTCTATGGGATCGGGAGGTCGAACCAATAAATATTAAACCGTACATAAGATGCGACCTCCCGATCCCGACCGTTGCAGGAACGTTAAAAGCCGTTTATTGGCTAACACTCCTGCATCGGGACAGCGTACACACCTATACAATCCAACGGCCATTCTCTCTATATTGGATGAACGGCCCGATGATTGTATAGGTGTGTACCCAGCTTTAGAGGTTCACTGGTGTGGCGCAGGGAGTATATCAAATGTATATCAAGTACTTCCATAAAATGATGGGTAGAAGTTGATTGGTTGTCATTAGCAACTTCTCCACTCTTTCGAAAGGTTTCATACATCTCCCCTTAGGTGAGTGCTCAGTGACATGATGTGATTTTATTGCCCCCGTGGCACCTCACATGGAGAGATGTCCACTATAACCTGAAGGAGGGGCCAGCAGATTAATTACATGTGCAGCTGTCATCTGCTGCTCCTCACTGCCCATGTTCAGCTGAGAGCGTGGAGCTTAGTTGTAGGGAGTTCCACACTCCCAGAGGAGGTTAGAGGCATGGGGCGCAACTCCTAAAAAGTGACTGACGATGTGATGCAAAACAAGTGTCTTATATTATTGTCTTCTGATGCTGTTATAAACGTGACTTGTACCTACATTGAATTTTTTGTTCCATAGTTGTTGTCACTGCACAACTCTGAACTAACCTTGAAGCTGTGGATTTTTGGGTACAAGAATGCTAGCTGGTGCGACTTTACAATAGGATGCTTGTCATTTGTGTAACATTGTTGTACTGGGATGGTAGGTTTACATTGAGTATGGAAAATTATATACAGGTTGAGTCTCCCATATCCAAAATGCTTGGGACCAGGGGTATTTTGGATATCTGAATATTCCGTATTTTGGAATAATTGCATATTATAATGAAATGTCTTGGAAATGGGACCCAAATACACATACAGAATGCATTTATGTGTTATATACACCTTATACACACAGCCTGCAGGTCATTTTAGACTATATTTTTTATAATTTTGTGCATCCAAAAAAGTTTGTGTACATACATGAAATTCATTTATGTTTCATATACACCTTATACACACAGCCTGAAGGTTATTTTATACAATCTTTTTAATAATTTGTGCATTAGACAAAGTTTATGTACATTAAACCATCAAAAATCAAAGGTTTCATTATCTCAGTCATGCTGAAAATATTCCGTATTTCGGAATATTTGGATATGGGAGACTCAACGTGTGTGTGTGTGTGTGTGTGTGTGTGTGTGTATATATATATATATATATATATATATATATATATATATATTCTCTAAATTAATTTTTTTTATTGTTAAGGTCTATATTTAATTTTTTTGAGGTTTCCGCTTGGTATCGAGCATTGGTCTCTAACGCCATTCTCTAAATTTTGATGATTTTTTATTTTTTTTTGCTTGTAATAAAGAAGTTATGCCTTTTTATTTATCACTCATCTAGTCGTTCTTGGGGAATCCTGGGGTGTAAAGTTAGTTTCGAATGTATTTGTATGTTCACTCCACCTATTTTCAATGCCAGTTCTACCAAAAATATGTAAGGGAATTTGTTCCGATACGTTTTTTAGTAAGTATTCAAGAAAAATGTCATACTTTCTGTTCAACTGGGGAAAGGTTCAAAAAAGAGAGTTGCTGGGCCTGCTCCAGAAAGAAAGGGTGTTAGCATGAAATGGTGTCGTGTTTTTTGTTTTTTTTATGGTTTTATACGCGTCCCTTTCGCTAGTGAAGAGGTCTTATTTGCTAGACTTCCATGTGGGTGCAACGCTTGCATTGAACCAATCCAAACAGTAGACTCTTATTTGTCCAGTGCATGTTGTTAGATCACAATAGCGAATTCCTGGTTGAATTTCTGATTGCTGAGGTTTAGTGCAAATTTGGCACCTAGACCTAAAATTTGCATATGAGTTCTAATGTATGCCTGCAAAGTGACAGTCAGAAGCTGATTGGTTGGTACTTTCTCTCTGCAGGGCTTAGTACATCTATCTCTATCCTCCTTTTGTGGAAACTTTGGTTTTTCATGTATTCACATCCCCATAGCACAGAGGAAGTGAGGTCCCATGGGAGACACCCATATAATGTAGTTTTGGAGTGTGGGAAGATCTTTTTTTTTTCCGTTAATCTCTGCCTGTCTGTTCAGTATTTATGTGATGGAGCGTAGTGTAAGATCATGTAAGCACCTCATTCAAAACCTAAAATGTGTGCTGTATTTAGTCATGTACAAATGTGTCCTCATATGCCTAGTGTGTTTTCCCCATTCGGAGCAAGACGTTTGGCGCGGCTTATAAGTTCCATCGCGGCTAGCCAAGCATTTTTCCCTAAATATTGCGTCTAAGTCGCATCGTAGTCTCTTACAAACCGCTGACCGTGTACCAGGGAGATTAGGTTATTAGTTCTGCCACAAATGTATTGTAATAAATTTTGCATAAAGTCGCAGATAAAGCATAATGAAACGGAAGGAAAGGACGCCACTGATCTCGAAACCCTTTTCACATAGATTTGTGATATACAGAAGTACAAGAACCGTAAGCCCCAGTGCTCAGTGTACGCTTGCAATGCAGTTTTGTCGCTTTAGTGGTGCGTATAAGATGCAAATTTAAAGAAAAAAAGACTCCTGGTGTGGCCATTAAGCAAGGTCTGTGGTGCGCCAAATGGAGACTATTGGATGTATGAGGACACATCTGTACTGATTATTGGTTGACTAATGTGTCGAACGTTAAAACGAGGAATTCGTAATATTGGGAAACACAGAACTTTTCCATGAAAATGTTGCATCTTATAGAGATCTATAGAAATATATAAGACAGAGGATAAAAACAAAACGGCAGCAAGCAAATTCAACGCATTATGTGATATGTATATGCTGGATACATAATACATTGAATTGAGTGCCGCACGATATTTTTAATTTTTTTTTCCTTAATCTATGGATCTATTCAGCTAGAGAAATATACTATACTATACAGCCTTGTATTTGGTATCAAATAATAGTCTCTTTATAGTGGTGAAAGTTGTGATATTTGTAAATTAAATATTTATTTGGCTGTTTTGTAGCTGCTGCAACTGTTTCAAGGAATAAGCCCTTCACAAAAGCTATAATCTTTTTTTTGTTCTTGAGTAATGTGTCGCTTTATGTTTAGAGTTGCCGCGTTTTTACAATAGAACATTTTGAATGTATAAAATTCCAAAATATTTAAAACATAGATGCACTATAGAAAGCTATGTAGACCTACAACGGAGGTATGGGGTGGAATTCAGTTGTTTTTTCATAGCCACAGCTCTTGTCTAAATTGACGAGAGCTATTCATTTGTTTGTGCCGCTAGGTGCAAGTGCCGTGGGCATCCATTATTTCTGCTCACACCCTCCTGAGGGGTCGATCCGGAACCCATTTGGGCAACACATCCATTCGTTTGCACGGGTTTAGCTGCTTGACACTGCTAATCCAGGTACATTTTGGGCGCGCCAATAGCACAAACATTTGAATAGGTACCGCCACTTTACGCAGGAGGTGCGGCCTCCAAAAAAACAATGAAATTCTCCCCATGGTCTTAAAAATTCAGATAATACACTAAATTCAAATAATATAAACATAATAAAACACTGTAACCTATTTGGACAGCTACTACATTAAGGGTCGGATTCTGAGTTGGGAGTGAAGCAAAAAAGAGCACGTAACCTTGTACCTGGACAAACCATCAGCAGGGGCGTAGAGATGCCAGCCGTGCCCGGGTAAAGGGGGCGTGGTCTAATAGTGGGAGGTGGAGAGGGAGCGCTGTAAGTCCCACAGCCTGGCGCAATGCCGCGGGGGCCGTGATCAGTGTGATCTCTACCCACCCCCCAACCACACAGGCATAGGAGACTGCTGTGGCTGCTGCTCCCACTGCAGCCCAGCACAAAGCAACGTGATTGAAGGGGGAGGGGGGGACGACGCCGGCCCCTCCAGCAGCCCAGGCCTGGGTAATTGGTACACACTCCAACCCCCCCCTCCCCCTTCTCGGCACTCCTGCAAAACGATGTTGCAATGCAAGGTGTTCAAATACATTTATTTTTGCATGCAGGGTAAATACTGGCTGCTGTTGCATGTAGCCCACAGATGCTGAACAGCTTTATTTTTTACACTGCAATTTATATTTGAGCTAGCACAAGCCCCTCCCAAATCTTAATCTCTTTGTACATTTTACATCAGTACAAAGTTACATGTGTGTTTGTTTTTTTTGCTTTTACCCCCCTGAAGGAGCAGTCTAGTCTTCAGTACAGCTTTTATATGACTGTCTGACTTATTCCCCAAGGTGCCCCTTCACACTGTGTTTTGAGGTCTTGAGCCTTGGGAATATTTAGCATGGGTGCGGCTGTTTCTGTGTGTTGGATATCGACTGTCGTCTGCTTTCTTAGCAGACCTGACATGCTGAAACTAAGCATATTCAATTGTGGGCGAGGCTCAGCGAGGAAAAAACCTTGCACCCAGTTTTGGATTACCGCAAGTATGCGCGCTCCTGATACCTGCAGTAGCCAATAAAAAAAAAAAGTGGTCGCAGGGTTTTCAGAGCTGAAAACACCGCGCCGCGTAATAAATAAAAAAGAGAGAAAAAATTACACTTACCTGCCCGGTGGTCTCTGCTGCTCCCGGTGGCCTCCCCTCCATCTTCTCACTGGGGAGGGTGCTGCTGGGAGGCACAAGACTGGTGGGAGATGTAGTTCTCCCAGCGCCCATTACGGAGGGGCATACTCACACTGTGGGGGGTCACACACTCACTCACATACACACACTGACACTCACAGCTGCTGTAGGAGACCGGGTCCCAACGCTGGATGCAGAAGACAGCACTTCGGATGGTGAGTGTTACTGACTAAGCTAATTGGATACTTTGATTGCTTAATTAGTCATTAGGAGGGGTGCTGCCGGGCTCCCAGCACTTTTCCCGACCATTATTCCTAAAATTGTGGATTTTAGGAAATATTGGTGTCATGCTCTGGAGGTGCGTAAAAAAAACACCAAAAACCTCCCGGCTTGAATTGCAAACCTGGTCGCTCATAGGCAGATAATTATGAATGTTATTATTCAACTTGTGAATGCTGGAAAATGGATTTCAGGACAGCATTTCAGGAAGAGCCCCAGGTTTCAAGGGATCTTGTGGTTAGGAACTTTTGCAACCAGGCAACAGGCCTGCCATGCTTTCTGCAGGATGCACAAACAGCTATTATACAATGTTGTTTGAGCTTTAGGGCTAAAGCAAGACGCTGACAATGGCGTGTTTACCTTTGTGCTTACAGTGCTGTATGTGTACCTGACAAAAGCAGACATCTGTTCCCTGCAGCCTGTCTCTTATATGTGTGTGGCTTTTTTTTTCAAAACATAGAGTACGCTTGCCTACACTTTGGCCTGCACAGCTACAGGAGATCCCGGATGGGAAGTCCAAAGGGTAGTCATTACTTGCTATGCAATGATTAATGTCACGTTGCAGTGGGGGTGGAGTCATAATGCATAATTAGCATAATCAGGCCCCTCCCACCGCTGTATATTGCGAAGAGTTGCATCCTCACGCAGCAGAAGTGCAAGCTATTGGCACAAATTGCTTCAGCATGGCCCTGTGCTGACCACATCACAGATAAGTAGGATTTAAGAGGGTGTCCTACTCTCCCGGGAGTCCTGGAGGAATCCCACAAAATTAGGTAGTCTTCCGGTTGTTCCTGTAAAGTATTTAGTATATTGTCCTTTTATTTTAAAATAGGTTTTTGTTCAATGTAAAGGCTTTTGTGTGGGATCCCTGCAGGTGCTCTGATTTCCTCCTACGCTCCATAAACATTCTGGTAGGTTAAATGGATTCTGTCCAAAAAACAACAGTCTGTGCTCTTGTAAATTAGGGAATTCGGACTGTAATCTCCAGTGAGGCACAGACTGATGTGATAGCAAATATTCTCTGCGCAATGCTGCTTAAAAACGTGGCGCTATATAAATTAATGAAAATGTATAATTATATATTTTTTCTTTTTTTGTTTTGTAATGTTCTACCTCCTACACTTTTTAATAGATTTTACTAACATCCCCTTCCCCCTACAGAGTGGGCTTGGATCTACTGAATGTCATACCTGATTTGAAAAAGCATTTCAGAGAGATTGTGAAAGCAGCACCTATGAGCGTGGGGGTAACGTGGGCATGTACTGCTACATCTAAGGGGCGTGTCATAGACATACTTGCCTACCCTCCCGATTTGGTCGGGAGCCTCCCGAAAATCGGGTGCCGCTCCCGACCTCCCGGGAAGGCAGGCAAGTCTCCCGGCGGCTGCAAACCCCTCCTGCTCCCCACCGCAATTACAGTAAAATCCTCGGCAGCGGGGGGCCTGTGACGCGATTCACGTCGAATCGCGTCATTTTGGCCCCGCCCCCTGCTTCACGCTGCCTGTAATTTTGGCCCCGCCCCGTTTGCTGGCCACGCCCCCCAGTAAAGCCGATCTGGCCAGATAGTCGGCAAGCATTGTCATAGAACTGACTTACATCCAAATGTAAATGAGCCCCAAAGCCGTTAGTAAGATCTACTTGGTGAAACCACACTAATACTTGTCAAGGCTTGCTCATGTATTGTGTTTTACAAGGGGTTCCGTATAAGTGGCTAACAGAAACCTTATAGGAAAATGTACTGTATGTAGCCATAGGGATCATTGTGCCTTATAACCAATGCAGATAAAATGCACTGATGATCCCATTTTAATGTATTTATTTATTTTGTTTCCAAGGGGCCTATTAATCATCACTTAATTGTCACAAGAGCAGGTGAAAAAGCACATTTTCTCCTGAAATTGTGAAAATTAAGTATTCGGGCCATTCATTAAGAAGTTACCTTCCTCTTGCGGAATGGCCCGCTGTCCCCATACACTAGTATCACAGATATCTCCTACTTACCTTAATCTTGTGGAATGGCCCGCTGTCCCCATACACTAGTATCACAGATATCTCCTACTTACCTTCCTCTTGCGGAATGGCCCGCTGTCCCCATACACTAATATGGGGACAGAATTCATCAAGCTCCGAAAATATAATATTTTTGGAGTTTGACTGCGTGAGCATTCGCCATCTTCCCTATGGGAAGAAGGGCCGGGTTGCGAGAAGAGATCCTTTCGGATCCCTCCGCCCATGTCCGGCTCCTTCCACCGGACGTCGGGACTCTTGTGTGCATGCGTGACCTGTAGGTCATGCATGCGCACCGCCGTCACTGCTCCGACAGGAGCAGTGAAAATATTTACTGCTCCGAAAAGGAGCAGTGATGCCGCTCTCGGGGGCAACTGAGCAATGCTGAATTGCTTCGGTGGCCGCGGGGAGTTGGAATGTTAATTAGCGGGGTCCGTTCGGACCCTGATAATTAACATCATGAATAGGCCCCCCAAGTATATAACAGCTATATAATGAATGTAAAGTGCAATCAGGGAGATTGCTAGACTTTTCAGAGAGTCGGGGAGATTGTTACTATTTCAGAGAGTCTCCCTGACAGTGATAGAGAGTTGGCCAGTATGACTATATGTAACCGGCTTTCTCAAGGCAAATTTTGTTCATCAATTTTAAATTGTTATGAGAGTGGGAGAGCTAATACGCCTTGTGATTGGTCCTTCTGCTTGATCTAAACCCTACCCCCCCACCTCCAAGATCTAACTTAAAGTGTCTAGTTAGGAGCAGGGGGGCACATTGATAAAATTCTTTGCAGCTTTAATATCCCATAATGCATGAAGAGAGGTATGACATCTGAACAGCACTTTGTGAGGGAATTTCTTTCGGAAACATTCTGGGTGAGAGGGTATCTATTCAGGGATTATAGTGCATCAATGAGCAAAATCAGCCACCTGCTGCTTCATCTCAGGCTTTCTCTGCCTGTCACACTGTGGCTGCAGAGATTTAGGCATATTCTGTCTTTCTGTTCCGTTATCTCAAGCTGTGCTGCATAAAATAAAATTCCCTCTTGGATATGTTAATTTAGTCGCTCAAGATAAAAAAAAAAATAATAATAATAAAATGTTTTCATGGTTCTAGCTGAGGGGATGCAGATAAACACTTTCTGTAAGATAAGATACACTGCACTTATTCCGAGTGTCCTGTACATGCCTAACTTTCACTCAGGGCACTTTCATGTGCTTACAGTACATTTCATTTTCTAAAAATAACTCTGCTATTTAAAGATGTAAGACCACTTATGTGTCAACGTTGTTTAAAAAAAAAAAAAAAAATGTCCTGATCATGACCTATAGCTGGAAAAGTTTGAAGGTTGGTTAGGATTTTAATAAGCGAAAAAAAAAAATATTTATTGTCTATGCAGTTTGCTATGTTTTATTGTACTTTTTTCTTTATTAGTAGTTAGTTGTTTATTTAATACTGTGTGAAAACATACTGTATGTATGTGTATTATCAAGGCTCTAAAAACATACTTAGCAGTATAGGAAGCCTGTGTGTAATAAACACTGCAATATTTACTATATAATATCTGGAATAAACATAAGTGACTAGATTTCCTGAAACTTTTAACAATTACATTAATGTTTGAATTAGTTTGACTGGCTCTACTCAATTCAATCCAGAACTGAATCAAGAAGTCAGGCAGCCTATAGGTTGTTATAGTCTAGGATTGGTTTGCCATGGCAAACCAATCAGATTCGAGCTATCTCTTTCTACAATGTACTGTATAAGTTAGAATTTGATTGGTTTGCTCTGAGAAACTCCTCCTCCTTTTTTGTTTAGAAGTTTTAGTAAATCTACCCCAGAGACCTTTTTAGATGAAACCACTTTCCTCTCTGTGGGGTCTATTTACTAAGCAGTGTTAGGAGACGGAGCGAAAAGTGATAAGAAAGTGATAAGGTGCCAGCCAATAAGCTCCCAACTGTCATCTCACAGGCTGTGTTTGAAAAATAACAGTTGGGAGCTGATTGGCTGGCACCTTATCACTTTTCACTCTGTCTCCTAACACTGCTTAGTAAATTGACCCTGTGGGTCATACATCCTAACGTTCTGACTGCCCCACCCCCTGGGGCAGCCAGGTCGGAGATGTAGGGGACGTATAGCGTAACCAGGTGTACTGCATGGGGTTGTGATGGCGTTTACATCATTGTGAGCCCTGTTTCCGCTATATGCAATGCAGCAATAAAGCGGAGAACGAGGCCACAATGTTGCAGTTCACTGCAAATTACGTCATGGACTGGCCCACTTCACTAGGAAAGTGGGTGGCCATGGGCGGAAGACTTGCCCGCTCTTCCGGGTGTCCGGTTGAGCCACCCGAGATTCGCCAGTCTCTCGAACGTTCTGTGAGAGTAGGCGAGTATGCTGTGTAGTTTGCTTACATACTGTGTAATGATGGTAGGAACCAGTCCTATTTACTGCCATAATTAAAATTTATCTATGGATTGATGGGTTGTGTGCTTTACCACACAGTCAAAGCAAGCAGCACTGCTACACTACAAATGATGAAATGTGGTTTGAAGACCAAGGGCTTTATTTGCTATAGTGCGATCAGCCAAGAATCCAAGGGAAACTGCATCCAATTTATAAATGGTCTTTCTGATCTCGTAATTCTCCGGCCTTAATCTAGTTACCGTTGCGTATAGCCACAGACCTGTACGGCGGTGTCCATTCATCAAGCTTTGTTTTTCTCTGAAAAGATATGCCATGGGCATGTGTCAATTTTTTTGTCTTGTTTTGGAAGTATTGAATGTCCCAACTAGCCTTCGTTTCATACCCATGTAACTGGGCATATACATCTTATAGAATTCACACCTCGGAGGCGACATCACATTTCTTACCTTCTATGTTTAGGGGTAGCTCAGACATGATCACAGAGACTCCAAACTTTATATCACACTGGGGAACACGTTATATATTTTAAAGGAATATTTTATTATTTTAGCCACATTTTAATTTCGTACAATTCATAAAAACGTGTGTGTATATACTATATAATGATATCTCTGACCTGTCCATATTTCATAACTTGTGCACTAAATTGTAGAAATTAATATTCCTATTAGGTTGGTTGACTCTTATAAATTACGCCAGACCCATTTCTTCAGAAAAACCCTAAGTGCTAACCGTAATGCTGAACGTCATCAAGAATGGGTGCATTCACAGTATGAAAGCCAGGCAGGCTATACATTGTTATAGTTAGGACGCTGAAAACAAAATTGTTGGTAGGAAACAAAGCACAATAGCTCCATTAAGAATGCACAACACTTGGCTTCTCATTGCGACACTACCATATTTGGAATAGATTTGTCTATTAGGAGGTATATATTTCTGGTTGAGGAGTGGAAATGCATGCTGGAACCTGCTATTCAGCAGTCCATGGCGGGCAAAACAGTGGTGTGAGAGCAACAATTTTAGAATCGTTGAATGTCAGATTGCATTATGTCTCCTCCTGTTCATTTGTTACATCTTTAAGCTTGAAAGGGCATTTGCATGTTGTGCAATACCAGTTTAATGTACACAAAAAACTGATCACATTATTTTAATTCAAGTACAGCAACATCTCTAAGTATTTTTCAACATACTTTTCTACTCTTTCAACCTCCCCTGACTCCTAAGGTGCAGCTGTGATGACGCGTTTCGCATTCATCCTAGCCCAAGTTCTTAGATAGTGTCCTACAAGAGAAGTTGTGAATCTCTTGGAAAGTAAGATTCTCATTAACATTGTAATAGTTCAAACCTAATTTAAAATGGAAAGGCCAGGATAACTCATATGACCCGTGGGGTTTAAGGCCATAAAATACACTCCATTATAACATTATAGGTCCAGGGAAAGGTAATAGTTATACAAACCTATTCCCACTGATGATATTTAGAGTTTATCCAGAGTTGAAATTATGGGGAAATAAGATTCATATTTTTAAACGTTTTGGATGGAAAACCGGTTACATGTCAGCTCTACTTGAGACATGACCAACGCTTTCCGCCACCTGGTTTTTTAATATCTTCCGTTGTCTCAACAAAATATTCTATTTTAAACTGTGCTGATATTCCTTTTCAAACCAGGTCATGTTTGAGTTACTTATAAGTATTCCAGAATCCAGCTGATTTCCGTTTTATCTCTGCATTGGAGATTTCATGTGTAGCCTCTTCATACAATGAAAACAATGTATTTTAGGTTGAAATATTCATTGTGTATAAATGTAGAAAGATGCTGTTTGACCTGCACGGAAACAGGCGCTTGCCTGAAAAGGAAATTTAAGATGAAAACAAATATTCCTCCATTCTCAACCCCATTCTCGCATTTCAATAGCTTAATTGTATTATACACATTTTTTACTGAAACATAATAGTTTTATATATTATCATGGAAATACTGGCTCTGCTGTTGACAGCTAGAAGTAAAATAACTTTCTATTTTATTGAATTCCATTCTGTTTTTAACTCTGACCATCATTCATAGTCGGTACATGCTGTGATTTAGTCTTTTTAAACGTTGTCCAGAAATAGCAATGTTATGGGGATAGGTCCGAAACTGATCAGAAGGTATGGTAGTTTCAGTTGTAAAAGTTTGCGGTAACGGTGTCCCATCCGATTTTTCTGGTTTTGCATCAAACTTGTATGCCCAAAGGTGACGGAATCTTACTGCTAATTACAATAAGCCAACATCGCAGATTTTCATGCACACCTCTAAGTTATAGCAGAAGAAAACTCAATGAAAACATGGGGATGTAGTCATTAGGTCTACAATAAACAATGTCGATATCACAATGTTGACAGTCAGGGCCATAACTAGGGGTGTGCAACCTGTGACCACGCAGTGTCGTTTCTGCCCCATGGCACCTGTGGCTTGCAGGGTTCTTGGAACAGCACCCTGTAGCAAGTAGCGCTACTGCAGAGCTGCCCGGAACTCCCAAGGACCAGTGTTCCCGTCCTCTAGGGGTGACGCCATGATGTCACAGTGTTTAAGGGTGGGGCCAGCACAAGTGGAACTGAAAGCTGAAGTCCACTCCTAATGGGATCTGGTTCTAGGTCACACATGCGCGCACACACACACCCCGAGTATTGTCGAGACAGCAGGACATGGCTCAGCTGCGTCTGCGCTATTTTATGGTAATAGGGCTGGATTTCTCTCCTTCCTTATCTCCAGATATTATTAAATAAGCATGACAGTCCGTAATCTTCGCCTTCCTCTATGGCCCTACGGCCTGGTGCCTTCTTATGACTGTTTTCCTTCTTTATAAAACTAAACAAGTGACAATCTTTGAGGCGACTGCAGATAATTATCCCTATTTATTTATTACCGGGGCAGGATGCATCAAGGGGAGAAATGCGGTCAAACTTGAAAATGCGGGTTTGACCGCATTTCTCATATGCACCAAGCCCCGGAATGCAATGCACTCCGGGGCTTAGTTGCGGTGGGTAACCCCATCTTCCTGATGGCGTTACCCATAGAAGCCTACTGGCTTCTCTCCACAGAGAACACCCACCATGCGCAGAAGGATGCCGGAGGGGCTTCTGGGTCACAGACCCAGAAGTCCCTCCAACGCAAATGGAAGATCTTACCGACAGAGCGATCCCTTTGCGCGGGTTCATCATGCATAGCGCCGTTACCAACACGGCATGCATGCGGAGAGCGGCAGAATGCATCGCATCGTGAGTGCGATGTGTCATGCATCCCTCCCCAGTTATTTATACAGCGCGCACATAATTCCGCAGCACACTGTACCTCCAATTGTGTGTCCAACACTGGTACTCACTGTTAATGCTGATTTTTATATTTAACCTATACATTGTGTATCACAAGGCAACAGCTTTTTATTGTCTTGAAGAGCAATATAACATTCACCTCAATATGTTTGGAATGGGTTTACCTGGCTTGAATTGAAGTTGCGCTCTGAGTTATGAATCGGCCATGTGTCAGACTCACAGATGGCCACGGCTCACCTGTGATAAGCGGACTCCATTGTGGAAATATATTGCATAATGTATCACTGCCACAGATGTGCGCTTTCTTTTGAATGTCGTCTTATTGCCTATTTATACACTTCAGGTTTATAGTGCACTCGGCTGATGATCTCCGGTATACAGTGCAGGGCTTCTCTTTGTTGCTGAGACTGGGGAATTTGTATGGCCAGCCTTCTCAGTCACATGTAATGTTTGTGCTACAGTAAGTCGCAAATGAGCCGTCCATTTGTTTAAATCCTCCAGAACTCAGTGATTATTAATATCTGACAGTAAAATATCATTTCTGCTAAAAGATTTTGGGGGGCGACTTATAAAGCTCTTTGAATGAGGGAAATCGGAGGTGGTGCCATGGCAACCAATCAGATTCTACATATCATTTTATACAATGTACTAGATAAATAATGACATTTCATTGGTTGTCGGTATGAGCACAGTGTTTTGGAACTCTCCTCCTAGGCTAGACGTGGGGAACCTGTGGCTCGCCTGTGCCTGCATATTGTTGCAAAACACCTCGCGAGGAACAAGTTGCCAAATTGTGGGTTAGAGCTTTACAATGAGCTTTTGTTGCAATTTGGCCATTATCTAAATCTATATAAAGTTTTGCTTAGAAAGAAAGTTAGGCTATGTGAGGTTTAAAAAGCAAATGAATACGGTTATCCATTTTTTTTTTTTTTTCTTCTATGAAACTTGTAATGCTGCTCAATATAAAATTCTGTGTTGCTGGCAAATAATGTTTGTGCCAGCTAGAAACTGATTTGTCTATATTTATTAGTTTAGGCCTTGCGGATGTAGGCTGAAGGCAAATGGCCGTTGATCACTTCAGTAGCCACTAGTGACTTCACTAATCCTCTGCTTGAGGCAGACTGTAACGGTCCAGTCCAACATCGCATACAACCTATCAATTGACTAAAATTCAGAGAGAATGCGAAATGACACCTAGCAGACATCATTGGGCTCAATTCAATTTAGCGCAATGCTGAATAGCCCCGGGATGGAGATCCCAGAGCTATTCAATTCAGCGTGCTGTTTGTTCCGAGTAGAAAGGATTCCTTCTTGCACCCCTCTGAGGGTGCGAGGATAAATCCGACAAAAGTGCCGGGCGTGAGACTGTTTTCCGGCTTAGCCCAGCAAAAACAGCCTAGCGGATGGCACTTTAGTCGGAGAATGCTGGTTCTCATGACTAAACGCCCAGGCTGTCGCGAGAACAGTCATTCTCTGACTTAATTGGCAACTGTCCTTTTTTTAAAATTTAGTTGAGGTTTGAAGTGCCATTTATACCCCTTTCACACTGCCAAAATACCCCAGGTTATTGCCGGGTTGATTCGGGTTGCAGCTTGGTGTGAAAAGGCAGGGCCGAAACTAGGATATCTGTCACCCGGTGCAAGGCAGCAATTTTGCGCCCCCTCCCTTCCTGTACCTGAAGTTTGTCCTTGCTCCTCCATAAGGCAGTGCACCACTCAGACGTTACATTATTCCACACACCATAATGCCCAATACACATTATGCCACACACTGTAATGCCTATTACCAAAGTGCCACTTACATATTTGCCCGACACCATTTTATTTTTATACCCCACAGCATATCTCCCAACATGACCCTGTCCAAGAGGGACACAATGCTCGGGTCCTGCGCTTCCCTGGTAATTTATGATTGGCGGCGGCTCCAGGGGTGGGACTGCAGCACATTCCAAAAATCAAATAGGGGATTCACACCAACTGCCAGTGAGTCCCAGCCAGTGATGTTTGGCAGCGTGTGAAATGACAGTTGGTGCGGCTCCCCTATTTGAATTTTGAACTGCGCTGCAGCCCTACCTCTTACCAGGGAATTCTAGGACCAGAGCGTTGTGTCCCTCCTCGAGAGGGTCATGTTGGGAGGTATGCCCACAGTAAGGCTTCTAATTACTTTAAAATTACCTGCTGCCAGGGGGTTTCATGCTTGTTGCCAGGGGGTTTCATGCTTGTTGCCAGGGGGGTTACATGCTTGTTGCCAGGGGGGTTACATGCTTGTTGCCAGGGGGGTTACATGCTTGTTGCCAGGGGGGTTACATGCTTGTTGCCAGGGGGGTTACATGCTTGTTGCCAGGGGGGTTACATGCTTGTTGCCAGGGGGGTTACATGCTTGTTGCCAGGGGGGTTACATGCTTGTTGCCAGGGGGGTTACATGCTTGTTGCCAGGGGGGTTACATGCTTGTTGCCAGGGGGGTTTATGCTCGTTGCCAGGGGATTTCACGGGAGAAGATGCAGCTTTCAGCATCTTCTCCCGGCAGCGCCCGTGTTCCCGGTGCCAGGAACGCTGTGTGCATTGTGCTGGCCTAACAGACACTAGAGGTCCAGCATCTGTCTCCTCCTAGGCGGTGGCCATTTTTGGATGGCCGTTTCCAGCAGAGTCCATGCGGACGGCTAGTCCGCATGGAATTTGCTGAAAACGGCCATCTAAAAATGGCCGCCGCCAAGGAGGAGACAGACACTAGAGGGCCAGTAAGGACCTCTAGCATTTGTCTCCTCTTTGGCGGCGGCCATTGTTGGATGGCTGTTTTCTGGGTCTGCAGCCCCCAAGCCACCTTGAGTCAGCTTTTTTCACCCCCTGCAATCCGGCACCCGGTGCACGTGCACCTCTAGTCCCTCCTAGTTGCGGCCCTGGAAAAGGTCCCTGAAAAATAACCGTAGTCTAGTGACCCGGGAATCCAACCCAGGTAGCAAGTAGGGTTAGATACGGGAATGACCTGAGTCACGGTGCAGTGTGAACAGTCTGACCTGAGTTATTCGACCTGGGTCCAGCCCTAAAATTAGCTGATTGGCGACTGTGGAGCAGTCACCACCCACTTTTTATGACTTCACAAATTTAGCAGGGCAGACCCGGGTTCAGTGTGAACATGCCTATCTGAGAATAACCCAGGTCGAAGTATCAGTGTAAACTGGGTCAGATACGGGTGTTGCCCAGGACTGGTCAGTGTTCAAAATCCCTGGTTGGACCCGGGTTTTTGGTGTGAAAGGGGTATTACTTACTTTAGGCATACCTGCAGTAAAGCAGTTGCAACCAAGCAGACATTTGCTTTGTGACTGCTGGGCAAATTAGAGCTGTGATCAGTTTACTAAATAGCCTTCATAGATTGGGCCAAGTTTATGATGTTTTAATGCTAAATTGTTTACACTTGTCGGGTATTCCATTGGTTTCGATGTGTGACTGCTCACTTCACAGCGGTAACCCAATATGGTAGATCTACCTACGCACCAACAGATGTGTCCACATACATCTAGCCTCCTTGTGCGTTAAACAGCCCTTCTAATCGCGCCATGCTGTGTCGTGACTCTGTAGCACCGAGAGTCTTTTGTGCAACTTTTTACTTTCAAATGCTTCTGCTGATTAAAATGATATGCAGCATGCCTATGTTCTCTGTGTGTCTGCGGGTATATCTGCATGCGAAACGCTACGTTACAGTGTTACAGCCGCTTTCACTGTAACATAGCATTTCACATGCAGATACACCTGCAGTCGCACACAGAGAACATAGGCATGATGCATATCATTTTAATCAGCAGAAGCTGCTTCTGTTAGCTATTCGCATCCCTATGTGAATAAGAGGCACACGGAGCTACTGTGTGGCGCTGCTTGTAGCGCATGGAGGATAGATGTATGTGGACACATCTGTATATGGGGTGCAAGGACCAATCTGATAGTAGTCGCAATGTACCAGAGAAACGTCCGGAATGCCAGCACTTCTCGTGGTCATTGCTGCCAATCCTTCTACCCCCTCGTGGTTTGGTTAATTAGGTGTGTTGTTTGACTTTCCTTCCCCACGTAATGGTTCTTAAACTCATTCCTACATGTGAGAACCGGTGGGGTTTGCTGCTTGAGCGAAGGTGCACAGCGAAAAATTATAAATTCTTGAACTTCAGACCTTTTAATTCTGTTGCTGTCTCTGTAAGGATTCCCGTACACAGCTAAAGATCTGTCCTATTTTGTGACTCCCCCAAATGAGTCTCTGAAAATCCTGCTGGCTTCAAAGAAGGGTTAAACTATCCAGACCAGTGGCTCTTACTCCAAATAGCAATTACGATGTGGAATTCGCCCCTGTCATGGAATAATACTTATCACATGCTTTTTATTTATTTTTTTCATTGAAGCTTCTGAAACGACTCTTAAAATGCTATTCATAGAAAGAAACTGGGCAGGGGAATCAACCTGCAATCAGATTGACAGACCCAGCTGACTCTGTCCTTGAAAGCTTATTAGTTGAAGCACTTGTGGTTATCGTATAAACGTCCTTGGGGGTCATATCATTTTCCTAGTACAGTTTAGAAAATGAAAGCAAACATCTGGTTGCTCCCGGTAAGAGAGGTTTTTCTATGCCATCACAAATGGGCGGAGATTGCTAAAAATCTATCCACGTGCGATTTAACTGAGCTACAGGTTGAGTGTCCCATATCCAAATATTCCGAAATACGGAATTTTTTGGCATGACTGAGATAATGAAACC
The DNA here is from genome assembly GCA_031769625.1 of Taudactylus pleione. Taxonomy (NCBI): domain Eukaryota; kingdom Metazoa; phylum Chordata; class Amphibia; order Anura; family Myobatrachidae; genus Taudactylus; species Taudactylus pleione. The sequence continues at coordinate 15,688,762 of JAUIMM010000312.1, read as the reverse complement.
TTTGATTTTTAATGGTTCAATGTACACAAACTTTGTCTAAGGCACAAATTATTAAAAATATTGTATAAAATTACCTTCAAGCTGTGTGTTTAGGGTGTATATGAAACATAACTGAATTTTATGTATGTACACAAACTTTGTTTGAGCCACAAGATTATTGAAATTATTGTATAAAATTACCTGCAGGTTGTGTGTGTATAAGGTGTATATAACACATAAATGCATTCTGTGTGTATATTTGGGTCCCATTCCCAAGATATTTCATTATGATATGCAAATATTCCAAAATACGGAATATTCCGTTATCCAAAATACCCATGGTCCCGAGCATTTTGGATATCGGAGACTCAACCTGTAGTATATTTTAAAGGTCAGAGTTCAAATTCTGCTGCTCATTGGGCATTGTAGAATGATTTGATCATGTGAAATGTATCCATGCCCTTCCTTTCTCTCCTACAACCAGCCCGATAAGAAAACCATCAAAATATTTGCATCATCAACGTTTTGACATATATTTGTGGCTTATATATCAGCTAATCTAAATCCCTGGTGCGAGTATACTCAGATGTAGAAGGCATCGGGGAGCTCTTGTTACCAGATACTTTCTTTAGGCAGTAGGTGTGGTGGTTTTTTTTTTTTTTTTTTTTCTATTGCTTTTTTTTTTTTTTTTTTTAATAAGTTAGTGCAACACACTTTAGTTATTAATAATGGTTCTAGGTTGTTGTTTTTTTTTTTCACAGTTAATGTTCGAAAATGTTACAAATGTGATTTTATATAGTACTATTCATATCACACACAGGGGTAGATGTACTAAGCCGTGGAAAGAGAGAAAGTTCCAACCAATCAGCTAACCTAACTGTCATTTTTCAAACACAACCTGTAACCTGAAGCTAGCACCAAATGTTTGGCACTTTATCTCTCTCCAAGGCTAAAATACATCTCCCTCTCAATGTTCCAAGATGGGCACCTCTTTCATCATGCACCCTTTTTCCCATTTTTATATATGTAACCGGTGCCAGGCATCCGTTGTAAAAATTTATTTTCTATGTTGTGTGCCGCAACGCCGGATCCTCTCTGGCAGCTGCGGCAAAAGCAGTGTGTTAACCACCTGCACACTACACCGGTGGACTGTTTGCAAAGTGCCCCTGCAGCCAGGACGTAGTCCCTAGCTACAGGGCTGGGTGCTGACTGCTGTGGACTAGGAACATGGCGCTCCAGCACTCCAAGGCAGCCGTAAGTCGCTGCCTTGGACTGCAGTGCTGAGTGGCCTCACACTGGGAGACCTGGAAAGCCGGCTCCCAGTGCAGCACAGCATAACGTTAACCCCTGGCAGTTAACGCCATATTCAGACACTAGCCGCTGTAGCCAATTGGCTATACTTCACACTGGTTACCTTCATATGAGTGGTCAGCAGGTGACACATGCCCCTTATGAAACCTCTGCCCCTGCATGTGTATATTAGCACATTCGGGGAAAATTAAATTTCTTATTGCCGTATGTTATATATAATTGTGATCTGGTTCCATACAGAAGACATTGAGGGCTAAATTCACCATGCTGCGCTTTTGAGAGCAGACGCTTCTTCAGCGGTTTCAAACACTAGATTATAGTGGCAATTGTAATCCGTACAAAACCGTATCTGCTTTGTACTGGAAATTTAATTGCCCCTTTTAAATTGGTTGAAACCACAAAGACACTGCGACTTTGCAAAGCTGCATAGTGACTGTTAGCTGTAAGTATTCCAATCACAGACCTGCTTTTAGAACCGAGATACAGCACTACTTTAAAGCTCCTGGGTGGCAGTTCAGCTGTGTTGTGATGTTCTAGAAATGGGGTGTAAGGAGAACCACTAGATTCATTATTAAATTGAGAAACCATTAGCCCTTGAGATAAATAGATGTAGGATAACCTAGATCTGTTAACCTGTCATAACAGTGGCTTTATGTAATTAAGAAAATGACTAGTTAAACTAATCTTGGAACCCAATTAACTACACATCAGTAAAAGCACAGTTAAGCTAAGTAAACACAGTATGATTAAAATGGACGATATGAACGATATCGATCATATTGTTATCGTTCATATCGTTGATTTTTCGCCCACCAACGACCTGCAGTGCCCGGGCACGTATGGCCGATATCGACCATCACCCGTGCATGCAGGCCAACCTGGTCGATATCGACCAGATTACTATAGGGACCCACGATCGTTCTAGTCGTTGGTGGGTACATGGTGTACTGGACGATAGATATTGATCGTCCAGCACACCCGGGAGATCGAACAAAGATATCGTTGTCGTCTGTACGCAACATTAGTCTGTCAGCAAGAATTAATAGAGTAATCCTCTTTTAGTAAGCTGTTGCTGAATAGTAATCCAAGCAATAGTAGCAAATCACTTATTATAGGATCATTTTATATTGTAGGAATTTGTAACTTAGGAAAAATGTTATATATAAACTAACTTTATCCCTATTTAGTTACAATCTCACTACAAAAATTCAGCAGATTGTATCAATGGGGATTCACGTCAGCACCTTTATGACGGAAGAGAGTTTCATCATAATAGAGAACTACAGCACTTGAGGGAAAGCTGAATTATATGGTTTATTTTACCTGATTGTTTATAAAATGCTATTTCCATGATTTGAATATTATAGATTTTATTCAGTCATTTTCAGATGAATAGGGAAAAGTTAAATTAAAAGGAATTATTGCACTGTACAAATCAAATCACTTCTCTATGAATATATAAAACAGTAGCACATATTTGATAAATCAATATGTACATTAATATGAGTTGTATGGTAACCCGTAAATAATTGGTAGATTTTAAATAACGGGAACAGTCATTCCATAAGAAATACATCTTTATTTCCATTTTTTTCCAGATTTTATACAGTTATTTTATTCTTATTATGCCATTTTTTTTTTTAATCTTTAATTTGTTTTGTAGCAAATTCTTTTAGTATTTTCAATATATATACATAAAGGTTAACCTTTTAATTTATGTCACATATAAGGTGAGAGAACCTTTTTGTCATTTTTTGTTATGTATGTATAGTGGTCATATGTATTTGAACCTTCTAGTTTTGAAATCTGTATTCAACAATAAGTAATTTATGGTAAGGCATGTGCAATATTTAATATACCCAGAGATTTACTGTGCGGATGTGCCTATATTGGACACCTGCAGGGAAACTACATGACGTGCATGCAGATTCGAAATTGATAAAAAAAAAAAAAAAAATTTGCACAAATCCCCAATTAACCTGACATTATTGCAAGATACCTATATTGCACTTATCTTGGAGTTTCAGGAAGTGTTGTGTCTCAATTTTGCACTAAAGAAACAGGATTGCTGCCTAGCAACACCTGGTGGGTAAGTAGTAAGCCTCCCAAATAAGGAGGAAGAGACGGGGCTCCTAAGACCTTCAGCCATGTTGTTGTTCCAGCACAAGGTCAAAATGAGAGCATAATCCGTATAGTTGTGGTATACCCAGCTTGGATTGGTGGTCCTCCTATCAGACTTCTTCACCTGAATTTACTGGGGCTAGGTGGCAAGCCTGCCAACAAACCAGCATATAGCGGCACTGATTACCATCTCTCTTTTTTTTTTTTTTAATAAGGGAATTACAATTTTTGTGTTTTTTTTTTTTTTTTTTTAAGATAATGTCTTGGAAAGTATTCTGAATCTGCATAAAAAAAACACAGGGAAGGGAATTGGTTTTCCTGCAGACATCTCACATAATTGTTTAAATCATAAGGAGAGTTGGTGCTATAAAAATGCAGCATATTGGAGATGTGTATTCATAACAGCCTAGTGCATTATAGTTTCTTAATTAACCCATTTGTCGTTGTTGGTTACTGTTACAGGCATCGGTCTCATGAGTGACACGGGGGGGGGGGGGTAATCAAATTATTTATAAAATGGCAGCTAAAATAAACATTTATATTAGTCAATAACAATCCATCATGACATATGGGGAAATGACGAATTTGTAAGCTCCAGGCAAGTTTTATTAGTTTTTTGTGTGGGTGGGTTTATGCGTCAACAAGAAAAAAATATATAATATATCATTTGAAATGCTGTTTAGCCATCTATTTTGTTACTACTTGATCCTGTGAATGGCTTTGTCAAGTGACTAACGTCTGATTAGAACTGAAAGCATCCTTGTGTGGACTCTTGCTTTGTTCTTAGCGATGGTGGATCTTGAGGTAAACTGTTTATCTTTCATCTGACATGAGCAGATTGAAACATAAGCTGAACAAGGATGAGTTCAATAATCTTGTCCAAGTAGTTTATATTATGCCTATGGGGACATTGCCAGTTAAACAGGATCCAATAATTTTTATGGTAAATAGTGTATTATTGGAGTGTTTATAGCATGCGGATTTAGTTGCAGAAACTGTTTCCACTTTTAAAAAATGTTTAAGGGAAAGCGGCTTATGACTTTACATAGTGCCAACATGATCACCGAGGGGACGGCGTTCCTTCGTTCCACTCCAAACTGCTTTGCTAACGAGTAGTGTACCAAATTTCTGCATGGCATCTGTGTCTACTGTAAACGACTCCCAATCAGACTTGTCTAACTACACTTAAATTCTTATTATTTATTATCTTTTAAAAGGGGTCAGCAAATAATGTGTCTTGGCATATTTAATGGATTAGGACATAAACAAATTACTTACTATGACATGAAACCGGTATAGGTGGCCTTGCCCAAATGAGCTTACACTCTGATCAGAGTTACACTGTTTTGGTTGTGCATGAATACTGTTTTGCATGGGACTGTAGAAACCAATGTATTACTTAAATAGCTACATTTAATATTTTTTTTTTTTTTAACTTCTGGTTTACAGGACAACTAAATACATTTACAAGCCGTGGAATGGAGACCAGGTTATACGCCATGCTTCTCAGACTAAAGGTGCTTACACACTTGGCGATGTGCTCATGATCCGACATTGTGTCCGATTTCCCCTTGTACTCTCCCCAGCAGCTCCCTGGCGGTCATGGGCACGATTTGGTGTTAAAAACTGTCCAATGGGCCAAGCGATCTATCGTGCCTCCTAACTATTCCAGTGCATCGTGTCTGAGATTGTCAGATCTGCCCTACAGCACGGCAGATCTGCAGATGCGATGTACGACCTGCGGGGACGCGCATCGCCATCTTGATTGTGAGTGGCCGCGATTTGGGCATATTTTACATGATTTGTCGTCACGATGCGTCGGAATCGGGTAAATCGTGTAAAATATTGCTGAGTGTGTAGGCACCTTAAGGAGTTTATTTACTAAGGGGTCTATTTACTAAGCAGTGTTAGGAGATAAAGTGAACGGTAACAAGGTACCAGCCAACCAGCTCCTAACTGCCATGTTACAGGCTGTGATTGAAAAATGACAGGAGCTGATTGTCTGGTACCTTATCTCCGTTCACTTTATCTCCTAACAGAGCTTATTAAATAGACCCCTAAAGGTTCATGTTGATCGATTTAAAATGGATGAAAATCGATCAACATCGATGTTTTGTTTCTGAGGCTAAATCACACATTTACTAACGGACTATTTTTGATTTAGTTTTTTTAAGTATTAGAAAAAAATGTGTGGTTTAGCCCCAGAAACACTACATCGATGTTGATCGATTTTCATCAATTTTAATCAAATTTGTTAAAATCTACCTTTTAGTAAATATACCCCTAAACATGGTTGGACTAGCCATCTCGCACGACTGGCAAATGCTAGAATGGTCGATTGCATGATGGTCCGGTCTAAAAACCGGTCCTGATCCGGAACTGCTTGGCCGGGATACTGTAACTCGTAGCATGCCCAAGTGCGATTTAGCCACGCCCTTATGATGTTAGACCACGTCCCCTTTAAGCGGGCAATGCCAGGACTGATCTAAAAGACCGGTCCGTCCCTGCCCCTAAATGTGGAAACTGGGATTTGATCTGTAGTTTAGCTGGTACAGCAAGTGACCTGTGGTACAGTTTTCATAAATGTTCCTGGTGGTATATAAATATTTGGTCCCAGCCAGGGACGTATTATGAGAGCATGCTTCCTATTATTAAAACTTGCAACAAGTATAATAACAATAAATACATGACATTTGAAATCAATAAATACATAGAATCGAAGAACTTAAATACATGGCGGACATACTACATCTCTAGCATTTCAATATAAGGCTGAATTTTCTGCTCTCTGCCAGCCAGTGAAGCAGAATTGTTTCTATAACAGATTTTTACATTTTCCGCAGTTTGAATGCAATGATAAAATGAGTGTTAATTAAATGTAAATTAATTCTATATGTTAATGTGGAATCATTTTACACATTGTCAGAGGATGTGTTCTGTCTCCAAAAATCCATTAAAACCAACAGCTTGTTCTCAGGCACAACCCTACGGTTTACTTTGAATTTTTTTTTTATTTTGTTTTATTGTTTAATATTTTTTTTTTAGTTTTTGGTTCTATACTTTAGTAGGGACGATAGCGAATTTTTGCTGTTTGTTTTTTTTTTTGTTAGCTCAGTTCTACATATAATACATTGATCTTAACATTTATTTTCTATCACATTTTCAGATGGTTGACCTTACCGCGGTGTTGGGGTATTGTCACATGGGCACTTTGGGGTCCATGTACTAAGCCAGTGGTTCCCAAACTGTGCGCCGTGGCACCCTGGGGTGCCTCGGGACACTTGCAGTGGTGCCTCAGGTTGGTGGTCCAGCACCAAATCAAACTATTTATGGTCAATGTAATGTAAATATGTGGACAAACAGAAGCGCAGACCTGTCCACCACCACATAACTGACCCGAAGGATGATGGGTAAGCACATCCCCATCAACCACCACATAACTGACCCTAAGGATGATGGGTAAGCATAATTTACTTCACTTTACTACATTTTTTGCTGAATTTCTCAATAACAAACTTTTGGCTTAGGGGTGCCGTGAAAACGATGCTGTTACTCTAGGGTGCCGTGATTCCAAAAAGTTTGGGAACCACTGTACTAGGCCTTGGAGAGAGAGAAAGTAGACGAAGATAAAGTACCAACCAATCAGCTCCTAACTGTCATTTTTCAAACACAGCCTGTAAAGTGATAGGAGCTGATTGGTTGATACTTTATCACCGTCCACTTTATCTCTCGCTTAGTACATAGACCCCTTTGATAGAAAAGCTCTAGCATCCATAGTAATTAAGTACCCTGGTGGCGAAACATTGCTGTGAGGCAACAGAAAAAATTAGAAATCTATTCTTCCTGTGCTCCCCATTCACTTCAATTTGTCCTCAAAGCACTGCATTCAGCGCTATGACCACTGGCCTTTTAAATGCTAGCTTTTTTTTTTTTTTTGCCTATTAAAGAGTTCAGCTGAAATGATTTTCATCTGCATTACCTTTTAGATAACACATATGGTGGCCACTTGTTGGCAAATCCTGCCCCTCGGCCAAAATTTGTGGAATAGAATCGCTTTCCAATTTAGCCGAAAGCGTGGGTGGCCGCTATGAGCAGCTTCAGCTGTTTGGCACTCGGGCTAAGCAGCCAGATTACATGGTCACCAGATGACTTTAGGTGAGGCACAGGCTTGCAGAGTTTCCATCTAAATTGTATTTTTGACAAGTTTGAGGTTATTTCAGTACAATAAGAAAAAAGTATTGAATACCTGCATTTTACAGTTGGTCTGTAACATATACTATGCTGTCTAATAGTTTAACTTTTAACTTCTCTCATCTTGGTTGTCCAACCGTCCCGTCTCTATATCTGAACCCACGTTATTCCCTCCTCCGCTTCCATTTCCTTCAGGATCCCCCAAGTTCCTGTCTCTGGACTTCAATACCACCTCTATGCCCTGTCCTCTCCAGTGTTACCTTTTGTATGTCATCTCATCCTGGATGGCACAACACTTAAGGTGGGTATCCCCTTGCCGATATAAATGAATGATTGAACGATAACAACATCATTGTCGTTCATTAATCGTGCAGTGGATATGCCAGCAGCGACCAGCGATGCGCGCTTCCGCTGGTAGTTGTCGGCATCGTTCATCTCCCGAACATGACGGTCAACCTGACGACCTACTCAGTTTCAGCATGTTCGGGGATAAGGGCGGGTGCCTGCACTGAACGACATATCATTCAGTGTGGGCACTGCACAGTATAGTGAATGATAATTATATCGTTATCGTTCGGTCCTTCAGTGTTTCTAAAGCTGAACTCATCATCCGTAAGGGCCCCTTCTACTCTCACCCTCTCCCTCTGTTCTGTTCCTCCAGTCTGAGGTTTAGGTTTTATCCTTGAATCTGCCCTTTCCTTCCTCCCCCCACATACAGTCTATTTCATAATCCTCTTGCTTCCACCTCCGCAATATTTCCAGGATCAGGCCCCTCCTCACGATGGATGCTGGTAAAGCTCTTCGTCACGCCCTCCTCAATTCCCATCTTGATTATTGTAATATGCTTCTCTCTGGCCTTTCAAACTCCTGTCTCACCCCTCTCCAGTCTCCCCTCAACTCTGTTGCCCCTTCATTTTGTTTCCTCTTGTCGCTTTACCCCAGCTGCTCCTCTCTGACTGTCACTCTACTGGCTGCCTCTACCACTCAGAATTAAATTCAAACTCCTTTCTCTCACCTGCACAGTGCTCAACCTCACCACTCCTCCCTACATCCCTGGCCTCATTTCCTTACATCCTCCCGCTGTTGGCTCTGCTAATGGTGGCTGCCTCACCTCCTCCCTGATCACTACCCACACTCTCATTCCAGATTTCTCTCTGGCTGCTCCTAATCTCTGGAATCCCTTCCTCGTCCCATTAACCTTCAGATGTGTCCTTTTTTAAAACTTTTTTTTTTTTTCATTCTAGTTTGTTAGGTGAGTGCTCATGGGTGAGAGCCAGCGGGCATTAAGACCCACTGCGGCTCTTTCCCAGATGTCTGACCTCCGACATGCACTCCTTTACCGAACTTCTTTCTCTTTTGGCGGTCATTATGTATGGACACGCCCCTTAGACTTTCCACTCCACAGAGCCATAGAAGGCCCTACAGTGTGCCCCAATACCCTGTGCCACCACTGCTTAATATAGGGAGCATGCTGCTACCCACCACCAGGGCATACACGGTAATACTAGCCAGTGCATCTGGCACCATATCTGCAACCTGTACCTGTGATTACCCCTATGTTTAACGCCACCTGTCTCTACTTTAATAAACCTTCCACCTGGTTAAGTTACTTGTTGTGTGGACTAACTGACACTTGATCATCTACTGTGCATCCAGCCCAGTACTCCAGTACCCTGCTAATAGGTTCTGAACCCCAGGTCACTGTTGCTATCCCTTTGCTAATATACAGTAGCTCACCCACCCCTCCTCCTAACTCTCCACTCTCTCCCCTAGTCTCCCCATTATGCCCACCTATTTCACCTGTAGATACTAAGCTCCTATAAGCAGACCCCTCCCTCTTTTTCTTCATAATTATGCTAAATGCGCTCTTTTAAATGTGCACTTTGTGTACTTTTATATTTCTTGTGAATGGTATATAGTATACCCTTGCATGGTGCTGCAGAATCCTTGTGGTACCTTAGAAATATTATTTGAGGAAGTGAATGTGTGGCCAGTCTTCATACTGTGAAGCGGGGTATAAAACCTGCGGCCCCACAGCTGCCGTTAACCTATACATCCCAGCATGCCTTTAAGCATGCCCTAGTAGCAAAATTGTGGCAAAGCATACTGGGACATGTAGTTCCATAGCAGCTGTAAAGTTTTAACTAATTATAAACTTTTTATTTTTTGTACCCGACCACACTTGCCTTTACCCTGGCAATTTCTAACAAGCAAAATTTGAAATATTTTTATTTTGCTATGAAATCCCTGGCCTGAAAAGATTAGTTGCCAGCATCTGTATCGGGGAGCCCTCACGAGTCTTTGGCCCACCACTTCTTGGCAAGCTCCTGCTGGCCGAGTGTATTTGTGGACAACACTCTGCCTATTGAAGAAAAAAAAAAACTGAGCGGTAAATTTACTAAAACTGCTTCTAAAACAGACAAGTGGTGGCGTTGCCCTTAACAACCAATTAGATTCTGTCTATAATTTTCTAGAATACAATAGAGAAATGGTAGCTATAATCTGGTTGCTATGGGTAACACCAACACGTGTGTTCAAGAAAATGAAATAAAATCTGTAACTTATTGTATGTTTCAGCACCATAGTGTAGGCCATTGGCGTGTTTATTCCCAGCTAGACAAACATACTGTGAGGAGGATTGGTGCAGCTTGTTAGTCTTCCCATGGGAATGTGACACACACTGCTCTTGTTCAGCTCCTGTTTCTAGTACTTGTCTATTTTTATGACCTAGTTTTTCAGTCAACTCCTATTGTTCACTATTTCCTGAATCACCTGAGGCCTGGGCTGCAAGGAAGCCAGACACGTGTTATTTATAGATTGTTGATATATCTTCAGAATTTGCCAGGCAACAAACCGAATAAAAGCATTCCCTCACTGTTATATATAGCGAATGCTTACGTATCCTACTTCCGAATAATTTTTTTTTTAAATGTTTTGCAATGTAGACAGGATTTTATTTATTCTATAGACTGCAGTCCAATTAGTGGAGCAGTTGTGACCGGTTATGATATATGAAACTCTTAAGAATTGTAGAAACGGAATAAGCAGGAGCTACAGTATAGAAGAAAATGTTAATATAAATGTTAGACCATGTGTAAAATCTAGACATTATAAAATGAGGTCTGGCTGACTTATGGCTCCAGCTGCAAGTCCCAGCATACCATCCTACTGACCAGCTGGTAAAGCATGCTGGGACTTGTAATTTCACAACCACTGGAGAGCAACAGGTTGGCCCGGTCTTTATTAGCATGAATAATCAATGAAACTTCTCCAAATGGAGGTGATACTGTGGAAAATGCTGTTTACACGGTCACCCTGTGATTCTGCTCAACCATTGGATTTTAAGACATAGCACAACTGCGGACCTCTGTGTCAGCCTGTTTTGACATCCGTGCAGGACAGATTTCTCTGGTAGACACATTATAACAATAAATGTTGTTTGATATATCTCCCCATTGGTCTGTCTTGTGTCAACCTTCAACCCATGCAAATAAGCATCTAGACCATACTCGCCTACCTTTTCAAAAAGGTTTTCAGGGAGATTGTGAAAGCAACACCTATGAGCGTGTGTTAAAGTGGACATGTACTGCTACACAGGGGCAGAACTATGGGAGACAATGGAGGCGCCTGCCGCCGGGCTCCAGCTCTGAAGGGGCACCTCCTCCATTGTCCACAACATGTTCATCCCACTTAGAGCTGTAACTATGTACCTGGAGTATACTGTCACTGTCGCCCAATACATGGCACTCCTTCCCAGCACCTGAGAAGCCACCATACACTAGTGGAGAGCTCCATGTCAGACCATCAGCTGCTGCCTGTGTCTATCTATAGCCTGTCTGCATGCAAATTGCTACATTACAGTGTCAGCTACTGTGACTGGGGGGGCACCAAATTATAACTTGCCTCTGGGCATCTGGGATGAACTTACGCCACTGCTGCTACATCTGAGAGGCATAACATAAAATTGATTTACATCCAAATATAAGTGAGCCCCAAAGCAGTTAGAAAGATCTACTTGTTGATGAAAACACAGATACTTTCCAGAAAACACATGTAGCCATAGGGAGCATCGCATTGTGCCTTCTAGCCAATGCAGGGAAATGACACTAATGATCCAATTTGAATGTGTGTGTGTATTTGTATGTATGTGTGTGTATGTGTATATATGTGTGTGTGTGTGTGTGTATATGTATATGTATATATATATATATTTTGTGTGTGTGTGTGTATATATATATATATATATATATATATATATATATATATATATATATATATATATAATATACCGTGTTTCCCCGATAATAAGACACTGTCTTATTTTTTATTTGGGTCAAAAAAACTCCATAGGGCTTATTTTAATTAACATTGACAGCATCATGCCCTCAAGTCCTGCTTTTATCCCCATCATGGCCTCAGTCCTGCTTTACAATTCTTTACTTTTTTTTTTTTTTTTTTTGTTAGGGCTTATTTTCAGGGTAGGGCTTATTTTGGAGCGTTTTTCAAAAGTAAGGGTAGGGCTTATTATCGGGGAAACATGGTATGTCTATAGTCTATATAATATATATATATAATATGTATGTGGTTTTTTTTTCTATATATAACCGCTTCATAATGGGGGTAAGGTACAATCAGGGAGATTGCTATTATTATTATTAGCAGTTATTTATATAGCGCACACATATTCCACAGCGCTTTACAGAGAGAATATCTTACCATTCACATCTGTCCCTGCCCCAGTGCAGCTTACAATCTATATTCCCTACCACATGCTCACACACATACACATACATTGGTAGACTCTTCAGGGAGTCGGGGAGATTGCTACTATTTCAGGGAGTCTCCCTGACAATCGGGAAGAGTTGGCAAGTGTATGATCTAGATGTTTGCAAACATGATGGGGGCAGGTGGGTGCTGGTGGCCACAACTCTCTGTAATCGGAAAGAAGCTCCTATGGGCTAATAACGCACTCGGCAGGTCACTGCCGCCCTATAGGAAGCAGCCCAGACATTACATAGTATTGAGGATAAGGTTTGTGACGCACAGCAAATTTGCATCATACAAAAAATTTAATTATGAGTTACTTTAATCTTATTTTGTAGTTTGTGTAGAATTAGGGACTTTGTTGTTTTTTGCCATTATTAACCATGTAGCATATATTGCTCCCCCACAGAGGAAATAACATTGCTCCCCCACAGAGGAAATAACATTGCTCCCCCACACAGGAAATAACATTACTCCCACACAGAGGAAATAACATTGCTCCCCCACAGAGGAAATAACATTGCTCCCCCACAGAGGAAATAACATTGTTCCCCCACACAGGAAATAACATTGTTCCCCCACACAGGAAATAACATTGTTCCCCCACACAGGAAATAACATTGTTCCCCCACACAGGAAATAACATTGCTCCCCCACACAGGAAATAACATTGCTCCCCCACAGAGGAAATAACTTTGTTCCCCACAGAAAAAAAATCACATTGCCCCTTCTGTGTCACCAGCCAGCTCATACATTCTGTGGCTCCAGCCAACCAGCCCCCCTTCTGTCTCCAGCCAACCAGCCCCCCTTCTGTCTCCAGCCCAGCCCTTTCACTTACCTTCTTCTTGCTGGTGCAGTTCCTCTCCTCCAGCGGCGGCGCAGTATGACCACACACGCCGGGTTCAGTCTAATAAAATCCCCAAACTGTATTGCATGGCGGCCAAGCTGGAGGGCGGCCGGAAAAGTGGGCAGGCAGCGGGCTACCGGACTGCCCCTCTGCTCGGGTCTGTGGTCAGCACACTAGTGTGGGTTTGCAAGCTGTGTGTGTGTGTGTGTGTGTGTGTGTGTGTGTGTGTGTGTATTTTGTGACAGGGTCAGCATAATTCCACATGAAGTGAATGTGGAATGTCCAGATATTTCAGGTGTGGCAGAGCAGAAGCAGTAGTACTGAAGGGTCCAGTTCAGGTGTTGCCTCAATCAGTTATTTAATTAATTAAACTGCACCTGTTACCTGTCTTTACAGCTGTGTCACTGTAGTTCCACAGGAATCCTGACTGTGAACTAGTTGCCCAGTTTATAGGCCCGGGGGTGACTAGTGTTAGGGATCCTAGACCTGCGAGTCCACTAAAGAACTTCTGTTGCTGTTTGGAAGGTTCTGTGTACCAGCCTGTAACATAGGGGTTCCCAACCACAGTCCCCAAGGCACACTAACAGTCCAGGTTTTAAGGATAGCCATAGTTGAGCACAGGTAACTTAATTAGTACCTTTAGTTATTTTGATTTAACCATCTGTGCTTAACCATGGATATCACTAAAACCAGGACTGTTAGTGTGCCTTGAGGACCGAGGTTGGGAATCACTGCTGTAACATCTTGCCTATGAACAACTGCACTGTCTTGTATACCTGCCTGTGGAGAGGAAATAAACGTCTGTTGGATTTTACCCGGTCTATGTTAACCTGAAAAGTTGGATTTTCTTTGCCATGTGTGGCGCGTTTAATTTCATCATACTTTAGTCCCAGGAATGCCTCCCGTTCGCATATTTGTACTAGTTACTTGGGGACAATTTTAAGGACAACTCCAATGATAATATTGGGCGGGATGCATGAAGTATTGAATTTTGAATGCGATGCATAGTGCCTTTTAGTAGCGTCGTATGCATGAAGATTTAAGCCAATGACCGCCTTTCTGACCAGAGCTGTCCTTTGCGGTGTGAGGATTCCCGGGTTTATGACCCGGGAGTCCTTCTGCGCATGTGCGGCCGCCAAGACCCTGGGAGAGATCCAATTGGTCGTGATGTCTCTTAACAGTCCGAGCAGGAGATGGTCTCTTCTGTGTGCGGAAAGCTTTCTTCAATCTGCTGCTCAATTGTTTAGGACCTAGGGGCCTATTCATCATTCTATAATTATCATTAGTGATCATTATGTTTTGAACTCGCTGCAAGTTCAAAGTACCATTAGTTTTGCATTCATCATGCCTCGTTAACTAAAGTATCACTTCCGAAAAGCTGCTGTTTTTGCGGAGCAGCTTTTTGGACTTGTGATACTTTTCCCCTTTACCTATGCTGTTTCCCTCCTAGCCCGCAGCCTCTGGCCCGTGTCTACCCCTCTTCTTATCTGCATCCTCTGCCCCGTGTCTACCCTCTCCCTACCCACAGCCTCTGCCTCTATTCTCTCCTCTGTTTTCTCCTATACCTGCGCTCCGCTGCCTGTCCCCGGTGTTCCCTCTCCCTGTGCTCCCCTTCCCGCAGCCTGTTCTAGTGTCCATGCTCCCTGCGCTCTCCTGCCAGCGCCAGAGCCTGCCTCCAATGTCAGTGCAGAGCCGCCGGCAGTGGTGTGTGAGGCAGGAGCAGTGACAAGCCTCCGGAGGGGAGGAGGGAGGGAGCTGTAGCTTTCAGCCCGCAGTCAGCCTCTACCCTCTCCCCTGGTGTTCTCTCTCACTGTACTCAAATACCCACAGCCAGTCCTGAGTGTACCCCCCCCCCTCCGAGATCTATACATTCAATTGGGATAATTGGTATAATTTCCCTGCTCTGGAAAGTGATAAAGGGCCGAGTGATAAATGACCAGCCACTCTGCTCCTAACTGTCATGTTACAGGCTGTGGGGTCTATTTACTAAGCAGTGTTAGGAGACAGAGTGAAAAGTGATAAGAAAGTGTTAAGGTGCCAGCCAATCAGCTCCCAACTGCCATCTCACAGGCTGTGTTTGCAAAATTAAAGTTGGGAGCTGATTGGTTGGTCGTTTATCATTCTCCACTTTATCACTTCCAAAATCTTCATACATCTGCCCCATAAATGATCCCTAGGGCTACATGCATTTTATGAAAAGTATCAGTGTGTTCTCATGAACAAATAGATTTAACTAACTGCTTTGGGGCTCGTTTACATTTGTATGTAACTCAGTTTTATGACGCATCTCTCAGATGTAGCAGTACGCGTCCACTTTACCGCCGCGCTCATAGGTGCTGCTTTCACAATCTCCCTGAAATGTTTTTTTTTTTTTTAAAGTAGACCAGTATGACCCTGACACTTAACATTTTCACATACTTTTGTAAAAAATAATTTTAACATGCTTTTGTGAAAAATAAGTGATGATGAATTGGCCGCCAATATAGAATGAGCAATGAAGCAAAAAGTGAAAATGGCTCTGAAGCTTACAATCTAAACCAGGGGTCTTCAAACTTGGCCCTCCAGATGCTGTGGAACTACACATCCCAGCATGCACTGCACATAGTTTTAGCATGCTGTTATATCAAAAAGGTGGCAGTGCATGCTGGGATGTGTAGTTCCACAGCAGCTAGAGGGGCAAGTTTGAAGACCCCTGATCTAAACAATAAACGAACCAAAATACTGCAGCATTAAAGCCACACAAATGTGTTGATTTAAAAGGTATTTTCTACATTAACTGTATTTATTTAGCATGTTTTGAGATGCATGCAGGGCCTTTAGCATGTATAACAGCCGATTTATTATAGTACATTCCAGCAGACCTACAGTCTGGCTTCCTCTCCCCCTGAGCAATCCCATCAGAAATATGAGCGTTTTGTCTGAGGAATTTGTGTTTACATGAACCGCAGAGTGCTCTGAGCCTGCTTATAACCAGGCCAACTGGAGGGGAAGCCTGCCAAGCACTTTGTGACCTCATCCATTGTTCTTGCAGGAGGAATTGGTTCTCATTTGTTCCCTGCTTCATCTTACAAGTACCTTCCTCCCCCACCTCACACACGTGCGTGGGTTAATCCTGCCCTACTCTGGTTGTTATCACTGTCTATATAATGTTCTCTGTGTGTATCTCCTATCCACCAAAATTGCTGCTCACAGCTGGTGCGACCATCTGTTACGTACAAAGCAGATTTTACTCATGTTTGACAAAGAAATTGCAGGCTTTAGCCTTTCTTGTTATATAACATACACTGGATATGTGTTAAATTAGTATGTAAATACATTTTTATTTGTCCTGACTTATGTCTAATGCCTTTCAGCATCAAACCTTTAAGATACACATGAGTATTCAATCATTTGCTGCCAAATTCTGACAAATGTTAAACCAAATCATAACATACATGTTAAATTGAATCAAGATTCTGTTTTGTCAAATCATGGGGGAGATGTATCAAAGCTTGGAGAGAGAAAGTGAAGAGAGAGATAAAGTACCAACCAATCAGCTTCTATCTGTCCTTTTACAGGCTGTGCTACAAAAATGTCATAAGCTGATTGGTTGGTACTTTATCGCTCTCCCAAGATTTGATAAATCTCCCCCCATATGTGTGAAAAACTGGATCATGTAGCCCATACAGCGATGGTTTAAGAGAGGACAAGGCCCCCTGCTCTCTGGCAGCGCAGTAGACCCTGGCTTCGTGCCTGTCTACTACGCAGGTCCCTGAAAACATGGCGCCAGTGCCACATTCCCAGAGACGTCTTTTATTGCGTATGTGCAAAACACCGGGAAAATGGCCGCCACTCCATTTTCCCAGTGATTTCTGCTGTACTGCAGTGCCGACCGCTTCGGGACTCCAGAGAGGCAAGTATAATTATGGGCGTAGGGTCCCCCCCACCACTGTGTTGCACTTATCCTGATGGATCTAATTCTTACGTCCCTATAGATTGTAAGCTTGAGAGCAGGGCCCTCTTACTTCTCTGTCTGTTATTATCCAGCCTCGTTTCATTACCATTTTCTTCCCATTTGCAATGCACAGTGGAATCTACTGGGGCGCTATATAAATAAATATATGGATAAATAAGTCGTGACCTGTCCCTTAATCTAAGGGAAATGTTATTGTTAGGTTGCCAAACCTCAACTTTTTCAAAAACCGTCAAGCATACCTCCCAACTTTTAAGTCCAGCCACCCAGGACATTCGCCCGAAAAGGGGATGGAAACGCAATGAAACGTGGGCGGATCCTCGCAGCACCTTCACTGGCGTCATTATGGGTGCGTGCCCAGCACTCTCCGAGATGCTGGGAAGCCCCCAGGATCTTCCTACATTTGTGAACAGATCCCATGCACATGTGCACAGCATCTATTCTGCCTGTACTTGCCAGAGCAGCAATTTGTGCTCTCCCCCACTTTCCTCCCACCGCGGGACACTGCGGCCCGCAGATAAGACAGTCCCAGAAAAACTGGACTGTCCCGCTGAACACTGAATGCGGGATAGTTGGGAGATAGGCATTAAGAATCTGCAGCGTATTAAACCAAATCTTGGATTTTGTGCAAATGCACTCTGCAGTCTGTTTATTTACTCTGGGCAAGACCAGGACAGGCTAATGGAGCATACACACGGTCAGATTTGTCAGATGAACGATTTGAACTGTGAGTGATTTTTGACTGCATTAAAATGAATGGAATCGTCCACATCTGACTGCAAACACATCAGATGTCAGATATCGTTATCTGACCATCGGGAACGCGCATCGTTCAGACATGTCAGATATGTCAGATTTTCCTTCAGATATGAACGATTTTTTAAATCGTTATCGTTCAGATCTGAAGAAATATCTGACCGTGTGTATGCACCATAAATCTCTGGCATTTTTAAATTGCTGCTGATGTCTAATAAGTTTTTGAGCCCTTTTTATTGATCTGATCACAGAGGGACGTATTCCTTCACTGATTCCTTAGTAGGCCCCACTGGCTCCTGAGTTCTATAATAGTTTGCCAACTTGTTTAGACAGCTTGTGGCCTTGCATCGATTGTTATACTATAAGTCAGTCAGTTGCCACAGGTTTCCTACCTCTGTCAGACCACGTTGGACTATTTTGATAGTAATTACAGATGTGCAGTATGTTGAGCTTTACCCTGTACATGGTCTTTCAATGTTTTTTTTTTTTTTCTTTTGCTTGATGATATATTTGCCTGATGTAATATAGTAACCTGTCATGGATATGGATGTCTGTGCTTGCAAATAAACATAGTTTCCCTTCCTTAACCCTGCAACCTTTTGTTTCAGAATGCTACCAGTCGTAGGCAACTGGAAAAATGTATTGTTTTTGTTTCTCAAAACCTGCAGTGTTCTTTCAGTTAGAGCCTGGGGGCTAACAATCTCTACTGCTGGGAAAATGTATCTCTGTTTTAAATAGCTAATGTAGCTTAGTGTTTTCTGAGTGAGGGATTTGACTTTAACTCCATCGTTTCTTGCCGTGTCTGCCATGTGCTGTTTTTCTGAATTCAGGATAGAAAAAATAATATATACAGAAGCACCCACACAATGAGGTTTGTCTAGTCCTGATATATATGTATACGTAGCGAATAAAACTTTCAGAAGTTATAAACTGCCCGAACAGCTTTTCAAGTTCTTTAGAATGGTATACAAGCGCCTCAGGGAGCGTCCCCATTTAAGCGGATGTTCCCAGAATTTAGGAAGCTGAAAACCATGGTAAATTGGTGGTAAGTGTATTCCAGATAAACTTTTTTTTTTTTTTTCTGGGGGCTTGGGATCTGGAGGTCGGTGGAGGCTAAATGGAGGCAAATGTTCCAATATTTCTATTTTTACTTTTTGAGAAGATTAGTTGTTTCTGTTTGTTTCTTACATCTGCCACTTTTGTAAAGTATACACCAATTAACTCTGGCCAAGTACATGCACATTCATGAAGGTTTAATGCGGTACATCTGAGCCCCATATTTGCACTTAGGCCCTAGGCTACCACCCAGAAAGTCTCCATGATGGGTCTATTAACGAAAGGCAGATATAACCCCTTTCTCCAGGGAAAGTCTCCCCATCTCTTACAGGGCTACCACCATTAGACCCCCTGCTGGAGAAACTATTCACTCTGTTTCTCCGACAATCCTTCCCATACCTATCATGGGAACCTATATAAGAAGTATTGTGGTAGTACATGTACCGCTACAATAATCTTATCGCTGTTGTCATCCAGACTCAATTATGATTTGGAAAATTAGGCTAAAGTGGCAGAATATATATTTCAAATTGTGTCGGATTACTACAAAAGCAAAATAGTACTCTGTAATATTGAATACTGACTGGCATCCTGAGAGGTACAGACTTTATGGTTGGAAAGTCTTTGATTGTACACTGAACTCTCTATGTACAATGTGCCCAGATCATTTCAATTACACTACAGTGTCTATGTGAACAATGTTGCTCTGTTTTAAAGCCTGCTTTTTATAATTGCATTATTACAATAAACTATATTTTAAGTTTGCTGCTTACTTCTTTATTTCCTATACATTGACCTGATCGCTTTTCACTCACTTGCTGCTTTGGTCTCTCTGTGGACTTCGGAGGAGATGTATCATGGGCGATGTATCCCCAAATGTATTAAGCAGCAGAATTCGCTGCATTCTGCTGCCTCGCGTTGCTAGGTAACGCCACCTTCAGGTGGCGTTACCCAATAGAAGCCTATGGGCTTTTTAGCGCGACGCTCAGGGCTGGGAGGGATCGGAACGGATCCCTCCCATGAGCCCCCGCAGCCCGCGGCCTTCTGCGCATGCGTGTTTAAACCCGGAAGTCCCTCTGCCCGGCAGCATCACAAAGGACAGCTCTCATCGAGAGAGCTGTTATTTGCGATATTCTTGGTACATACCGCGGTAATTAACCGCGGTATGTATGCGAAGTCGAGGGGGATGTACCGCATCAGCGATGTCGCCGATGATACATCTCCCCCTTCATTCCATCACCCACTTTGCGGGACTTTCTCTTGAACTTGTCTTCACCCGTTTCTGCAGTCACTATTGTGGCTTTCCAGCTCTCTGACCTCATTTCCTTCAGGCTCACTTTACCTCATGCTCCACCCTTTCCTCAAATCCATGTGCCCTGGGTGACTCCTAAATACTGTTGTCCAATCCACTTCTCAGTTTCACTAAAACTACTCTCTCCTCTATCCTGCCTCTTTCTACAACAAAACATTCCCTGTAGCCCTAGACGTTGCTGCTCCATCCGCCATATAGTCTGTGATGATCCAAACTTCAAGCATTACACATCAAACCAATTAGCTACCGGTAGAAGTACTCTCACACCGCTGAGCACCTCTGGAGAAAATTGTGATCATTTGCCAACTTCCTGTACTATAAATTCACAACAATTTTATCTTTTAACACTGTCCTCTCACTTGTCAAGCAAATTATACTTAAACATTTCTCTAATATCCACCCAATTTTCAAACCCTGCTACCTTCAACTTGCTTCTTCTCGTCATCATTTGATCTCCATTGCCACCCTATGCTGATGATATCCAAACATACTTCTCCTTTCGTGTAGCCAACTGTATCTCTATATCCGCATGGATGTCCTATATCTACACAAAGCTCAACATGTCCAAAACAGAACTTATCATAAGTTAACTGCTTTCATCCTAGAGTAAGCAACATGCGGCAGCAATATAGATCTTCATTCACCAGTTCACATCTGCCCTACCACTACACAAATCCCCATATCTTCCTGCATTTAGTTCAAGTTACTCACCCTTACTTACCACACCTTCCCTGTGTATATTTCACATCACATCTCTTAATATTCTCTCTCACCCTTTTAGATCTACCTCTAACCTGCATCTCCCCTCGCCCCTCTGGTTGTCACCTCACTTCTGCCTACAAGACCTCACCCGTGCTGCTACCCTATTATGGAATTCACTACCTTGCCTAATCAGACTTCCCACGGCCTTCACATTTTTAAACTTTCTGAAAGCTCATTTCTTTATTAGCGCTTAGCCTACTGCCATCTATAATTCCCATACAACTACAACATCACAACTTTACAAATCTCACACTTAAGCTGGGTACACACTGGAGCGATGGGCATTCGGTCCAACATCGGAACGAATGCCCTTGAATGGGGATTGTCCGTCCACACTTGAACGAGTTAATAAACGACAGAACGATTACTGTTCTGTCCTTCATTAACTTACTATAGGTTGCTAGCAATGTCGTCAGGTTTGGTGTGCAGCGCATCAAACCTAGGGAGGTACACACTGTGCGACATAGGCGATTTTTGTCCATACGAAATGGTAAATCAGCCTGACATTGCTTCAGTGTGTACCCAGCTTTACTCTTGTTTCAGTTGTGACTTTTTCCAATTACAATGTAAGATCTCATCATTGTTTTCAATCATATATTTTGACCACTTTAAGATGTCTTTGCTTTCCCCACTGTCGACGCTATACGATTAAAAAAATAATAATAATAATAATAATAAAACCAAGTGGCCGACTAATGCCGGTTAAGAACAGTTTCAAGTATAAATAGGAAAACTTGTGTCGCACATTGTGATAAAAGCACAACTTTTTTACTCTTTCCAAAAGGGAAGCGCTTACTAGTATAAATAACAAGTATGAAATAAACAAGGCATATTTTCTAAAGTAAAAAATAGACACGTGAATAACAATCAAGATTCAAAACCTCAATCAAAGTTTGATTTGCCGAATTCTTTTACATTTTATTTTAATGTTCTCCTCTCAGAGAATATGTTCAATGTTACAGTGCATTGTCCAGTAGCTTTTCGAGTGTTCACCTATATGTATTATCGATCAATAGTATAAATCATTTGACTGTATTTTATCTAAAAGGCAAATGTGCACGACCATTATTGTATGAATTGTGTCAAATAGGAAGAAAACCTTCTACAGGTCTGCCCTCCATCTTTGTATCGGACTACTTTACTTAAGCCGGGATAAAGCAAATGAAAATTCCTGGTGCTCCTTGAAGCATCTTGCCTTTGTTAAGGTATAGAGTTTCCTCAATTCATTAAGCTGCCGAGTTTCTTGGTCCTGAATAAAAAAGAATTGTTGGCATCTTAGGAATCTACGAAACGCAATCGGGATCTGGAACCAGCTTAGCTCCTCAGAAGAACGTACTACGTGCAACAGACACATAATCATACTGTTGTCTTCCTGGTGGATAATACTCGATTATCTGGTGCTGCAAGTTTTCTTTCTGACAAGGAAAAGATCTTTAAATTAAGTTTTAGCTGCAGAAAGGCAAGTCATTGATGCCTCATCTGGCTTTAAGGGATATGATATTAATCCGCTAAAGACTGGGAGGTTTTGGCGGCAGTGCTTATGTGCTTATCCTGAAGTCAAAACTTCAGTGAAGTCGTGGAGTGGTGCTCAATGCTGTGCGTGTCTGTATAAATACAAACCATGCCACAATCCTGGATAATTTTCACATTAGCCAAGATTGCATAGCTAACCTTCAAAAAGATGCTAAATAGAAAAAAGTAAGCGCTTACTGCTAACCTATCAAGGGTTTTTGCGCTCTCCATCCCTCCAGCAAATTGCTATAGTAATGGCTGTTAGGAAAGAAGATAGGAAGCCTTTTTTGTTTTTTAGCAGTTTGTTAGTGACCAGTTCAGTTCCAGCTATTATTTTATAGTATATACCAGATAAATGATACCAAGAATCTGATCGGTTGGTTGATTTGATGAACCGATTTTCTATGGGCAAAAAAAAATAATTTCCTTTCTACCCAAAGGTTGAAAATGTGATTCCTGCCTTGTTTTCTGCAGTTGTACTGCTCACTTATCCTTTGTGCTTTCTAGACTTCTGCTTTAAGGTGATGAAACATGTGGACGCTCTGTAATTTAGATTTTATCATGGCGAATCAAGCAAATGTAGGTGTCTGCATCTGACAAGTGTAAGCAGTCATCTGGTGGGATGGATGGCGATCAATGCATCACGCCACCCTTCGCATGCATCCCGGCGTTAGCACATGCGCAGAAGGAAATGCGCAACGCCGGGGGTGCTGGGAGGGATCCTTCGGATGCCTCTCTCAGCACTCTGCGGAGAGAAGCCCAAGAGAAGCCCATAGTCTTCTATAGGGTAACGCCATCAGAAGATAGCGTTACCCACCGCATCGCATTCCGGGGCTTGATGCATATGAGAAATGTGGTCAAACCAGCATTTCTCCCGTTGCTGCATCCTGTCCATACTCACCTAACCAGTTTGGTCTTTCTTTTCTGGCAGATCTTTGTGTATGGACAGCTGTTAGAGTTCAAGCCCTAGTTTAAACTCCATACATAGCCTGGCTGATGGAAGCATGAAACCGCTCGTCTAGAAAGCATTTCAATGCTGACACACATTAGTTTAAGCAAACACACACTTGAACATGAGGGACAGACTTCATTGGATTCAGCTGTAAGTTGTGGTTGCATTTATTTTAAGTCGGTATTTGGATCACATACATAAGGCAGAACGGTTTTACCTATGCCTAAATGAAGGGTATACAAAATAGAGTATCAGAATTATAACTCTCCCTAAAACAATAGTTTAGTAAATGTAAGCTTTAAAATTAGGTTGATGTTAAGAGAAAATATATATAATATATATATTATAATCTATTTACACAAACCTTATGTGTCTTCAATTATTACCTGAGTGCTGCCAATTGGGTGGGTGTATGTATGCATGTGTATATGTGTATATATATATATATATATATATATATATATATAATGTGTGTTAATAGTATGCAATAAAATGCCTGGGGACATAAAGACTTCCCCGGGTGTTCCAAGTGTGAAAAATTATTTATTTTTAAGGACCAATTAAAGTTTCCTCTAATACCCCTTTTACACCAACTGAATAACCCGGGTTATTGCCGGGTCGATGCTCTGTGTGAACGGCTCCCAGAAAAATTTCCCGGGTTGATTTACCAGGGAATCTTACTCTGGTTGAGAGCAGGGTTGAACACGGGTTGTTCCCATGTCATGCGGCAGTGTGAACGGGTGCTACCCTGCTTATTTGACCCGGCTAGCTCTGAAAGATGCTGATTGGAGCTTCTGGGGCACTGGCAGATGATGTAATTTGTCAGTGCCCTGCAGAGAGATGCACATGAAGCCATCGCTTGCTGCACCACAGAAGCCTGACCAGCAGCCACAAACGCAGGCTGATACACAGCCTGCCACAGCCAGAACAGCAACCTGTAGCAATGCTGTAAGCAGTCCCCACCCCTCTCTTTTGTTGCCTTTTGTGACCATCTTTGTCAGACCTTAAACAGACCATTTTTAATGACTTCTATAGAGAAAAGCAGGGATTACCCGGGTTCAGTGTGAACAGGGCAAACTCGGGAATAACCCGGGTCAAGTTGCAGTGTAAACGGGGTCTGAAGCCGAGTTCGGCCCAGGATTGACCAGTGTTCAAATTCCAGGGTCGGACCCGGGATTTTGGTGTAAAAGGGGTATTAAAGATCATCAAAGTAGGTTCCAAGTTCCAGCAATGCAATCTTCAAGTGCCGCTTCAGTTTTGTTGTTCTGCGGCCTGCCATTCCTAATTGTATAATTTCACAGTTCTTCTGATGCTGGTCTGTGGGCTCATTCCATCAGGTGCTGGGGAGAGAGTGCCACATTCAGTTAGAAGTCACCATAATTAATCTTATTACCCAATTACACCTGTTATGAGAGCTTCCCGCTCATATATAATTTGGGAATAGGGTTTTTGGAGGATCTGCATTTGTACATACTTAGTACTATTTGTAACACATACTAGGCCATTCAGTCTTAGACCACTATCTAATTAGCCCCGATATTATTTTGGGTAGCGAAAAAACAGGTGTTTTTTCGGCAATTTTTTTTAATCCCCTTTTCGGATGAAATCTGATA
The DNA here is from genome assembly GCA_031769625.1 of Taudactylus pleione. Lineage (NCBI taxonomy): Eukaryota > Metazoa > Chordata > Amphibia > Anura > Myobatrachidae > Taudactylus > Taudactylus pleione. The sequence goes on along the minus strand of JAUIMM010000312.1, from coordinate 15,663,634 downwards.
TTTCGGGCAAAAACTCCCAGGATCCGTAATAAGCTCACAAACCTATGTGTTCTCACCATTGCGGGGGTGATAAAACGGCACTTCTCGTGGATTATTTTTCGGAACACATCAGGTTCAGAACACACCCACGATAAGTGCTGGCGTCGGGCGGCACTCTGGGGCTCATTGGATAGTCCCACGACGATCCATTAGCAGCTCAGCTTACCGGTCATAGTCGTACTTGTGTAAACTCCGCCCTTAACTCACCAACTTTAAAAATGAATCCCCATTAAATCAGGATGCAAACTCTTACATGAACATTTGTACAGTGCCTTTTTTATTGCATTTTAACATCTTTAGTGACTATTTTCTTAATAATAAAAAATAAATCCTGGAAACGCGTGGCTTTGTGAGCGAGACACCCTGCGGCCACTGAATTCTTCATCTTTTAGGTCAGGCGGTCAGCAAAGAAAGTGGGTTCTAATTCTCATTCTTATTGTTCACATTCGTGTCCTATTGTGTAACATAATGTATATTGCTTCCTCCTGTTCTCTGTGCTTTCACCCTCGGGTGAACTTTTAATAGCTTTTTATATCGCTATGTGAACTAGAACATGAGTATTATGCATTTTATTGCTGAAGGATTTGTGCAGCTTATTAACGAATTCAGAAACAATGCGGAGCCGGTCTGCATGCCGTATATCAGACCTTATCATGACAGGCTTTCCTCTCAGGAAGTAATTCTGCCAGGAGAATGTTGAACTTAAAACATTAGTGATCATGTCAAATCATATTCTCCTTGCTGCAGCTTGTACTTTTGGCAGCAAATCCAGATATCCGTTTTGTTTTATTTATTTTTTACTTCATTCTGTTCGCCTTGTAGGGCTGTTGATTAGTGTGTGTTCTGTTATCCTCTCTGTAGCAAAAACACGTTTGCATATTTATACCCAGATTTCTTGGGGTATAATATAATACTTCACTATTTTTGTTTCTTAAGTATTAAAGTGGCTGCGATAACTTTTTGTTTATTAGAAGGCACTTATAATAGTTATAGATGAGAAGGGGTGGACTGGCCCACAGGGGGACAGGGGAAATCCCTGGTGGGCCCCATGGGCTGCATGAAGGCCTAGGCCATCCTATATCAATGAAGTTCCATGCATTTGAATTGCTACTCAAGTCATCTCACCAGTACAAGATAGATACTTAGATAGTTGAGTTTTTTTTCAAAGACATGTATTTTTCCTTTACTAGACCTAATGCAATTCTCATTGAGACTCTGGCTAGTCACTGCCCCGGGGTCTCCTATCATATGTACAGTGCATTAATGTAGTATATATAGACAGGATCACTATCATGTGCTTAATTATTATACATGTTACTTTTTACTGCATTCCTAGGGCTACGTGTATTCACTACAGTGCTAATCTGCTACTTTATCATGCATTCACTATTAGTATTTACAATATATAATAAATGGCCTAGACCATGTAATCTCTAATGGTTAGCCAAGCCTCATGGTGGCTGGCCAGACCCCCTCTGACTGATCACACCCCTTAAGCATGGCTTCCTGCTACTGCACTCCCCTGGTGGGCCCTTCTTGCCCCAGTTTGACACTGTAGATAACCGTTCTATGGCTCCTCCTAACCATTCTCTCTAGGAGTAAAATGGGCTCACTGTAGAAGGATGTTTAATAACCACATATGGGGGTAAATGTAGTAGCCTGCGGTATGCAGGCATCATCTATTTCCTAGCGATACTGCCCAGTGTTTTAAAGGGGCTTTAAAGGACATTGTTGATGGTTTGAACCATCGATGAGCCTCCCTGCTGTGGGTCATTTTAGAGAGAGGTGGGGCTAAAAAAAACATTGCAGTATACAGTACTGTGTGCAGCGGGCCAATCAGGGAAGGGGGTGAGATTGAATGCAGCAAGACATTTTAAGGTGGGATGAATGCGGAAGACGGCAGACTGAATAACACGGGAAGAGCTACTCTCTGTTCCCCAGCACCTGAAAGAAGAAAATCAAAATATCTGCCTTATCTCCCATCGAGCCCAGAGAACCCATTGCATTTTCAACATTGATGTGCAAACCATTTACCAGCTGACATCCCTTAGAGGCCTATATTTAAAATATATAAGTGTGTGTGTTGCTGTCAGTTGTGGCCCTCTGTACACATATGGAGGGAGTAGCTTTCCCTACAAACTTTCTCATGCTGTCACTCACAGCAAGATCAATCAGGAGGGGAGGAGACGGTCAAGTTGAGGAGATGGGGGTGGGAGTGGGATGAAGATGGACAGTGCATCCAGCATTCTTTCACTCTAGATTATTTACACTAAAGTACAAAAGAAAAAATCTAGGTACATTTACGGTTTTTTTTTGTTTGTTTTTTTTAGCTTTCATGTTATCGTTTATGTACAAATTGTGATATTTGGACATTTTGACCAGGAAATGAAAAAAAACAAAACAGGTAGACACCAGGACATCTGGAATCGAACATATATTCTGTGCCTTTTATGTAAGGAAAAGAATATATCTGTCCTAGGAGGATATGACCTGACCCTCGCATAAGGGACACACTACCTCGTAGTAAATGGGCTAGCAGTGTGAAAGTCTAGTTCATAGTGCCCTCAGAATAGCATCTCTGGAGGTACCCAAAAATCACTGACCCCCACTTGACAGTTTAGGGCATATTGAATGGATTCCGTTTTTTATTCTTTTGGGTGTACATAACAAATGTAGATGGACGCACTACACGACAGGGTAGCTTGTCCCTACATCCATCAGAAAGGCTGGGGCTATATAACTGTATTCTTATTTTCTTTAAGGGAGAGAGTGTTCAAGTCTTGCAGAGAGAGAAAGTGGAAAAGATGCTCATAATAATCAATCGGCTTCTAATGCAGTAAATTACGGCACTTAGAACCGGTAGGTAACACCATCTTTAGATGGCGTTAGCCAATAGAAGCCAAACGGGGCCTCTTTCTGCAATCTGTCCCCTGTGGCAGCATGCGCCGTTCTGCGCATGCGCAGAGGAACTTCTGGGTATTAGGGACAGCTTTTATCGGGAGATCTGTCCTTTGCGATATTAATCGCATTACTATATACATACCGGTGTAATTAACGCCAGTATGTACCTGATTTACCTGATAAGTGGCAGCATGTACCACATCACAGATGCGATGCTTAGTACATCCCGCCCTAATTGTAATTTTTCTTGCACAGCCAGTAAAATGACCATTAGAAGCTGATTGGATGGCATGGGCAACTTCTCCACTTTATCTTTCTCCAAGATTTGATACACCCCCCCCCCTTTTTTTTTTCTCCTCCTGTTCGGTTACCTTCAGTTATTATGTATGCAGTACTGATGTAATAGAGCGCCTCGTTCTGAGTTTTATTTACTCCAAAAATTGGTTGTCACAAACACCTATGCATGGCAGGTATGCCGATGGGCCAGAAATAAGTTGGGAACCACTTTAATAATGTAGAGATGTGCCCTCATACACTGTGGCTCTGCTTGAGGCCCATCTCTGAGCGCCAGGTCCCGGGCATCTTTTAATGTGCGTCTTATTCACATATAGAAAACAGCTGGAAGCGACAAAACGACGTGGCTAGCTTGCACTGATCAATCTGATGTGTGACATTTGTATATCTGTGTACGACTGAGTCTGGCTCCGATTACAAAGTGATATGATACAGCGTCTATTGCCTTTTCTCCTAGCCAAGTACTGTTGCACTTCTTCTGCGACTTTGTCCATGTTTAAAATAGAGATGTGCGCTGAGCCCTGTGTTTTTGGATTTGGATTCAACATTGTGATTTGGGTTTTGTTCTGTTTTTTTATTAAAAAATTTTTTTTAATTGCTACGTTTTTAAAAACCATTAAATTCATGTAACTTTTTGCAACCAAAAACCCGAAATTCGGATTTAAACTCCGATTTCCGAACCGTGGGAAAATCAGAACAACGACTCTGATCTGTCCTGATTCCCAAAGATGGATTCAAAATTCCTGTGCGGTTAAAGTCGCACCCCAGCGGCTCCAGTTTATGTTGAATGGTGTTTTGTATGTCTGCGATATTGAGCTACAAACTTTAAAGAAAAAACTACGCTACACATCTCGGCATGGTTCAGTCACGCCGGGTATATCGCGACGTATGGGCGCTAAGTGTATGAGGACACATCCGTACACGTATTGCACATTTTTAACTTTTTTCTTCACTTTGAAATAATTCTCACTTCCTCACATTTATTTTTACAAATATACCCAGTAGTTTTCCCGCTATAAAGCTAGCTTATAACTAGCAGTACTTTATTTATCATTAGGCTCCAGTTTCTGCGGAGAATCTGTCTGATGATCCAGTGTGTGACAGATCAGTCTGCCCTCCCTTCTGAGAGAGGAGAGGGAAAGCAAATCTCTGCTGAAGTCATTTTTCTTCTGAGAAAATTCCCAAGTTTTGCAATAAGGAGGTAACGAATCAATGTTTCCGTCTGGCGGGTGGGTGTTTGAAATCCTGTTTTGAAACCTGCACAGTAGTTGTCTTATGATCTGAGGGAGCCACAGAGTCCTAACCCACCTCAAAAATGTTATTTAACTGAAGGAGGTTTTCTTTAAAACAAGCATGCCCATACTTTACCCGAGATCACGTTCCAGTAATGTGTGCCTGCCTTTTTTTTTTTTTCTGTCCCAGGCATGAGAAGCGTGTTGTGAAATTTTAGGCTGTGCGAACAAACCCATATGTGTTTTACATACCTAAGCGTTAACAAACATGTAAGCATTTGGCTTGTTTATTGAAGTTGAGGGAAGAGCGTTGCTGTTTTTTCATCTCTCCTCTCCTCAGACGTGTCGCCTGTTTTCTTTTTTGATAATATTGCATTATTTTTGCCAGAGAGGAAAAGATTTGTAATGAAAATGTTAAATATACTGTTTACAGTCAGTTATGCAACAAATTTAAAATAATTGTTTTTCCTTAAAGGAAAAAAAAAACAACTTTCCATATATGTTCAGAAGTGGACAGCCAATGTAACTAGGCGGGAAAAGATTGGACAACCTCTTCTTAAGCAAAACGTCCCTCTACATTTAACAAATATGGGGCAAAGTCTGTCCACAGATTATAATAAAGTTCTTTGAAAACTCTCCTATATCTCCTATAGAACTGCATTGTAGAGCTAGCATACTGTGCGCTTACATCAACTACTGACAGAGAGCAATTTACTTGTTCATTCTTCAGCGCCAGCTCGATCTTCGATTTTGTCTACTCTCCTGGTAACCCTCCCCACCTTAGCACTATTACTTACTCATTCCATAGCTAATAAGTAATTGGCTGTCCCATTTTTCTGGTCTTCAGTAAGATGGCGGTCACCAGGTTGGGAGGAATTTTCATTAAGAGGTATAAGAAGTGTTTATAGATGTTTCCAGATTACTCTTGCATGGTTTGGGCATTTAATTTCCCTACAGTTTTACTACCTGTTTAAACTAGGGGTGTGCACCGGCCACTTTTCGTGTTTTGTGTTTTGGTTTTGGATCTGGATCTTTCTTCGTGTTTTGGATCTGGATTGGTTTTGCCAAAACCACCCTTCCGTGTTTTGGGTTCTGGGTTTTGTGTTTTGGATCTGTATTTTTTTTAAAAAAAGCATAAAAACAGCTAAAATCACAGAATTTGTAGGTTTTTCTGCTCCTATGCTATTATTAACCTCAATAACCTTAATTTCCACTCATTTCCAGTCTATTCTGAACACCTCACACCTCACAATAGTGTTTTTATGTCCAAAACGTTGCACCGAGGTAGCTGGATGACTATGCTAAGCGACACGAGTGGGCGGCACAAACACGTGACCCATCTAGGCGTGAAACTGCAGTGGCAGACAGGATGGCAGTTTGAAAAACTAGGCCCCAAACTGTACATAATGCAAAGAAAAAAAAGAGGTGCAAGATGGAATTGTCCTTGGGCCCTCCCACCCACCCTTATGTTGTATAAACAGGACATGCACACTTTAACAAACCAATCATTTCAGCGCCAGGGTCTGCCACACAACTGTGGCTGAAATGATTGGTTCGTTTGGGCCCCCACAAAACAAGCTGGCAATTAATGTGTCCCTGCACAAACTGGCTCTATGGAGGCAAGATGTCATCCTCATCCTCCTCATCCACCGATTCCTCACCCTCTTCAGTGTGTACATCCTCATCCTCACAAAGTATTAAATCGTCCCCACTTGAATCCACCACCACAGGTCCCTCTGTACCTTCTGGAGGCTGGTCTCCCTGGAAGAGCTGATAATTCATTTTGATGAACATCATCTTCTCCACATTCTGTGGAAGCAACCTCCTACGCCTTTCGCTGACAAGGTTCCCGGCTGCACTAAACATTCTTTCGGAGTACACACTGGAGGGGGGGCAACTCAGGTAAAATAGAGCCAGTTTGTACAGGGGCCTCCAAATTGCCTCTTTTTCCTGCCAGTACAGGTATGGACTGTCTGCCATGCCTACTTGGATGCTGTCACCGATGTAATCCTCCACCATTCTGTCAATGGTGACAGTATCATATGCAGTGACAGTAGACATGTCAGAAATTGTTGCCAGGTCCTTCAGTCCGGACCAGATGTCCAAACTTGGTCCTGCCTGCCCTGCATCACCGCCAGCGGGTTGCTTAGGATACCTAAGTTTTTTCCTGGCAGCCCCAGTTGCAGGAGAAAATGAAGAAGGAGCCGTTGACGTGTCACGTTCCGCTTCAGCTGACAGTGTGTTCACCAGCAGGTCTTTGCACCTCTGCAGGCTTGTGTCGGCCGGAAAGAGAGACACCACATAGGCTTTAAACCTAGGATCGAGCACGGTGGCCAAAACGTAGTGGTCTGATTTCAACAGATTGACCACCCTGGAATCCTGGCAAAGCGAATGAAGGGCTTCATCCACAAGTCCCACATGCCGAGCGGAATCGCTCCGTCTTAGCTCCTCCTTCACTTTCTCCAGCTGCTTCTGCAAAAGCCTGATGAGGGGAATGACCTGACTCAAGCTGGCAGTGTCTGAACTGACTTCACGTGTGGCAAGTTCGAAGGGCTGGAGAACCTTGCACAACACGGAAATCATTCTCCACTGCGCTTGAGTCAGGTGCATACCCCCTCCTTTGCCTATGTCATAGGTGGATGTATAGGCTTGTATGGCCTTTTGCTGCTCCTCCATCCTCTGAAGCATATAGAGGGTTGAGTTCCACCGCGTCACAACCTCTTGCTTCAGGTGATGGCGGGGCAGGTTCAAGAGTGTTTGCTGGCGCTCCAGTCTTCGGCACGCAGTCGCTGAATGGCGAAAGTGGCCAGAAATTTTTCGGGCCACCCAAAGCGTCTCCTGCACGCCCCTGTCGCTTTTCAGAAAATTCTGCACCACCAAGTTTATTGTGTGAGCAAAACATGGGACGTGCTGGAATTTGCCCAGATGTAATGCCCGCACAATATTGGTGGCGTTGTCAGATATCACAAATCCCCAGGAGAGTCTAAGTGGGGTAAGCCACTGGGCGATGATTTCCCTCAGTTTCTCTAAGAGGTTGTCGGCGGTGTGCCTCTTACTGAAACCGGTGATACACAGCGTAGCCTGCCTTGTAACGAGCTGGCATTTCTGAGATGCTGCTACTGGTGACGCTGCTGCTGTTGCTGCGTAAGGTGATACATCTACCCAGTGGGCTGTCACAGTCATATAGTCCTTAGTCTGCCCTGTTCCACTTGTCCACATGTCCGTGGTTAAGTGGACATTGTGTACAACGGCATTTTTCAGGACACTGAGGACACTTTTTCTGACGTTTCTGTACAGTCTCGGTATCGCCTGCCTAGTGAAGTGGAATCTAGACGGGATTTGGAACCGGGGACACACTACCTCCATCAATTGTCTAAATCCCACTGCACTAATGGCGGATACCGGACGCACGTCTAACACCAACATAGCAGTCAAGGCCTCAGTTATACGTTTTGCTTCAGGATGACTGCTGTCGTACTTCATCCTCCTCGCTAAGGACTGTTGGAGGGTCAATTGTTTAGTAAAAGTAGTGGTGTTCCTACTTCCTCTCTGGGATGATGAACGACTCCCAGCAGCAGCAACAGCAGCAGCGGCAGCAGTAGGCGTAGCAATGCAGGATCCTCCGGAGGAATCCCGGATAGGAGAGTCAGTCATGCCAGTGACATGGCCTGCAGGACTACTTCCGATCCTAACTAAGGAGGAAATTGACGAGGAGGGAGTTGACGGTGTGGTTTGCAGGCGCTTGGATACAACAGGACAACGGGATTTAGGTGTCCCTGGACTGCTTACGGTCTTAGCCAAAGTTTCTGAACTTGACAGTAACTTTTTATGAACGCGCTGCAGGTGCCGTATAAGGGAGGATGTTCCTAGGTGGTTGACGTCCCTACCCCTACTTATTTCACCTTTACATATGGTACATATGGCAAGACAGTTGTTGTCCGGATTTGGATAGAAATATTGCCAGACCAAAGAGGTGGAATGTTTGGTCTTCTGCCCAGGCATGACCGTGATGGGCTTTTTCATCCCACGGACAACAACTGTCTCCCCCGGAGCCTGATTTAAACAAACCACATCACCATCAGAATCCTCCTCGCCAACTTCCTCCTCAGCGCCAGCTACACCAGTATCCTCATCCTGTTGTACTTCAACAGTGACATCTTCAATTTGCATATCAGCAAGTGGACTGTGGGTGCTCCTTTCAGCACTTGCAGGGGGCGTGCAAATGGTGGAAAGAGCCACCTCTTCCCGTCCAGTGCTGGGAAGGTCAAGCATCGCAACCACCACCACACTTGGACTCTCCTTGGGGATTTGTGATATCTTCTTAGAAAGCACAGTTCTTCGCTGTGCTTTTGCCAGCTTAACTCTTTTGATTTTTTTAGTGGGAGGAGGGCTTCCATCGTCATGTGAAGCTGAACCACTAGTCATGAACATACTAGGGATCGACCTTAGCCGTTCCTTGCCACTCCGTGTCGTAAATGGCATATTGGCAAGTTTACGTTTCTCTTCAGCTGATTTAAATGTCTTTTTCAAGGTCATTTTCCTGAACTTTGCCATTTGGGATTGTATGTGCCCTCTACTATGACATTGGGCATCGGCCTTGGCAGACGACGTTGATGGCATGTTATCGTCTATGTCATGACTAGTGGCAGCAGCTTCAGCACTAGGAGGAAGTGGTTCTTGATCTTTCTCTATTTTATTTTTATCGGAGAAAGTTTGGTCCTCCATTTATGTTATATCGATTTGATATATACGTGCGGCTAAACACAGAAAATAATTTTTTTTGGGGTTTGGACTGGAGTGTACTTTCGGGGGTTACAGCACCCTTTAACGGTCAAGCCAGCCGGCCCTTTACTTATGACACAGGCGCACGCTTGGCACTACTTTGTTGATGCACGTGCGGCTACTGCGCACACAATTCACAAACACAGAAAATAATTTTTTTTTTGGTTTGGACTGGAGTGTACTTTGTGGGTTACAGCACCCTTTAACGGTCAAGCCAGCCGGCCCTTTACTTATGACACAGGCGCACGCTTGGCACTACTTTGTTGATGCACGTGCGGCTACTGCGCACACAATTCACAAACACAGAAAATAATTTTTTTTTGGTTTGGACTGGAGTGTACTTTCGGGGGTTACAGCACCCTTTAACGGTCAAGCCAGCCGGCCCTTTACTTATGACACAGGCGCACGCTTGGCACTACTTTGTTGATGCACGTGCGGCTACTGCGCACACAATTCACAAACACAGAAAATAATTTTTTTTTTGGTTTGGACTGGAGTGTACTTTCGGGGGTTACAGCACCCTTAACGGTCAAGCCAGCCGGCCCTTTACTTATGACACAGGCGCACGCTTGGCACTACTTTGTTGATGCACGTGCGGCTACTGCGCACACAATTCACAAACACAGAAAATAATTTTTTTTTGGTTTGGACTGGAGTGTACTTTCGGGGGTTACAGCACCCTTTAACGGTCAAGCCAGCCGGCCCTTTACTTATGACACAGGCGCACGCTTGGCACTACTTTGTTGATGCACGTGCGGCTACTGCGCACACAATTCACAAACACAGAAAATAATTTTTTTTTTGGTTTGGACTGGAGTGTACTTTGGGGGTTACAGCACCCTTTAACGGTCAAGCCAGCCGGCCCTTTACTTATGACACAGGCGCACGCTTGGCACTACTTTGTTGATGCACGTGCGGCTACTGCGCACACAATTCACAAACACAGAAAATAATTTTTTTTTTGGTTTGGACTGGAGTGTACTTTCGGGGGTTACAGCACCCTTAGCGGTCAAGCCAGCCGGCCCTTTACTTATGACACAGGCGCACGCTTGGCACTACTTTGTTGATGCACGTGCGGCTACTGCGCACACAATTCACAAACACAGAAAATAATTTTTTTTTGGTTTGGACTGGAGTGTACTTTCGGGGGTTACAGCACCCTTTAACGGTCAAGCCAGCCGGCCCTTTACTTATGACACAGGCGCACGCTTGGCACTACTTTGTTGATGCACGTGCGGCTACTGCGCACACAATTCACAAACACAGAAAATAATTTTTTTTTTGGTTTGGACTGGAGTGTACTTTCGGGGGTTACAGCACCCTTAACGGTCAAGCCAGCCGGCCCTTTACTTATGACACAGGCGCACGCTTGGCACTACTTTGTTGATGCACGTGCAGCTACTGCGCACACAATTCACAAACACAGAAAATAATTTTTTTTTGGTTTGGACTGGAGTGTACTTTCGGGGGTTACAGCACCCTTAACGGTCAAGCCAGCCGGCCCTTTACTTATGACACAGGCGCACGCTTGGCACTACTTTGTTGATGCACGTGCGGCTACTGCGCACACAATTCACAAACACAGAAAATAATTTTTTTTTGGTTTGGACTGGAGTGTACTTTCGGGGGTTACAGCACCCTTTAACGGTCAAGCCAGCCGGCCCTTTACTTATGACACAGGCGCACGCTTGGCACTACTTTGTTGATGCACGTGCGGCTACTGCGCACACAATTCACAAACACAGAAAATATATTATTTTTTTAGCACTTGGGGGGAGCACCCCTGATGGACAGAGCACCCCCTGGACAACACTACAGCACTCCTTTAGGACTGGGACACTGCACAGGACTTTGGAGTGGACACAGCCCCTATGGAGAACTGACTGCACAACACAGTCCAGCCAGCCCCTATGGACTTTGAAGTAGTGGACACAGCCCCTATTAACAACAGCAGCACAGCACAACACAGCCAGCCCCTATGGACTTTGAAGTAGTGGACAACAGCAGCACTACACTACACTACACTACACTACACAGCCCTAACTCCCACCCTCCCTCTTCACTGTCCACAGCCGAGTGAGAAAATGGCGCCGACGCGGGTACCTTATATAGGATCCAAAACCCGCGAGACTCGGAAGGCGGGATGATGAAGTTTTGCCTCGATTTCAGATCCGAGTCAGGCGGGAAAAGTCGAGCCTGACTCGGATCGGACTCGGATCGGGGGGGCTCGGGGGGGTTCGGATTTCAGAAATCCGAACCCGCTCACCCCTAGTTTAAACCTGTTTAGTTGTACGAACTATAAAGTTCAATTATTTTCTAGAACTAAATTAGATTTACCATGTGACAGTAGCCCTCCACACATTTAATATTTTTCTTCTAGGCTTTTTTTTTTCTTACTCTTCACTCATTTTGCTTATCAGGAGCAATGGTTATTTGAGGATTGCTATCGTTGAAGTACTTTGGGATATTAATAAGTGTCAGTCTATGGGGTAGATTTATCAAAGCTTGGAGAGAGATAAAGGGGTAGAGGTACTAAGCTTTGGAGAGAGATAAAGTACCAACCAATTATCTCCTGACATTTTTTCAAACACTGGGACAGGAGCTGATTGGTTGGTACTTTATCTCTCTATCCGAGGCTTAGTACATCTACCCCAAAGTACCAACCAATCAGCTTCAAACTGTCATTTTACAAGCTGTGTTTGAAAATATAACAGTTAAGAGCTGATTGGTTAGTACTTGATTGTTCTCCAAGGTTTGATACATCTCCCCCTATGTATTAAAGATGTGAATAGAGGGGATGCAGTCAGGAAGCCGACGGTCGAAATGCCGACTGTCGGCTTGCCAACTGTCTCCCGGCAGGGGTTTGATGACAGGTGTCGAAATCCCGACGCCTGTCATTTTACCTATGCCGGGAGCCCGACGCCAGGCATACCGATTGAAGGTAAGCCGGGCATCGGGTGCGGACAGCCACGGGGGAAGGGTGGGGAGTAAGGTGAGGGGCTCCTGGGGGGGACTTAGGGTTAGGCACCCCCCCCAGGATGGTTAGGTTTAGGCTAGGGGAAGGGGAGGGGGGGTAGGCGCCCCTGGGGGGAGGTTAGGGTTAGGCACCCCCTGGGAGACTTAAGTTTAGGCTGCAGGGAAGGTGGGGTTAGGTTTAGGCACTTACAGGGGGGGTATTCCATACCGATCCCGAATAGAGTGCCTTCAGTAAATAAAGTGCATAGTTTTAAACCATAGAAATCACAATGTTCTGTTGTGAATGGAAAATATCTGCAGATCGGTGATTAGGGGGATAACTAGGCAGAAATAGGGTAATTTTTCCTAATCAGTACAGCCAATCATGGACCCTTACCAAGACCATGTGACGTTTTGGGCACCTGCTTGCCGACCTTTGCACTGGACACTTAAACACCGTAAAACCTGCTCTCACTGTAATTAGTTAATTTGTTTATAAATGTGATGTCTGTTCTTCTCAGATCTTTGTGTACAATTTTTAGGGTTGTATCGCTTCAAATAATCACTTGTATTGTGAGTCACTTAGAATTCTGCCTGCAATGGTTGCACTTCATAGCAGAGGATTAATCATGGGCCAGCCGTCATTTAGACTACACAGATGTGTTATCTTAGTCACATATAGGAAGGCGGAAGTGTGCGTCTGATTTATGTAATCTGAGTGCCTACATGTGTCCTGAGGACTCTGTAATAGCTACTATTAATGAAAGTTCATATATTCCGGGAGACTGAAGATTCATCGTTACTCCATAACCTGCAGCTTTTTCGCCTGTTTACACTGTCACATTTTTGTTTTCTTTTTTTATACTTAGAGCTCATTTCACTGTAATTAAAGTCTGAATTTTCTTCTTCAGTATACATAAATATCGGCCCAGTACAGATGTTGCTGCTTTTAAAAAACTATGCCTAAATCAAACCTCTATTGCCCCTCGCCAATGACAGCCGGAGGAGGGTTACACCTCACCATGAATGAAATTTTGATAACAGCTTGCTTTAAATGAAGTTATCTAGGGTCTTAGGGGGTGAGTCAATTGTTTTTTTTTTTGGCGGCGATAATTAGTGGGCGTCCGATGGAGCAATTCAGTTGTCTTGGGCGCTCATTCTTTACTGCGCGTGTCGTGCCCAAAAGCACCGAGATAAGCTGCGCAAAGCTGCTAAACCTGTCTAAACATATGGACGCGACGTGAAAAGTGCCAAAAGCCAGACGTTTCGCACATTCAGAAATCTGGGCACCTACGGCATTCGCGCCCAATTGGAGCAACAATTGAGGCTTATCTATCATTGTTGGGAATGGGCCTCCATAAAGTTTTTCCTGATCACCGCATACCATGGTGATAAGGAAATATTTGTCTGGGAGTTAAAACAAATAAAATGTTGCCGTAGCAACAATTGTCCTGGCTAAAAGGATGGCAGGTCAGTGATTGCTATCGCTTTCACGCTCTACTGCCTGTTCTGACAACCCATATGCTCCGTATCGTTTTGCGATAACTGGCTGGGGAGGAGCCTGCTGCTTATGTCATTTAGAATAATTCGCCGCGAACACGGATTTACCGGACTGAGGGGTCTATTTACTAAGCAGTGTTAGGAGACAGAGTGAAAAGTGATAAGGTGCCAGCCAATCAGCTCCCAACTGTCATCTCACAGGCTGTGTTTGAAAAATGACAGTTGGGAGCTGATTGGCTGGCACCTTAACACTTTTTACTGTGTCTCCTAACACTGCTTAGTAAATAGACCAATATGTGCTCATCCATTCTAATGATCCTTGCTAAAAGAAAGTCATTTCATTCTATTTGTCTTGCGGGGTGATGAGAGGAGAACACCTTTTTACTGTCCTGTTCTCGGCACAATGGGCAGCTTATTTTATTGTATTTATCAGAGAATTTGTGGAAACTGCAAAAGTCTACAAAACTGTTACAAAGCAGACCACAGGCATCTTATGACCTGGGACTTTATTTACTTTACCTGCCGTGTTTAAGCCTGAAATTTAAATTGGCAATGTGTTTAATAGCAAAATATCACTTGTTTTGTTATAAAAAACATTGCCCTCTTAAATAAACCACATAGTACATAGATGGTAAAGGTCATAGGGAAGAATGATGACTATATTGCTCAGTTTGGCATTTTTAATGTTTCCTGTGTTTGCTGTCATTTTAGTTTGTGATGGGACGCACAAGGCAGACAATGATGGAGTTTATGGGGGCGGTTCAGTTGTTTTAGACGCCCCCCGCTGGGCATCTATATGAACAATCTCCCGACTGAGCAATTCATTTGTTGCTCCATTCAGATGTCTAAAGCTGTGGGGGGTGGGGCACATTTTTCTTCTCGCAGCCTCCTATGGTGTGAGAGGAAATGTGTGCAAAGTCTGTTTTTTTGGGTTCCCTAATGATGGTTTGGGCACCCAAACAGCTGTATGGGCGCCCTAACCACTACTTTAAAGCAGAGATTAAACCTGGTGCTTGTAGCTGCGATAAATACTAATGGGCGCCCGAACGGAGAAACCATTAAATTGCTCTGTCGGGTGCCTATTTGTATAGACGGCCAGCAGGGGGCATTTATAACAAATGATTTACAGCCTATAAGTCTATTATATTTTTCTAAATACTTTTTTGTTACATTTGTGTTTATATATTCATTTTTTTTTACCATTTGCTAGGAATACTTTTTTGCTTTCATTATGTTTTTCTTGAGATGTTTTGACAGAATAAAAAAAAAACCATACGTCAAATTTCTCTAACTCTCCATAGAGCACGTCACACAGTAGGTGGTAAAGAAATATCATTACACCCAGTCTTTCTAAAAAACTTTGTTCTAATACTATCTAATATATTGTTTCAAAGGTCCCTAACCTCTGCTAGGACCACATACACATACACATACACATACACACACATACACACATACACACACACACACACACACACACACCAACACCAACACCAACACCAACACCAACTCTTCCAGATAAACAAACTGGAAAACACAAAGCTGTTTGTTTTTGATTGTTGTCTCTATTCAGTATTGTGTTTTTTTTAAAGAACATGTTTAGACCTCAAAACTCAGAATCCTTCTTGATTTCATGTACACTTCAAGCTTGCACAAAAGCAATCTCCTTTATGTACAGACTGTATATTTGCTTTGTTTTTCTATTTGCCCAATAAGTAATTTTGCACAGAGAACATTAGTACGAATAACGGAAGGATGAAGTTAGCCTGATGGCCTTTAAACCTCCAAGGCTGTCGCAGATGGTGTGTGTGTGTAAATGATATTTTGACATTGTGGTCCCCATTTTGTGGTTGATGCGTCTGTAGCTGCGGGGTGATGGAGCTTCGGGTGCGTCTGGTTAGTTTGTAGCACGCTGTTGGCTTTAGCCTCCCTTCCCGTTTTTGTCATGTCTAAGAGCGGTGTGGCAGTCCATCTTGCTGCACTGGTGCGGCACGTTCTTCTCATACTTGCTGACCTTCTGTCGGATCACGTCATTGACCCTCCCCGGACTGCCCACTTTCATTACTGCTGCGGAGAGGGTATTTTCCGTGGATGGTGGCGGAGCCGGAGACTTGCCCTCTCTTGCCGGCGGCTGATTTTCAGGAGCCTCACGGCCATTGTGGGAGAGTCTACAAGTATGGTTCTTCACTTTACTGGGTAAGCTGCTTTCACCCTAATGCGGTCGATGGCACGGCGGCACCACCCTGCTGGGTGGACCTTGCTTGTGTTAGCAGTAGGAGAGTCAATGACCTCTCCCTTCTCTGCCATTGTTATTGGGGCATTTTGACCATGCAGATATTATTCTAAGTGAACTTGGATAAAGTTAAGTGTTTTTACTGATCAACTAGTCATACTGTCTTAAACCACCGCCATACTATTTTATGTAAATAATAAATAATTGTCTAGCGTCTTAATAGTATAATAGCGAGAGTTAAGGTCTAATCTTTATACATTTGGGACAGAAGTTGTCATTGTTATGTTTATAAGCCTTCGTTTTACTGTGTGGTCATTTGTTACCTAGGAGGACGCAGGTGGCATGTGATGTCAATGGATGTTTGAAAGATGAGATATTTTTATGTTCTAGTTTTTTTATTCAGTTGTATCTGATAACAAATTAACAATTGAACAGTATTTTATTACATAAATGTATTGTCCTTTCCATCCATAAATTGCTCACAGTAACGTTTTTATAGAGGCACTTTTATAGAGGCAATACTGAGCAGGATTATTATGAGCGTTATGGCACCCGCCCTCAAAATTGGTGGGAGATCACCCCTATTAGTAATGCAGAGAGCATAATAGTTACTGCTACTGAAAACATTGCAGCACATTGCGGTTAATCTCAGTAATAAAGTAAAACAATTCAGGTAATCAAAGATAGAAGTGCTTATCTGTAATAATAACATCAGCAGGCATTTATAATAAGTGTTAGAAGCTATAGCTGAAAATAAAGCCGGAAGGAGCTGGGGGCCGAAGTTAAAGGCTCTGTGGACCGCCTGTTGCTCATCACTACTGTAGTAGGTTATCAAACTTCTGTTGCATCTGTTTTTTCTTTGCTTCTTGTCCAAGACCGGTTTATCCAACAGAATTGTGCTTTTTACATAATAATTTTGGCCCTTATGTTCTTGGAGTTTATTTCCAGGTACCACACACTAATCTAATCCAAAAATTTGTCGAACTACAGTTGCAGATTTTCTGCTGCCTACGATGGGTGCCAGGGTAGTCATTAAACTATGGTCTGAGAGGAGGCGGTCACGCTGTATGGTTGAAAGCCACAATTACAAATCTGAAATGTACAACTGAATTAATTCCAATGGAAACGTGCAGCATGTATTTCATACAGTTTCCGTCTGGTGTCTGTAGGGCTGAAGTGACAGCCCGGCTCGGAGAGCATTTTGTTAGTTGCAGTTTAACAGCTGGAGCACTGATATGGCTGGCTGGAAAGGCACGCTGGGACCTGTAGTCCCACAACAGCTGGAGAGCCACGGGCTACCAAGCATGATGTAAACCGCTGTACACAGACTCCTCATTACAGTTTGGCTACAGATGATCCCACTTGAGTAACTTGATCAACTCCTACCACACACTACAGTTAAAACGCTTTTGTAATAAAGGCATACTCACCTGGATCTCAAGCTCTGCTCCTGTGCTATCTGGAATAAAAACCGGTTTACTACAATTATTATATTTTCAGTGCAAAGCAGCAACCTTAGACATAGAAAAGGGGGCTCAGAGATTCAATGATAAATGGGAACCATATCTCAATACTTGACCTTCAGACACAAATAGATATCTTCAAATTATTTGAATGTACTGAATGGTACTTAAGCTGCATACACACACAACGATGTTCGTAACCAACGATTTTAGTGATCGAGTTTCGTTCAGATTTTTTCCTTGAAAAAGTGAACGAAAATCGTTCACTAAAAATCGTTGGTTACTAAAATAATGAACGATTTTCAAAAACAATGAACGATTTTTTAATCATGCATACAGTGAATGGAAATCGTTCATCGTTTATCGTTCATTCTGCACAACATGAACGATTTTCTGAACGAAAATGGTTTGTTGGACAGTCAGAATGGACGATAAACTACAAACGTGAACGCGCATGAACGATTATCGTTCATCGTTCAGCTTAAAAAGATGAACGATTTTACAAGTGATTTAACAATAGCGACGTCGTTATAGTTAAATTGTTCAAAAAATCGTTGTGTGTATGCACCTTTACATAGGCAATTACAAACCTCTGTATAATTGTATAATCTGTTATTGACAGTTTTCTGGGATTGTATTTTGTATGATATTGGGGATGATGAAGGTAATCAAATACCGTATATGCTCGAGTATAAGCCGAGTTTTTCAGCACAAAAAATGTGCTGAAAAAGTACCCCCTCGGCTTATACTCGAGTCAAGTGTAGCGCTGACCGGACGGAGTTTCGGTCAGCGCTACACACTGCCAAACACACAGCCGCCGGAGCCGGCAGCTGCGTGTTTGGTGTAATCAGCAGCTGCTGAGAGTCTGTCAGACTCTCAGCGGCTGCTGCTGCTCCCACTGCGGGAGCCATCTTCCGGCTCCCGCAGTGGGTGATGGGAGACACGTCGTCATGACGACGTCTCTCCCATGCAAAGAGGACGGAGGAGCGGACAGCGGCGGGACCAGGAGCGGGAGTTTCAGGTAAGTGATTTTTTTTTTTTCTTGTCACTTCTCTCTCTACTGGGGGGGGACTACAGGGGGCACTACCAGGGGGCGATTACTACAGGGGGCATTATCAGGGGGCACTAAAAGGGGGGATTACTACAGGGGGCACTACCAGGGGGGGATTACTACAGGGGGCACTAAAAGGGGGGATTACCACTGGGGGAACTACCAGGGGGGGATTACTACAGGGGGCACTACCAGTGGGCGATTACTACAGGGGGCACTAAAAGGGGGGGATTACTACTGGAGGCACTGAAAGGGGGGATTACCACTGGGGGCACTACCAGGAGGGATTACTACTGGGGGCACAACCAGGGGGAATTACTACTGGGGGCACTACCAGCTGCTGCCATTTCCCACACTAGGCTTATACTCGAGTCAATAAGTTTTCCCAGTTTTTTGTGGTAACAGTAGGTACCTCGGCTTATATTCGGGTCGGCTTATACTCGAGTATATACGGTACTTATGTATAATCCGCTCTTATCAATGATATAAGATTTTATTCGATCTACAGAGTCATGGTTGCTACTGTATTCACATCTCTTCTATTTATTTTTATTCTTATGTATTTTTTTGTTGTTATTTACAACTATTGATATTTTATTATGTTTGTTTTGTAATATAAAAGCAATGAAGATATGTTTTATTTTGACAATATAAATGTCAAACAGAACTGTATTGTTAGATATACTTTGTGTATTGAGTACCTGTACTAATTTCTGTCTGACTATATTAATATGCCATTGCCTGCTGTTAGAATTTAATCTCTGTATAATTTCTTTTTTTTTAAATCTCTAATTAAAAGATATGAAGAGAAAAAAAAAAAGGCATAATTACCGACATTTGGGCAGCCCCCTTCTGGGATGGGGGGGCCAGATCAGTGCAGCAGGGAGGGTGGGGGAGGTTTGAGTAGGGGCGTGCCGACGCAAGCGCAACATTGCAGCCCCGCCCCCACTTTATTATGCCGATATTAAACGTGGCGGCGGGGCTATGGCTCAGCGCAAATTGTGTAATCGCATCCCCGGACTGTCCACTCTCACGGCGATCACGGGGGGAGGGTCGCGGGGCCGGCCCCCATTCCGGGGGACTTGCCTACTCTTGCAGGGTGCCGGGAGCAGCACCCGATTTTCGGGAGGCTCCCGGCAGTCTCGGGAGAGAAGGCAAGTATGAATAAAGGATCACTTTGAATTATGTGCTCTTATGGGGAGGAAACCTAATATACAGATTAAAGGCAAAATTATTTAACAGCAGTAAATCGCCCTTTTAAGAGCGTAGAAGATCTGAAACTTGGTTTTTAGAACACAGGGTCTCATTTTTTAAACCATCAAATCCAATTACTTTACACTAATTGTAAATGTATTCAAGAAGCTGTGCATTGTTACATAGTCCATTACATCCCTTGTTATTTCATCCATATTGCCGAAACAAAGTTTGTGTTGTGAGAGCTTTCCCTTACTCATCATTGTAATACTGGTCAGATTTGCTTTTTCTGATGTATTAGAATGATCTTTTTATTCTTTTATATCGCTGTATTTTTTTTGGCGACACAACAAACTTTTCATAAGTTATATACAGCTGGGATTTGGTCTGTCCTCGGCAGAAATCAGTCTGGGTCCCTGATTCTTATTGGAGTTTAGAGCAACCTGATCTTTCCTTTGTCAGTTATTGGCCAAATTATTAAGTAAAAATAGTTATCAATAAACTTGTTTAAGGCTCCCTACCACAGACCTCGCTTCTTTGTGACATCACTCCCTTCGAACGGCTCTGTAAATATTACCCTATGTTCAAAGGGATGACCTCTCACATATATGGTATCCTCATTGATGTTGCTCTGCCTACTAATAATCCCCATGAATCCTCATGGGAGATAGATCTTGGCCCTCCACCTGATGAAGAGGCTTGGGACAGCATGAGACTGGCAATTGCTAAAACCTCTATCTCTACCCGTCTTAAAGAAACATCTTATAAATTGTATTACCGTTGGTACTATACCCCAGTACGGCTCTCCCATATGTTCCCTTCTGCTTCACCCCTCTGCTGGAGAAACTGTGGCCTCCGAGGTTCATTAATCCATATCTGGTCGACCTGCCCGGCTCTTGAACCTTTCTGGACCTCTGTTCATACTCTCCTGAATACGGTCTTTGGAGAACCGATCCCAAAAGACCCATGGACTTTCCTTTTAAATTACCCCTCTCCTAATCTCAGCAACCGCTCTTTTAAGCTGTTGTCCCATATTCTAGTTGCTGCTAGAAGTTTGATTGCCCGTAATTGGAAAAACCCTCTTCCACCGACTCTCTCTGCCCTAAAATCACAAAGTTTGGGCTCCATGGCTCTCATATGACAACACTTCACTACCTCTGCTCCCTGCGCTCATTACCCATGTGTGACTCATGCGCTGTGGTTGAGTTTGATCTCCCTACTCCGACTTCTCTATGCAAACCTCCCTAACTGACTGAATATTCTTTTCTCCTGTTTTCCAATTGGCATGTTTTTCTTTCTATCTTTATAACACTTTCTGTCCAGTATTTACTTTTTTTTTTTCATAATTTGTTTCTTTTGATAGTCCTGTTCCCAATCCTCCCCACTACCCCCCTCCCTGTTACCCCCTCCCCCCACATGTTTATTGCTATTTACTTTATTGAAAAAATGGCTCATGTATACTGTTTATTATATTTGTGTTTTTTTATGTCACTTTTTTATGAGCTTTCTAAATAAAGCATTTAAAAAAAAATAAACTAGTTTAAAAAGTGCGTGTGTGTATAACTGCGATGCATCGCTCGTCGTTCAAAAAGGCGACCACAATTGTGGAAGCAAACATTCTGCCGGTGGTTAGACATTTTGCCGAATATGGACATAATATTAAGAATTTTATATTTATGCCCCTGGACCATGTACCACCACCGCGATGTGGTGGTGACAGAAATAAGCTGCTACTTAAACAAGAATGCCGTTGGATTTATCTACTTCAAGCACTGGTACCCGATGGCCTAAACGAGTTGTTATTTTCATCTTCTTTATAATTGGTTGGCACTGTGTCTGTATATATGGACCCAACCTTTTTGATATGTATATATATATTTTGATCTTTTTGATTTTGCCTCATTATATGTATTTATTATTATTATATGTCTGTATGTCAATTTTCTGATGACATGTGACTCCATTTGTGTATTAATGTTATTTATTAGATGTGTTTTCTCTCTTATATATTGCGAGATTCAGCTATCTGTAAAACCTTTAACCTATTAGGGAGGTTGATTGAGAATGCTGGGCCCCGCGATGTATTAAGACGCAGTGAGGTGACACGTAGTGTTTGATGCTTTTTATGACTAGGTGTTTAATTGTACAACATGTTGTGTCTATTATGCACTGTATTTTTTGTAGTATTTGTATATACACGCGGGTTGCCATGGTGATCACATGCCCGCACACAGCTGCCGGGTTATTGGTGCGGTTGCCTGGTTACGCAGACGCTGATGACGTCGCTCCGGCTGACATCATTGGTGTTGGACTGTGGTGACCTGGCCACGTGCTGTCCTGGTGGTTATGATGGGGGCTCATCACGTTCACTGAACGCTGGTGGCGTCAGGTCGGTGTTACCGATTGACGTCATCAGTGATGGACCGCGTTGACCGCGGCTGCACACTGTCCTGGTGATTGCGGTGGGTGTGCACCGTGGCTAACCTGACAGGTGAGCATTATTATGACTGATTATTGTGGGTATATACAGGTTGCACATACACGTTAGAGATGGCTTTCCCCTGACGACGGTATCAACCGAAACAGCTGTTGGGATCATGCACTGGGAATGATATGGGACCCAGTTATGCTTACTCTACGGGATATGTAATGTATAATATGCTGACGTAACCGCTTAACATGCTGCTAATCAATGTGCCTATGTAAATGATAACTTGAAACAGTAAAATGGTAATTTGGTGAAAGAGTGCTGGCTTTATCTTTGCTTGAGCCCCTGGTAGAGCTTCAAACCGTAGATGGATATGCTATGAACTGGCCGTGCACCGACATTTAATCTTTCAGTGCAGCGCGATTTTTCTTTTTTCTATATTGTATGTGTGTGTATGTATGAATGTGTGTGTATATATGTATGTATATATATATATATATATATATATATATATATATATAAATGCCTTCACAATGGCCCTTTAAATTCTCTAGCAATCCATATTTTTTTTTTATAATTATTTTATATTCTGATTCAAACTTGAAATAACTGTACTGCTGAACAATTGTATAGTGTATGAATTACATTTTGCAATTTAATGAAACTGTAGTTGTCACACTTCTGCCTGTGAGCTCAGGGCCTGATTCAGAGCCGGACGCTCTGACCAGAGAGCTCGCTCTGAATCAGGGCCCTCCTACCTAAACTTGGAGCGGCCTCTTGGACGCTCGCATGATGATGGTCGCGATGGTCAAGACTATCGGGCTTGCGACGAGACCCTTGCGGTAGGGTCTCACTTCCGCAAGCCCTGGAGTGATTTTGTCTCTATCAGAGCCAAAATCACTCCCACTGATATCACTAGTGAGGTCAGTGGGGCCGGACCCAGACGGTAGGCGTTCCCATGGGAACGCCTCCGTCTGGCAGCCACGCCCTCGGCACGCCCACCAAAGGGGGCGTGCTGTCACTCACTATCGACAGCACGCCCCCTTTGGTGCGAGACCCCAAGCGACGGCTACCCCGTCGCTTGCCGGGTCTCGCGCATGCGCACGATGGAGCTCCCTCCGTCGTGCGCATGCGCATTTGGGTACCATCAACCCGCTTGCGTGCGTCCTGCGCTCGCGAGCGGGTCTGAATGAGACCCTCAGTCTGCACAAAACATTCTCCCCTTTGCTATCATATGAAATGCTCGGAGTGTGAAAAGGTAAAAAATAAAAACCAGTAGGGTGATAGCTACAATAAATAACTCTAAATTGTATTCCAGACTTGCCCTGGTGTGTGCTAGAGCAGCTCTAGTTAGGTCTTTAATGAAACTGTTGTGAAAAACGAGCCCTATGTGTGTGTCACAGTAGCAATAATATGTTAGCTTGTGACAACAAGCAATCAATCAATAAAACAGTGAAAATAGCATTAAAAGTAAATAAAAGCAATAACAGTTGCTGATTAAGGATGATGGGGTTGGTATGGGATCCCGGTGGATGGGATGCCGGCAGTCAGAACACCAACAATGGCATCCCGACAGTCGGAATCCCGACCCAATTAGGTAAGAGTCCTAATCCCTATCCCACCTTTTCCCGCAGCCTAACCCTAACCCTTCCCCCCCCATACATTCTAACCCCCCCACCCTGCAGCCTAAACCTAACCCTACTACTTACCATCGGGATTCTGGCACCAGCATTTTGAGCGCCGACACCCAGTACGCTGGGATGGTGACTACATCTTGCAATAATGTTATGACTCCTTTCTGAAATCATGTATATTGTATATTTTGATATATATATACAGTCATGTCCATAAATATTGGGACATTGACAGAATTTTCAGATTTTGGCCTCTATTCACCACCACAATGGTTTTGAAATGAAACAAACAAGATGTGCTTTACCTGAAGACTTTCAGATTTAATTTGAGGGTAATTACATCAAAATGGGTGAACGTTGTAGGAATTACAACAGTTTCAATATGTGCTTCCCACTTTTTAAGGGGCCAAAAGTAATGGGACTATCAACTCAAAAGCTATTTCATGGACAGGTGTGAGCTATTCCCTCGTTATTTCATTATCAATTAAGCAGGTAAAAGGTCTGGAGTTGATTCTAGGTGTGACATTTGCATTTGGAATCAGTTGATGTTGACTCTCAATATGAGATCCAAAGAGCTGTCACTATCAGTGAAGCAAGCCATCATTAGGCTGAAAAATGAAAACAAACCCATCAGAGAGATTGCAAAAACATTAGGTGTGGCCAAATCAACTGTTTGGAACATTCTTAAAAAGAAAGAACGCACCGGAGAGCTCAGCAACACCAAAAGACCCGGAAGGCCACGGAAAACAACTGTGGTGGATGACAAAAGAATTATTTCCCTGGTGAAGAAAAACCCCTTCACAACAGTTGGCCAAATCAAGAACACTCTCCAGGAGGTAGATGTATATGTGTCAAAGTCAACAATCAAGAGAAGACTTCACAAGAGTGAATATAGAGGGTTCACCACGAGATGCAAACCATTGGTGAGCCACAAAAACAGGACGACCAGATTAGAGTTTGCCAAACAACATCTAAAAAAGCCATTACAGTTCTGGAACAACATCCTATTGACAGATGAGACAAAGATCAACTTGTACCAGAGTGATGGGAAGAGAAGAGAAGGAAAGGAACTGCTCATGATCCAAAACATACCACCTCATCAGTGAAGCATGGTGGTGGTAGTGTCATGGCGTGGGCATGTATGGCTGCCAATGGAACTGGTTCCCTTGTATTTATTGATGATGTGACTGCTGACAAAAGCAGTAGGATGAATTCTGAAGTGTTTCAGGCAATAGTATATGCTCATATTCAGTCAAATGATTCAGAACTCATTGGACGGCGCTTCACAATGCAGATGGATAATGACCTGAAGCATACTGCAAAAGCAACCAAAGAGTTTTTAAGGCTAAAAAGTGGAATGTTATGCAATGGCCAAGTCAATCCCCTGACCTGAATCCGATTGAGCATGCATTTCACTTGATGAAGACAAAACTGAAGAGAAAATGTCCCAAGAACAAGCAGGAACTGAAGACATTGCAGTAGAGGCCTGGCAGAGGATCACCAGGGATGAAACCCAGCGTCTGGTGATGTCTATGCGTTCCAGACTTCAGGCTGTAATTGCCTGCAAAGGATTTGCAACAAAGTATTAAAAAGTGAAAGTTAGATTTAGGATTGTTTAGTTTGTCCCATTACTTTTGGCCCCTTAAAAAGTGGGAGGCACATATAGAAACCGTTCACCTAATTTGGATGTAATTACCCTCAAATTAAATCTGAAAGTCTGCAGTTAAAGCACATCTTGTTTGTTTAATTTCAAAGCCATTGTGGTGGTGAATAGAGGACAAAATATGAAAATTTATGGACCTGACTGTATGCACGCACACACACACACACACACACACACACACACACACACACAGAGTATTAAGGGTAGAGATTTAATTTCTCATTATTTTTTTTAGTAAATATTTGATACATATTTGCTTTTGATAAGATTTTCAGACACTATCTGCTGGTAATGGGTCATGGCTCTCTACACACAACCTTTTCTACTCCTGTGTTTTTATTTTATTTTTTTATTATTATTATTTATTTTCTTTTACCTCCATCAAAAGCACATTTACCAAGATTTTTTTTTTTTAACCAAATCCAGGGCCTTCAACTTTAAAAGCAGATATTCACAAACCTGAAATGTGACCCTAGAATAACGATAGAAGTGTTTCTGGGATTCAGCTATTCTCAGTTTTTTTTCTTTGAGTACAATTAAAAGATTAGATCACAGGTAATGAAGTGTCGTGATTCCGATGTGTGCGCCTTGTGATCAGAACGCCAGCTCTTTATAGAGTACGTAGAAGAATGTGACCTTCCTGCTTTGATTGCCTGAAATTATGGCGCATCATTCTTCAGAGTCCCCTTGCGTTTTGATCCTTTGAGTTGCGAAAAGCAGATTTTTTTAGAAGTCTAATTAGAAGATGGATATGTACAGACCATTGCGTATTAAAGCATACGGGTCACCTGATCTTTTATCATATATTTTTTTTATTTGATAACATTGCTTTGTGCGCTAGGTAATATAACAACTGGGTACCGGGAGAGACTGTTTCATCTATTGCACTAAGCTCCCAGGCCCGCTTGCTCCGCTCGCATAGCTGTGGCAGAGCTATTTATTTTATTTTATAATTTTTCTTGTTCTGCTTTCCTCCCTTGGTCCAGAGATCTACTGATATTTTTCCTAGGTTCTAACTGCAATCTGCTCTGCTGTATTTGCAATAATGACATTAGATTGTGAGTCTCTTTGGAGCAGGTACCTGCCCACCCAACAGAGTCTAACTATACTTCAATGCAGAATATGTTAGTACTGTAATAAAGGACGGTCACTGACCTCCTTTTTTTTTTTTTTTTAAATAATAAAACACCAAGATTGTTACCTGGCCCCTAAATTCAGCCAGCGCTGGGAGAACGCGTTAAGTATTAATGGCCTGCAAAATACAAAAATAGATGATATATTGTGAGATCGCTGGGTTCTCTTCCATTCTGTTTTTTGTATGGTGGAGCAGCACATGTGCAGTGTTGGTTCTTTCTTGCAGGAGCAACTAGGCACGCACGACCCCGGTCAGAGGAGCTTTGGATAACGTGGCGCCTACCCTGCACAACACTTTCATGTGTCCTATAATGGACATGTCCGACGCATATTGAAGAGGTTGGAAAGACTTCCTCCAGGAAGCCAGGTCTTGTCTTAGTAATTGAGAGAGAGAATCTTTATTTTTTTTATTATTAGATCTTAAATTATCAAAATACACACACAATTGATTTAGCAATATGAACCTGTCCTCCCTGTGACATTTTGGTATATACACTCTCTAGTAGATAGCTATTACCTCTCTGGCAGTGTTTGCTATTGTCACTGGGCCCCATCACTACATAGTTTTGATGGCATCCCTAACGTAATTTTGGCAGATTAGCCCATAATACTTTAAACTTGATGACTTCTGGTTTGTGATGTGGCTGAAAGTGACGTCCATAGACCTACCCAGCATAGATGGCAGGAGCTGTATGTCACAGGTATGTACATTCCACTAAAGATGTTAGTCACCGACAGGTCATTTTTTTTTTTTTTCAATTCTTTATTTTGGATGGTCAATCATAACAAGAAAAACAGAATAATAAACATAAAAACTGTGTCACCGACAGCAAAACAATACAAATATCAAATAGCTTTGCGCAATCAAAAATAAAATTGAATTGGTTAAAACAAAATATAAATCAATCTATTAATGGTAACATCGGCTATAAATTGATAACCATATTATCAATACAAATAAGTACTTAAATATAAGACAACAATCATAAGACAGAAACCATAGGGGGGAGAAGGGTTGGGGAGGGAAAGGAAAGGGGCAAATGACCACAGGAATAAATGGAATAAAGAGTTTCAGCTTAAACTAAGAAAAAACAAATATAAAATAAGTATATAATAGTGATGGGAAGAAAAAAGAAAAAGAGGGAAAGTCTGCGCTTACCCCCCATGGGTCTCCGTACACGTTCACCTCCCAGAGGAAGACGGGCAGGTCATTTTATTTAGGTGTGAAACGTATTTCAATGGGAAACCACTGGTACTCTCAGCTCTAACACTACCCCAATCCCACCCCCCCAAGACTGTGTCCTGGTCTGCTTAAACATCTTTGTGCAGGTTGAGTCTCCCATATCCAAAATGATTGTTACCCTCAATTTTGGATATCGGAATATTCTGTATTTTGGAATATTTGCATACCATAATGAAATATCTTGGGAATGAGACCAAAATTTAATCACAGAATGTATACAGCCTGAAGGTCATTTTATACAATATTTTTAATAATATTTTGCATCAAAAAAAGTTTGGGTACATAAATGAAATTAATTTAGTTTTCATCTACACCCTATACACACAGCCTGAAGGTTATTTTATACTGTATTTTTAATAATTTTGTGCTTTAAACAGTTTGAACCATCAGAAAGCTAAGGTTTCACTTTCTCAGTCGTGCTAAAAATATTCCGTATTTCGGAATATTTGGATATGGGAGACTCAACCTGTATTACAATTGAAGCGCATTTTCATCAAGTGGTTTATTTAGACACTTGTCCAAGGCGCTACTCTCGGCATTTAAACAATCTCTCAAGCAATTATAGCACACAAGGGACATCCTCTACAATTTACGCATATAAACAAAAATATCGATCTGCGTATGGAACGATTTAGGCACTGCCCTGTAACCAGTAATGCTCCGTGGTGACATGGTCCTAAAAGTTCTGTAAATGTTCTCAGTGTATTAATCAGCTTTAGGAGGTTTGCACACATGCTTTCTCTGAAAAGGCCTTCTGCCATTATTTAGTTAGCATTGATTTGTTTTACGCAGACACATCCGTAAAATGATTTGTCTCTTTACGAAGGCATTTAGCTGACATTGATTCGTTGGCAAAACACACGGATGATATTTCCTGGAGCAAATGGAAGCCTTTAGTAATTCAATTCATGGATTTTGTTTTTACACCAGCGTTTGTGCTTGTGTTATTGGCTAGATTTGTATTTCAGTTTGCAGAGATTTTTTTTTTCTGTTATGTAATGTAAAGGGCCTCACTTTTTTCCTTGGGAGGTTTGAGAACGCATATGATTTCACATGAAGGGGGAGATGTACTAAGCTCTGGAGAGTGTTAAAAAATGCCAGACACTCAGCTCCTGTCATGTTACAGGCTGTGGGCGGGATGTACTAACCGTGCGGACTACATATGCGATTAGTATCGCAAAGGACAGCTCTTGCAATAAGAGCTGCTCTTTGCGAGGCTGCCGCCGATGGGTCTCCGCCCCCCTCCTAGCCCCAGGAGCTTCCTACTTGTGACCTCTGCAGGAAGTCCCGGGCTCCTCCTCCTCCCTGTACCCAGAAGAAGAAGAGAAGTAGGAGGCGGGGGACCCAGGAGGAGCTGAGGTGAGGGGGTGCCGGCAGTGAGCAGTGTGGGGCGGCGGGGAGCGGGATACGGTAAGAAGCCTATAGGCTTCTATAGGGTAACGCCAGAAAAACCTGCCACTACCCTAGGCAGAAAACTGGGTTTTTACAGCATTTTTCCTCTAGTACATTCAAGCCAGTGTTTGAAAAATGACAGTTAGGAGCTGATTGGCTGGTCATTTATCACTCTTCATTTTATCACTTTTCATAGCTTAGTCATACTTGCCTACCCTCCCAATTTGGTCGGGAGCCTCCCGAAAATCGGGTGCCACTCCCGACCTCCCGGGAATGCAGGCTATCCTCCCAGCTGCCGCCCACCCCTCTTATCCCCCCCGCATTTACCTTAGAAGTGGGTGGCTGTGACGTGATTCACGCCGAATCGCGTCATTTTGGCTCTGCCCTCTGCTTCACAATGCCTGTAATATTGGCATTGTGTAGCGTGGCGAGGCCAAAATGATGCGGTCGCGTGGCCCCGCCCCCCGCTCCACCCACACACATCGTCTGGCCAGCCCCACCTCCTCACTCCTCACGATGGCCTTGCCCCCCCCCCCCCCCCTGTAATGCCGATCTGGCTGCTCCCTCTCGGAAGGGGCAGCCAGAAAGTCGGCAAGCCTGAGCTTACTACATCTGCCCCGAAGAGTGAAATAGGATGTTTGTCTTATGAGGCCAGTTTGTTTTTCTATTAATAATGTGGAATTCTGAATATGTACTGAAATTATATAACTGTTGACCAGCTTTAGTATTGTAGTAGGTTGTCTGCAAATGTACAATGTTAAACTACTACTCAGTTAACTGTGCATTTAACAAAAATGTGCTGATGAACCCAACTTTGGTTCATGTCGACAGAATGCTACAGAACTTCCATGTCGACATTCTGTCAACATTCAGAAAATGTTGACATACTGACTGGATACCATAGGAATAGATGTCCCAGGAAAGTAGTTAGCGATCATGTCATCCCGTCATATTTCCACTGGAGTTACAAAATATATAATAAAAGATAAGTAAGGAAAGTGAATTATATTATGAAGAGAATAGAATTGGGTCCATCCCAGCTTGGATCTGGCTCTGTAGATGTAGGAGGGTCATTCAATTCTTGGCTAAGCACCGCTGTTACGTTCAGCTGCGCACATCACTGTATTACAGGGAATGGGTATGAAGTCCCGGCGGCTGAATAGTTCATATCCGGACGCCGGCAGCCCGAAGGGAGAGGATTACGACAGGGCAAGTAAGTACCCCATTCCTACCCCTCTCTCCCCCCCCCCCCCCCCCCAACACTCCCTTAGTGGTGCCTAACCCTAACCTCCGCCCTAGTGCCTAACCCTAACCTCTGCCCTAGTGCCTAACCCTAACCTCTGCCCTAGTGCCTAACCCTAACCTCTGCCCTAGTGCCTAACCCTAACCTCCGCCCTAGTGACTAACCCTAACCCCCCCCCTACCGCACCTTAAACCTAACCCTCCCAGGGGGGTGCCTAAACCTTACCACCCCCCGGGAGGCCTATCCCTCCCCCGTAGGGCTGCCTGACCCTAACACCCCCCCCCCCCAAGCCTAACCCTAACCCCGCTGCGCTCCCTAAACCTAACCCTCTCACTTACTTCAGGGTTAGGCTTAGACACTAGGGGAAAGGGTTAGGTGTAGGGAACTTACCTTCCATTGTCAGGATTGTGACTGTCGGGATGTCGCTGTCAGTATTCTAACAGCTGGCACCGCGACAGCCAGGATCACATACCCAACCTGCTGTGACCCTATAGGAACCACCATTTTCTAATTATTGTTTCCCAGAACATTTTAAAGCAGCAGCTTGTCTAGTTACATTGCCTTTCATTTTGCATTGACCTTCATAAATGTCATCGACTATCTTAAAAACTAATATATAAAAAATAAATTTAACACTTTAAAATCTCACACATTTGTGCTGAGCAGAGTTATGGCAGCTGGTGTGGTTCTACAAGTGTGCCCTGGAGCCGCGACTTGCAGTTCTGCCGAAACTGAAGCGTCTCTGCTGACCTCTGACCTTAGGGCTTAGCATTTATTAAAATGTCAGCAAGTTTGTGTGACTGGGTGAACTGAAAAATGTAGCCCTACCGACAGCACTATTCAAAACTAAGAAATAATATGACTTATGGTGCATACACACGGTACAACCTGCACGACCAACGATATCGCTGACAGATTTGCCCACTCTCTGGATCCCGGTGGTCAGAATTCACGACGCCGGCATCCAGACAGGTTTAGGATCCCGACACCTGTTTATCAGTATCCTAACACTCCCTCCCCGCTGCCTGTGCCTAACCCTCCCCCTAACCCCAGTACTTACCGTTGGGATGCCGGCACTGGGATTTTGACATGTGCCGGGATTATGCCACCGACATCCTGACTATCGGTATTCTGACCACATACCCTCTACGCTTTTCACTGCTCGATACATAACCCCTAAGAGCTAGGGTAACGTATTTCTTCATATTTCTAGCAAATTACAAACTGTCACATTATTGTGTAGTTGCCATATTTGCAAGCTTAATTTTCTGGTCAACAAACAAGCCGAAGACGATTTTGTTCTTCCTTTTTATTTTATGTGGTTTCTCGCAATTTCTTTTCTCTCTCCAAGGGCTTTTGGATGTATAGAGTGACTACAATTCCTTACCTGTCCTAATTTCTGGCAAATTGACTTAAACTTCTTGCCACAAAGGTTCTATTCTTCAAGCCACAATGTGGAGCTTAATCAATAAATGGCTTTGAACATAGAAGGCTCTTCCAGAGAGCCCAGCACGATTGATTACAGCTGCTTTTGTGAGGTTTTAAAAGGAACAATCTGTATTAAAAACATCATTCTTCTGTATGAGCTTGAGCGACCTCATATGGGTTTCCATGGGGCTGCCCTGCAATTTGACCACTGGCAGGGTAGTGGTAATCACTAGAGGACAGAATAGCAAAGGCCAGTAGGTGAGCTCTTTATGTCTTGCGTGCCTGAAAAGTTACTCCAGTAGCTTTAATCACTTGCCCACTTCATGTAGTGTAGGAAGGAAAACAGAAAAGTGTGTTTGAGTTAGTGCCTTTTGAAAAACTCAGTCTGGAATTTTTTTTATGTGTGTGTGAAATTGAGTGCATTTCATGCCTTTCATACAGCAAGCCTGGACCACCTGTTGCCCTTCAGGTGTTGTGAAAGTATAAGTCCCAGCATGCCCTGCCAGCTGTCACATGGCTTACCATACTGGGGCTTGTAGTGTCACCAAACCTGGAGAGAGACAAGTTGTGTCCATGAAAACTTCTTCCATAGTATGGATGAATGAAGTGTGCCAGGTCCTGGATTTCTGCTTAGGGTAATGGGTATTACTGGATGAGGGCCCCCAACCCCTTATTTAGTGTACATAGGTGGATGGTTTTATTAAGGAGGAGTTGTGCTTTTAGTTGGTTTTATAAAATGGATTTCTTGCTCCGTTTTGTTTATCGAGTGCACTGTAATAACTGCTGGACCTGTGCAAAATGACAAGTAAGTAAAAATGTTGAATCATACAGTTGGTTAGAGTTTTAACCAATATATTTAGAGTGAATAGTGATTTCAAAATATTTGTATTTTAAGAAAAAGTTTCAACTGTGCAAAGTTTTTACTTGAGAGTCGAGGTTCTCAGACTCGACTCTCAAGTTTTCCCAAAGGATGTTTTGAGAATTTCTGTCTGAAGCAGATGGGGTAATTAGTGACCCAACAAAATAGATGAACTCACTGGTACATTATTATTTAAAGAAATCCTCAAAACATGACCTGTTTGGGGTACCTGAGGGCTGTACTTGAGAACCCCTGCTCTAGCACAGATGGATATTCCCTTCATAGTGACTAAGCTAAAACTACACCTTTTTATATGTAGCCAACATTTGTTTCTTACATCAACTAATTTGCAGATATTTCCATAACTTGGAGATCTGTATAGAGACAGATATACACTGATGGTGTTGCGCTAATTGGATTTGTAATTACAAGTAAATACTTAACGTGGCAGAAATGAATTCAAGACACCAAATAAATCTACCATGAGTTTAATAAATACACAATAAGCATATCAGTAATGGTATACAAATGACATATAACAATCACCTTAATATTGTAAAAGTCTGTGCAGCTGTGGTCTATTATTCAATTGTAGTTTATTAGCGCCAGGCTGTTATTTGGTAGAGACAGATATAGTCAGGCATCCAGACATTCCTACAATGTATTAAAGTGTAGATTAAAAAAAAAAAAAGTTTTACTTTAACTGGCAGCTTATTAGCTATCCCTGTCCGAGGGTGTCAGAGGCGGACCATCCAGAACTGCAATTTAGAACATTTGTGGCTGCTTATTGGTTTTCCCATTTCTAGTGTTTCGTGACTGTATTCACCTTTTGTAGGTGATAGTAGAGCTATGGGGGGATTTAATAAAGCTTGGAGATAAAATTGTGAGAGATTAAAGTACCAACCAATCAGCTCCTAACTTTCTCATGACAGGCTGTGTCTGAAAAATGTCAGGAGCTGATTGGTTGCATTCACTGTTGACAGTAAAGGCTCATACAAACTAGACGATGTGCTGTATGAATGCTATTAGTGAAAGATTTCCCTTGAACTTTCTGTAGTGCAGGACAAACGATACTGGGTGTACACACTGAAATATATACCTTATTAAAGATATCTTTCAGTGAAGTCATCCTGCCACATCTCTGAAGAGGCGATTCTTGACGATATCGTCAGATTGGCCTGCATGTACGGACGACAAAAGACATCGTTAACGACCAACGGGAGCGCGCATCGTTGGTCGTTCACTGTAGACATTCTGAACTATATAAACAATATATTGTTGAACGATATCGCTATCGTCCATAAAAATCGTCTAGTGTGTGTGCGGCTTAACACCTCTTTCACATCGCAAACCCGACTCTGATACAGGATTTTGAACACTGGTCCCAACCCAGCTGTGACCCGCGTCAGACCCCTTTCACACTGCACCTTCAACCCAGATTAATCACGGGTTGGCCCCGTTCACACTGAACCCAGGTCAGCCCTGTAAAACCCTATGAATATCTTTAAAAACTGACTTTTTCAGGCTCCCAAAGATAAGATCACAAAAGTGAACACAAGGGAGGGATGTGGAGTGCTCCCAGCATTGCAGGAATCATGGCTGATGGATTACCACTGTGTAGCCCTGATTTCATAAGTGTCTATGCATTACTGCTGTTTGATTCAGCCAGTGAGAGCATGATGCGGCTTCTGACAGCAGTGTGTACAGTTCACATCTTCATTACTCCAATTAGCCATCACTGTAATGACAGTAGTGGTATTAACCCCCTCCAGGCTGCCAGAATACTACCTCTGCTGTTGTCTGCAGTGTGCTGCCTGTGTGTCTGGCTGCTGACATCATCAAGTGAGACCCAGGAACATCCAATCAGTTGTATTTGCTGAGTCCCAGGTTGGATAACCCGGGTAAGGGCCTGTTCACACTGCACTATGACCTGGGTCGGTCCAGTGTTCAAAACTGGTCGATTGCAGGGTTGTAATGCAAAATTTTTTTGGTGGCGCAGCCACACTGTACCTGTTCATAAAGCAGCCTAGACTGTTCCCCAGTACGTTCAAGGCTTTCTATACTTGGCTGTAAAATTAGACACCCTTTGAGAATGCAGTTTGGCATTGAAATGTCTTAAGCTTGGGAACACGCAATACAAAATTGAATTGTTGGCTTAATATTTCAACATGTGCGGCACCAAAATCAAAGCCACAATCAATCGGCCCATATTTGAGAATTCTGGTTAATCCATTTGGTAGGTGACCACTGTCCACCTGTGCATGCCGTCCCCTTCTGCTAACACTAAATATATTGCCAGGAATGATTTTATGCTGTAGCACAATAACCCCCAACTGTCAGAATTTGGGTAGTACAGACCTGACAGCCAGAACATCTGTCCTTACTCGCAGACTGTTGGAAGGTACATCTTACTGACCGGCTGCCACTCGCACCTGTCATGGTGATCGTAGCAATGTAGGGATGTATTGTGGACAGGGAGGGGGTGTGAGGATCAGCACATAGGAAACTCTAGACACCGCCCCGATGGGTCTTGAGACATGTACACGAATTCAACTTTGTAGGTGGGGTAGTGATTGTACATCGATTCCAAAACATCGACTGTTGTGAGGTTCTGTACCAGTGTCCCAAAACTGGACATTTACCTCCAGAAGTATAGAAAGTCCATTAATGAGGCGAACAACAGAAAACAACACAAATGTCCTACATGCCAGCTTTGCCCATTTATCGCACTGGCCAGGTAGTCTCGCACTGGTGAATTAGGGGTTTAAGTACTAAGTCTTGGAGATAGAGATAAAGTACCAACCAATCAGCTCCTAACTGTCACTTTACAGGCTGTACATTTGAAAAATGACAGGAGCTGATTGGTTGGTACTTTCCGTCCACTTTATCTCTCTCCCGGGCTTAGTACATAGACCACTTAGAGTTTTAAGCGTAGAATTGGAATCCTGCTGTCCTTCAGTTTCAGACTGATGCTTCATCCTAAAGGTCAATGTGCACTGAGATAAATAAATAAGAAGCAGTCTTCATTTTCTATCTCTCCCGTCACTGATTTTCTCTCCTGATCTGAGAAAAAGAAAATCAATGGGAGTTTGATAAATAGCATATGTACTGTAGGAAATGTTTCTCCTTTTGTAATTGAATATGTTGGGTGTTAATCAGAGTATTTCTGCCAAGTACCATTGCAATAAATCAAACTTTTGTTCTGAGCTTGCCAGATCACATGAAGCTGTAATTCATAATCAAATAGAGCAATAAACACTGAGGTTGATGTTGCTGCAAATCACACCGTCATTATAGGGGAGCCAGCCAGTGAGGAAATTAGAATTTTCATGTCTGCTGCTTCAATCTTTTTTTTTTTTCATGTTTTTATTTTATGTGTCTGAAATGCTATGTACGGTGTGCATGTATAATTCTGCACCTACATGAGCCGGGTGCGAGGTTTGGAGTGATGGGTATTGAATGAAAAACAACTGTGCCAGTTGCGCATGTATCTTATGATATAGTCAACCGTCTTGCAAATGCATCTCTGCTCATACACAAACATGTTTTGATCAACTCGTTAAATGTGTGTATAATTTCTGTGCCTCTGAGTATTCAATTCAGTGCCATATATGGTAGGGCTGACATCACAAGTTTTCCTTTGTACATCTATGGGCCGGTGAGAGTGAACACTTGTGATTTCGGCAGGCACAATGTGCTGCAGGGTCGTATCTACCCATTGGCCAGGATGGCACTCGCCAGGGGCGCCGACCAAAGGGGGGGCGCCACCCGGCAGTGCCACCAGTAGCCAAGGGGTGGACAAGTCCCTCGGCCCCACAAGTGTAGGGCAGACCGCAGTGAGAGCGGTCAGGTAAGTTTTTTTTTTTTTCTTTGTGTGTGTAGGAGGGGGCACTGAAATAGGGGGTGGCCGTTACTGGGAGCAATTTATGGGGGGGTGCCCACTACAGGGGGCTCTGTATAGGGGTTGCCACTACTGGGGGCAATTTAGGGGGGTGGCCACTACTGGGGGCACTGAAATAAGGGGTGGCTGCTACTGGGGGCACTTTATGGGGGGTGTGCCTGCTACTGGGGGCTCGTATATGGGTGGCCCCTACTGGGGACAATTTAGGGGGGTGGCCACTACTGGGGTCACTCTATAGGGTTGGACACTACTGGAGGCACTGAAATAGGGGGTGACCGCTACTGGGGCGGGCATTCATGGGGGGGGGTGCCTGCTACTGGGGGCTCTGTATATGGGTGGCCACTACTGGGGACACTGCATAGGGGTGGCAACTACTGGGGGCACTGTATAGGGGTGGCCACTACTGGGGGCACTGTATAGGGGTGGCCACTACTGGGGATAATTTAGGGGGGTGGCCACTACTGGGGGTAATTTAGGGGGGTAGCCACTACTGGTGGCACTGTATAGTGGGGACTACTACTGGGGGCACTGTATAGGGGGGCTACTAATGGGGGCAATGCAGCATAGGGGGATTGCTACTGGAGGGTTACTACTGGGGGCACTGCATGGGGGGGCACTAGTCCATTACATTGCCAGGGGAGCTTGGATCCCTAGATACACCCCTGATGTGCTGTTCTGAATTCTCCAGTACCCCAACTGGCTGATATGATTGGGTGCTGTATTACCATGTCACATATAACATGCAGTGTTCCCTGCTACGTTATAAACTCTCTATCGTCAGATCACCCCACACACTCAGCCACACACAAAGCTAACTTAATCTAACTAAATAAAAACACGGACACCAAATTTGCCGCGGAAAACTGGTCAGTCTTTTATTATATCTTGCAAATAAAGCCTATTTAATGACCCTTCCTAACTAGCTGCTTACCCATAAAACTCCTACTAACACACCCCCTCCTATAAATCCTACCAACCTATTGGCTAATCACTGACCCTAACAAGACACTCCCCCAGCACCATCATTTGAGTGTCATCTGAGTGTGTGCGATGACAGACTAGAGGTTTATGACATCTACTGTCTTATAAAATGACCTACGCGTTCTTTCTCCCCTGTGAGATCACAGCCATGCGATAATAGACTAGCACAGATATGCAAAACTTTGTGTTAACTAGCTGCTTATCACATTCAGATTTGCAGCCCGCAAAGTGCTTATTAGAAAATGTGGGGTCTATTTACTAAGCAGTGTTAGGAGACAAAGTGATAAGGTGCCAGCCAATCAGCTCCCAACTGTCATTTTTCAAACACAGCCTGTGAGATGGCAGTTAGGAGCTGATTGGCTGGCACCTTATCACTTTTCACTCTGTCTCCTAACACTGCTTAGTAAATAGACCCCTGGGTGTGATATATGTGATTTTACACAAATATTTTGAGGTATGCTATAATGCAGAGTTTCCCAAACAACGCCATTACAGTCCAGGTTTTAAGGCTATCCATGCTTGAGTCCAGATGGTTAAATCCAAATGACTGAGGTGCTAATTAAGTCACCTGTGCTCAAGCATGAATGTCCTGGAAAACCTGGACTGTAATGGCGGCGTTTGGGAACCTCTGCTGTAATGTATGGGATACTAATCGGTAGGGATAAAAGTACAAAGTACCAGCACTCGCACCCATAAGAGTCATAGCCGCGCCCCCAACAAGGTGAGGCTATGCCCCCTTCTGTGACGATGGTGTATGGGCGGATGGCGAAGTTGCCATTAGCAACTAATCCGCATCTTAGCTAACATTTTATAGTGCTTGAGGAATAATAGCTAGAAGTTAATTGCTGGATATCTGCAACTACTTTATTTGTTGTCCTTAGATGGTGTGGCCCTACTCCCAATCAAGTTTTGTGTGTTGCTGGTTTCCGGATTTCTTCGTCCAATCCAATACATATTACTCGCCTAATATGTGTATCTGCTCTCTGGGAGATAGAGTATGGAATTTGGAAGGCACTGGGAACAAATGCATAAAATAACTTTAGCACTCACTAGGCAGACAAATGAATACAAATATCAGTGGAGCTGTCTGTGTGATTAAGTGCTCTTCAGGGTCCAGCAAAATGCTCGTGCCTTGCTTTGTCCCCCTATGTGCCCATCTCTCAGCCCTTGTAGCTCTGTTATAATGGGGTTGCGAAATACTTGTACTTGGATAATCTGGGCGTTAATCATTGTGTTCAAGCAACTGTGTAAGCAATAAATCAGCTGCTTGGTTTGAGATCACAGGATTACATAAAGCTGTAAATCACAATACAACAATGACATGAAATGTGCAACATGCAAAGCTTGTATGGTCCAACACATGTTTGTCAGTATTGCAGTGATGGAGAGTTGGCCAGTGAGTTAGATGTGTCTGTATTTCTAAACTATCCGAGACAAATGTCAGTTTTCTGAACATATACATATTTTAGTAATGTAGGTCTTCTAGCAATAAGGGTCCCGTGTGCAGCCTCCGATTGGGCACCCTCCTCTCTGACTGCGGCTCAGCGGCACTGAGCGCTGTATATTCTGTCTTTATGCCAGAATCTACAGTGCATGCGCGGGTCTCCAGGAAAATGTCGCCCGTGCCTACTTTCCCGGGGACATCTTTTGTGCACATGCGCAGATCACTGGGAAAATGGTCGCCGCCATTTTCCCTGTGAGAGTTTGCTGCTCTACAATGGCGGTCCGGCGCTGCGGAGCAGCACTTTGGGAATCGGCGGAGAGGTAACTATAAATACCTATGGGTGCAGGGTGTGCTGTGTGGGCCCGTGTGCCCCGCACACCCTGCACCCATTATAGATACGCCCCAGGGCACAGTGATCCCTGTGGCTATATGTATTTTCTGAAAAGTATCGGTGTGTTTTCATCAAGACGTAGATTTTACTAATTGCTTTTGGGGGTTCTTTTACATTTGGATGTAAATCAATATTATGATACGCCTCTCAGATAAAGCAGTACATGTTCTCTTTATCGCCACGCTTACAAGTGTTGATTTCACATATAGTCCTCTAGATACGCCTGGTCAGCCACCGCTGCTGCATTATGTTGCCAAGACCACGTTTTTAAACAGAATAGCATGAAAAGCTATTTGATTATGCGATGGTGGCATTCAAAAATTATCAGTGCGCTTTTACTAGTAACCCCAAAAGGATATCATCGCAACACAAGAAGGCACAGATGTCCGTGAATTATGACGTTTTGCCTCGTTCTGAGATCTGGACTTGGCGGGAAATTCCGAGCCAAAACCGAGCCGCTCATCTCTAGTTTATATCAGCTGCTTGGGAATATATGCAGGTATAGGACCTAGAAATCCTCGTGGTGTATGCCATTAAACTAGAACAGATATAAACTGTGGTAAGATACATTTTATGAGCCTATCTTTTAAAAGCATCTACTTCTACGAAATATCAGCTTCAACGTTCCACAAATGTTTGTTTAAATCAATTACATAGAAGGTTAATTGAGTGTAATCTCATTATTGATTAGTCATCTACTGTGTAACACTCCAGGGGCCATATTGGAATTAATTCACCTATGCGCACACGAATAAAAAAAAAAAAAAAGTAAACTACAACATATTGCAAGTAATTCTTCACATTTATATAGAAAGTACTTCTTCACATGTATCTATGGTCTATTAAGCTAGATTAGAAATTCAGATAAAGCTGCTTAGCAAGTGGCCTGCCGCGATAAAATACCATTTTGGGGAAATTGAAATGTACAGTCAGATTTAGTAAGCAGCCCGCATTACATGACTTCCACTGTAAAAGTGCTGGTAACAATTCACATGGAGCATGGTAAGCCCTATCCATATGCTGTGATTTTATATTAATTCATGCGGTGATCACAGAGGGTTGCAACATGACTAATACTGCAGTTCTCAACAGTGCTGATTTAATATTCACGTCCGAGTCTAATGCTGCCCATCCACTACACGACATAGAAACGACAGCACGATTACGACATTGTAATGGAGCAGTCATTTCTATGTCTGTGATGTGCTTATACTGAACGAGCAGTGGTTCAGTGCAGGCTCATCATTCATCTGGTGACATGCTGAACCTGACGTTATCGTCATGGTGACCAGCTTGTTTGCCCGATGATAGATGCCCAATACGATCAGTGTGCACGCGCATCCCTGGTCGTATTAGACATTAAACTGCACGATTTGCGGGCGATTACCAAGCGATTGAGCGATAAAGACGGTCGTTATCGCTCAATCGCTAGGTTTAATCGCCTAGTGGATGGGCAGCTTAACCCGTTGCTTTTGGACTTGCCCACAGCAAACTGACTACTGTACATTTGTCTGTGAAGAGAAAGTTGTGCACTCTGCAAGGATGTCTGAAAGAGCAGTAGTTTAATTTTTAAAATGTAAAAATAAATGATATTTATTTTCTAATAAAACCTTGAGGTAATTAATGAATAACTCAGTGGTTCTCGACTCCAGTCCCACAACCAGGTCATGTTTTGTGGATTTCTTTAATCATGCACTGGTGAGTTAACCTATTTTGTTGGGTCAGTAATTATTATCCAACCTGTTTCCACAGACCGACACCGCCCAACATGATCTGTTGGGAAAACTTGAGGGTTAAGGCCGAGAACCACCGGGATAGATCATACTTGAAGGGGATTCATTGATTTCAAATTTGAGGAGTCACTAGATCAGTATTTCCCAACCTCTGTCCTCAAGACATACTAATAGTCCAGATTTTAAGGATAGCCATACTTGAGCACAGGTGAATTAATTAATACCTCAGTTATTTGATTTATCAATCTGTGCTGAAGCATGATAGCCTTAAAACCTGGGGTGGAAATGCCGTTTTTGGGGGTCTGACTGCATTTCTCATATGCATCAAGCCGCGGAATGAGATATATTACAGGGTTTTGATGCGGTGGGCAACGCCATCCTCACATGGCATTGCAAAATAGAAGCTTATGGGCTTCTATTCGCAAAGCCCCACTCTGAGGGATCCAGAGCACCCCAAGGCAAAGGCGCCCTTCAACACTTGCGCAGAAGAATGCCAGAGCGACCCAGGAGTCCTTCACTCGCAAAGGACAGCTCTTACCTAGAGACATACTTGCTTACTCTCCAGGGAGTTGCTGGAGGCTCACGGTTTTTCAGGTAACCCCACCCCCATAAGAGTAGGCAGATCTCCCACATACCGCCCACTTCCTAGTGAAGTGGGCAGAATGGGGAGATTTCCCGAGAAATTTGCGGGTTCGTAGGGAGGGGGCGAGGCTAAATGACGCATATTGGGGCATAATGACGGCCATAGTTTGAGAAGCGGCTCCTCTCCGGCTGCTCCGGGAAAGAGTCCTTAAATGTGTGTAAGTATGCCTAGAGAGCGGTCATTTGCGTTTTCATTCATGCATACCAGTGCAATTAACGCCAGCATGCATGTGAAGAGTGACGGGATGCATGACATTCTGAATGCGATGCGTCATGCAACCCACCCCAGGGCTGATATTGTGCCTTGATGACCAATGTTGGGAAACACTGCACTAGATTGTTTAGTGTGACTATGAAAGGGATGCTTGTAGGTTTATGTCATAGTACATTTCGGTAAAGATGGATTAATATGACGAGTTGATGGTATATTACTGTGTAGGAGTTCTTGAGTGTGGCTTTGCAATTTTGG
Organism: Taudactylus pleione; assembly: GCA_031769625.1. Classification (NCBI taxonomy): domain Eukaryota; kingdom Metazoa; phylum Chordata; class Amphibia; order Anura; family Myobatrachidae; genus Taudactylus; species Taudactylus pleione. The sequence goes on along the minus strand of JAUIMM010000312.1, from coordinate 15,621,405 downwards.
ATTGAGCCCCTTTCCAGTGCCATCGACGTTCTTACAGCAATATCTGTCCCACACACGAGGCTCCTATCCAGTGGTGCTGAATGAAATATTGATGACACACAGAATCAAATGTCACAGTTGTTAATGAGCACTTTGTAGTGATTGAATAAATGGTGTGCGTAGTGTTAAAAATAAATAACTAAGTGGTATATTGTCATTGGAACCGGTGGGTTTAGTTGGTTACATAAGGTTTTACCAGTTATTTCAAAATAAATAAGTAAATAAATGCATATATTTTGATGCCACCTTAAGGTGACATCGCTGCGGTTGCTCATACACTCCCTCTGTTACCTTTTTAAAGCGCTGCCTCACTTGTTAATGATGATCCCTATCTCTTCGTGTCTGCATATGTTTGATCACCTAAGCTTCATGTATGATAAATATGATCTAGATCCAGATAATCACTGACCCAGTGACCCTAGTATTAGAGACATGATCTAACACAGGCAGCGCAAGCATTAATGTAAGATTTGTATATATAGATTTAGCTTGCGTAGGCATCCCCCGCACTGTAAAAGGTCATTGCTATAAGAGGTTGTGGGGTTTTTTTTGTTTGTTTTTTTGTTATTAGTGTCCATCATGAAAAATGCAGCCGCCAAAATACCTCTATGTAAGCGTCACTTCATGTTCTACATGAATAGACCCCTTATTATGAAGTGGCTACTGAAAAACATCACTATAAATATCGCATCACATCGATGCAATATATAGTGATGTTTGGTAGCCATTCATGTACACTTACCTGTCGGGCGCTGTCTGGGCCCCTCCGCAGTCCCTGGACGCAGTGATATTACAGACCTATCGGGAGCACGATATGCCGGTATTCTCACTGCGCATGCCCCAATGTCCGAGAGCAGCAGGTCACGTCAGACCTGCTGCAATGGACACTGGGTAACGGGGCGTAGCCAGCACCGGGTGCAGGACAGGGAAGTATGCAGCTTACAGTGGTACAGAATACGCCATCCTCATATGGCGATTCTGTATGCAGGAGAGGAAGCTGAGCTTTCTGTTCCTTTTATGAATTGCACTCACCATTCAAAAGTATGGTGATGCGATTCATACACGAAGCAGGGGTGTCGCTGGAGAAGGAATACCCTTCTCCACGTTATCCCCCTGTATGAATCGCCGAAAGTGGTGAAAAGCCCGGTTTTTAGCTTTGACTTTTTACTATTTGTAAAATGTACTATTTCAATAAAAGAGTCTCCTTCTACTCGTGGTATCAATAATTTATACCATACGTTTAACTGAATGAGAAGGCAATAAGGCGAATCGATCTGATATGCAGTGTGAGAACTTTACAAGTGTTAACCTGTTTCTTGTATAGGAGTAGCCTGTACTGAAGCTGCAGTTTCCCTTTAATTGGTACCTTTGGGTATAGCACAGCGTTTTGTTTATAGCTTGTTCTAGCCGTCAAACCAGAGATTAAGAGCCTTGTTAATTGATTCACAACAAAATGGATCTTTAATTTATTTTTCTTTCTTCTAAATCTACATAGGTGCTGGGGCTTGTCGGCGTTAAATGTTTTCCGTATTTTTATACTGCGTGACGTTCTATAGATTTCATTTGTTTTTGTTTTATAGTGCCAATAGCAAGGCAGTTGCCACTTGCAGGAGTACACCGAAAGATGAATAAGGCATTGTTCTACTTCAGCAGCTTCCCAAACTAGAAGATAAATGGTTTTGACTTGTATCCCTGAGGCTCAACCAACGCCTTAATTTTTCCATCTGACTTAAATTTTATTAACATTCAGAGGTGTATTCGCTTTAACCTACACATTTCTAAAGAGAACTTCAAGTATCTGCACTGAATCATGAATTATTGTGCTCTATTTCTATATAGCCGTAGTGTGGGCTGATCCATTGTCCTTGGGAACACAGCTGGTCTCTTAAATAGGCCTCAGTGCCTCATCGATAATTGGTCATGATGTACCTCAGTGAGGTCAATGGACATAGTAAATTAAGGGGCTACATTTCCTTGTTAATGGTTTCTGATAGATTTTGGACTTCCGGTTTTCTCAGTCTGAAATTCTCAATGCAGTTCTTTCTAGATTAATGTAGTCAGTGGCGCAAATATGTTAATTAGGGGCTGATGAAACTCTATTCCATATCCATTTGTATTTAACTGCAATGGGTAATTGTGATGCTACAAAAAAAAAAAAACACCCATCTTGTATATAAAATGTGAGATCCGTCCGGGAATTGGGGGGGGGAGGGGGTTTGGTTTAAGCTTGAAAAACCATATGATCACTTCAACCTCTCCAAATTTGTATTCACAGTGGCCCACTACAACGTCGGACAAAGACTTGTATATTGATAACACTTCAGTTGAAGAGTCTTCTGGAATCTATCCAATTGATGATGATGATTACTCCTCTGGTTCTGGATCAGGTAAGGTTTACCTTTATTAACAAACCTGTTTCCTATATTGTGATTTATCCCACTCGCATTTATTTATTTTTCATTTATTACTTTGTTCCGCAAAAGTGTTGAAGACTCAGGACCTTGGGCAGGGTCCACAGTAATGGATTTCTTCCAATCCTCATGAAGAACAGATGTTTTCTCACCATTTATCTTAAAAATTCAAATAGAATTATTTTATTTGTTACAAGGGCTTTCTTTCTCTCTGGGTTTAAGAAAGATTTGCACTTCCGCAAAAGGTCAAGATAATTACAGATGTGTGCTCATACATCTAGCCTCAATACGCCTGGCGTGAGTGAGCCGCCAGGTCCTGTACTACCCTGCTAGCGTCGGTCGTCTTTTTGTGGCGAAAATGCGTCTGTCGCAATGCGATGTTACTACGACGCACCAGCAGACTCTGCTGATTAATCTGATATGCGAGACTTTTATATCTGTGTGCACCTGAGTCTATAGATGAAGCACAACGGAACTTGGAATAAAAAAAGTTGCGGCTGCTACATTGTAGCACTTCGTATACAGATTCGGAGACTCAGGTGCACACAGATATACAAGTGTCGAATATCAAGCAGTGTCTGCCGGTGCATCCTAGTCGAATCACAGTGCATCATGGCTGCATTTTTTGCCAAAAAAGACGCCCGGCTCTAGCAGAGTCTCATGTGACCTGGCACGCCGAGGGAGGCTTTTTAGCGTGACTGCACCAAAGATGTGTAAGGACACACCTGTATATCTATAAAAAACAAAATTAAGTATAACAGTTTGAAGCATAAAAATATATGCAGTTTTTAAGAAGCCTGGTGTGCAAATATTATTATTTTTTTTTAATACATATTTAAAATGGGAAACCTGGCTGTGCTATCCAACATAAAATACCCAAAAATGAGCATAACCAAATATGATAAGGGCATCAAAATAATGTAGATGGGTTTTGTTAGAGAGTATGCCTAACGGTAGTAAATGTCAAAAAACACTTATTAATTTTTTTGTTAATAAAGGAAATGCTGCTGGTTGTTAGTAAAGGAAATGCTTATTATATTTCTTATTGATAATGCAGTACAATGCCAAGCGACCATCTACTTCTGAACTTTTCCCCACGTGGCAGATTATTAAAGTAGTGCAACTCTTTCAGTGGTCAGGAACTTTTTTATTTGACTACTGGGGCCGATAATGGAGACCCCCTCCTCCATATTTAATTATATTGGCAGGAGAGCCTTGATGGCTAAATATGGGTTTATACAGGGGTAGCATACAATTATTTTTTCATAACACCAGTGTTGGCAAGACAGTTCATTTGCATTTAAACATTATTAGTTTTGTAGCATAAAATAAGAATTTAATGTTTCAGGAAGCCAACGCCTCTTCTCTTCCAGTCACGCCTTTGAATTTTCTGTTACAAGCGTTTAAAGATTATTTTTGGGGGGAGAAGTTTATAAAACCATCTAAAGTAAGGAGCAGTGGAGAAGATGATCCTAGCAACCATTCAGCTTCTATCATTTTCTAGAATGTACTTGATAAATGCTTCCTCAAAGCTGATTGGTTGCTATGGCAACTTCTACATTTGTTCAATTATACACTCGATACATCTCCTTCTTGTGGACAGATGTCTCATCCCATTGGGCGGGACATACTAAACACAAAAACACAGTAAAACCCCCGATCATGCAGTTTTAAGTGGTTTTGCAGAATTTTCCTGGTGGGCAGGGCCGCAACTAGGGGGGGGGGGCTAGAGGTGCACGTGCACCAGGTGCTGGAATGCAGGGGGTGAAAAAGGGATGACTCACGGTGGCTTGGGGGCTGGAGAGTCAGAAAATGGCCATCCAAAAATGGCCACCGCCAAGGAGGAGACAGATGCTAGAGGTCCTTACTGGACCTCTAGTGTCTTTTAGGCCAGCGCAAGTGCCGGGAGAAGATGCAGAAAGCTGCATCTTCTCCCATGAAACCCCCATGGCAACGAGCATAAACCCCATGGCAACGAGCATGTAACCCCGGGCAATGAGCACAAACCCCATAGCAACGAGCATGAATCCCCCTGGAAACGAGCATGAAACCCCCGATAATGAGCAGGTAATTTTAAAGTAATTAGAAGCCTTACTGTGGGGCATGCAATGGTGTCGGGCAAATATGTAAGTGGCACTTTGGTAATAGACATTACAGTGTGTGGCATAATGTGTAATGGGCATTATTGTGTGTGGAATAATGTAAGTCATTATACCAGGGACTTTTGACTAGTGCACTGCCTTATGGAGGAGCAAGGACAAAATCCAGTTACGGGAAGGGAGGGGGCGCAAAATTGCTACCTTGCACCGGGTGACAGATATCCTAGTTTCGGCCCTGCGGTGGGTAATGCCATCTTCAGGTGGCCTTACCCAATAGAAGCTTATGGGCTTTTTTTGGGGATGCTGCCCCTGAGAAGGATCCAATCGGATCCCTCCCATCACAGCTCATGGGACTTCTGGTTGTTAAACCTGGAAGTTCCTTTTTCCGGGGGCATCGGAAAGGACAGCTTTTATCATGAGAGCTGTCCTTTGCGATGTACACATTTCTAGGTACATACCGCGGTATGTACTCGAAGAGAGACTGGATGTACTTCATCGCGGATGCAATGCTTAGTACAGCCCGCCCATCTTTTGTTACCTGCAGGGTGTATAATATGTGTGTAGATAGATAGATAGATAGATATGTATATATCAAACAAACAAATACAGCCCCTCTGCTCTAGTTAATGAAACAGAAACAAGTTGAACAAAAATTCAAATAGCTGCACCTTTCTCCTATATCTCTGTTAGACAGATATAATTGATAGAAACGCAAAAGTGAAAAGGAGAAAATGGGCGTTTTGTAACTCAAAATATAAAGATCTTTTATATAAATAACCATGAATGGCACACTATAGAAACAATGAATAATATATAGCTATTCAAAAAGATCAGTCCTGCATAAAAAGGTAGAATTTGAATTCCTTTTTTCCTTTTTCCCCACTTCAGAAATGTTCATTCTTGTTGATCCTTTATAATTCACGGATGATATGGGTACACGATAATCCTTTGTATTCTTCACTGAAAGACACCCTCACACCAGTACACACCCAAAAAAAGGGCCAAAATGGCCACTATCAGTTAATAAGAAAAACTTCCTTGGATAAAAGATATTACCGTATATACTCGAGTATAAGTCGACCCGAATATAAGCCGAGGTACCTAATTTTACCCCAAAAAACTGGGAAACTTATTGACTAGAGTATAAGCCTGGGGTGGGAAATGCAGCAGCTGGTAGTGCCCCCAGTAGTAATCCCCCCTGGTAGTGCCCCCAGAAGTAATTCTCCCTGGTAGTGCCCCCAGAAGTAATTCCCCCTGGTAGTGCCCCCAGAAGTAATTCCCCCTGGTAGTGCCCCCAGAAGTAATCCCCCCCTAGGTAGTGCCCCCAGAAGTAATCCCCCCCCTGGTAGTGCCCCCAGAAGTAATCCCCCCCTGGTAGTGCCCCCAGAAGTAATCCCCCCTGGTAGTGCCCCCAATAGTCCTAATAAAAATAAAAAACAACACTTACCTGAAACCCCGCTCCTGGTCCCGCCGCTGCTATCAGCTCCTCCGGCCGATTTGCATTATGGGAGAGACGTCATCATGACGTCTCTCCCATTACCCACTGCGGGAGCCGAAAGATGGCTCCTGCAGTGGGAGCAGCAGCAGCCGATGAGAGTCTGACAGACTCTCATCGGCTGCTGATTACAACAAACACACAGCTGCCGGCTTCGGCGGCTGTGTGTTTGGCAGTGTGTAGTGCTGAACGAACTCCGACTGGTCAGCGCTACACACGCGGTGCAGCTGTGTCACAGAGACACAGTCTGCACCGCGGCCCACATGGTATGCTACTCAGCTGCGTACCATGCGGACATAACTCGAGTATAAGCCGAGGGGGTGCTTTTTCAGCACAAAAAATGTGCTGAAAAACTCTGCCTCTTCTCGAGTATATACGGTATTTATTTCATAAAAACTGTAATATCTGTAAAAGAGCTTACATTCAATAATAGAGTACAATAGATGAAGAAAACAACGCGTTTCGTACCGGAACTTCCTCAGGGGTACATCATTGTAACAGTGAACCCACAGTCCTTATTTCTAACAGGAGAGGATCACAACACAACAACCAGGTGATCTCACTACAGTTTAAGGCAGATGAGATGATTTAAGCACAGTCAGCTCAGTTGGATATATATATATATATATATATATATATATATATATTTGCATGCATGCATGTCTTTCGTCCTCTGGAGGAAATTATTGATCTCTAATGTTTGAGCCCATTGCCTTATCCTAATTGTGTTTGCCCTTTTTAGTTATATAATTCCTCCACTTAAGTGTCTACTACAAGTGGCAGGTTTTACCTAGAGGTGTAGGACAGCAACCCTCTAAGTAAAATCCGTCACCCACAGGGACTGCCTGGCAGTGGTTTCCGAATGGATGGCTCCCTGCTAATCACAGCCAGACAGGCAGCCCCGGGGGAATGTGGTTTGTCCCCCTGGAACTGCCAGTCCTGACTGCAATTAGCAGGGAGAGCGCTTTCAATGAGAAGCTACTCCTCTGCTATAATGGCAGCCCTATCTGGCTTCTAGGGGCTGCAGCCAATGCCTGTTTAAGGTAGTGCCTTCTACGGACCCTTCCTCCTGAGTGCACAACGTCATGCGCAACAGTGCTGACCACAGAGCCCCTGTGCAACGCCCATTGCTAGTTACGGCCCTGTCCCTAGAAGCCTGGGCTGCTTTGGGATTGCAATCCCCACGCATGCGCACAAGCCGGCTGCACAGAACGGCAGAGAGCAGACTAAGCAGCAGACCCCCCGAGGTTACAGGTAGGAGCCACCGCTGCCTACTACTGTTGTTCTAAGTACTTATCAAAAGACAGTATAAGGAAGAAGTGTGTTGTATTATATTTGGATCTATGAGGAGTTACATGATGACTATAAATATGTGTAGCAAGTGACAAACTGAGTCATAGTTGCAGCAGGTCTCAACTTGAAGTAGCCTACCAAAAGATATGTACATGTTCTACCATAAATTCAAATATGAGCTGTTCAAATAGCTATACTGTTGTTACCCATATATTACCTTCTGGGGTACTAGTTGGTTCCCAAAGTCTGACTACAATGGATTGTTAGGAGACAACCCTAGATTCTCGTCACTGAATAATCTTAACCTAGTTTTCAGGGTCAGGAATTGAAGTTGTGAGGTTACATAGTACATATCAAAGGGGAAAGTCTCAAAACTATTTGGAAGCATGTAGAATCCTCCCAAGCTATATGGTGATAAAAGAAAAGGTCTCACTGAAAGAAGATGACTCTCATGTCCTGTATTTGAGAATAACGCAGTTAAGTATATAATTAGAACTACGTAGCAAGTAAAAATTTCCTTAACAATATAATTATGGTCACATTCAACCCAGTAGATTTAGTGGCAGTTTGTATGAGCTTGTAAAACTATCTATAGATGGCTGGACATTAATGTTATCTGAATATAGGCCCTCATTCAGACCCACTCGCAAGCGGGCGCACGTACGTTAGGCGTACGTACAAAAATATTTAAATTCAATGGCTCGCTCGTATTTTCGTTCGCATCTAAAATTCCTCCCAAAACTCTGACGACCCCTCCTCTAACTAACGAGCGTACGAAATAGCGAGCGTACATCCCCGAAATGGCTTGAAAGGAACGCACGCACAAGTATAAACAGGAAGTGGCCTTGTCAGATGTCGATTACCTGCTCCTTTATTCTGGCTACCTCCATCAATCGTATCATGCCAATCAATGTATCAATTAGGGATGTGCAGGCTCGGATAGGTTCGAGTTTGCACGTGGAGTTCGGATTTTTCCCTCCAAAAAAACGGAACTCAGAACGAGGCAAAACGTCATCTTACATGGACGAACATCATCATTCCTGGACAAAAGACCAGGAATGATGATGTTCGTCCATGTAAGATGACGTTTTGCCTCGTTCTGAGTTCCGTTTTTTTGGAGGGAAAAATCCGAACTCCACGTGCAAACTCGAACCTATCCGAGCCTGCACATCCCTAGTATCAATTAGCTTAATTGTTTGTTTTTTTTCAACACAATGAAAGAAACTTTACTCTTGTCTGTGTTTGTGTTTACCCGCAGAATACGTACGGATGAAACATTCGCTTGTATTGTTTAAAAAACATGTGAACCACAATTAAACAATTGTACTATTGCTGTGTATCCCCGCATATTTCCCTGGGTTCATTTCTTTATTTAAATTTGCTTACGCATGTCACTGCATCAAGCCTATCCTAACTCTCCAGAGATTTCTGGCCCTGTCGAACACATGACTCATACACTAACCAATAAAATTGCTCCTGTTAATTTCCAAAATACATTAGCCAATCAGAAAATTTTTACACACTTAATCAAAAATGATTTTTAAGAAAAACACCATTGCCATCATGAGAGCCTCCGCATTCACCAGGCGTGAGCTGCTTGTGCTTACGGAGGTCATGGATCGCCGGATCACCAGCCAGCCAGAACCCATGACCAACCGGCAGAAGCGCTCCGCGTATGCGGAGGTACGGTCCCGCCTGCGGTCCTTTGGATCACGCCGCAACATCGGCCAGCTGGAGCGCAGGTGGTCCGACCTGCAACGGCGAACGCCCCGCTTGCTGGCATGCTTTCGCATGCAGATCCTGGCAAGTAAGTGTTATGTATTGTGGTTTTAATGTTTGTGTTTGTGGGGCAAACTGCGTGTGCATGTTTTCATGTTTGTTCTATTTATTATTTGTACTCATATCTGCGTCTGCATGTTTTCCTGTCTGTTCTATTTATTATTTGTACTCATATCTGCGTCTGCATGTTTTCCCTCTTTTTATGAATTTTTAATTCTACTGCTATTTTTTTTTTTTTTTTTATTTTTTTGTTTGTTTGTTTGGCCGGATTTGTCCATAAACTAAACGCAATTTATTTGACATATTTTAGGGGGACAGCCAAGACTCCGCCGTCAACGTCGGCGTTCCCGCCCACTCTCCCCAACCCCCAGCCAACACTCCACCCCAAATCTTTCCCCTATTCCCCACTCCTCCCCATCCTTCCCAGACCCTCTCCCGGAAATGTCGGGACTCCTTCCCCTCCGTCCCACTTCCCCCTCTCCTCCACCCACCCCTCTTCCAATTACCCCCTCCCCGGAGTCCAGCATAACTCCGCCCCATTCTTTGGGGAATGACGGATCCTCCGAGGAGGATCATGGAGGTTTTGCCGGAGCTCCCGATTTTTTTCCCGGTATGTTTTTTATTATTTTTTTTTAAACCACAAACTGTTTGTATGTAATCATGTGTCGTGCCTTTCTTCGTGTTTTTGTGGCTTGACTTTTGTTGATTGTGAAGGTTTGCCTTTACCTCTTCCTGGTGATTTAAGCATACACATATCATACCTGTGGGAATTTGTACCTAGGCCTTGTATTTTTGCCAGCCCACACTTTTTATTTATGTTTTTGGGTTTAGGAGTGATTTGTTTTTTAATTAATGTTTTTCTGTGGAGTCCCTATTGTTGTATTAACCCACACACTTTTCTCACCCACAGAGGAACAGAGGCGTCGGCAAGAGGTGGCGGATGTTGTGGGGCAGATGTGCCACCATGTAATCGGCCTTCTGGTGGCCCTCGACCGACTGTCTGGCCTCTTTCGGCATTAGATTTTTTTTTTTGTTGTATTTTCCCAATAAAATTTTAAAGACAAATATACGTTGTGGATCATTTTTAAAAACCAAAACCAAAATAGTTTAGCCTGACATAAGTTCCTGCAAGGATTTCCCTTTTGTAAAAGTTAGATTGTGTTTTGTCTTTGTATGTCAAACAGACACCAGAAACACATAACAGTAACAATGTAATTTCCCTTTTTGGGTGTAGTGTCAATTTCAGATTTCTACATTTTCCAGGTTCCTACTTGGTGCGCAAGCTGCTTAGGCCAATCTTACAAATCCCAAGGTTGGGCCAGGCTTCCTTTTGGTGTGGATTGGAAAGCTGAAAACATATTTCAGTTTTGCTCATCTGGCGTCAGTACTGGTTTACCCCTTAGTCAAATGTAACTTGTGTTAACCTGGTTACACTTGCTGTTAACGTCCCAAAAAAGGAAGACCATTTCACTCTTCAAACATTTATTCACCACATAACAGAGCAAACAAAGTGGTCACTCCCCAAAAAAATACACAGTGATAAATTCAAATACAACACATACCAAGAAAAAAATAAATAAAAACACAAAATCAAGAACTGGTTGACGAAGGACCATGCCAACATGATTCCACAAACATGGCGTTGCGATATGGGTTCCAGAATATATGCCCAAAAGGACCAGATCCAGGTTTGGTAAGGGTAGCAGGAAGTAGTGAGCGTTGGAGTGCCAAAGATTATGTGAACAAACAGAAGATGGTGAGAAAAATAAAAATAAATTAGATGTTTGCCCAAAAAAAAAAACACATTAGGTATAAACACTGGAGTTTTGAACAAACTTACCTAAAAAATCTGGCCACAACATCATCGCGTATGGCCCCCCCACATACTGACCTTCGACCAACCTCGGGGGGGCCATCCTCAGGTAAGGCATCCTCTGGCTGCATTGGGACACCACTCCTTATGGCAATGTTGTGAAATATCCCACACAGGACCACAATTTTAGACACCATATCCGGCACATACATGAGCTCGCCACCAGAGCGGTGGAGGCATCTGAATCGGCCTTTTAAAAGGCCGATACAGCGCTCCACCACTTGCCTGGTGGCTGTAAGTGCGGAATTATACGCACTTTGTGGCCCTGGTGTGGGAGCCAAATAAGGAGTGAGCAGCCAGGACATGCAAGGGTATCCACTGTCTCCTGTGAACAAAAATAGACCACATCAGGAACACTGTGTATCAAGCTTAACATTGTTATGTACTAAAGGTCTCCACTTACCCAGAAGCCACGCATCACCAGCTTGTAGGTTGGTTAATTTCTGCCATATCCCTGATTGCCGGATGACGAAGGAGTCATGAGCACTTCCGGGTAATTTAGCATTCAGGGACAGGATCTGGAGGGAGGCATCACATACCACCATTACATTCAGGGAGTGATAGTGTTTCCTGTTTCTAAATATGGCCTCCAGCCGTGCTGGAGGCTGAAGTGGTATGTGAGTACCATCCACAACCCCTATGATGTGTGGGAAGCCAGCTATTTGGTAAAAATTGGCCTTGGCCACACTAAGGGCACCCATATCCAAAGGCATTTGAATAAAATGATGGAGGTGCTGGAAAAGTGCCTCCATCACTGCCCTCAGGATCCGGGAAAAGGAGGATTGGGAGATGCCCGCCACTATTCCGACCGTTGTTTGAAACGATCCTGAGGCACAGAAATGTAACACCGCCATAAATTGCGTCAGTGGTGGTATTGCTGTTGGACTGTCAATTTTCCGCTCAAGATCACTTTCTATTAATGAGAGAGTGTCTATGATGATTTTGGGAGGTAGACGGTAGCGTCTTAAAACCTCATCATCGGGCATTCCAAAAAGGGTGACACGTGTTCGAAATATCTGGGGCCTTGCATGCCTACGATGCCTACGCCTGGGACGAGTTTGAGGTTGGTCGTCTTCCGGGAGCAGGGCCAGAACAATTCGCCCCAGATCTATCTGAAATTCAAAGTTTACAATGTAAGGCTTTTGACCCACCCCAAAAGTAAGAAAAAAAAACTTAGCTTTCTGATACCATCCATAGCTGCTTACATGCCGGGGTATTGTCATGATATGTATAAACTGTAAAAAAGGCAACAATGAGACGTCAAAAATGTAAAGGGTTTTTTTTTAGGTAAAAAATTGTTGCAAGCCAACACAGAAAATAACGGAAAAACACATTTGCCCATCGCTGAAAACTACATTGCACACCGTACGTCAAATAGGGTTCAAATGGACCCAAAAAATGGAAAAGGGAAAAGCAAAACTGGATTATATGATGAATAAGCCGTCCAAAATGCGGTAAATTATTCGCAAATGCAAGTCACTACACCAACAGTCCAAAATGCGGTAAATTATTCGCAAATGCAAGTCACTACACCAACAGTCCAAAATGCGGTAAATTATTCGCAAATGCAAGTCACTACACCAACAGTCCAAAATGCGGTAAATTATTCGCAAATGCAAGTCACTACACCAACAGTCCAAAATGCAGTAAATTATTCGCAAATGCAAGTCACTACACCAACAGTCCAAAATGCGGTAAATTATTCGCAAATGCAAGTCACTACACCAACAGTCCAAAATGCGGTAATTCATTCGCAAATGCAAGACAAAAAATGGACTTACCCAACTCGAATATATAAGATGTCCTCAAAAAACTTCTTTGGGTCCGAAAACCAAAAAAAACTAAAAAATATGAAATGAGTGTTAAACAAATTAACTAACCACAAAACAGAAGAATACACCAATTGGCCACAAATTTGAATGCACAAAACTTACCAAATCAGGAAAGGATGTAGAAAAAATGAAAAAAATGCGAACGTAAAAACCAAAGAAATGTAGCAAAAACAAACAAAAAAACAACTCTCCAAAATCCTCCAAACGCAACCAACCAACCAAATCCAAACCACTTCACCGACAACACTCCAACAACCCCACCTCGAATCCACACACACCAAGCCATAAATAGTGTTTATTTTCCCGCACAAATTAAGGATGAATCATAGGGACGCACAATCAATGATGCGGCCGCAATCTAACGACGCATGTATAAATACGTCACAAAATCACATAGAATTTCTGGATGATTTCATGCTGGAAGCAGAGACATGGCTTCAAACCAGGGAAACAATGGTCAAAATTGCGGCGGTAAGGCCTTCATGCATTTTGTGTCAATGAGTATTTTAAAACATAATATTGTGCAAGTTGAGAAGTGGCTAAATCTGCATATTTACCCAAATAGGTGAGGAGGATGACATGGAAGAGACTGCTGGCCCCAGTCAACCCGCCAAAGCTGCCAAAAAAAAAAGGCAGCCACATTTCACAAGCAAGGAGATGGAGGTTTTGATCCAGAAGTGCGTTGACATCCTGCCCCAGGCAGCCAGGAATATGAGCCAAAGCCAGAAGTGGAGAATGTGGGAGGAGGTCGCCGTTGCTGTCAATAGGGTGGGTGATTATGTCCGTCTAGCCCGGGATGTCAAACGGCGGTAAGTAAACACTTTCCCATCCTATAAACAAACCCCATTGTTAAAAAAAGGATAATGGTTCCAAATTCATTCCACAGATGGGCAGACTTCAAATATCGTCTAAAGCAAAAACTTGCCGACAGGGCTAGGCATGCAAGGGGGACAGGTGGGGGTCCCACCCCTGTGTCATTGGAGTTGACAGACTTAGAAGAGATGGCACAGGGGTGTGTGCAGGCTGTGGAGGTGTTTGGCGTGTCCAACATGGATACGGACATGCCAGACTTTGCGGCTCCTCATGTTGGCCAAGGTAAGTCTTGTCATGTCACCATCTCAGAAATGCTATTGTGCCAATATGTAGATTCTAATGTGAGTCTTTTCTCCAATTTCCTAACAGAGACAGAGGCGGATGAGTCTGCTCCAGAGGGGAGCCTTGGCCGCAGAATTTCTGCTGACTCTGCAGGGGAGGAACCAGTACATCCGGCTGAGGACCCTGCAGAAGCCAGTCCAGGGCGTGCCCCCTCGCAGGCAGTGGGCCTCCTCACAGAACTCAATTTTAAATCGGATTGCCATACGGAGATTCTGCAGAGGATGGACGCCAGTCTGATACGGGTGGCTGAGGCCCTGGAGCAAAATGCTGCGGCCAACGTGACCATTGCTCAGGCCCTGGCGGAAAATACCAGGGCCAACATCCGCATCGCCGATGCCCTGGAGCAGCTCGTTCGCCAGCACATGGTGGAGCCGACCTCCCTTCCTGCCGGAACATCCAGATCCTCCACCTCTGGCACAACATCAGGCAATCCTCCAAATGTGCCTAGCCCTGTGCCTAGTCCAGAGGCCACAACATCTGCCTCTGGACAGGCCAGCCCGATGGCATCCCGGACCCGGTCTGGCGCCCACCCTCACCCATCCAAACGGCCGAGAAAACGGTGACAGCAATGGCGACTTTTCCCACTTTCCTTCTGTGCTTGGCTCATATTCCTTTCTGGTCAAAACTTCCCTCTCCTTTCTTGTGAAATGTTTTTAAATTTTGTATTTACGATTATGTTAGTAGTTATGTTTTTTTTTTTTTTAGATCAAATATCTTGGCCACAAAAAAAGGCAATACAATATTATGCCAATTTGTTTGTGTGTAAACAATAAATTGTACAAAAAAAACAGACATTGTATTGTGACATTATTGTACAAATGGGTTACATTTAATCCTGGCCTTAAACGCAAAAACTGACCCTCTTATGTTAAAAAAAAGGCCTCTTTAAGGAACGTTTAAAAAAACACATAGCGATGCAAATTCAACAGTAAACCAAAAAAAAGGGGAGCTAATTAAAAGATGATGACATTATTTTTACAATAGGCCATAACCACCAAATTGTAGCCAAAAAAAAAACCCAAAAATGTACGCTAATTGATTATGTAATCATGACATTAGCAGCTCTGATTTCCACCTGCGTACGCTTTTGTGCTATCCCAATAAACTGCTTTCCAAACACATACCAAGCTGGATTTCAATCCAACACTAATTACTTTACTGACCAGCCACGATTAATCGCAGCACCATCGTGGAGTCCCGGGACGGAGGAGAAGGCCATCGCCAATGTGGTCGAGTAATCCTGACCCTAAGCTGTGCGAGCATTTTGAATGGAAAGCGGATGTTTCAGTGACGTATGAGACGGTCCGAACACATTTGACGTTCGCATCTGCTAATGTATGTACGCCCCAAAAACGCTTCGCCACGCCTGCGTTTTGTCATCTCCACCCCCGTCAACACCCAAAAACGCCCTGTTCTGTCAATCACATTTGACATGTCACTTCCTGTACGCTATTTTAGGAACGAGAGAAAAAAAGCTCGCAATTTGCCGTACGCGCATGCGCGGTGTAACCCCGACGCATGCGCGGTTAGTCAACATCGGAACGCAACGAGCGTACTGTTGTTAACGTGCGGCTCTGAATGAGGGCCATAATTATTAGTGGCTCAGTTGTCACAGCCAATAGGAGTGGTGAGAGCAATGTTCCCATGTGCAGCAAACTTCCTCAATGGGAACAACACTGATATTTCAATGATTAGTTTGTGTACCAGCTGTCAGGATAAAGCAGTCATACCCGGTAGAGAAATTCTGTGCAGAACTAACAGGATTCTGAAAAACTCCATAAACCGTAATGATACAGTCAAACGCTAAGAGGCATATAAGTAGAATTACCAGAATGTCAGGGTTATCGTGAATTTGAGATTTGTAAACAGCGTCTTAATGTTTGTGTCTGTTGTCTGTTAAACCAGAAGGGCTTTCTGGTCCTCTGGAGTAACCGATGTGATGGTCATTATTTAAAATGGTGGCTAAAATTTTCATGATTAGTCGGTAATATAAGTTCATAGGATTCTCACTTCATGGGAACCGGCGCAGGTTTCCCGATCGTTGCAGTGAAGGGTTCCTGCATGAAATATGGCAACTCTCATAAGCCACGTTATTATTATTATTATCCTTTATTTATATGGTGCCACAAGGGTTCCGCAGCGCCTTACAATGTACATAAACAAATGAGCACAGAAGAAAACCGTTATTAACAATGCAAACAATGCAGGACAGATACATGATTAATACATTGCTGCATAACACTTAGATAAGCAGCATGGTGTCAGCAACCAAGGGTGGGGTACTGTTATATATTAAAGTATAATTAAGTGAAGGAGAAGCACATGAGGGAAGAGGGCCCTGCTCGTGAGAGCTTACATTCTAAGGGGAGGGGGCAGACAGACAGGGGTGACACAGATGGACTGGATACAAGGGTGACAGTAATATAACATTTATGGAAAGGTTAGTTTAAACTTAAGAGGAAAAGACAATGAGATCAAAATTGCACCAAGCCTCAATATTTGGGGTCCCAGTAGGTACATTAAATGATTGCTATAAATATAAATGGAGTCTTGAGGGAACTCCTCCATGTACAGTTTCTAATACTCTGCTGCTAATCCTGGGGATTTATTTGTGGTGATTTTACAGAGTATAAATCACCTAATCTGCCAGCCAGTGCCATGTATTCTCTGCTGACGTTACACAATGGAAGTGTTCTCCAATGCACGGTTAGTGCATGGTTCTAATATACTGCAGTAGTATAATACAGCTCTATATAGTAATTAAAAAAAGCTTGGGTCGCCTCTTCAGTGGAGTTTATAGGAATTTATCATAAACCTTGATCATACAGTGTTCTGTAATTGGAGTTGGTTGGAACAGTTGTAATTCAATACTTCAATGTTTAGAGGGGTACTAGTAGGTGCCTTTTGGAAGGTGATCTATACCCAAAAACGATGATGCAGAGAGGAACAATCTTGCACCACAAGAGCCCGAAAGAATGGGTGTATGACTGCAATCTTTGGTGTGTCTTTCCATATAGGATAAAGCCTACATATTCTCATGTATTTAAATAATAAAGTATGCCACATTGGGTGTAGATACAACCAGTGAAAAGAGCTACTTTGCATAAGGTAGAACGTCCCTTGGCAACATCACTGTCAAAGTGGAACAGGAAGAGGCTTTTTGGTAAGAAAATATCTATTTCCAAACATTTACTAAGCGATGAGTTTACGCCCATGTACTGTGAGCATATATAGAGAATCCTGGAAAGATCATGACCCTGTATGTATAGTCCATAACCTAACTAAGGTCTCAGACTCTTCTAATTCTCCCTTGCTCCATACAGCTAATCTCTTACTATTATGTAGAGAAATAAGGGAAGGGAAGCTGTACGTGCAGCCAAAATATACTGTAATGCTGATCTTGTATATTGTAGTCAGAATCCTACAATGATTTGCATGGTCTAGTTTGATCTCATCCTACTGAATATATAATGCCTTGTGTATTATTGGAATTGTACCACCCCTAGGAAAAGTAGAGCTTCTGTGATCCTTGTATATTTTAGGGTCATGACGATGGATCTGGTAAAGTGAGCAGGACAATATTCAGGGAATGTTGTTTAACCAATTCGAACACTAAAGATGGTTTTAACTTTGGCATTCGTCCCCCTCTTATTCCAAGGTCACCTTCTTTTTTTTTTTTTTCCCAAAACAAGCCATGTAGACAGTTAATATATGGAACCCCTCAGTCTGCAGTGTAAGTATAAATAATAGTAGCATTATATTGTATGGGAGTGTGGGCAGGATTTTAGTGTTGGGTAGACTATTATGCTAAATCCCAATGACCCAAAAGTTTTCACTAATTTTGCCAACCTTTAGGCTCGAAATCCACAAACTAGAACATTAGTAGAAGTGGAGTGTCAATCGGTGACCATAAAACTTGAGCATGCGCGTGTGACCTCTGTCCTGCTCCAGCCGGGGGATAACCTACTGGGCACAGGCAAACCAATGCCCACATCCAGAGCATTATTATGCCACAGGCAGAAAACCTTTGAAGGATATCTATGCAGCCAGTTCAGGTAGCTCCTTGTCTTAATAGGTAGAGTAGCGCAATGTAGGCGAAAGACTATGATCACAAGGTAATTGCGTAGGGGCCCGATGCAAATTTTTGCAGTTGAATCTTGCAGCACAAGTCATGCTTAGTGAGGGTGTGTTGAGGGCCGTGCAGCACGTCCAAATACACGATATTGCATGCGACCCGTAGGAGTGCACAATCGGGCATACACACTACTTGCTATGCCCAATTTGTTGTTCTGATTTGCACTGAAAAGACAAATTGAGCCAAGATTTGCAAGTGTGTACCCGGCTTCACAATCAAAACACTTTCTGCATTTACTTTACGTAATAGAAATAAGTTCATCCAATAATTTAACTGATTTAACACTGACGATTAATTGGTTAAATAGACGGTTCAGTGCACTGTGCTATGTTTATTTTTTACAAACATTAACGTTTCTCTGTTTTATGTCTCTTTAAATAGGGACAGTAGACCCTGATGACGATGAAGTCCCCGTGCAGATGACGACCCTGCGATCACTACCAGAGAGCCCACCCACGAGCGATGCGCCAGTTGTGGAAATGACTACGCTGAATATGCAGACAAAGATACTAATAGAGCAGGAGGTATGATCACCATCCCACCTGCATTTATTGTACAGTCATTGTATTTTATCCAGTGTTTAGTACAATCCTCATTCAGATTCTAAACTGTGGGTTCTAGCACAATGTCATTTTGAGCCACTTATATCGTCACCTATCTCAAATGTCATTTCTTAGTTATGGTAGACGTTGAGATTACTTGTAATTATGGGCTTTATACCCGCCCTCCGGCAAGTTCTGCTTAATTAATTGTTTTTGTCTATTTCGGGTCTGTCTGTGCTTTTTCTTTGGTTCTCTTATCTGACGCAGAGATATGAGTAACTTTTCCACCTGTTCTCTTTGGAAGGTTTGATACATCAATATCCTTAATGTTGAGGGTAATTGGCAAAATAGCCTTAATAGCACTTCGTGGTTAGTAAGACGAGCCAATGCGTATATTGCAAGCTATGGTAAACTAAGGCAGACTGGATTAGCCCTATCCACAATTAAAGAGTGGTGTCAGCCATTGGGGTGGAGGGGGTACAGGAGATACCCATGTATGGGGCCCAGCTTGCCTAGGGGGCCCTGCCCTGACCTTACACCTTTCTTTTGTAATAAAATGTAACCTAATACAAACATGGACCCAAGAAAGAGAGGCTGGGGCAGCGGAGTTGGTGCACTGTCACAAGCACCAAGTCACTCTGGGCATACAGCTGCAGTCCCTGCAAAAATGAAATGGCGCGATGCTATTGGTGCACTGGATGGCAGCATTGAGAGAGGGCAGACCCAAACTTTGCAGTGAGCGACAGAGGGCAAAAGTGTTGATGAGGTGCAGTATGGGTAACTTCTGTCTATCTGCATGATTCTGGAGGCCCCTCATATCTCCTTGTTTGAGGAAGCAGCCTCAGTCTGACTTTTCCAAAAAACTCTGGACAAATTATTTTCTATTCAATTTACTGGGATATGTTAAAATTGGATATTGCCCACAAAGTTCAGATATACATTAAAATAATGTTTTTTATTATTTGGCTAACAGGCATTCACGGCCACCATCAGGGGGTACTGACGTATCATCCTGGCTTTAAAATGCTTCTTATACATGGGGTAACTTCTGACAGTTAAAAAGAAACACTCCATGATTGAGATCCTCAGTGTCTGCAGGACCCAATGTCTGTTCTGTCAGACTGTAATCTTTGATCTTAGCAGAGCTGGATTTACATGGGGGCTCGGGGGGTTGCCACTCATGGGAGGGCAGGGTGGACTCAGACAGAGCATGTTGAGGGGTCGGAAGAACTTGCAAGGATGATGTGAGAGGTTAGATGGCATGTGGGGAGATCTGGGGAGTATGGGCCTAATTCATATGTGGGTGCAAATGCCATCGCAGCTGCAATCTCTCATGGATCGCAATTGCTAAAATATGCTAATGACTCACTCGCCAGCCAGTGCTTAGAGACAAAACCTGAAAGCATCTCCTATCTGCCGCTCACGCACAAAACTGGAAACATCGGATGCAGATCAGGCGACCATCAGCCTTCTGAGTAAGTGTAAGCTGTCGCAGACATAGCGGGTCTCCAGAAACGCAGAGGGCTTTCCTGCTGCGAGCAAGGATGCAGTAGCTAATTTATGGATCCCCAGAAAACAGTGGTCCGAGTTTTTCTAAACATTTCCTCCCCCAAACGCTGACTACCGTCACTCAATTTGCGACTGAATCGTCTGTGTGAGCGTAATCACAATTCAATCACTGCTACCTCTGTGTGTCCTTTGGGCTGGTGGTCATCGTATACTGCAACATTGCGTCCACTTGAAGGGGGAAGCAAAGAGGTGGCGGACCCTGTCTGTGTAATTTGTACTGGGCCCCACTATGTGTTGATGGCAGGCCTGTCAGTCAGTGACCTGAGTTCTAAACCTGTTATGTCACATTATACAGAAGGGGAATATACCTCCCATGTCACGCGATAGTACCACGGCGCCAGTATGCAGACACCTGACTAGCCCATCCCATGTGTTAACAAGGAACAAATCGTACCTTTGACGGTTCTGTGTATTTAAATGCAAAGCGAAAAAAGACACTTTACGCGCTCCTGCAGCACACCAGTGTTACCAACTTAACGTTGCCAAAATAAGCCATGGCAAGCACTACGCCTAAACCTGTTGTTTCATGGTGAACTCTAAGTAATCATTCCACCAGTAGAATAGCTTTCAAATGTTACTCGTTACTAGAGATGAGCGGTTTGGATTCTGTGGAATCCGAACCGCTCCGAACATTGGGGATCCGAGTCCACCCGAACCCTGTTCGGGTGTTCACCGCCTGACTCGGATCCCCGTTCGGGGCCGAACGGCGGCCGCCTGATATCGGATTCTCACTAGAGAATCCGACATCAGGTCTCCTCGCGTGTAGGGCTGAGCGCAGTGATAGCGCTCTGCCCTACACAGACACAGACACACAGCCGCCAGCAGCAGCTGTGTGTTTGTTACAGCAGCCAATGAGAGTCACACAGACTCTTATTGGCTGCTGCACGGAGGGAGCCGGCTGGAGCTCACACATGAGCTCCGTCTTCCGGCTCCCTCCTCAGCGTGTGACAGAGCGGACGGCGCGGGAGCGGGGATACAGGTAAGTTTTTATTTTTTATTTTTTTATTTGTGCAAGGGCCGGGGGCACTACTGGGGGGGGTGGTCTGCACTACTGGGGGGGCTATACTACTGGGGGGGCTATACTACTGGGGGGGCTATACTACTGGGGGGGGTCTGCTACGGGGGGGGCTATACTACTGGGGGGGCCATACTACAGAGGGGCCTGCTACTGGGGGGGGGCTATACTACTGGGGGGGGGTCTGCTACTGGGGGGGCCATACTACTGGGGGGGATCTGCACTACTGGGGGGGGCTATACTACTGGGGGGCCATACTACAGAGGGGCCTGCTACTGGGGGGGCTATACTACTGGGGGGGTCTGCACTACTGGGGGGGGTCTGCTACTGGGGGGGCTATACTACTGGGGGGGCCATACTACAGAGGGGCCTGCTACTGGGGGGGGCTATACTACTGGGGGGGCCATACTACTGAGGGGCCTGCTACTGAGGGGGGCCATACTACTGGGGGGGCTTACTACTACTGGGGGGGGGCTGCTACTGGGGCAGCCTACTACAGGGGGGGCCCATACTACAGGGGGGGCCCATACTACAGGGGGGGCTACTACTGGGGGCAGCCTACTACTGGGGGGGGCTGCTACTGGGGCAGCCTACTACTGGGGGGCCATACTACTGGGGGGGCCATACTACTGGGGGGGCATACTACTGGGTGGCATGCTAATGGGGGGCATACTACTGGGGGGGCCTGCTAATGGGGGGCATACTGCTGGGTGGCATGCTAATGGGGGGCATACTACTGGGGGGGGCCTGCTAATGGGGGGCATACTACTGGGGGGCATTCTACTGGGGGCACTGCATAGTGGACCCTACTACTAAGGGGACTGCATAGGGGGCACCACTGCTGGGGGACATTGTGTAAGGGACACCGCTACTGTGGGCATTGTGTAAAAGGGTCACTACTGTGGGCATTGTGTAAAAGGGGCACTACTGTGTGTCGTAACATAAATAAGAGACACTACTTTATGGTGTAATGTGAATCAGGCCCTATGTGCGGTGTAATGTGAATAAGATTGTGCACTGTGACTCCTTGGGCCGTAGCCCACTTTGTAAACAAGTACTGTGACTCTGCTGGCCGTACCCCACTGGGTGGGTGCACTACTTTTCATTTCTGCCACTGCTGTGTGGCAATGTGTCATAGATGTGCTTTATACTGTGGTGTCTGTGTCGTTGTGCCGCTGCTTTGTCGCTTAGTAACCAGTCAGCTCACTGCAACCTTTGGCCAATAATGTTGAAAACAATATTATAAGCTGTGATATGGTCTAAATTGACTGGAAATTAATGTTATTGAGGTTAATAATACTCTAGGAAGAAAAAAAAGACCAATTTATGTGATTTTAGCTTTTTTTGTCAATTTTTGTAAAAAAATCCAAATCCAAAGCCAGTCACCGCAGTTTGGCAAATCCAAATCCAAAGCCGGACGACGAATTAGAACCAAATCCAAATCCGGCAAAAATGGTCCGGCGCACATCCCTACTCGTTAACAGTGGGCCTGATTCAGCAGCGGAGACGTAATTCCCGTGTGAACGCAGTTTGATCGATTATTTACCAATGCACATGCGTGTAAGTCGCGCTGCGCACACATCGATTGCGTACGCGCAGAGGATCCATTCGCAAAGTGAGTGTCATGTGGTCAGCGTTTAGGGGAGGAAACGGGGGGGGTGTTGGTTAAGTAAACGTAGACGTGTCATGGGCGTGCATAAATTAGCCATGGCGATTTGCATTTGCAGCACGAGACCATCTATGTGTGGGGAGAGCTGCAGTGGTTGCGGCTGGTCAGACCTGCCGTGCATGTTGCGTGGCTGCTTGATGTGCATCGCTGGTACCGAGGTTTACGCAGGAGTGCAACATTGGACGGCTGAGAAGGCAGCAGTGGGCGTCCCTATGCTGGGATGTGTCTGGGAAAGCATTAGCATCTTTTAACACCTGCGATTGCAGTTGCGTTTACATTTGCATCCGCTGCTGAAGCAGGTCCAGTGATGATAATGGCTTTGAGTAAGGTTCCATTGAACTCTTAGGGCAGGATGCAGCAAGCCGAGAAATGCGGTAAAATCCTGTAAATGCGGGTTTGACAACAATTCCCATATGCACCAGGCCTGGACTGCAATGCACTCCGGGACTTAGTTGATTTGGGTAACGCCATCTTCCTGACAGGGTTACCCATAGAAGCCTATGGTGCTGATAGTGATTCAATCGGATCCCCCGCGGCATGCGCATAAGGACGCTGGAGGGGCTTCTGGCTCATAGACCTGGAAGCCCGTTCACTGTAGCGGTCCTTTGCGGGGATAGTCATGCATACCGCGTTACCAACGCCGTCATGCATGCAATGACCGGCTGAATGCATTGCGTCGCGAGTGCAATGCGTCATGCATCCTGCTCCTAGTGCGTTTATGTACTAGTTTTATAAATGAGAAGATATAAGGCAGCGTATTCACAGCTTCATATAGCCGTTGGTGGTGAAAGGAGACTAGCAACAAGCTGCTAATATCAGTGTATCTAATATCATCTTTTTCTTTTTTTTTTCATTTGTATTGAAGCCTGAGAAAAAGATTCTTGCAGACCCTGTGCAGGGTAAACCGATCGGTGAAACGAACGTGTATACAGAGAAGCAGTCCGAGAACCTATTCCACAGAACAGAAGTGCTTGCAGGTGAGTGTAAGACTGGTGTGCCTCTGTGTGTATACAAATGCATCTACTTTACTTTGAATTGTATCTGTGCTGTATTTATACAAGCCAAGCCATTACACATCCCCTCCCCTCCCAAACTACAGCGCTTTGTGGCGCCTTATAAATTAAAACTTCTTAGTCATTTGGATTTGAAAACCTCTTTTTCATTTCTAATAATCACAGATCCCATTTCATTAGGTTTAGAGGTGCAAGCACAGACAAGCAATGCCACCCTGCTGTAACGCCTGCATAGTGCCCTAAGCCGAATCTCCCATGCTGAAAGAGTTAAGTAGGATATAATATAGAGGGGCAGATGTACTAAGCCTCGGAGAGAGAAAGTGGAGAGTGATAAACTACCAACCAATCAGCTCCTAACTGTCATTTTTCAAACACTGCCTGCATCATGACAGTTAGGAGCTGAGTGGCTGGTAGTTTCACTCTCCAATATATCACTTTCCAGAGCTTAGTACATCTGCCCCAGAACGTGCCTGTACATTCTACTCCATCTGTATGTGCACAGTAACTCGTATGAAAGGGATAACTGACCTTCTGACCAAACAAATTAGTGCTGGTCGCTTCCATATTCAGCCATCTATGTGTACTGGACCGTCTGTCAATATAGTGCCTGAATCTAAGCTGTACGCAAGTCCGTATGCGGCTGCATCTTGCCATTTTTTTGCAAACTGTGTATGAGCTACAGCGACGTGCAACTGATAGTGGCTGTGAACGACTAAGTCTGACCCATCTGAGACACTTCTCAGTGACGGCTACATGGTTGTTACTTTGCGGTAACCGGGCAGCAATGGAGTGAGCATGTTGTGGGCGTATAGTCATAGAGACAACCTATTTAGAGTTGCGCGTATATACAGAATGCACGCCTTTTTCCGTATGGGGTAGGTGTAAGTGCTGTTGCTAGTGGTGACCGCTGCTCTTGCAGCCGTAGGGCTGAGGGTGGCGCTTTCACCTAGATGCGTCTGACTCAGAATACAGGCGGTTGTTCGAATAGAATCACCAAACACTGACTGTGTCCAGAATTGCGACCGTATTACATGCAACTCGTAACTAAGAATGTTTCAATCTTTGTAGTAGAGAGCAATATATTTAGATTTACATCAGTGGTTCTCCACTTCAGCCCTCAAATTTTCTTAACAGGTCATGTTTTTGGGATTTCAGTCTGCGGAAGCAGGTGGGATAATAAGCTGCCTCAGCAAAATAGATTAACTCACCTGTGCATGATTAAAGAGATCCACAAAACATGACCTGACGGTGGTACTTGAGGACTGGAGTTGAGAACCCCTGGTTCACATAACTTTGAATGCAATCAGAATTACACATTAGAAGGCACTTCAACTAGCAAGATGTACTGGGCATTGTAGCCTGAGATCCAAAGGCTGCTGCATAATCCTGAGATGGTCTATGGCATTGGACCAGGCTAGAAAAATAAACTGACAAAGTTGCAGAGGTTCAGGCCGCTATACAAACTCATTTCTATTTTATTTCTCTTCTGGAAGTTGGAGTAGGAGTGTCACGATAATTTTTTTATTGCGTTCATCATCCATCAAAATTGTAAACTGTTTAAGCAATGATTCCATGCAAAATGGCAGTCAGATTAGCGGCCGAGAGGTGCCGAAGTTCCAACCGTTTCTCCAGCCCCTCGCTACCTCCAGAATTGCAGATTTTTCATCACACTCCATAGAGGTGCAAAGAAAAGCTGTAATATTGATGTACCATAATTAGCAGTGACGTGCGCAGTCATACATTGCAGCCACATATGGCCAAATTAAATACCCCATCTAGGCTGTTATTAAGTATATGACGGCAAACCTAAAAGTTAAAGCAAAGAAATATAATTCAAATGGAAATTTTGTGACCTGGCTTCATTAGACCTTAAATGTAAATTAGGCCCATTATTTATCATCATCATAGTCTAGTAATAAGTACTTTAGAATTTTTTTTTTCTTGTCTTTATATGCCTTTATCAAACAGTGAGGACATTAATTCAAAAGCTCATAATGGAACAGTTTAATTTTTGTCCGTGAGCAAATGCTACATTGATAAAGTGTGTGCATGAGGATTTAATGAAGTTTAGCAGGCCTAATAAAGCAGAGAAAAATTATCTTCAGCATATAAATGTTCTGTTTGTACCTTATTTCATGATAAAGTAATTAAAGGCTAAACAATATACATAGTTTTCATTGAAGATTCTAGGAGTAAACGTTATAGTGCCTCCATTGTGTGTAGGCTTTCTGCATATACATAACAAATGTGCAAGTTTTAGAGTTTCAGCGTAATGTTTTTTTTAAATACTGTGTCTATTCTTATTTCAGCGGTCATTGCCGGTGGAGGCATTGGTTTCCTTTTTGCCGTTTTCTTAATCTTGCTGCTGGTTTACCGCATGAGAAAGAAGGATGAGGGAAGCTATGACCTGGGCGAACGAAAACCTTCCAGCGCGGTCTACCAAAAGGCACCAACTAAAGAGTTTTATGCATAAAACTCCTCAATAGTGTCTCTTTTTTATGAGATCACTGAACATTTTTTTTTTCTTTTAAATAAAGCTTTTGCATAGAAAAATGAAGTTGTTTTTTTTTGTTCAATAAGGAGCATCGGAGGCGAGTTTATGATATGAAAAAAAAATCCCATTGTATTTAAAAATTATAAATGAAAAATACAAACTTCATGTATTCATTAAAAAATAAAATCAAAACAAAAATAATAATTAAAAATCTTTGCATTGTTCAGTGGGTAGCAGTGGCAGAGTATTATTTTATAAGACCATTGGTATTCACCAAAATGTGTCGGACCTTTTATGCATAAACATACAAAAAAAAAAACAATGAAAATGGTGTCTTTCAATCTTCGGGTCTATGAAAGGTTGTTTAATATTTTTAGCATGTCTCAGATCTTTCAAATTTTAGTTTTATTTCATTAATTTATCTGTTTTTCCAAACAAATGCCTTTTAGTAGTTGTCATGGTGCAATTGTCTTAGAACTCAGATATACAGTATATTAGTGTAAATGTACTTTTTTTTGTTCTTTTTTTCTCCCTTCCTATGTAAACATAAACATTTGTATAAATCTGTGTAATGATATTCATTTTTTACACTACTGCTCTGTTTATCAGTGTATTTTCTGACAGATCTATGCTGACTAACGTGTAAAAAGAAAGTTTGAATATCTATTTACAAGCTGTAACTTTGTAAACTACTTTTTTTTTTTTTTTTTTAAAGGTGCATTCTCTCTTAAATGAGATTTGTATAGTCAAACAGACACTTATTCTATTTTTCCATACACTTCGGCAGTAAACTTTTTTCTTTTTAAGATTTGATTTAAGTGCGTGAATAAAACTACTTTTTTTCCACCAATTCTCTGCTTACAAAACACAGAATGCATTAGTAATAATTGCAAACTGACTAATGCAAAATCATCAGTGTTAGGGAATTGTGTCCAGGCTCTAATATTGTTCCACCCTTTTACAGTAAAATTCATTAATTTACTCCTGCATTGAATAATATACACATTATAGGAAAGCCATGATATTTCTGTTTTGTTTATATATATTTTCATATAGTGAAGTTTTTGTCTGAAATGTCTAATTATAAAGGGGAGGGGTTGTTTGTAATTCGGAGACCTGGTCATCATTTAATATAGTAACACATCAATATCTGTACGTCCCAAGTCATGTCAATATTTAATTAAGAGCACATTTTAAGTGCAGGTAAATAAATAATTCCTAATCTGTAATGTTGGGGTTTTCCTTTTTTTTTTTTTTTACACAATGGGAAAAAAAAATATCTAAATAAATGTGATAAAGCCTCTCCAAGATTGGGGTTTTATCACCGTATATTTTTCTACATTTAAGAATTGATACATACAGTGGTTATACAAAAATAATTGTTTTGTCACGAATTGCAATTGTTTCTTGAAATGTAACCTATAACTGCTGAGAGTAGTTTTCAGAATAATGGTTCAAAGTCTGGTCTCTGAATCAACTGGGGTTTTGTTTTCAAAAATACTATTTGTTGCTGGTCCTTGTTTTTGATTTGCCTATAACTGGCAGAAAACTACGCTAAATAATTGTTTATTGGTAGACATACAATTGAAGTCAGAATACAGTTTGGGAGCAGGAATGCATAACCAATTATAAGATGAGCCTATTAACATGTTATAATGTCCAATTAATTTTAAGAGTTTATGCACCTTTAATAACCTCTATAGGAGGAGGCCAGTCACACACAGCATTTAATGATGTGACTCCGTCTACTAATGTATTACGTAAGTGATGCAACCTTAATTAATCTATAGAAGGTTCTTCAGCTGGCAATATGTGCTGGGACTTGTAGTTTAATAGCAGCCCAAGCGCTGCAGGCTGCCTAATCCTGATATGGACTGTAGGGATGAGCCAAATCCAAAGACTTAGAACAGTATTCTGACAAAGTTGCAGAAGTCTGTGGCCGCTGTACAAACTCCTTCCAATTTTATTTCTTTTTCCTGAAGGTACGAGTAGGAGTTTCAATAGCAATTTTGTTGTCATTTTCACCATGCATTTAATTTGTATAAGTCTTTTTAAAGCCTTTGAAGTGCCTATGATTCCATGTAACTTGTTGCAGACTGTGTTACAGAGTGTATGACCGTAAACAAAAATGTTGGTATTTTATAAGCACAGAAAAAAAAAATCTAATGGAAATTTTGTAGTCTTACATCAATAGACCTAAAATGTAACTTGGGAACATAAACACTACTAAATAAAAAAAATGTGGCCTATTAGTGGCTTTTTATGTGTCGTTATTTCTCATCATACGGCCTTGTAATGAGAACCTTGGATAATAGTTTTTGTGTGTTTGTTTTTTTTATATTTATGCTATCAAATAATGATGGATTTGAAATCAAAGCCTAATTTTGGAACAGCTTGTTTGCTATTGTTACTAATGATTCAACAAAAGTGTTAGAAAAAAATTAGGTTTTGAAGCACTGAAAAAGCAGCAAAAATTTGACTTAAGAACATTTTGTTCTCTTTGTGCCTTATTTCACAATAAAGTAATTCCAAAAAAAATATCAAAAACAAATTGCCTAGTTTTCATTGAAGTTTTTGTATATAAGAGAGAATAGCAGTATTCTGCCTGTTTTCCAACATTCCAAGGAGAGACAGGGGTCAAACGGGCAACTGCCCTGGCTCATTTGTCTAGAGATTCTACTATTCATTATAATCATGCCCCCAATAAGAGAGTACATGTGTCAAGACATATTGTTTTGTTCTAAAGCCAGGTATGGATTTGTTAAATTTTTAAAATAGTCTTCCAATTTAGTAGAGGCTACTGATGATGTAGAGGCACAAAGCCTATCTATGTACCTCATACATACAGCATATTTCTGTAAAATGTACATGAAGGGGGTTATTTAGAGTTGGAAGCAAGTCCAGCTGGTGGGAGTAATGTTTTTACCAGGAAATAAACCATTTGTGCTACAGAGGGAAAAATTTTAAATGTACTAAACTATCTATTAACAATAGCTCTACAGCCCCCATTTTTACACATTTTCATGGTACTGTACATTGGTTTAATACATTTTTGTACCACTTGACAGCAGAATCACTTTGGTGAGACCGAGTAATGGCATTCCTCATTCACTTTAATGTTCTGTTTTTTCTTTTTATGTATTGTTTCCTTGTCTGAAAACTTTTGGCACTCTAGAACACCCATCTTATACTGGTCTAAGGGTGCTGCAAGCCAGGGCAGTGCGCCATTTTCTTTGTGAGTTAGCGCCCACATTTATTTTGTGTGACAGTGTGTAATTATTTGATGAATTGTTTAAAAAGAAATTAAAAATTCAATAGGGAATAGTCAAAACTGTGATATTTAAAAATAATATTAAAGCCCATAACATTGATAACCTCATTAAACCTTCAATAATAAATAAAAGAAAAATCCAGGGTTGAATAATTTATTCATACTGAATTTAACAAGTGTAGCGCTGTACATTGAGGGAGTTATGATACAAATGAATAACATACAATGACATCGAGCAGACAGTAAAGAAGGCTGCCCCCCACTGATCTGAAGGAGCGTGGTCAACACTATATACACAAATGATATGAGTAATATATTGTTTGGCACTATCTTGATGTATTGTATAAATTTCACTCTAATATGTTTTCATTGCATTTTAATCATTTGTTCGAACAAAGGGTTGAGATTGTTACACATGTAATTGTTTCTATTTTGTTATTGTCCACTATAAGTGGAGCCAGGTCATGTCGTTGATACTGCCTCCATGGTAGATGTTTGCATTTATGTGGCTTATAGACACAGGTTTGTTATGCTCATGTATTTGCGTTGACAAAGGTTTTCATTTTATTTCTTTTGCCAACTTATTTACATCCAGGCTAATGTGTTGTTTTGTAAGTGGGTGGGTTTGTTAAAAATAAATAAATAAACCAAAAACACTTGGGGCTTCATTTGCAAAGCATTGACTTTTTTTAAGCAGCCGCTTTCCGCAGTGTAATGCCAGCCGGGCTTTACGCTGACTGCGGGTGCCTTTTTAACTTTTTCCCTCCAACCCGCTGGGAAACAGCGACATACAAAAGCAGATGCTTCATAAATAAAGCCCCTGATATTTAACCTCACAAATTTAATCTGACATTTAATGAATCATAAATCAGATTTTAACTAAAATATCCTCCATTTTAATTCTTCTCGATGTCTGGACAGCTATAACCTGGAGGGAAGAAAACTGTTTCTTGTGTGACATTGTTTCTGTGGATGCTTTACTGACCCACTTATACGTTACAAAAGGTTCACTAATAGCTGAGACACTACTTAATTTATTGTATTTAATCATAATATTTGTAAGTCTCCACAAACAAACATTGTGACCAAACAGTATATTGGCTCAGACATCAATTTCCTAGTTGCATCTGACATGAGCGTTGGGTTGTTCTTTCTCATGAAACTCGGGATGGAGAACACCACTGTTCATGAGAGAATCACTTTATTTCCTCAATTAACAGTGTCCTCCCAACCCTTTGTTTCTCTAAATGCATTTATTTTGTCTACTGTAACGTATCTGGGTGTTGAGGCTCATTTCGTAAGAAGAGGTACTGTAGTGTACAAAATTACACAGACAAGACTGCAGGGAAGAGGCATTGGTATTTTATAATGTTAAGATTAGGGCCGCCGGACTTCCGGTGGGCAGACCATTGCTATGGCCGCGTTTTAGCTGAGCTCCTCCACAGCTCCACAAGCACCGCGATTCTACGGGGCTTTACCCCACCGTTGAGCATCCCTACACCAATTGGGACACCTGGGGATAGTAGCGGGTAAGAGGCCTGACATCGCCCGGCTCCCCGCGACTAACTAAACCCCGGAACTCGGAGATGCTGCTCTCCTTCCTCACCCGGTTGCCATTTCTCACCAGCCCTGCGGCTCTAAAGACTGGTCTCTATGCCGCAGCTGAGAGGACCGAGTCTGCACTCAATGTGGGGGTACCCCACTGTACCACCGCCGCGCTGCCTCTGCTCCAGCATCACCAGGAAGATGCTGTGAAGACAGAGCTCAGTGAGACACACGCGGATGGCCGCCATCTTCCCTGCTGGGTGACATTGTGAAACCAGGATTCTGCTGAATGATCCATTCTCATTACTTCGTAGTGAGTTCAAACAATTGCTGAACACCTGTTATATCATCTCTTTTAGTGCTTGTGAATATATTCTCAATATCATTGTTAGAAGAGGGGAATCTGGGGAAATCCTGCTATCCTTCCCTGCTTTGACAGTGTTCAAGTCAATTGTCTCCTGTGCAAAAATCATTTAACTGCATCATATCACTTTTGACACCAACCTGCCTTTACAGCCACAATTCTCTTCATACCAACGTTAGCTGCAGCCTTTATTACTCAATTCTCTATTCCTGGGTTATAAAATAATATGCCCATGGATAAATATGTGGCCAAGCAACAAAGGGGTCCAAGAGGCGGCACCACAAATAAAAACAAGGAGAAATCTCCAACAAACAGAGATCTGCCCTTCTCACCTCAAAAGGAAGATATTGCCACCATGGTGGATGACCTTTCGCTCTTCAGTCCACAATCTGTACAGCGTGCTCAAGAAATATCTGACCTTATATCGGCACTTCTTGACAAAAAAGTAGTCGGTCTCACAGAGCTGAAGACTTCTGTCGACTCCGCACTTACACAGCTATTACAACATTCCACACGTCTCAATGAAGCAGAGCAAAGAATTTCTACCTTAGAGGATGAACTTACTGCTACCAAATCTTAAGTCCACAAACATGAATTTACCATTACCGTCTCTCAAGATAAATTAGAAGATCTCGAAAATCGTAACCGCTGCAACAATCTCCGTATCATAGGTCTACCTGAGTCAGTGAAACAAAAGGATCTTATGTCCCTGGTTTCAGAATGGCTAGCAGACAAACTGGGATGGGATGTCAACAATCACCCACACCTGGTTGAGCGAGTCCACAGAGTGGGTCCAGAACCCCAAGCCGATCAGCAGAGACAGATACCTGTCATCCTGCGCATACTTAACTATGCTGACAAGGCCAAGCTAGTGGAGGCATATCGTAAATATTCGGATCTTAACTATCAAAGTGCAAAACTACTCCTCTTTCAGGACTTCTCTTATGATGTAGCTATGAGACGTAGAGAATTCTCTCAGGTCTGCAAAGAACTATTTGAAGGCGGTTTCCGTTTTGCCCTTCTTTATCCTGCCAAACTATGCATTTTTTATAATGGAAAGGCTCACTTCTTTGATAACCCCAATTATGTTTGCAATTTTCTCAAATCTACTCTGCCTCCATCTCCTGCCGGAACTGTACAAAATGACTGACAGGCATACATTGCTGATATTGGGGACACACAGTGATTCCTTTATCAAGATATATCTTCCTTGATTACTTCCAGTGGCTTTGTATCGGATGAAGATGTTGCTTATTCCTGGTATTTTTTTTTCTCTACTCACTACATGGTAAGTATATTATACAAGATCCTCTACTTGGTGGATCCTTTTTGCAGATGTTTCTCTGCACTGTGTTGTATATTTTATATGCTAAATGTTTGTTATTATTTTGGTGATGATATTATTCTGATACTCGCTCAGTGTAAGGATTTGATTTTTGTGACTAATGCACTGTGACTGTGGTTAGATGCTTGTTGGCCAAGACTTTTTTTGTTGTTGAATAGATTCCTTTTGTCGCTAATTTAATCTTCACCAGCACAATTTAATGTTCATTTTTTATTTCTCAAAACTTTGTTTTTTCTTGCATAGACCCAGTCGGCCACATGTCTGTGTTTACTTAAACTTAGTAATTATCAAAATAGTTAAGCCAATTTTTAAGTTGTCTTTAACTGATATTACTTTGACATACTAACAATACTGCCTTTGAACCTCTATACACCCCTGCCTATACCTTCTGATATCCTGCCTATAAACCTCTAAGGATGATGCTATTTTGCGTACGCAGTTATACAGTAAATAAAGACTCCAGACCTAGAACCTGTGGTTCCAAAGCACAAAGTATTATTCAAGTAAAAGTACAGTCAGTTACACGCTAGTTATAAGTACAATTTAGCGTCAAAGGAATTATACAGACCCAAGTACAGTTATACATACACAGCGCTCTGGACCAGATGTAGGCATCAGCAAGAAACCCCTTGTCAATCAGCATTCAGCACAAAGACTAGGAACTCCGGTTCAGAGCACACATATTTATACCCCCCCAGAAATAGACAACACAATAGTGAAGTTTGTTGCTAATACCATTGGTCCTAAAGGAGAGGGCATATGTTACAAGGCATCTAACAGGTTCGTTCAAATAGACACAGTCCAGCCTCTAACAACTGGTGGTCTCTGGTTTCCCGCCTCATGCAAATCCTAACAGTTGGTCATATAATGTACATTTTGTTGCTTGAAGTCTCTGCAGTCCATAAGTTGAGAATGCATGTTGCAATCTCTACATCGATGTTACCGGAATACTGTTGAGAGAGTACGCATCAGCACAATACCAAACATGGCTTATTTATCACGTATAAAACCTTAGTTACAAAATAATCTTTATTTCATAGCAGTTATAATAAATGTGCATACTTGAATCTTATACCTTAAAGCTTATGGAACCTTGTATGTGAATATGTAATGTGTGAGTATGTGGGGTTTGAAGTAAAGATGCTAGTTAACTTGGGGCAGATGCGTGTGCATGACCTAGGCATTCGCTAATATGTGACTAGTTAGCAGTGCAATTGTGCGTATTAATGTGTGTATGAGAAATGGTGAAAGATGCAATCGCATGATGCTAATAGTAATATCACCACATGTACTAAAGTGTGAGTTTATCTAAAATGGCGCTTGGGCGGCCATTCACAAAATGGTGTCTTGCGATCTCATTTCCAAGATGGCGTCTTGCGGCCAGTCGCAAGATGGCGTCACTGCGATCCAATTTTAAACTGATCTTGTCTCAGCCAATTATCCAGCTTCGACAGTCCACCCTTTGATAGCGAACAACATGCTATCACAATCTGATTTTAAAATAAAATTTAGGCTTACATTTATATACTATTTAGTGTTATTATGGGATGGCACAAGGTGGTTCTTAATCCATCAGTAATGTCTCTGAGTGGGGACATAAAACTACTATTATACGCACACTGCGGATCTTGGAAGATCATGTGAAAGTTGTGGGGATACACCAGTCCTATAAAGGCAGTCTTGAAGGGGAAATTTGAGACTTTACATTATCTGAGGTGTTTTAAAATAACATTTCAATAATACATTCTATGCATGTCTAAATATAATACATTAAATGATGGTATTTCCTAGTTCAGGGTTGTAATGCAGTTCTGTATTTACCTCAGTATTCATACTGACCACCATCATAATTTCATTCTTTCATTTTACTCTCTTATTACATTTTCCACACTTCAACACAATAGGAACACACCGGACACACATGCCAATTATTATGATAACAATCAGTATAAGGATCAAGAATTTGCCTATGCTGGCGATCACTTCCTGGACCCATTCCCCTAGACCTGAGAACCATTTCACTGGGTTCAGTCATGAAACCCATCATTCTATCTTCTCCCCTACTTCACCCACTGAAACATTATGGTTCTTACGAAATTCCCATTTTAGCTGCAGAATTTCATCCATCTTTCGGTCTATCACCTCCTTGGGGTCGCTGGTATCATTGGTGACATAGGTGCAACATTTTACTCCAAATTGGGTGGCCAAAGTTACGTAGTACCCTCCAGTAACAGCAGTTAAATAATTTAACACTAGCCTGTGTTGCACAAGTTCTTTCTTGTACGCTTGCAATTCTCTCCCTGTATACCTGAATGTGTCATCGTACATCTTGGTGATATTATCTATTAATTTAGCAAGTTCCTGAATATATCTAAAATTTAATGTACCCCGAGCGATCCTGGTGGGATCCAATGCGACTAAAACTTGAAAGTCTCACTAATTAACTGAGTGGCTTTATGCACGTCACCAGGTATCATATTTCGTTTGCCTCTGTGTTCATATTGTGTGTGAAGATATGGTGACGGTGTGTTTTTATGTATACCAAGCATTTCAACATGTGTGAGGGTCATAACTTCTGGGACTACTCTTCCCAGGTAACACAAACCTTCGGAACTCGGGGAGAGCCACTTATACGCTTTTCTTCCACATATAAAATATACATTATCAGGGAGAAGATAAGGAATGGTATGCATCATTATCATTAAGCACATTTTCCTTGCAAACAATCCTATTTCTGGGTCTTTCATCTGGTACATGCAAGTCTCTGGCTGTATTATTTTAGCACAATGACCATCTGGCACCTTACCAATAATTTCTTTGGTGGAGCTCAATCCATACCGGTACCTAAAATGTCTCCCACTAGATTTAATTGAGCATAACAGATCATGGTTTATGGATTCATTATCAGCTTTGTAAGGTCATCATCTGATTATTCCCCGTCACTTCCCAACTCCCGGGTTTATTGGGGTTGGTTATGTTTAAACACAAAAGTGATCTATCTACTTGGAATTGATAGAGTCTGAAATGAGGTGGTT
Organism: Taudactylus pleione; assembly: GCA_031769625.1. Taxonomy (NCBI): domain Eukaryota; kingdom Metazoa; phylum Chordata; class Amphibia; order Anura; family Myobatrachidae; genus Taudactylus; species Taudactylus pleione. The sequence continues at coordinate 15,585,432 of JAUIMM010000312.1, read as the reverse complement.
TGGATGAGAGGAATTTTCTATCCAATGTTTTCCCTTTTTGTAATTCTAAAATTTCTGTGATATTCAGCGGAAATGGCACCAACCCTACATTATGCTTTCCCTGTGGCACATGTGAACGCACCCAGCAATCAGTTTCATTTAACACTTTGCCTACCATGCTATGATAATCCTCTAAAGGATACCCACCACAGTACGGGTTATATTTAGGCTGGTACCGTTGGATACAGTTCTCATTAACTTAGGGACCCACAAAGCTCACAAATACAGGGATCTTCAGACGATAAACCTCCACACCGTCCCCGAGTATCCGGAATAACAGCTCTCTTAACAATAACAGTACTAAGATTGGTCAGACACTCCCCTGGTTGGCATTGCACTCCTTCTGACTCCACTCCATCAGCACTGCCATCAACTTCCCTCTCCACAATCGGTACCCCTTCACAGAAACCGGACATTCCCGAACCGACCAGGATGGTGAACACTCTAAAAGAGAATCTGAAAATGAACACAGCTGGCCCATCCATTGCCACAACAAGACCTGCAGATTTATTTTAGTTCAGGTATCTCACTACGACCTTTTCAATTCTCCCGGAACAAGTTCACGAGCGACAGGTCCACGCTATCAGCCTTGTCTCCGACTTGTTTCTCCACCGGTTGATTGACCTTTTTTGCAGTGACTGGAATGGACCCAGGTATCTCTCTCAGCCACCTTCAAAGATGTAGTACTTGTCAGCAGCACCTGGTATGGACCTTCCCACCGATCAGTCAAACAACCTGAACGCAAGAAATGTCTGATCATAACATATTCTCCTGTTTCAACATCATGACAGTTAGTTTCAGGCATATCATTGGACAACAATTTCAGTTTCTGCTGCTGTTGTTTTAACTGCTTACTCATTGATATAAGATACTTTACAGTTACCTCGTTGGCACCCTTCAAGTCTTCCTGTGGACTTATAATCAAATGAGGTTGTCTACCGAACAGTATTTCAAATGGGGACAGATTTAGAGGGGATCAAGGAGTGGTCCTTATACTATGTAGGACCAAAGGTAACGCTTCTGGCCATCCTAGTCCAGTCTCTGCCATGATTTTACTCAACTTATTTTTAATAGCCCCGTTCATCCTCTCTACCTTGGCACTTACTTGCAGTCGGTAGGGGGTGTGAAGTCGACTATTAACACCCATCAGCTTACACATATTTTGAAAAACATCACCTGTGAAATGAGTACCCCTGTCACTCTCAATGATTTTAGGGATACCGTACCTGCATACGAATTCCTGAACTATTTTCTTGGCAGTAAACGCAGCAGTATTAGTGGCCGCTGGGTAGGCCTCAACCCAATTAGAAAATACATCGGTGCACACTAATACATATTTAAGGTTCCTGCAGGGTGGTAATTGGATGAAATCAATTTGTATCACCTGGAAAGGTCCATCAGTCGGTGGAATGTGGGACGGTTCGGTAGGGATCGCTTTCCCTATGTTCTTCCTAAAGCAGGTCAGACAGGACATTGCTATCTCTTCTGCTTGTGAAGAAAAACCTGGTGCGCACCAGTTTGCTCTCACCAACTTGCACATACCTTGCTTTCCCAGATGAGTCAGACCGTGTGCTGCCTCAGCCAGGCTGGGGTAATATGACTTGGGGGCTACTGGCTTACCTTGTCCATCCCTCCAGAGCCCGGAGGACTCTTGCCCACATCCCTTGGACTTCCAAATGGACTTTTCCTGAATTGAACACAAATTTTGCATCTCAATTAATTTCAGCTTATCAATTGTTTGGAAAGACATAATTTTTTCAGTGGGAGAAAACATTTTTAACCCTGCTGCCCATTTTGCAGCTTCATCGGCTCTGTTGTTTCCCAATGACACCGGGTCACCCTCACATGTATGGGCTTTACACTTGATTACTGCCACCGCTTTGGGCAGTTGGATTGCTTCTAAAAGATGTTTTATGTGTCGGGAATGTGCAACTGGTGTGCCTGCTGCTGTCAAAAAATTTCTCAGACTCCATAGAGCCCCGAAATCGTGCACCACCCCGAATGCGTACCTCGAGTTAGTGTAAATGTTAGCAGATTTGCCTGCTGCCAGTTCACACGCTCTATTTAGTGCTACTAACTCTGCCACCTGGGCTGAGTGAGGAGGACCAAGAGGTTTAGCTTCTATGATGTCTGTGTCATTTACAACAACATAACCTGTACATAATTCACCTGTGTCTGTTTGTCTATGACAACTCCCATCTGTGTAAAAAGTCACATCTACATTCTCTAAAGGTGTGTCATGTATGTCAGGTCTAGCAGTAAAGGTCTGACTCAGATATTCCATACAATCGTGTATATCATTATGTCTGCTGAATTCACCCCCCACCAGCAACTCATCTCCTTCCACCCTTTGTACATCATGTTGTACATATGGTAAATACGTTGCTGGATTCAGCGTGCTGCAACGTTTAAAAGTGATGTTTGCAGGTGCGAATAAAGCTAGTTCCCATTTGGTAAACCTAGCCGAAGAGACGTGTCTGGTTTGAGCAGAATTCAGCAGAGCAGATACAGCATGAGGAGTGTAGACAATAATATCATGACCCAATACTACGTCCTTACTTTTACTCACCAATAGAGCGGTAGCTGCTACACTTCTCAAACAGGTGGGGAGTGATCTCGCCACAGTGTCCAATTGGGCACTGTAGTATGCTATAGGCCTACTGGCATCACCATGTTTTTGTGTAAGGACACCTGCAGCACAACCATCGGCTTCCGTACAATACAAATCAAAAAGTTTTTCATAATCAGGTATTCCCAATGCAGGTGCTTTTGTCAGACTATCCTTAAGATTAAGGAAAGCCTGCTCTGATTCCTCTGTGTGTATGACATGATCGGGCTTTGAGGAAGAGATTAAGTCCTGTAAAGGCAAGGCCAAAATAGAAAAACCTGGGATCCACATTCTACAGTATCCACACATTCCCAAGAAGGTACGAATTTGCTGTTGATTCTGCGGCAGTGTCATGTTTTGTATGGCCTGGATTCTATCATTTGTGAGATGTCTTAACCCCTGGGTTAGGCAGTGTCCCAAATATTTTACTCTGGATTGGCACGGCTGTAGTTTGTCCTTAGCCACCTTGTGTCCTGTATGCGAGAGATAAAACAACAACAGTTTAGTATCATTCAAACATGACATAAACAAGTCAGAACATAGCAATAAATCGTCCACATATTGAATTAGAACAGATCCATTGGCAGGTTGAAAAGATTGTAAACAGTCGTGCAATGCCTGGGAAAAGATACTGGGGCTGTCTATGAAACCTTGGGGCAACCGTGTCCATGTATATTGCACACCTCTGTATGTAAATGCAAATGGATACTGACAGTCAGGGTGGAGAGGCACAGAGAAGAAAGCAGAACAGAGATCAACGACAGTGAAATGGGTGGCATTTGGTGGGATCTGCATCAGGATGACAGCTGGATTTGGCACTACGGGGAATTGGCTCTCTACGACCTTATTAACACCTCTAAGGTCTTGTACCAGCCTATAACCCCTCCCACCACTCTTTTTCACTGGGAAGATGGGACTGTTGGCTACACTAGTTGTACGGACTAAAATTCCCTGTTGCAATAATCGTTCAATTATTGGAAAAACCCCTAATTCTACCTCCTGTTTTAGTGGGTACTGGGGAATTTTTGGAGCTTGCCTACTGCTTTTTAAATTTACCATTACGGGGTGTACGTTTGCCATTAATCCAGTGTCCTGTCCATCCTTCGTCTAAAGGGAATCTGGAATTTGGGACAACATTTGATATACCTGGGATGGATTTTCATTTAAACTGGTAGTGATACATTATCCTTTGGGGAGTGTCCAACATATCCCGCACCTCATGCGCAACTCTCTCAGGGATATCTAAAAATACACCATCAGGGGTGCAATATATAACACATCCCATCTTACATAACAAGTCTCTGCCCAGCAGGTTAGTAGGAGCCGCAGCAGCCAAAAGAAAAGAATGCCTGGTATGCAACGGCCCAATAGTAACCTCTGTGGACTTTGTTAAAGGATAATGTTCCACTTTACCTGTTACACCCATTGTTGGTACTATCTCGATGGTCACCTGTAAATTAACGGGAGATTTTATCACTGACCTGGTCGCCCCTGTGTCTACAAGAAAAGGATATTCAGTACCAGCTACATCAACCATCATGACCGGTTCTTCCCTAGTATTTCCTGTTAACCTGACTATCTGTAGAATACAGGTATAACCTGACCCCTAGCGTTGCATAACGTTCTCGAATAGAGCATTAACGGCCACAATTGGAGCTGGTGCCTGTTGGACATTTGCTGTTCTCTGTGCATATCCCTTATGGGGATATCCAGGTACTCTCTGGTGTGGGGGTCCTACCCTTTTTTACTCTGCAGTTTTTAATTAAATGCCCTGGCTGGTTACAATTAAAACATATTCGTGGATCAGGTGAAGACATGGGTTGTTGTGAGGTTTGAGCAGGGGAAAAGGTGGTGAATATGGGTAGGGATATGGAGGATAAGGGTATTGTGGGGAATATGAAGTTTGTGAGTAGTGTGGGACCTGTGATTGTGTAGGGTTAGTAGAATAGAGCTGTGTTTGTTGCGTGGCACTAGTGAGGACGTATAACTGTTCAGGTGTAGGTGTGTGTGTAGATGCAAGTGTGTCTGTTGGCTGTGATGTTACCGTCATTCCTTCCAGAGCTTGAATACTGACAGCCATTAGTTTTTCGCTCTGGATCTCTCTCTTACTTGAGATGTTCTTATCATGTTCTATGGCAGATTCTATGAGTGTATCTATTGTGACTCCCCTCTAGCCAGGTTGTGAGGTCTGAACCCGAGTCTTTAAGTTTTCTTTAAGACCGTCCATGAGTACCGTGGCTATCATTCCCCTGTGGTGAGTGCTATCTTTAATATCTTCTATCCCAGTGTACTGGGTGATAGCCTGCAGAGCCCGTTCACAAAAATCTTCTGCAGATTCACTCTCCTTTTGCTTTATGGTAAAAATTTTGTTCCAGTTAACTACTACCGGAAAATATATACCCAATTGAGTTACAATGCGGGAAATGTTACCTTGGTTTAGTTGGTCTGCTAAGGGAATGTCACCATCCAATACACAATCCGTGATAAATTTTGTCACATCGGTATTACGTGGTAGACAGGCCCTTAACACCACACACCAATCTTTATTAGTTGGCTCATGAGAACTACCCAAATTCCTCAAAAATCTTTGACATTTGGCTAATTCCTTTTTGGGATCGGGGAAATCATTTATGATGGAATTTAGTTCTGCTCTTGTCCAAGGACAATGCATTACCACTTCCCTCGTGGGCACTACACCATTCGCATCTGCATTTCCATTCAGAACAGTTATTGTCCGAATGGGATGCAGACCGGTAGCGCTGCTACCTTTGACCTTGTTACCTGGCTGGGGGTTTAATTTGTTGCTGCTACGTATGGTATTAACAACTTCCTCTACGGGTGCAGAGGGTGTTAACACTTCCCTTGCTGTTACCGATGGAGATGGCGGCACCACTCGTGATTGTCATGGCGAAGCATCTATCATTTGTACAGCATTGGAAATGGCAGACATTACAATAGGCTCATCATACACATCATGAACATTTTGTTTATAGTTGCTTAAGAGAGGGTACAAATTGCTTGTTACATTTTTATGGGTATTTTTGATGACTGTACTTGCACCTCCATCCACATAAGGTGGGGGTGGTGCGTGTGAACTGCTGGCAATACCTTCTGCAATGCTACCTTGCTGCACATGCATGCCATTTTGCGGCTCGCCCGTATTGCAATTCAGCGTCGCAGATGTATTCTCTGGCAATGCGCTTGCAACGCTAGTTTGCGTCGCTTGCGCACTTTTAAGCCACGCATCCCCTTCGTGCTGCCACAACTTTAAACATTCATAATATTTGACCTTTTTCTCTCGGCAGCGCATCAGACTGATGTGATCCCGGACATTATCTAATACATCTTTATCAAAACTACCAATTCTGGGAAACGGTCTAACATTCTTCATCGTCATTTTAAACCATACATCACAATACCTTATTGCATAAGTACCGTACTTAGTATGTATAATACGACGGGCCGATCCAAGCGGTGCTTCCATTAGCAGCACATCATTGTCTAACATCTCTATTGTTTGCGTGGCTCCCATTCTGAGACAACTCCTACATTTTTCAATAAAGATTTAAACTGGTGAAAGACAGTCAAGATACTTTCACTTACCTGCGAACGTCTTGGAAAAAAGGCGTATTCACAAACCTTATGGAGGACTTCTAAACGCTTCCACTCACCTACGGAAGTAAAGGCCGCTTCCGCTTAGCAATCCCTTTTTGACTACCTTTCAACTGCTAGGGGGAAGCAAAGTTCCCTTTGTGTTCCAGTTGATTTCGTCCACTCTCCCACCAGCTCACAATCACAATCTAGCCAAGATTATGTGGTTCAATTATAGTGTTCAAATAAGCCTAACAGATCACACACATTGATTACTGAACGCTATAATCATGCTGGGGGCCGAACCCTAACAAAAATAACAAACCATACACCTGCTTTGTGTAAAGTAAATGGTAAGCTGCTACCGAGTCACTAGGCCAACTCCTGCGCCTAGCACTTAAGGGTCCTACGATACCCTTAGCATTTAGGTCCCGTGTTACACCCTAAACAAACACTCACAGTTACACACTTTTTTCCTGCACAGAAAAATACACGTTAACCCAGATATTGATAACAATTCAAAAGAATGTAAACCTCAATGACTTTGTTTAAACACGAGGCAGCACAACCGGAAGTACGTATACGCTATTGTGCGCCCAGTCGCATACACAATAATGCGACTATCACACAACCGTATGACAACGTTTAGCTGGGTACACAAAAGTGCGTCTTCACTGTGCGCAAAACTGCGACTCAGCCGCGTGTTCAATACTGCGGCACCCCTTTAAATGTTAGGTTCTATCAACAAAGGAAAACAAACTTTTTCCTCTCTTGTCCCTGGATTCTAGCCAGCGTCCCTGGCTCACACGAAAACTGGTAGCGATCTCTCAGCACCGAGAGGTTGCAGGTAAACTCTGCATGTGGCCACTCCACCCTTTGGTGAGATATCGATAACCATATGTGCCGTGTGAGTGGGTAAGTGACTTTACTAGGAGCCCCCAACTAACGATACTGCCTTTGAACCTCTATACACCCCTGCCTATACCTTCTGAGATCCTACCTATAAACCTCTAAGGATGACGCTGTGGTTCCAAAGCACAAAGTATTATTCAAGTAAAAGTACAGTCAGTTACACGCTACTTATAAGTACAATTTAGCGTCAAAGGAATTATACAGACCCAAGTACAGTTATACATACGCAGTGCACTGGACCAGATGTAGGCATCAGCAAGAAACCCCTCGTCAATCAGCATTCAGCACGAAGACTAGGAACCCAGGGTCAGAGCACACATATTTATACCCCCCAGAAATACACAACACAATAGAGAAGTTTGTTGCTAATACCATTGGTCCTAAAGGAGAGGGCATATGTTACAAGGCATCTAACATTTGAACCAACAAGGTTGGTTCAAATAGACACAGTCCAGCCTCTAACAACTGGTGGTCTCTGGTTTCCCGCCTCATGCAAATCCTAACAGTTGGTCATATAATGTACATTTTGTAGTCTTTTTTGAAGTCTCTGCGGTCTATAAGTTGAGAATGCATGTTGCGATCTCTACATTGATGTTACCGGAATACTGTTGAGAGAGTACGCATCAGAACAATACCAAACATGACTTATTTATCACGTATAAAACCTTAGTTAAAGATTATTTTGTATTTCATAGCAATTATAATAAATGTGCATACTTGAATCTCATACCTTAAAGCTTATGGAACCTTGTATGTGAATATGTAATGTGTGAGTATGTGGGGTTTGAAGTAAAGACGCTAGTTAACTTGGGGCAGATGCGTGTGCATGACCTAGGCATTCGCTAATATGCGACTAGTTAACAGCGCAATTGTGCGTATTAATGTGTGTATGAGAAATGGTGAAAGATGCAATCGCATGATGCTAATAGTAATATCGCCACATGTACTAAAGTGTGAGTTTATCTAAAATGGCGCTTGGGCGGCCATTTGCAAAATGGCATCTTGCGATCTCATTTCCAAGATGGCGTCTTGCGGCCAGTCGCAAGATGGCGTCACTGCGATCCAATTTTAAACTGATCTTGTCTCAGCCAATTATCCAGCTTCGACAATACATTCATGATGGGTATACGGGTTGGATCTCTGGTTCTCCTTGTCCTGTGTCTGCTTGCTGGGACAGATCGCAGGACATACAACTTTTACATTATATTGTGCCATTTCACAAACCAGGAATAGGTTAAATGTCTCACGCTAGTTATGCGCCCCTTGTCACAGAGAGCATTAAATCATCTTTGAAATGTATTTCTTGGAACATAGAGGGTTTAAATACTCCGATCAAGAGGAAAAAGATAATGCAACAATTGAAATGTTTCCGCTCTGACATATTATTCCTCTAGGAAACGCACTGGAAGATCTCAGATAAAAAATACCTTGAGGGGAAATTGGGCTGGTGAACTTATAGCGGCCTTTTATCATAATAAGACAAGAGGAATACCTATTCTATTCCATAAGTCATTGAACTACGAGATCCTAGATACTCTCTTAGATTCGCAGGGATGATTTATTTTTTGCAAGATGATTTTGGAGGGTGAAAAATTCACACTGGTAATGTGTATGCTCCTAACAGTCCTAATGCTTCTTTCTTTTCCAATTTATATACTAAGTTACAGAGCTGAACAGAGGGACATCTCATTCTGGGAGGATACTTCAACACAGCACAATCTTCCACACTAGACCGATTGGGAGGTTCTGGTAGGATTGGGGGTAGCGCATAGTCTTCTTTTTTCCATATGACTGACTCATTACAACTTTTTGACCCCTGGAGGTGCCGGCATCCCACTGATAGAGATTACACTTTTTATTCCCACCCCCATGATACCTTTGCTAGAATAGATTTTTGGCTAGTCTCCCCACAAATACTTCACAGAGTAGTAGATTCTGGTATTAATAAGAGTGATCTCAGATCATGCATCTATCTTGCTAACATTACAATTCAAGTCCCCCATTTGTAATAGTTATAACTGGTGGTTCCCTTCCTATTTAAATACCTCAGAGGATTTTAAGAAATTGTTGGAATCCCATTTTAACAATTATGTGACCGACAATGCACAACATATACAAGACATCAGTCTGTTCTGGGCTGCTTCCAAGCCTGTTCTTAGAGGCCATATAATAGCACATGTCGCCTTTAAAGTTAAACACAAAGTTATGCGAGATGAGTACAAAAAGTTGAGCAAAAATTTGTCGGACACTTACTCTACTTATCTTCTCATGCCAACTGATGAGGCAAATCAACTCTATCTTGAGGTGAAAACCTTATATGACAATCAAATCCCCAAATTCAGGTTCTTTAACAAGTCCCGATCAGATAGTAGAGGAATTTCTTCACTATTATGAAACCTTATATTCGGCTCCACTGGATGATTCTGCTTTAGGTGCAGATTTCTTACGTCAGGCAGGACTACAACATATTACAGTAGAAGACCGAGATCAATTAACTGCCCCTATTACAGAGGAGGAAGTACGAGGAATTATCTGCAGTCTACCTATGGGCAAGACACCAGGTCCAGATGGCTTAGGAGCAGATTATTACAAAACACTATCATCCCAGATATCTAACTGCCGTTAGATATCACTTTCTTTGGCTGTGCCCAAGAGTAGTAGAGTTTTGGAACCAAATTCACCGATATATTCAACAAACTCTAGAAATAAATATTCCTCTTTCACCAAACTGGATATTTTGGGGGGGAATTCCCTATAAGTCCTTCTTACAATATAACCAGGGGTAAAAAATTGCTCTTGGTTAAGATCGCAGGAGCTGCTAAGAAAACCATTTTATCGCAATGGATAAAACCCATGATACCAAGCCTTACGCTATTTCTACCCAGAGTCTCATATTTATTCCACATGGATTGGACTGCTACGTCTACTAACAGAGAGGTTATGGCCGAAAGGTTCTTCTCTACTTAGTTACCATTTATAATAACCCAGTCCCCAGAGTTGAAACAAACACTGGTATAATGTGATGGTTTTGGATGGAGGTGTCGCCTTTTAGGATTAGGCACATATTCTGTTTTATTATATCTAGAAAAAAAACCCTTTTGTCTAAGCATTAATGATATATAAATGACATACTTTCTCATAAAAAAGTGATGTATTCAAATATGCCTCAGGGCGACGTTTCGAGGTGTAACCCTCTTTTTCAAGCCTCCAGCATTCCCACAAAGACCAACAAAACATAGACATAACTTACCCCATTAAGTACCTGCTGCTGCAATCCATCCAACACACGCTACTCCCGCGAGGTCCATCAACCGGAAGTACCACCTGACAAACTTCCGGGCAGTGCGTTCTACAGTTGCACAGCAACCGCTGGCAACCATCCAGGCGCACTTCCTGGTTTAGTTGCCATACATCACCTTGGGGAGAGGATCGCACTCACCCCCAGTTCTATCAGCGCACACTCCGGGAGGAACCAACCTCCAGGGAATAGATCTGTGGGTGGAAAAAGCAGTTGCAGCATGTGAAAATAACCCACCAACAATATATCATTACATCGTAATCTACATATAAACAAATATGGACAACAACTACATATACACAAATACATTATATAACAATACATAAATAAACCCTCATCGACAACAGCCAATATAATGATAACAGAACTATAGATCCCCCTCCAAATCAATAGGATCAGGGAACCAAAAAGACAAAAACATCATTACTGTAAATAAATCAAAAGCATCAGAGCCGTAACTAGACTTTTTGGTGCCCTGTGTCAGAAAGACCATTGGCGCTACAAGCCGCCTGCACTTCTGATACCCTAGTGATCTAGAAAGGGATCACAGAGGTCTGTGGCAGCCATAGAGATACACCTACCCTATTATTGTTTTCTCCCACCCTTCTTACTTCTTTCCCCTCCCTCTGCTCCCCAACACAATTAAGGAGATAGCACAGATACACCCCCATTCTTCAAATGAACTAATAATGTCCAGTCAGAAATAATGATATACAAATCAAAAAGAGGCGCCTTTAACGTGGAGCTAAGTTGTTGCCTTACAACTTGCTCTGGTTCACACACACATATATATATATATATATATATATATATATATATATATTTGGGAAGGGACATCGTAGCATGTGATTGTTCTGGATGCCAGGGCCCGTCAGACTTCTGCATCTATCAGGTCGGCGCTGGGGATGTAAGGGGTCCTATCTGTTTCATCTGTAATGGACCCCACAATTTCTGATGGCAGCCCTGGTTAAGATAGCAATATGACACCATATATAATATTAATCACCACAACCTGTAGATCGATTTTACTCGCATAACGTTCCTGGTTGAAGATCGGACCCCCACCTTGAGATCTAGCTCTTACAATTCACCCGTTCTCTCCCAAGAACATGTCCCTTTGAAACACAATGTGCTCATATACGGTTGTGGGCCATTACGTGTTAGCTTTTACCAGTGACCACATGGTGACATAATCAGAAACAGATATGATAACATAATGTCACACAATGCACAGCACTCATATAATCCCCATATGATGCCTACAGATGTGTCCTGAAACATGGTGGCTTCATTCGCACCAAACAACCTGTCCTGGGCAACTGTGCCAGGCCAAGCAACTTTTTTTGCTCAAAATGTGCATTTTATTCGCACAACCAGAAGCGACAAACTACATTGCATTGATTCATGTGATGTGCGACATTTCTACATCTGTGCGCGAATGAGCCTGGACCTGTATATACGGAGTGCCATGATGCAGTGGCCGCTGCTTTTTCTCACGCCAAGTTCCTTTGTGGTTCATCTATGCCTTTGTATGTGTTTAAAACTAATATCTGCGCAGTTAAAGTCGTGGCCTGATGTCTGTAGTGAGTGGTGTTTCACTGCAATGAAAATATAAAGAAAACGACTACGCTAAACCTCTCAGAGTGTCTCATGTATGGCATATTGAGGCCAAGTGTATGAGGACACATCTGTTCAGTCATGGCCCACAATGAATGCTGAAAACCAACTAGTCCATGGTTACAAAACCAGACTACATATCATTGTCCACTTTTGATATATTTTAAGTTTACCAGCGGGACAGACCCCCAATGAGCATCCAAAATAATCGTAGTCTCTGATCTGCCAAAAGATAGTGTTGGTCACTTGTATGTCTGGTTTTTCCATTTCCTGCTTTCAACATTGTCTAGTGCACTGTGACACCTTAAAATGTAATAACAGTAGAAGAACGGTATGTGTGGCTATAAAAGAGGCACTAAAGACACTTAATTATGGTTCCTCGCCTTGCAGACATTCAGTTTTTATGTATAATCTAATGGGGAAAAAAAAAAAAAATTTTAAATGTTGATGAACACTCTCAGGTCTTCTTCCTGACATCCCTAGCAGTCACTCCCATCTAGATATGAAGGGGTGTCCCCATCCCCAGGCCTGTCCGGCGGCACTGCACTATACTCAGCTAGTTCATTGCGTAGTGACGTCATGACGCGGCCGGCCGGGTATGAAAAGTGCGGCGGCGGGGAGAATCTGAGTGGACGACCAGATGCCATCTTCAAATTCAAGCACCTCCTGTGGCCTGGCATGCTGGGCTGCCTGGCATGCTGGGCTGCCTGGCAGCACCGCCTCTCGGGTAGCACTGTGCTCAGCGGGTGGAGTTTAATGTGTGGCCACACACAGGTGCAAGGAGGTCAGGACACAGTCTCGTCGGATCTTCCCTCTCTCCCGGGGCAGGTGGCATCAGGCCTGGGCAGGCATGGTCATGAGGAGACCAGCATGGACCATAGGAAGCGAGGCAGCCAGCAGCACTGGAAGCAGCCTCCCTTGGGGGAGGTGAGTTGCTGGGGGTGGGAGCATAATGTTCTAAGGGGCATTACTGTGTGGCATAATGTGTTCTAAGAGGCATTAATGTGTGGTATAATGTGCTCTAAGGGACATTATTGTGTGGCTTAATGTGTTATAAGCGGAATTACTGTGTGGTATAATGTAGAAGGGGCACTACTACAAGGCATAATGTGTTATAACGGGCACTAATACTGTGTGGAGTAACGTGAATAAGGGGCACTACTGTGTGGTGTAATGTGAATAAGGGGCACTACAGTGTGACGTAACATGAATAAGGGGCACTACTGTATGTGTAATGTGACATAAGGACACCACTGCGGTGTAATGTGATGTAGTGGCACTACTGTGTGGCATAATTTGAATTTGTGGTATTATTGTGTCATCATGCCCCTTCCAAGTGAGACCACACCTTTTTTTTTTTGGGGGGGGGGGCGTGCGGTCTCCCTGCTTTGATGATGGATGGGGGCACCAGTGCTCTTTATGTACACAGTGCACCTAAATGTGTAGTAACATCTCTGTTTTGGTGTGCACAGACATGCCGTCCCCTGCTCTTCAAAAATTCCTACAGTGAACACTATCTAATCCTCTACAACTGCTAAGCTAGGGCTTGGTTAGTTGGGAAAATGCCTTCCCCTTTTCTTTGTGTGTAACCTCCACCAATGAAGTGCCAGCTTTACCTAAGAGACACCAACCAACAACCAGACACGAGGTGAGCCTGTGTGCTGTAAATGACGGGGCCTATTTTTCGTCCCAGTCTGGCCCTGATTGTAGGGATTTAGGATTTCCAGACCTGCAGACGTAATTGCAGGGCATCCATATCTGGACCACATTGCTCCTCAGAACCAGATTGCCTATTCTGAAGGTTACATGTACGAGCAGGGAAATACCCCTTGAGCATGGCTCACAGCAGATGTGCACGGTTGGCACCTACTCTAATAAGGACTTCTGCTCCATCTGCAGCCTCCGGCACCCTGGTGATCCTTCTCCTGCCAACTGTCATCACTCAACAGCGTCCAGGACTCGCAGTCCATACACTATTATTAGTGCAGGGGGACATTGCCTGAAAAATACCCAGAAAAATTTGCACTAGATCCGCTGATAGATACGTAACAGCTATAAACTTCTAATGGGCAGCCTTTCACAGTCACAGTACTGTGAGTATCCAGGCTCTGAGAGCACACTTTGAAATTTGATTTTAAAGGTGGTTTATTCTGGAGACTGGGGGCCTGATTCTGAGCCGGACGCCCTGACCAGAGCGCTCGCTCTGAATCATGGCCCTCCTCCATTAAAATGGAGCGTCCTCCTGGACGCTCGTATAGCTGTGGGTCACCACCCACAGCATATACGAGCGTCCAAAAAGATGGTCGCGATGGTCTTGACCATCGCGACCATCGGACTTGCGACGTAGACCCTGCGGTAGGGTCTCCCTGCCACAAGCCCTGGAGTGATTTTGGCACTATCAGAGCCAAAATCACTCCCACTGACATCACTAGTGATGTCAGTGGGGCCGGCTTCAGACGGTAGGCGTTCCCATGGAACGCCTCCGTCTGGCAGGCACGCCCCCGGCACGCCCACCAAAGGGGGCGTGCTGTCAATCAACATCGCAGTCCGGGTCTCGCGCATGCGCACGACGGAGCTCCCTCCATCATGCGCATGCGCAGTGGGGAACATCGACCCACTTGTGAGCGTACTGCCGCTTGCAAGTGGGTCTAAATGACCCCCTGTGATTGCCTAAATCAGTGCACTTTTAATAATAAAAGATACACCTCAAATAGAGGGATTTTCTTCTATTGGATATCCATTTATCATACATTTGCTCTGTGGACCGGGACTTTTACAGATGGCAGTAATTACTAGCCCCTTTTCTTATGATTATTCTATGTATGTATTATACATGCAGGTTACATATGTGCATGTGGCTTTATTTATCTTTTATTGATTATTGGGATAATAAATGTTTAATTTACATCCATTTGTGTTTATCTCCCCCTCATGGTTCTCTTCATTTACTACTGTAGAAGGCAGATATTTGGGGTCAAGAATATTGTGTAGCCTTTACTCCTCCTGATGGGAAATCCAAACCATTTTTCAAGGGACAAATGAACGAAAATTGTTTACTAAAATCTTTCATTTACTAAATGTAATGAACGATTTTTTTGAACTACAAACGATTTTTGCATATTCCCTTAATGAAAATCATTGTGTTGGTCAGTCTGACTGAACTACAAACGTGAACGCGCATTAACGATAATCGTTCATCGTTTTAACTCAGAAAGTGAATGATTTTTTGAACGATAAACGATATCGTTATTGATAATCATTAAAAAAAAACGTGTGTGTAATGTATGCACCTATAGCAATTGCTTCTGAAAAATCGTGGATATGCAAATTAGCACTGGGATGAAGGTGTTTTACGGTAATACAGTGCATGTGACATGTTTTGGCCAACAGGAATACTTTTGTATAATTTTGTGTCGATTTTGGGTTGTATTGAGAGTGAATAGAACTCATTTAGAACTTCAAATAGAAATGAATGCACCATCGAAATCAGAATGGAACCCAAAATCGACTGTCAGTAAATTTTCGATTTTGAATAGAAACACTGTGGTCAATTTTGTGGGGATGTTGGTTCTATTTTGGTAATTTTTTTTACATAGAACCAAAATCGACTTTTAGTAAGGTTACCCAGGCTTACCTACCCTCCCGATTTGGTCGAGAGCCTCCCGAATATCAGGTGCCGCATGCCCCCCCGTTCACTAATAGAAATCCTCGCAGCGGCAGGGGGCGATGACAAGATTCGCGCTGAATCGCATCATCATGGCCCCCCCCCCTGCTTCACAATGCCTTTAATGTTGGCATTGTGAAGAGAGGGCGGGGCCACTATGATGCAATCGTGTGGCCCCGCCCCCAATTCAGCATTAGCATCTGGCCACGCTCCCCGCAGTATGCAGGCATTCAGCTCCCTCCCGGAAGGAGGGAGCTGAATGTCGGCAAGTATGAAGTTGCCACCTGTTTCTAGTTTTCTTTGTGAAACATATTCTGTTGATCGATACAGATGTTGTCAGACCGGTCTTCCACTCTGCTCTAGCTTAGCTGAGTATTTATATCAGTGTGCTATATAATGTCACACAATAGGTGGCACTGAGACACAACAGACCACCAGGTAGCAAAAGCCTTTGCCACCTGTTGGTCTGTTGTGTCTTTTAAATCCCTGAGTGCCGCCGATTGTGTGACTCTGTGTAGAAGATAGTGGTTACCATCATATTCATGACGGAGGGCAACGGGGTCAGATCTCCGCAGTATTCAGTAAATGTAAAACCAGAAAATCCATATTTGTGTGTGTGTGTGTATATAATATATATATATATATATATATAAAATAGGGGTGTGCACCGGCCACTTTTCGTGTTTTGTGTTTTGGTTTTGGATCTGGATCTTTCTTCGTGTTTTGGATCTGGATTGGTTTTGCCAAAACCACCCTTCCGTGTTTTGGGTTCTGGGTTTTGTGTTTTGGATCTGTATTTTTTTTTAAAAAAGCATAAAAACAGCTAAAATCACAGAATTTGTTGGTTTCTCTGCTCCTATGCTATTATTAACCTCAATAACCTTAATTTCCACTCATTTCCAGTCTATTCTGAACACCTCACACCTCACAATAGTGTTTTCATGTCCAAAAGGTTGCACCGAGGTAGCTGGATGACTATGCTAAGCGACACGAGTGGGCGGCACAAACACGTGACCCATCTAGGAGTGACACTGCAGTGGCAGACAGGATGGCAGTTAGAAAAACTAGGCCCCAAACTGTACATAATGCAAAGAAAAAAAAGAAGTGCAAGATGGAATTGTCCTTGGGCCCTCCCACCCACCCTTATGTGGTATAAACAGGACATGCACACTTTAACAAATCAATCATTTCAGCGCCAGGGTCTGCCACACAACTGTGGCTGAAATGATTGGTTCGTTTGGGCCCCCACAAAACAAGCTGGCAATTAATGTGTCCCTGCACAAACTGGCTCTACGGAGGCAAGATGTCATCCTCATCCTCCTCATCCACCGATTCCTCACCCTCTTCAGTGTGTACATCCTCATCCTCACAGAGTATTAATTCGTCCCTGCTGGAACCACAGGTCCCTCTGTACGTTCTGGAGGCTGGTCTCCCTGGAAGAGTTGATAATTCATTTTATGAACATCATCTTCTCCACATTTTGTGGAAGCAACCTCCTACGCCTTTCGCTGACAAGGTTCCCGGCTGCACTAAACACTCTTTCGGAGTACACACTGGAGGGGGGGCAACTCAGGTAAAATAGAGCCAGTTTGTACAGGGACCTCCAAATTGCTTCTTTTTCCTGCCAGTACAGGTACGGACTGTCTGACATGCCTACTTGGATGCTGTCACCGATGTAATCCTTTAACAGACAGACGCACGCTTGTCGCTGCTGCTTTGAGGATTCAAGTGCGGCTACAGCCCACACAATTCACAAAGACAGAAAAAAAAAAAGAATATTTTTATTGTTTGTGGAGCACACTTTGAGGGTTACACCACCCTTTAACAGACAGACGCACGCTTGTCGCTGCTGCTTTGAGGATGCAAGTGCGGCTACAGCCCACACAATTCACAAAGACAGAAAAAAGAAGAAGAATATTTTAATTGTTTGTGTAGAACACTTTGAGGTGTCACCACCCTTTAACAGACAGACGCACGCTTGTCGCTGCTGCTTTAAGGATGCAGGTGCGGCTACAGCCCACACATTTCACAAAGACCGAAAAAAAAAAGAACAATATTTTAATTGTTTGTGTAGAACACTTTGAGGTGTCATCACCCTTTAACAGACAGACGCACGCTTGTCGCTGCTGCTTTAAGGATGCAGGTGCGGCTACAGCCCACACAATTCACATAGACAGAAAAAAAAAGAACAATATTTTAATTGTTTCTGTAGCACACTTTGAGGGTGTCACCACCCTTTAACAGACAGACGCACGCTTGTCGCTGCTGCTTTGAGGATGCAAGTGTGGCTACATCGCACACAAGTCACAAACACATTAAAAAAATAGTTTTTTATTTTTTGGAACACTTTGAGAGTTACACCACCCTTTAACAGACAGACGCACGCTTGTCGCTGCTGCTTTAAGGATGCAGGTGCGGCTACAGCCCACACATTTCACAAAGACCAAAAAAAAAAGAACAATATTTTAATTGTTTGTGTAGCACACTTTGAGGGTGTCACCACCCTTTAACAGACAGACGCACGCTTGTCGCTGCTGCTTTAAGGATGCAGGTGCGGCTACAGCCCACACAATTCACAAAGACAGAAAAAAGAACAATATTTTAATTGTTTGTGTAGCACACTTTGAGGGTGTCACCACCCTTTAACAGACAGACGCACGCTTGTCGCTGCTGCTTTAAGGATGCAGGTGCGCCTACAGCCCACACAATTCACAAAGACAGAAAAAAGAACAATATTTTAATTGTTTGTGTAGAACACTTTGAGGGTGTCACCACCCTTTAACAGACAGACGCACGCTTGTCGCTGCTGCTTTAAGGATGCAGGTGCGGCTACAGCCCACACATTTCACAAAGACCAAAAAAAAAAGAACATTATTTTAATTGTTTGTGTAGCACACTTTGAGGGTGTCACCACCCTTTAACAGACAGACGCACGCTTGTCGCTGCTGCTTTAAGGATGCAGGTGCGGCTACAGCCCACACAATTCACAAAGACAGAAAAAAGAACAATATTTTAATTGTTTGTGTAGCACACTTTGAGGGTGTCACCACCCTTTAACAGACAGACGCACGCTTGTCGCTGCTGCTTTAAGGATGCAGGTGCGGCTACAGCCCACACAATTCACAAAGACAGAAAAAAGAACAATATTTTAATTGTTTGTGTAGCACACTTTGAGGGTGTCACCACCCTTTAACAGACAGACGCACACTTGTCGCTGCTGCTTTAAGGATGCAGGTGTGGCTACAGCCCACACATTTCACAAAGACCAAAAAAAAAAGAACAATATTTTAATTGTTTGTGTAGCACACTTTGAGGGTGTCACCACCCTTTAACAGACAGATGGACGCTTGTCGCTGCTGCTTTGAGGATGCAAGTGTGGCTACATCGCACACAAGTCACAAACACATTAAAAAAATAGTTTTTTATTTTTTGGAACACTTTGAGAGTTACACCACCCTTTAACAGACAGACGCACGCTTGTCGCTGCTGCTTTAAGGATGCAGGTGAGGCTACAGCCCACACATTTCACAAAGACCGAAAAAAAAAGAACAATATTTTAATTGTTTGTGTAGAACACTTTGAGGGTGTCACCACCCTTTAACAGACAGACGCACGCTTGTCGCTGCTGCTTTGAGGATGCAGGTGGAATCTAGACGGGATTTGGAACCGAGGACACACTACCTCCATCAATTGTCTAAATCCCACTGCACTAATGTCGGATACCGGATGCACGTCTAACACCAACATAGCAGTCAAGGCCTCAGTTATACGTTTTGCTTCAGGATGACTGCTGTCGTACTTCATCCTCATCGCTAGGGACTGTTGGAGGGTCAATTGTTTAGTAAAAGTAGTGATGTTCCTACTTCCTCTCTGGGATGATGAACAACTCCCAGCAGCAGCAACAGCACTAGGAGGAAGAGGTTCTTGATCTTTCCCTATTTTATTTTTATCGGAGAAAGTTTGGTCCTCCATTTATGTTATATTGATATATATACGTGTGGCTAAAGCGCACACAAACACAGAAAATATTATTTTATTTTTGCTGGAGAGTAGTGCACTTTGTGGGTTACACCACCCTTTAAGAAATGAGCCAGCCGGCTCTTTACTTATGGGACACAGGCGCACGCTTGGCGCTGCTCCTTTGTTGATGCACGTGCAGCCACAGTGCACACAATTCACAAACACAGAAAATAATTTTTTTTTTGGTTTGGACTGGAGTGTACTTTCGGGGGTTACAGCACCCTTAACGGTCAAGCCAGCCGGCCCTTTACTTATGACACAGGCGCACGCTTGGCACTACTTTGTTGATGCACGTGCGGCTACTGCGCACACAATTCACAAACACAGAAAATAATTTTTTTTTAGGTTTGGACTGGAGTGTACTTTCGGGGGTTACAGCACCCTTAACGGTCAAGCCAGCCGGCCCTTTACTTATGACACAGGCGCACGCTTGGCACTACTTTGTTGATGCACGTGCGGCTACTGCGCACACAATTCACAAACACAGAAAATATTTTTTTTTTGGTTTGGACTGGAGTGTACTTTCGGGGGTTACAGCACCCTTTAACGGTCAAGCCAGCTGGCCCTTTACTTATGACACAGGCGCACGCTTGGCACTACTTTGTTGATGCACGTGCGGCTACTGCGCACACAATTCACAAACACAGAAAATAATTTTTTTTTAGGTTTGGACTGGAGTGTACTTTCGGGGGTTACAGCACCCTTAACGGTCAAGCCAGCCGGCCCTTTACTTATGACACAGGAGCACGCTTGGCACTACTTTGTTGATGCACGTGCGGCTACTGCGCACACAATTCACAAACACAGAAAATAATTTTTTTTTTGGTTTGGACTGGAGTGTACTTTCGGTGGTTACAGCACCCTTAACGGTCAAGCCAGCCGGCCCTTTACTTATGACACAGGCGCACGCTTGGCACTACTTTGTTGATGCACGTGCGGCTACTGCGCACACAATTCACAAACACAGAAAATAATTTTTTTTTTGGTTTGGACTGGAGTGTACTTTCGGGGGTTACAGCACCCTTAACGGTCAAGCCAGCCGGCCCTTTACTTATGACACAGGCGCACGCTTTGCACTACTTTGTTGATGCACGTGCGGCTACTGCGCACACAATTCACAAACACAGAAAATAATTTTTTTTTTGGTTTGGACTGGAGTGTACTTTCGGGGGTTACAGCACCCTTAACGGTCAAGCCAGCCGGCCCTTTACTTATGACACAGGCGCACGCTTGGCACTACTTTGTTGATGCACGTGCGGCTACTGCGCACACAATTCACAAACACAGAAAATCATTTTTTTTTGGTTTGGACTGGAGTGTACTTTCGGGGGTTACAGCACCCTTTAACGGTCAAGCCAGCCGGCCCTTTACTTATGACACAGGCGCACGCTTGGCACTACTTTGTTGATGCACGTGCGGCTACTGCGCACACAATTCACAAACACAGAAAATAATTTTTTTTTAGGTTTGGACTGGAGTGTACTTTCGGGGGTTACAGCACCCTTAACGGTCAAGCCAGCCGGCCCTTTACTTATGACACAGGCGCACGCTTGGCACTACTTTGTTGATGCACGTGCGGCTACTGCGCACACAATTCACAAACACAGAAAATAATTTTTTTTTTGGTTTGGACTGGAGTGTACTTTCGGGGGTTACAGCACCCTTAACGGTCAAGCCAGCCGGCCCTTTACTTATGACACAGGCGCACGCTTGGCACTACTTTGTTGATGCACGTGCGGCTACTGCGCACACAATTCACAAACACAGAAAATAATTTTTTTTTGGGTTTGGACTGGAGTGTACTTTCGGGGGTTACAGCACCCTTAACGGTCAAGCCAGCCGGCCCTTTACTTATGACACAGGCGCACGCTTGGCACTACTTTGTTGATGCACGTGCGGCTACTGCGCACACAATTCACAAACACAGAAAATAATTTTTTTTTTGGTTTGGACTGGAGTGTACTTTCGTGGGTTACAGCACCCTTAACGGTCAAGCCAGCCGGCCCTTTACTTATGACACAGGCGCACGCTTGGCACTACTTTGTTGATGCACGTGCGGCTACTGCGCACACAATTCACAAACACAGAAAATAATTTTTTTTTTGGTTTGGACTGGAGTGTACTTTCGGGGGTTACAGCACCCTTAACGGTCAAGCCAGCCGGCCCTTTACTTATGACACAGGCGCACGCTTGGCACTACTTTGTTGATGCACGTGCGGCTACTGCGCACACAATTCACAAACACAGAAAATAATTTTTTTTTGGTTTGGACTGGAGTGTACTTTCGGGGGTTACAGCACCCTTTAACGGTCAAGCCAGCCGGCCCTTTACTTATGACACAGGCGCACGCTTGGCACTACTTTGTTGATGCACGTGCGGCTACTGCGCACACAATTCACAAACACAGAAAATATATTATTTTTTTAGCACTTGGGGGGAGCACCCCTGATGGACAGAGCACCCCCTGGACAACACTACAGCACTCCTTTAGGACTGGGACACTGCACAGGACTTTGGAGTGGACACAGCCCCTATGGAGAACTGACTGCACAACACAGTCCAGCCAGCCCCTATGGACTTCGAAGTAGTGGACACAGCCCCTATTAACAACAGCAGCACAGCACAACACAGCCAGCCCCTATGGACTTTGAAGTAGTGGACAACAGCAGCACTACACTACACTACACTACACAGCCCTAACTCCCACCCTCCCTCTTCACTGTCCACAGCCGAGTGAGAAAATGGCGCCGACGCGGGTACCTTATATAGGATCCAAAACCCGCGAGACTCGGAAGGCGGGATGATGACGTTTTGCCTCGATTTCAGATCCGAGTCAGGCGGGAAAAGTCGAGCCTGATTCGGATCGGACTCGGATCGGGGGGGCTCGGGGGGGTTCGGATTTCAGAAATCCGAACCCGCTCACCCCTAATATAAAATATATATATATTATACATACACACACTTTGTCACATGGTGTAATAGATGCAAAAAATCAAATAGTGTGAAATAATTACAATATAAAGTGAACAATATATTTATATACTTATACCTTAATCTATTTATTGAGGTGGCTGCTAAGTTCTTCCAAAAAAATTATATATTCAAGAATCCTCAAAAAATGGTGAGGGTATGGTGAGGGTATGGTGAGGGTATGGTGAAGATGAAGCGTCTTCAGTGCAAAACATTGAAGAAAAAAGAAACTTTAAAAGTCTGTTATGTTCCAGTTGTTTCTGAACGTTCCAAGATTTCCCTGATGAGTCTTTGGGAACCTTCATGCTATAACCTCACAGAGAATGTGCATATATCATAAAATATTAAAAAGAAGATATTTAGGGCTCTATTTATTAACATTATTTTTACTAAAATAAAGTGAAAAAGGGTGTTTTCACACCCTTTTCACATTATTTTAGTTTCACCTGTAGTTATTACAGGGCAATTGGAGTAGAATTATTAAATTTCTACTCCAACCCTATTTTTAGTAAAGCAGATCGCATTTCCCATAATTGTAATGGGAAATGTGATCCGACCAGAGTTACTAAAAATAAATTGTAAAAAAATACCTGGGGAAGCCCTGTGATAATAACGCCACCTGGAGGTGGCGTTGTCCAGGGTCTCCCCCGGTTACCGAGCTCCCACTCTACTCTAACGGGGAGAGCAGAGGCGGGAGCCAGTACCAGTAATCAGCTATGTGGTCTAAACAGACCACAAGCTGATTACTGTAAAAAAAAAAAAAATTTAAACATTTTTTTTTTTGCTTACCTGAATCCAGGGACCGGTGATCGGGCCTCCGGTGATGGCTCCTCTCCGGTCAGCTGGTCTCCCATAGTGCACTGCGGCCCGGTTATCAGGTGATCGGGTCCCAGTGCAGTATGGGAGATCACCTGATCGGGAAGCCCGGAGAAGATCACCGGAGGCCAGGAGGATGCAGGTAAGTGTAATGAAGGGAGGGGGCGGTCGCGGGGGTCCATGATCGCGGGGGGCGAGGCTTAGCATCGGTGGGGGGTAGCAGCGACGGTGGGTCGGCGCATGCGCGGGCTCTTAGTCGCGGTATTTTTTCCGAAAATACTGCGACTAGAGTGCGGTTGGGATCCGCAGGGACAGAGCTTTATCACAAGCTCTGTCCCTGCAAGGGATTTATAGTAAATCCCTGTGATATTGCCTGAATTCGCAATGCGAATTCACTCGGTAATGTCACACTACAATCGGCATTCAATATGTGGATTGTAGTAAATAGAGCCCATAGTGTACAACTGACATACATAAGCAAGTGCTCTCATGCAAGAAAAAGGTGAATGTATTTATGTCCAACACCTAATAAAATCCCCAAAAATACAGTATAACTTGTAACAAACAACACTATTAGGTCATGGTCAGGTACGGTACAACATCTCATAGAAGCATTGTCGTTGTTCTGGGAATGGTATATGGATATAAATATAAGGATATGCAAAAAATCGTGTGCTATAAAAATACAATTACACACTTTAACTACAATAAAGACTCATACAATAAAAAATAAAGCAATCAACTTATCTGTCACGTGGATTAGAGGTGACAACAGGAACTGACCCAATGTGTTTTATCCCTCTATACTGTATTGGGACTTCTTCAGGAGAATATAACAGGCGTGGTACTTATCTCAGCCGTGCGCTGAAATATACAGACATTGGCCCGAAGACTGCTTTGGTGTTGCGGCCACCTTCAACAAGGGAAAGCCTTGATGGTCGTAACCACCGAGACAGTACCATGCCTGTATATTGCTGAATTGGATAGGATATTGCTTTTGGATTATCATGTCTGCTTTTTCTTAATTAAACATTATTTCATTTCATGGTGGTGTGCTGGTCTTTTTTTTTAGCCTATTGCAAGCTGAAGTGTAATTTCTTTATATACTGTAATTTATATTGATATATTATTTTGTATATGTCTATGCTAGGTACAGTTCTACCCTCACTCTGTTATACTTACCCTGTGCTAATGGTGCAGGATTCTGCTCGCCTGGTTTGTCCTGTCTCTGTTGCTGTGGTGGTAGCCGTTGGGAGAGGGGGGGAGTGCCTCTGCTGTTACTGTGCATGATGGAGTGGGACAGTTCTTAGCGTATTATATATACATGTTATACAGTGTGTCGGTACTGTTCAGCTTCACCTCGGTAAACTGTTACTAGGAGTTTTACGGGATCTGTGAATTGGAGTACAATTTGAATGACTTAGGGAAACATTTAGAACACAATATTACATGTTAAGGGCCTAAAAAGTTTAAAAAAAGGTAAACCCAAAGGTATATTCATTATTTTGAAAATACCCACCCAAGGATTAATTGAAAAAAAAAATTAATACAAATATGGTACAGGTTGAGTCTCCCATATCCAAAATGATTGGGACCAGGTTTATTTTGGATATCGGAATATTCCGTATTTTGTAATATTAGAATACCGTGATGAAATATCTTGGGAATGGGACCCAAATCTAAACACAGAAAGCATTTATGTTTTATATACACCTTATACACACAGCCTGCAGGTCATTTTATACTATATTTGTAATTATTTTGTGCATCAAAAAAAGTTTGTGTACATACATGAAATTCATTTATGTTCATATACACCTTATACACACAACCTGAAGGTCATTTTATACAATATTTGTAATCATTTTGTGCATAAAAAAAAAAAATCAAAGGTTTCATTATCACAGTCATGCTAAAAACAATTCTGTATTTCAGAATATTTGGAGATGGGAGACTCAACCTGTATGTTATTCTGCTTTGCCTTTTAATTGAACAAATATTTTTTTATTTTAACTTAAATTGAGAATAAGATTGAAGATCTTTATCATGCCTTAGCCTCTTTTAATGAGTACGTCTCTAGAAGCAATCCATGAATCGTCAAATATTATTCTGGAAAAGTTGAAGATAAAATGACCTAACATTATGGTGTCCGTAATGAAAATAGTTTTTTTTTAGTTGCTCAATGATTTGAACTCCCAGATAGATGATCCTTTCATTTGCAATACTTACCTACCAAGTGCATCATTGTATTTTATTTGAATAATAAATCTTTACATCTCGAGACCTATTAAGAGTTCTAAACAGACTGTGGGCCTGATTCAGACCCGCTCGCGAGCGCTCGCAAGCGAGTCGATGGTGGCCCAGTGCGCATGCGCACAACGGAGCCGGCTCCGTCGTGCGCATGCACGAGACCCGTATAGCGATGGGCAAGCCGTCGCTCCAGGTCTCGTACCAAAGGGGGCGTGCTGTCGATGTTGAGTGACAGCACGCCCCCTTTGGTGGGCGGGCCAGGGGCGTGGCTGCCCAGACGGAGGCGTTCCCATGGGAGTGCTTTCGGCTCTGTTTGAGCCGAAAGCACTCTAGAGCTTGCAGCAAAGAGACCCTACCACAAAGGTCTCGTCGCAAGCACGATGGTCGCGATGGTCTTGACCATCGCGACCATCTTCCTGCCCGCTTACTATAGCTGTGGGTGGTCACATGTGAGCGGGCAGGAGGCCGTTCAAAAAAATAAAAAGCCCGGCCCTGATTCAGAGCGAGCGCTCTGTCAGAGCGTCCGGCTCTGAATCAGGGCCTGTGTTTTGTATACATATATGGTATTAATATTGCCATGCAGCTTGTACCATGTACAATATGGGTAAAACTTAGAGCGGGTATATTTTTTCTGTTTAAATATTTAGCATAGTGTTATCATGGCTGCCTCCAATCAGGGCTATAAAAGGCCTAGTTGGGTGTATCTTACAAGCCAGCCCTTGTCTAGATGTTCCCCTCTGTACCTCAGAGGTGAGTTCATGTAACTGCAATGTAATGGTGTGCTGGGCATATATGCTAGTGTAGGACTTATAGGGAATTGGGGCCCCTTGTTGACGGGCTGTACGCTTACATGTTCTGATCAAAATATGAACAAATCCCCCATGTTTTTATATGCTAAATACACAGAGATTTTGTATATTATTGTTAGCGCTGATTAGGGCCTCCTTCAGGGAGAGACTGCCGTTACTCTAGTACCCGGCCAGGAGAGAGAGGCGGCCTGGCTGACAGCAGCAAGGAATGCATCGGGTGGCAGGCAGGGACAAAGAGCATCAGCGCTGTGACATTTCAACTATGGACTGGAGCCGGCCGCGAGCTGCAATTGGCTCACTGAACAGCAGCCAATCAGGAGCGGTTGCTCCTGATTGGCTGCCGTTCCGCGAGCTGTGATTGGCTCGTGGCCAGCTCCATAGTTCAAATGCTGCAGCGCCGCTGATGCTCACGGACGGCTCCAGTCCATAGTTGAATGCCACAGGCACAGCACTGACGCTCTTTCTTTCTCCCTGCTTGCCGCCCGGTGCACTCCTCGCCGCTGCCAGCTGGGCCCTCTCTCTCAGGAAAGGAGAACAATAAAGACAGCAGGTATGCTGACCCTGCCCTGTGCCTCCCCCTCTCTTGTCCAGCCAGCCTTCCCTGCACTGTTCCCCCCCCCAGTCCAGCCAGCCAACCTTTCCTACGCCCCCCCAGTTCAGCCAGCCAGCCTTCCCTGCCCCTCCCCCAGTCCAGCCAGCATTCCCTATGCCCCCTCCCCAGTCCAGCCAGCCTGCCTGTCTTCCCTGCCTCCTCCCAGTCCAGCCAGCCTTCCCTGCATCCTCCCATGTCCAGCCAGCCTGCTTGTCTTCTCTGCCCCTCCTTTTGCCCCCACCTAGTCCAACCAGCCCAGTGATCCCTCTTGTCCAGTCTTCCCTGCCAGGTGCCACCCTCCTCCCCCATGCCTAGCCATCCCTGGTTTATGCACCAATTGAGGCAACACCCCTGATATAGCTCCACCCACATTAGCCACAGCTCCACCCAACTCTGCCCTATACCCGGGGGTCCTGCCTATTTTGTTGGTACTGGGCACCAGAATTTCTTATGGCAGCCCTGGCGCTGATAGCAAAAGTCTTTATGTTTTGTATACATACTGTATATGGCATTAGTATTGTCACACAGCTGGTACCATGGACTATATGGGTAAAACTGAGCGCGGGCATACTGTACTTCTTTTCTATTGAGAGTTCTATCACAAGTGACTACAATCTTTAGCTACCAGTACTGAGAAAGCTATAGGGGGAGATTTAGCAAAATTTGGAGAGAAATAAAGTGGAGAGAGAAAGTATCAACCAATCAGCTTCTAACTTATTTTACAGGCTGTGTTTCAAAAATGATGGGCTGATTGGTTGGTACTTTATCTCTCTCCACTTTATCTCTCTCCAAGGCTTGATACATCTCCCCACAATGTTTATCCCCACCAATGAAAATAACTTCCCAATATCACTAGTTAATGACACAACCTTTTGCTTTGACTGCAAAGTACACAATTTCTATGAATCACCTATGAGATTGTATCTAAAACACAGGTAAATTTACTAAGATTCGCGTTGGCTCGAGATTGCAATCTCGGGTGTAAATATCGTTTTTTACCACCATGGAAATTTACTATTGTTGAAATCGGGTGTTTTTTTCATTTAGGGGGCTGAATTCAGCCGTGTTTATCCCCCAAATTCGGATGTTTTTTGCACTAAAAATGAATACACCATTGACTCAGTTTGGAAGTACTTTTCATTCACATCAGCATAACATTTACCATTATTCGTTTTGTTCTATTCGGCCATTTTTGCGGGCAAATTGCGGAGTAAATAGAAGTTGCAAATAGACCACTTCCTGAGCTGCGAGTTTCCCTGAAACATACACTGATCAGTGTGATTTGTGTATGTTTCAGCATGGAAACAGTGTGTAAATGGTTAAATAAAATAAAAAAATTAAAGACCATTTATTTTACAGTGGGGGTACGGGTGCCGGGCCACCTGCTGGCACTTGTTGTTCCACAAGTGCCAAAGGGCAGGCATGCTGCCATCTCTAGTTCCACTGTAAAATACAATAGTTTCTCTATTTTTCACTACTATTACCCCCGATCCCACAGCCCAGGGGTGCGGGGAAGAGCCCCGGGTTTCAGACTAAGCCTGGGGTGCTCAGGAGAGGGGGGACCCCTTTATTGGGGGGTTACCACCTCCCCTGAGATCCCCGACTTGGGCAGACCGCCTTGGGGTGATAATGCTATGGCTGGGGAGACCTGATGATAGGGTCCCCTGGCTGTGGCATTACACCTCGGTCGGTTTTTGGACCGGTGCTGGTTTTAAGCATAGTGGGACCCCTACACAATTCCTCCCCCCCCCCCCTATTTTCAAACCAGGACTGGCCAGCAGCCAGGTGCTGGTTCCTAAAATACGGGGGAACCCTACACTTTTTTTCCCTCGGATTTTTAGGAACCGGGACTGGGTGAGCAGCCTGGTTATGTCTTTTGGCGGGGGGGGGGGCTATGTTTTGTTTTGTTTTTTTAAACTATTACATTACACTAACACACACAAGCAGCCTGCACATATTTCCCTGATATGTGCAGACTGCTTGATGGGGAGGGAAACTCTGGGATTAAACACGGACAGGATTGATCAAATACACCATCGGACAACATGATCCTGTCAAACACAGGAGCTTGGTAAATTCTCACACTTTTTTTTTTAAATACGGCCGTTTTTGATCGATACTATCCGTGTTTAAAAACGGATCAAATCGGGACCAACGCAAATTTTAGGATTGCAAATCCACAACTAAAATTCAATTAACACAAATGTGTTTTTGTTTTTTAACAAAATTCCCTTAATCAAATCCAGCAAACCACTTTATATAAATTTTTTGCAGGAGCAAAAAACACAGGTACCAAAATGAAAAAGATAACTCAGGTGAAATTAAGATAAAATAGGACTTAACTAGAACAAAATAGTTGGGTCCATGGAGTATATTTTAGTTAACTAATTCCCCAAGACCCTTCCACAGATTTTCTTGACAACAAATGGTTTTAAATTCATACTAATTAAATAAGTTTGACACATTTATCTGGACAAATTCATGAGGAAACTTACAATTCAAATGTTCTTTTGATGCAAAGCAACATATACCGAGAAATATATTGCAGTGACAGGTACCGTTCCAAACATCGTCAGCCAGCGTCAACAGTATCAATCTTACAGCTATATATTCTTAACGGGATGTAGTCATAATGCCGACAGTCGGGATGCTGGTGCTTAGAATGCCGGCGTTGGAATCCCGACACCTGTCAGAACCCGGCACAGGCATCCCGAATGTATTGTGTTTAGAGGGAGGGTTAGGCACTAGGGGGCAGGGTTAGGGTTAGGCACTAGGGGGTTAGGGTTAGGCACTAGGGGGGCAGGGTTAGGTTTAAGCACTAGGGGGAGAGGTTAGGTTTAGGCTGCGGGGAGGGTTAGGGGTAGGTTTAGCTTACCGACAGATGTTGGTATCCTCACCCTGTTGGGATACCGGCATCTGGATTCTGAACACCGGCATCCTGTACCCAGCCCATTCTTACCATATTGCTAAGTTTAAGAAACCTTTAAACTTAACTTTGCCAGATGGCCACATATGAAACTTTTTACTGCTTCATAGTTCAAACAATGTATTCTGTTTAAACCTGATATTTTATTGGGAAGCAATCGGGAAGCCGACTGCCTATATACCGGCAGCCGGCTTCCCGACTGTCTTATCCCGGCAAGGGTGAAATTCCGGGCGTCTAGATGTAGACGCCCGCATTTCCCCGATGCCGGACAGCCGCGGCGGGGGAGGGTTAGGTTTAGGGCTCCCGGGGGGGACTTAGGGTTAGGCACCCCCCCTGGGAGGGTTAGGGTTAGGCTAGGGGGAGCGAGGTAGGGTTAGGCACCCCCCGGGGGACTTAGGTTTAGGCAGCGGGGAAGGGGGTGGTTAGGGTTAGGCACTTAGAGGGGGGATTAGGGTTAGGCACTTGGGGGGGAAGTTAGGGTTAGGCACCCCTAAGGAGGGTTAGGGGGGTTAGGTTAGTGGGATTTCCAGCGCTGTCGGGCTTCCGCTGCGTCGCACTCTGCTCCTGTCAGGCTGCCGCTGACGGGAATCGAACCGCCGGCCATGCGGCCAGCGGTATATCATACCCATTCCATTTTATTCCCATGTGCTCTCCGTTTTACACCTCCTAGTTCCCGTTCTTTCCCCTGACTGTTTAATTTATTTTTCTTCTTTTTCCATCCTATTATCTACACCATGATCTCTGGCTCTGCTCTTGTCACCTTGACTTCTTCACACAGTTCTCTTGTCAGTCCTATACAGCTCTTCTCTTTACATAACCACGCGGTCAGCTCAAGCGTTAGGGTCCTATTTATCAATTATAATTTTATGAATTTTTGCAACCTCAAATGTTATGGTTTTGGCAAAAACCACCATTAAGTGTTTTGGTTTGGTTTTGGTTTTGGATTTCTTTAAAAGTGATTTGAATCTGTTTACATGCAATCCAAAACCAAGATTGGGTTTTAAAATCTTACAGCAGCCCTGAGATGGGACTTGATTCAGCTCGGATCCCCCAGGTTCGGATGTGTTTGTTTTTTCAGGAACACAGGACTTCACATCTCTACTAATTAGTGCTGCAGACCGCAGTGCCCATTACTATTATTGGGGACTTTGGTCTGTCCCATGTTTACCAAACATTTTTGGAGTTTGGCCCAGTGGGTTTATGCCAGCCTCAAATGTCATAAACGGCTTTTAGCCTATGGAGGCTGTACATCAGCAGATAGTAATAGCAGAGTGTACTGTCACAAATACGCCTAGTTGATTGTGCTTGGTGCAGTAGTCTGGCAGAAATGGAGTTAAACCCAGCTACACTTGTATTGGCCAATATGCTGATGGTATAATGCAGGTGTTGGTGGCGGTTAGTCCACATGTGGTACAGCTTAACCAGTCCTTAGATTTATTGTAATCTGGCAAAAGAGCAAGCACTATAAGACGCAGGGATATCACAGGCGTAACAGCAGTAGGCAATCGGTGTGGAATATAGCAGCCTGGAGCTTAGGGTAATGCTGGGCATTGTAGTGCTCCAGACATGATCCGGGTGAATGCACTGGCAGACGATAGCCCCAAAGTCCCTATGTGTATCTATGGTGGTATAGGGTACTTGCGGTTATTGTTACTGGCATGCATTCTAGTGGGAGCCTCTGGAGTCCGACCTGTCCTCATGGACACTGGGGAGTAACGACGCACAGAGTTGGCGTGCAGGCGCAGTAGCACATGCCGGAGGTTGGACTCCACCTGACTGAGCTGTGTCAGGTCCTAGTGACCACCTGCAAGATGCTGGAGGGAGGCAGCAGAGGAGCGCACTCCTTCCAAAAATGTTTTCTGTCAATCAGCTTTAACCTGTGGGATCTATACATTACATACCCCTGGATAGTTTGCTTGCATTATGCATTCACTTTTTCATATATGCTTGGAGATACCATATCACACATTTTAAGTAATGATCCTTTTATGAACGTTATCTCTGTACCACTGTTCCCTGTATCGATAGTATAGATAGACTCCAAAAGTAACCTTTATCCCATGAATTGAGCTTTGGACAAATACAAATCTCCCGTTAGGATTGGATTCAGTAGATACCACTGTATAGGGTATGGACTTATACATTCGTATACTTTGTGATGGATATTCTGCCTCTCTTATAGAAAAACAATCTCACTTCATCACCTTTTGCATTCAGAGGATTGAAATGACCTTCTGTGTGGTTGTTTTATCATTTTCACATCAATAAACATTTAGGGGTCTATGTACTAAGCAGTGATAAGTGACAGAGTGAATAGTGATAAGGTGCCAGCCAATCAGCTTCCAACTGCCATCTCACAGGCTGCGTTTGAAAAATTACAGTTGGAAGCTCATTGGCTGGCACTTATCACAGACTTATCACTTTTCACTCTGTCACTTATCACTGCTTAGTACATAGACCCCTTAACCTTTTAAAGTTGGTCATCCACAATATAAATAGATATATAGAGCACTGGGTTGTTATTCCTGGCAGTGTGCTCTGTGGTAATATGTGGTAACTGCAGGGTGCTTTGCCCCAGTTTAGTTTATGGGGAATTGTTTCTTCCTCTTATGTTAGGACCACCCTGGTGTCTTTTATTGCACAGGTTCTCAAACTCTGTCCTCAGTACCCCAAACAGTGCATGTTTTCCAGG
This sequence comes from Taudactylus pleione, assembly GCA_031769625.1. Classification (NCBI taxonomy): domain Eukaryota; kingdom Metazoa; phylum Chordata; class Amphibia; order Anura; family Myobatrachidae; genus Taudactylus; species Taudactylus pleione. Next base: position 15,552,628 of record JAUIMM010000312.1, on the reverse strand, counting down.
TCTCCTCACAGAATCACAAGTGAGATAATTAGCTCCAACTGTGTCAGTGAGTAATAAATATACCTGTGCACCTGCTGGGTGACCTGGAAAACATGCACTGTGTGGGGTCCTGAGGACCGAGTTTGAGAACCACTGTTCTATTGATCCACATCTTGAGGTTCTTTGATAGTTGTCTCTGAGTCCTGTTGTATTGGACCATTAGCATTACTGGACAGCTGAACTGATAGGGTAGATTATTTTCTCACAGTAAGTGTTACATGTGCCGCTCGGGCTCTCTGCCTGATTGGCTCTCAGTGTCTTCCTAGCTACCTGGACTCTGGCTGCTATGTGCAGCTACTCACCTGTTGGAATGTCTCATTACCTGACTGTTCTGTCTCCACCCGATGATTGGATCTTCTTCCTTTTTTACCCCTGCTGGTTCTCTGATCTGATGCCGGCTATAGCGTTTGTTTTTGGCTTCCGGTTCTAGTGAGAAGTTCATCGTTCTGTGTGAGTTCCAGCTCCTCGTGTTCAGCGTCCGTGTACTCCCTGTAAGTTACATCTAAGCAGTGGCTGCCACTTCCCAGTGTATTTGTGATTTACCTGCAAGTCATCAGAGCAGTGCCTGTCACACTTCAGCGTCTGTATATCCCCTGAAAGTACATTATTGCAGTGTCAGCTGCACTTCAGTTCTGTGTGAACTTTTGCTTATTCATTCCAGCAGTCTCAGCAGCTTCTCTGTGTCTGTGTGGCCAATCAGCTAAATAACACCCAGCTGTCTGCACTGCAATTTAGTGTATATATGCACTATCTGCTATTTACAACTCCTCAGTTTCAGTTGCAATTTGTTGACTATAGATACAAGCAAGTAATAGACTTTTACAGCACTTTCTGAGATACCTCAGTGCATACCACCTTTCAAGGCTGCAACTAGCCAATGCATACCAGCTCTCAAGGCTGCAACTAGCCAAGTGCATACCAGCTCTCAAGGCTGCAACTAGCCAAGTGCATACCAGCTCTCAAGGCTGCAATTAGCCAAGTGCATACCAGCTCTTAAGGCTCCAACTAAAAAGTGCATACCAGCTGTCAAGGCTGCAACTAGCCAAGTGCATACCGGCTCTCAAGGCTGCAACTAGCCAAGTGCATACCAGCTCTCAAGGCTGCAACTAGCCAAGTGCATACCAGCTCTCAAGGCTGCAACCTGCCAAGTATTTATCATTCTTCAAGGCTGCAACTACCAAGTATATATCAGCCCTCAAGGCCACATTTCTGTTAGGAGCCTTCTTATCCTCACTACTTCTTATCAATCGACTTGTTATCAATTGATTCTTCAAGTATCTTTTATCAATCAACTCTTAATCAATTTACTCTCTTTAACTCCATAATCAATCGATTCACTGTATATTATGAGCTTAATTTTCCTGGTAATTGTTCAACTATGAATCTTCCCTGAGATTCATAACATTAAGGCAACTGCTGATGTAGCAGTAAACACCACTAACTCCTCATACATCTCCGGACTACACTATAGCAGACGTAATGCCTTTTTCAAAAGCTCATTTGTTCCATGAGAGGGAAGATGAGCAGTAGAGGCCCTGGACAGGTCTGTCACAATGACGTTTGGTTTGGCAAGCCAAAAATCAATTTGCATCTCTTCTTCTGGTACTTTTAGTGACTAAGGGCCTGATTCAGAGCCGCTCGTAAGCGGCTGTTCGCTCGTTCGGAGCGATGTTTTCACATCTGCGCATGGGTACGGATTTTAATATGCATGCGCGAACCAGTCAGTGCGGCCAGAAATCATTTGTTCGCTATATAGCGAGTGCCTGCTATTTTGAGTGACAGGATGAGGCGTTAATGGGTGGTAACAGGGGAAGGTGCTTGAAAACGGGGAGTGGAGATCCGAACGCAAGCGTGCTTAAAGGTCAAAACGGGCGATTTTATGGGTGTGCATAATTAATACAGCAGCGTCATTGACCACGTCACTTAGTTATTTTATAGCCAGAACTGCTCGCAAGATTGTGGTAGGAAAAACCAGCCACAAGAATAGCGAGCAGTTCATACGCTGCTCGATGTACTCGATTAATCTATGAAATAGCGGACATGACGTATGAATTGAGCGGCCAGGGGGCGTTTTTTACAAAATAGCGGCCGCAGGTTTTGTTCGCTCGTTCAGACTTGGAGGCGTCAACAGACCGCAAAGAGCGAACGGTTCATTTGAATAGCCACCCCCTTTTCCTGAACGAACGTCCGCAAATTGCGAACGGCTCTGAATCAGGCCCTAAGTTTAACCATAAAATTAATACATCTGGATAATTTGAGGTAGTATTTTCAGCAACGGTCCTTATTTTCTCATTGATATGTCTATTTTGGTATTCTCAATTATCTAACTTGCAGTCAAGTCATTTCTGTAGAGTGGAGCACAGTGGCTTATATTTAACCATTAGTTCCTCTGAACCAGTCTGTAATGGTGCAATCCTCCCTGTCATTTCTGCTAGGTTTGTCTGAATGTCAGCTACAGTAGTGTTCCTTTAAGATCTCACATATGGTGGCCCAAAACTCCCAACAGTGATATCAGGGCCTGATTCAGAGCCGGACGCTATTTGCGGACGGTTGTTCCAAAAAAGGGGCCGGCTATTTAAATTGAGCGCTCGCTCATTGCGGTTTGTTGACGCCTCTATGTCTGAGCGAGCAAACGAAAAATGCGCTCGGTATTTTGTAAAGACGCCCCTTTGACGTTCGCATCACACGTCATCTCCGGTATTTATTTGATTAATCGGGTACATCGAAAGGCATCTGAACTGCTCGCAGTGCTTGTGGTAGGTTTTTCCTGCCGCTATCACTGCGAGCAGTTCAGGCTAAAAGAAAACCAAGTGACGTGGTCGATGACGCTCCTTTACTAATTATGCACTCCCATTAAATGCCCTTTTTACCATTAGGCACGCCTGCGTTCGGAACTCCACACCCCCGTTTTCAAGCACCTTCCCCTGTTACCACCCACAAACGGTACATTCTGTCAATCAAATTAGCAGCCCCTCGCTGTTTTACGAGCGCACTATTTCCGACCGCAATGACTGGTTTGCGCATGCACATTACGACCCGTACGCATGCGCAGTTGTGCGAACATCGCTCAGAGCGAACGAGCGGCCGCTTACGAGCGGCTCTGAATCAGGCCCTCTGTCTCCAGTGATGCTCTTGCCTAGGAGATTCATAGGTGTATTATTCTGACTAATGGCGGGAGTTGGGAGGCAACATATTGTGGGACTTTGGCTGAGCTTTTAGTCCTCAATTTGTCTGTATAAGAGTTTAATCTGGGTACACACTAAACGATGTGTGTACCCAGCAATGCGATGGGCAAACCTGCCGCCGACAGGCTGACATATCGGATGGCCGATACACTTTAGACAATCTAGTGCCTGACCGCCGGATATGTTTACCCCTGCCGCATCCCGCTGCATGGGGTGTCAGCCATCAGGTTGAGCTGCATGTAGGGCCGACCTGACAATGCGGCTGACGACCCCACGGGAGCGCGCACTGCCCGACATAGTGGGTACACATTTGTCGATTTGAGCGATTTGTCGATCCGATCCATCGGAATCGGGCAAATCGTTCAAAATATCGCTAAGTGTGTACCCAGCTTTAGGAATGTGTAATGACTTTAGTGCAGCTGGCATAGGTATCAAAAGCTGCAGTGTGTGGCAAGTCCCATTCCATTCCACTCCTCTTCATTAATTAAAGCTCTCAACCATCCTAGATCTTTTTCATTTGTAAAGAGTTCTCTGAAAAGTTTTGTCTGACAAGTGGAAAGTCAATGCTGTTAAAATTGATGCTGCTCTTTAAACTTTTATATTTTACCAGAGCTTTGTGTGTCTGAGTCCTCATCAGTGGCTTATTTGCATTACAAAAAAAAAGCTATTACATCCTTCAATTATTTGGAACCAGAAAAGAGCCAGGGTGAGATGAGATGTTTTAATGAGGAAGAGATCACTTGTGCTGATTCAGGGAAACAGCAGAGCACTGACCCCAGCTGGAGTTTCTTTAGAGCTGGGGTGGGCAATAAGATTTTGTAGAACTACACATCCTAGCATGCCCTGCAAACAGTTTTGCTATTTGGTCATGCTAAAACTGTTGCAAGGCATGCTGGGATGTGTAGTTCAACAGCAGCTGGAGGGCCACTTATTGCCCACCCCTGCTTTAGACATGAATCTTAGCATATAAAAGAGAGTATCTCAATAATATCTTAGGGGTCTATGTACTAAGCAGTGTTAGGAGACAGAGTGAAAAGTGATAAGAAAGTGTTAAGGTGCCAGCCAATCAGCTCCCAACTGTCATCTCACAGGCTGTATTTGAAAAATGACAGTTGGGAGCTGATTGGCTGGCACCTTATCACTTTCTTATCACTTTTCATTCTGTCTCCTAACACTGCTTAGTAAATAGACCCCTTAATTGTATACACCAGTATATTGTATATTACTCATTCAAGTAACATTGGATACATTTATACATTTAAACATATACATAGTTAAAAATAACAATGTATCAGTATTGCATTTATCTTCAGCATTGATAACATCAAAATGAACATCCAGTTGTTGTAATGTCAGTTCTTATATAGAGAGAGGTTAGTTTATAGATGGAAAAGACTACTGACATTTTCCTCCAGTGGGTTATATCTGTATCAGTTGTTAGAACCGGCACAATATGGAGCAGGAAAATCCCGTTCATTGGAAGAACAGCACACTGACTTAGTATTGTAGTCCCTCTGTCCTTGCCGTCCTACAGCCTGATATAAGCCGGCCATAAGCTGTTAGGTACGGTACAGTGTAAGGAGACGGCGTGACCGGTAACTTTATACTCACAGTCTGTTATTCTCCTGGCCGGTCCAGCAGTCTGCTCGCGAGGTGCCAATCGCCAGCTTCTGGGTTCGGAACTATTCAGGATCCGGAGTGAGCAAAAGGTAGTGACTGTCCGGTTCCTAGTTGGTATGCAGCGGACACACTCTCACAGCCTCACCTGTTGAGCCGTATTACTGGGGCTGTAGACATGGGCCAGCAAACAATGTAGTTGTAGTTACAAGTCCTTAGTTGGTCAGTGAATAACATACAGTCCAATCGCTGTAGGTTACAATCCAAGGCACACAGCAATACGTTTTGTCCTTGTATCAGGCTGTAGGACGGCAAGGAAAGAGGGACTACAAAACTAAGGGGTCTATGTACTAAGCAGTGTTATGAGACAGAGTGAAAAGTGATAAGAAAGTGATAAGGTGCCAGCCAATCAGCTCCCAACTGTCATTTTTCAAACACAGCCTGTGAGATGGCAGTTGGGAGCTGATTGGCTGGCACCTTATCACTTACTTATCACTTTTCACTCTGTCTACTAACACTGCTTAGTACATAGACCCCTTAGTCAGTGTGACGTTCTTCCAACGAACGGGATTTTTCTGCTCCATATTGTGCCGGTTATTACAATTGATACAGATATAACTCACTGGAGGAAAACATCAGTAGTCTTTTCCATCTATAAACTAACCTTTCTCTATGAGAACTGACATTACAACAACTGGATGTTCGTTTTGATATTATCAATGCTGAAGCTAAATGCAATACTGATACGTTGTTATTTTTAACTGTGTCTATTAATGTATCTATATGTTTAAATGTATAAATGTCACTTCAATGAGTAATATATACTGGTGTGTACAATCAAGATAATATTGCTATTATATTATATGCTAAGATTCATGTTTTTTATATATTTGCATATTTAATAAATATTGTGCATTCATTTTGATTATCAGGTGCGGCCCATGATATATGTTCACCAGCGTATTCACATTCTTTTTCTTGGTACAGTATATTGCTATATAGGATTTTTGCTAATGTTTCCTTATTAGTGAACTGCAGCAGGTGGACTTGTTTGAGAACTGATCAATTGGTTCACGAGCTCTGAGGTAATTTATGATTTTGCAGCCCTGCTTTAGAGCCTCATAGTTTAAGTTGCTGTTCAGATGTCAAGGTTAAATAGGAAAATACACTCCGGAATAGTTGATTGATTCTCTACCCTGATTTTGGGATATGTGTAAATAGAAATAGGAATTAATTAACACACAGAAGAGCTCTTGCTGTCTTTCCTCAGATTAGAAACATATTTGAATGACTGTTTTTGGCATTTACGTCTCAGATTATTATTATCATTTTATTAGTACAGTTCATTTATTTTATGACACAAAAATTCAGCAGCGCCGTACATTATGCTGGATACGACGGGCAAACAGAACAAGCAGGATGAAATAATACAATATTACATGCTTTAAAGTAGGGATGTGCGCCAGACCATTTTTGCCAGATTTGGATTTGGTTCTAATTCGTTGTCCGGCTTTGGATTTGCCAAACTGTGGTGACTGGCTTTGGATTTTGATTTTTTTTTACAAAAATTTACAAAAAAAGCTAAAATCACATAAATTGGTCCTTTTTTCTTCATAGAGTATTATTAACCTCAATAACATTAATTTCCAGTCATTTATAGTCAATTTAGACCACCTCACAGCTTATAATATTGTTTTCAACATTATTGCCCAAAGGTTGCAGTGAGCTGACTGGTTACCAAGCGACAGAGCAGTGGCACAGACACCACAATTTAAAGCACATCTATGGCACATTGCCACACAGCAGTGGCAGAAATGAAAAGTAGTGCACCCACCCAGTGGGGTACGGCCAGCAGAATCACAGTACTTGTTTACATAGTGGGCTACGGCCCAAGGAGTCACAGTGCACAATCTTATTCACATTACACCGCACATAATGCCCCTGATTCACATTACACCATAAAGTAGTGTCTCTTATTTATGTTACGACACCCAATAGTGCCCCTTTTACACAATGCCCACAGTAGTGACCCTTATACACAAAGCCCACAGTAGTAATGCCCCTTATACAATGGCCACAGTAGTAGTGCCAGTTATACAATGCCCCCAGCAGTGGTGTCCCTTACACAATGGCCCCAGTAGTGGTGCCTCCTATGCAGTCCCCTTAGTAGTAGAGCCCCCTATACAGTGCCCCCAGTAGTAGTATGCCCCCCAGTAGTATGCCCCCCAGTAGCAGTGGCCCCAATAGCAGGCCCCCAGTAGTAGTGCCCCCATTAGCAGGCCCCCATTAGTATGCCCCCCAGTAGTAGTGCCCCAGTAGTAGTGCCCCCATTAACATACCCCCCAGTAGTGGTATGCCCCCCATTAGCAGGCCCCCAGTAGTAGTATGCCCTCCATTAGCAGGCCCCCAGTAGTAGTATGCCCCCCCTTAGCAGGCCCCCAGTAGTAGTATGCCCCCCACTAGCAGGCCCCCAGTAGTAGTATGCCCCCCATTAGCAGGCCCCCACTTAGCATACCCCCAGTAGTAGTATGCCCCCCATTAAGGCCCCCTTACACACACACATTAAAAAAAAACTTACCTGAATCCCCGCTCCCGCCGCCGTCCACTCTGCTCTGCTGTACAATGCGCGGAGGGAGCCGGAAGACGGAGCTCATGAGTGAGCTCCAATGGGCTCCCTCTGTGCAGCAGCCAATGAGAGTCTGTGTGACTCTCATTGGCTGCTATTACAAACACACAGCTGCCGCTGGCGGCTGTGTGTTTGATCTGTGTAGGGCAGACCGCTATCACAGCGTTCTGCCCTACACTAGAGGAGCCCTGACGTCGGATTCTTTCGTGAGAATCCGACATCAGGAGGCTGCGGCTCGGCCTCGAACGGGGATCCGAGTCAGGCAGGGAACACCCGAACTGAGTTTGGGTGGACTCGGATCCCCAATGTTCAGCGCGGTTCGGATTCCACACCGCTCATCTCTACTTTAAAGTGATGTGTATATATAGTATGATGTACATTATATAACTCTTCAATGTGATACCACAAGAAAATTACATAGGTTTCCTATTTAAGAATCCACTCACACCCATTGAAAGATTCATTAAAAACTCACAGGCTGACCATCCTCATGGACTTTTTATTGAGCCTCTTATCTGTTTTTTTCCCATTTGCTTATCAGTCTGAGAGGTTTGGGAAACATAATGAAATGTTCAATTTACAGATTCCCAGTAGACCCATGCCTTATGTGCTTGTGTCACGGTCTCATTTAATGAACAAGCATTCTATTCTATTCTATTTTATTTTAGTTTATTACACTCCTGCATATGTTTTTGCGCACAAGTTTTATACACATGTGATGGCTGCATTTTAAACTCAAATTGAGTTGGAGAAAACTACAGAGACTCTTAAACATACTTTCCAATTGTCCTGAATTGAGGGGACTGTACTGATGCCACATGATTGGTATATTTTCCTAATTTGCGGGGAGGGGGGATTGCAAGGATTTTAACTGTAGCAGTGCAGTACATCCTATTAATAAGGTCTGTCTGACAGAAGACATTATGGATGGTTTCTTAAGATAAGTCAATTTGGCTAGACCAATTTATCTCAACCTCAGAGCTCATGGAACCCGAACAGTGCATGTTTTCAACTTATCCTCAGAAATAATTACTGCCACCTGTATATCTACTGTTTTAGCTCCATGAGAACCGGGATTTAGAAACACTGGGATAAACCCATACTTGCCGACTCTCCCGCAATGCCCGCAAGAGAGGGCAAGTCTCCAGGACTGGCCTCAACCCCCCCACACACTGCCCCACTTCCCCCCACACCACCCCCCACTTACCTGGTGAAAGTGGGCATCCAGAGGGGGTCAATGACGTGCTTCACGCTGAATCGTGTCATTGTAGTCCCGCCCCCTGCTTTACAATGCCAGGAATATTGGCACTGTATAGTGGGGGGGACGCAATGATGCAATTGCACAGCCACGCCCCCACACCGCCCATCATTGCCACGCCTCCTGTAGCACCGACCAGGGGGGCAGCCAGAGAGTCGGCACCTATGGATAAACCATCATCATGGATCTCATCTCAAATGCTATTTATTTATTTTAATGTATGCTCTTTTGAACTGGTAGTTTATTTGTGATCTTACACCAGATTGTAACATATTATTGTACTCAGGGGTGTAGCTAGGTAAATGGGCCCCCCTCTGCTCTGGGCCCCATAGCAACTGCACCCATTGCACCTATGGTAGTTACGCCCATTTGTACTTATACTTATGTAATGTGCAGTTAATTTGTTTAAGTGTTATACAGTAGTGGCGTTCTAGTCTGTTTTAATGTATGAATGCAAAATAAAATCATTAAGGGGTCTATTTACTAAGCAGTGTTAGGAGACGGAGTGAAAAGTGATAAGGTACCAGCCAATCAGCTTCCAACTGTCATTTTTCAAACACAGCCTGTGAGATGGCAGTTAGGAGCTGATTGGCTGGCACCTTATCACTTTTCACTCTGTCTCCTAACACTGCTTAGTAAATAGACCCCTTGTTTCTGTATGTGCCTCTGGATGCGTGTATGTATGTACGGTATATGGCTAAATGTATGTAGACGATGGTCTGTTGAAGTCAAAGCAAGTTCTGGAAGGCAGGAATAAGTCCTATAGAACTGGCACAAAACTGGTCTAATCTGCAAATCACATTTACTGAACGTTTGGCTGCTTATGAAAACAGTTGTCAACAGGTCCATAGATTAGTTACTCTCACAGTTATGATGGGAACACATTTCAATTATCTAACTGTCAAACGACTGACCTGACGATTTTCCTTTTGATCGAGAACAAACGATATTGTTCATACACGCTAAACGACCATTGCTCCTATAAGAACGCTATGGAGGGAATTCAGTTAGTCCTGATAATTTATTGGGGGTGAAAAGCAGGTGGTAGCCTCAGGCCCGGAGCTATTCAATTACAGCCCTTTTTCTCGCCTGATAAATTAACTGTTATCGGGCATTAACACACAGGTCCGGGAATCTTTCCCGGATTCTATGTGCTAACCACAATGTTTGCGCCTGATAACAGGCTAACTATCACTTATATACTTTTTGGGTCAGACTCAAAGAGAAATACGCATTAAGTACAGTCTGCGGGCTGCCTTCGGGGCTAATTGGATAGCTCCGGGGAATCAATTAGCCCGCAGTAAATTACTGCGGCTAATTGAATTCCCCCCTATATCTGTTCAGAGGATTGTGAGCAATCAATCAGGTCTCTGTACACACTGTCAGATCGTCCTGTAGAACTGTGGAAACTCTTACTGAAATTTACAGAATGGGCTGGACTACTTAAGAGCACACTTCAAAAGGAAATTGCATCATAGACCTTTTATTGTTCCGTATACTGTGAATTTCTGCAATCATATCGAAGATGTGTACAGGGCCGGTGCAAGGTTTCTCGACACCTTAGGCAAAACTTCAACCTACTGCCCCAAACCACCATCAATACCCACTTCCCAGCCCTCCAGATAAAAATGCATCTTATAAGTTCCATAGCTGCCATCTACATTATGTACAATTTTGTGATAAGCAGACTCAGTGGCGCCCCCCCAGATTCAGGTGCCCTAGGCAGCTGCCTAAAGCAGGCCCTGTGTGTGTAAAGATGAATACTTTCAGGTAAGTCAATACGGGACATGTAAGGCTGGGTACATACTAGACAATACATTGTACGATTTGTCATTTTGAGCCAAATTGGAACGACAAATTGTCCACATTTTCTAATATGTACACACTAGTGCACGCTCCCGTGCGTCATTCCTTGCATCTTCTCCTCTGCGATTTTGTGCAAACCATGAAGTGTGTATGCCAAATCGGATGACCAGGCGATATGTTAACGTTATATCTAATGATGCACAATAAATCGTTTGGTCATTTGGAGGATTGCACAGTGTGTATGCACTATATCGTTTGTTCTGGGGTTCATGGGAAATCGGGATGATCATTGTGTCATTTGCACATCGTCTAATGTGCACCCAGCCTTAGTCTAAATTACAGTACAGGTTGAGTCTCCCATATCCAAAATGCTTGGGACCAGGGGTATTTTGAATAACGGAATACTACGTATTTTGGAATAATTGCATATCATAATGAAATATCTTGGGAATAGGACACAAATATACACACAGAATGCGTTATGTGTTATATACACCTTATACACACAGCCTGCAGGTAATTTTATACAATATATTCAATAATTTTGTGGCTCAAACAAAGTTTGTGTACGTAAATGAAATTAATTTATGTTTCATATACACCTTATACACACAGCCTGAAGGTTCTTTTATACAAGATTTTTAGTAATTTGTGCCTTAGACAAACTTGTGTATATTGAACCATCGAAAATCAAAGGTTTCATTATATCAGTCATGCCAAGATAATTCTGTATTTTGGAATATTCCATATTTCGGAATATTTGGATATGGGAGACTCAACCTGTATTATAATTATTATTAGAACAGTGTGATGTACACAATCCCAAGTAAACTTTAAAAAAAAACAGTGTTAATGTTTTGCACTTTTTCACTCCCATTTTCAAAGTGCTTTTTTGGGGTGTCCCACACTTTTTTTCCGTTTTTTTTGACGCAGTGATCCTTTGGGGGGCTGCCCCAAGGGTGTTGAGTGGTTTACCCACCTTTGCACCCCTAAATAACGATTTTGCACACTTTTTCACCACCTATTCAGAGGAAAATCTTTTTCGCCTATTACATTGCATTGCGTTTTCGCGTACGCGAAAAGTGTTTGCAATTGAATACGGAGATAAGTATCCATCTGGAGAAAAGTCACAATCGGCGATACTTTGTCACGGATTCCGACTTTTTGCGGTTAATTGAATACAGGCCAATGTAGGCTAGTGTTATCTGGGTAGGTAGATGGGTGTGAGGTGAGGTGAGGCTCAGCAACCTAGTATAGCTCCAGTAGAAAGTAGGGGGTAGATGCTGTCGGACGATAGCTTTGATTAAATAGCTGATGGACATATAGGTGTTAGTATTGGGGCACAGGGTGTTTAGCCCCGAAGGGCTCTTTGCAACACCTGGGTTGTAATTTGGCAAGTCTCATTTAATGTCCCTTCTTTGGCCTTAATGAGACTATAAAATATGAGTCTCTCAGCAATTTTCCCAATTTCCAAGCCACAGTGGCCCCAAAGCAAGCTGCCTCACCTGGCTTGTTGAATACGTCCCACGCAGCGCTCAGAACCCTGGACAGTTGTGTATCGCCCTCTCCTGCATCCCATATTCGTATTTTTCCCCTTTCTTTGGAAAATTGCCCTCATCCCAGTTGTTCATGGTGGTGGAGCACAGGTAACAGGTCTCATCTGTGATTGGGGCACAGATGCCAAAAGTTCAGGCTGAAAGAAAAGATGATAAACGTATGAGTAAGATATTTACATTTATGTATTAATTTCATGTGTGTCAAAATGCAATTCTTTTTTTTTTTCAAACAATTTTTATTGAGAGGTTGACAAAAAGAACAAAGGGCCTGATTCAGAGCTGAACCAGGGCCCTCCTACCTTTTTTGGAGCGTCCTCATGGAAGCTCGCATAGCTGTGGGTTACCACCCACAGCTATAGCGAGCGTCCATGATGATGGTCGCGATGGTCTTGACCATCGCGACCATCGTGCTTGCGACGGAGACCCTGTGGTAGGGTCTCGCTGCCGCAAGCCCTGGAGTGATTTTGGTTCTATCAGAGCCAAAATCACTCCCACTGACATCACTAGTGATGTCAGTGGGACCGGCTTGAGACGGTAGGCGTTCCCATGGGAACGCCTCCGTCTGGCAGGCACGCCCCCGGCACGACCACCAAAGGGGGCGTGCTGTCGATCAGCATCGACAGCACGCCCCCTTTGGTGCGAGACCCGGAGCGATGGTGAGCCCTTCGCTCGCCAGGTCTCGCGCATGCGCACAACGGAGCTCCCTTCGTCGTGCGCATGCGCAGTGGGGAACATCGACCCGCTTGCGAGCATCCTGCCGCTCGCGAGCGGGTCTGAATGACCCCCAAAATACAATGTCAGATACAAATATTTCATATAAAATATCCAATAACATACAAACAAATAAATATCAGTAAGATATACAGCAGAAAGAGGGGGTGTAAACAAATATGAGTCCCATATATGAAATTTGGAAATTTGGTCATAAGGCCAACCGCATCATTTAGAAAGGTATTCCTGTACCCAGAACGTCCAATTGATACCATTCTGTTGAACCAAAGCACCGTCTTAATGCTTCTTTTAATATATCCGAAACTGTATGATTATAGGGGAGCCATGTTTCAAAAAAGATTTTTCTTTATGTAAAGAAACTTCTGTCCAATCCATATAAAATAAAAAAGAAAATTTGGTATAGAATAAATTTTCGGGAAGTGGATCAGGTGAGATCCATTGTGATAAAATTACCTTTTTAGCAGCTGCTGCCAATTTAGTAAGTATAATGCGGTTGCCCTTAGTCAGACCATCACTACTTCCAATGGAGTAAATTCCCCAAAAGATCCATTCTTTAGTTATTTTAAACTTAATCTTCAAACAGTTAACAATATAATCCTGAAGGAACTTCCGGAAGACTTGAACCTGAGGGCAATACCAGAAGCAATGTATAATATCTGCCTCCTGAGCACCACATTTGTAGCAGTTGGAATTTACTGCGTCTCCAATAATACATTGTAATTTTGGGGTGAAGTATGCTCTGTGTAAAATTTTCTGGTGCATTTCGGTGGAGGAAGATGAGGACAAAATTTTATTGAGTTTTATATAGGCCTCTAGAATACCTGTCATGGAAAGGTCAGGAAAGTCTAACTTCCATTTTAATAATCCTGTCAAACCAGTTTCTAAATTTAGAGTAGAACGTGAATGTGCATAAATGGAGGAGGTGGAGAGGGGGGTCTTTAGGTTTAAAAAACAACATTCTGTCTAGGGGGCAAAGTTGATCTAGCTTTAAGCCTTGTGATACTTTTTGAGCATAACTCACGGCTTGTAAGAAGGGAAATAGTGGTACTGGAAGAAGATGGAATTTATCTTGTAGCTGTGAGTGAGAAATACAAAATGCAATTCTTAATATCAATATCCTTGTCTTTACGGTTTTCTTCAACCAGGAAAGAATGGCGAGCTATAGCACAGGACTTTGTGGAGCGTTGGCATTTCAAAAACTGTGGAGGTGCAATTGATCGGAAGCGTGTCCGCATGATGCCACCTTCTAACAGTGGCCCATATTTCTACAACTACAAAGGCTTTTTCAGGATAGTACTTATGGTGGTTGTACATTCGTATGAATTTCTTTTTGTGACAGGTAATGCACTTATCTCCACCTCCATTTCCTGTACTGCCCTCACGCCTCTGAGCTAGTTTCCCTCATACACATACTCTCTGGTGCAACTCTTAATGTACTATAGGGGTGTATTACCCAATTAAGAAGGAGGGGGGATGGCATAGCTGGATTAAGAGGGGGACAATGAGCTCCCGCACACAGAGGGGCCCCCACACAGTGTCAGTGTGACTCTGCCGAGACAAAGTGCCCAGCAGCACCTGTTCCCCTCATCAGGGTTACGTGACACATAACGTCCATGATGCTGATCTCTGATGTGGGTCCTCAGAAGATGCTCTGCACTGTATGAAGCAGCTCTAACTGTGCTGAACACAGGGCTAGAATCATGGGAGTCAAGAATCAAGGTGAGTAATCAGAGAGAGGGGAGGGGAGGAGTGGATATGCTCCATGCGACTTGGTGGGGTGGGGGTGGAGGGTAGGCTCTGTGTGGCTTGCCTTAGGACAGTGGCAGGTGGGGAGTTTGACTGGGGCAGTACACCTGTCAAACTGTAATGCAGGTGTCCTAAGGCGAGCTCAGGGTGGACAGAAACCTCCCGTGGAACAGGAGGACAAAAGCTCTGTGTTGCTTGGAGGGGGGCCCCACAACTTAGTTGTCCCAGGGCCCCCACAAGCCTTAATTCGGCCCTAGTATGGCCAACTTCTCTTGCAACCCTTGTTGGAAATCCTTGGCTATTAACATTGTATTCTTTTATGGCCTTTTCTCTTCTTAGTTGCTGCAAACAGCTATCGCAAAGCCACGTCTCACATGTAACTTTCTTAATCAATCAAGCAAGCAATGCTTTACCTGCATTCCACTACACACTCCACCTCTAATTTCCTATACTTCCCTCGGGCTTCTGTTTTACTGTAGTTTTTGATTAATTGACTGGAAACAACTGGAAATTAATGTTATTGAGATTAATAATACTATCAGAAAAAAAAACAGGCCCAAATAATGTGATTTTAGGTGTTTTGTATAATTTTCTTTAAAAAACCCAGATCCAAAACTAAAACCAAAACATGATGATGAATTAGTTCCAAAACATAAACCAAAAGACGCACATCTCTAGTTAATAGGCTACTATTGTGATTTTACAAATACAGGACCTGATTAAGAGGTGAATGCTAATGTATGCGCGGCTGCGATCCTATACACAGCGGTAGTGCGCAAATGTCACTGCCCCTGGGATTTGTATTTAGATGGCCACTAACGGCGCCTCAAATCCGGCCACTTGCGAACACAGCCGCACCACATTGGACACATATCGGTCACAGCATCGATGTTCTGAGCAACCCTATGGTCGCTCAGAATGTCCATCAGAAATAAGTCGCTGGAGCCTTAACCACTGCTTATGAACTTGCAGTCACAGGCACAGATACTTCCCCGAAACGGTCGCAACACTTCTGCGTTTGAGTCGCCACTCCATTCAAACTGTGTTCAAGTCAACACTGCGACCGCTGCCGGTAATGACACTTGGGGCATGAGCAGTTCTTATGCGTTCAATTACACGAACATCGGTGTTGCGTCTATTCCTTGGTATGGGAAAGCAAAAGCGGAAATTATAAATTGTATTTCTGTGCTTCACACCCCTGCAACATTTAGGGGTGTGTGCGTGTGACTCAGTGATGTGCGTTCTGGTGAGGCAGATGAGATAGAGCCTCTCCTGTCATACTTATGTATACTATAAATCTTATAAGAAATACGTAAAGAAAACATTATAAAAATCTTCTTTGTATTAGTCTAATAATTTTTATAGTCAAAACTCTGGAGTAAAAAGTGTATGGTAGGTGAGGCACTGCCTCTCCTGACTACCTTTTCCACACATACTAGCCAGTGCCTCCCCAGCCATTTACCTCACCGCACGTCACTGGTGTGCGTGCATGCGTGTATGTCACATTAATACATAGATATGTGTGGTGGTGGTTATTTTATGAATCATTTGTGCCCATTTTAGAACATAATAATTTCAAGGTGAAAGTAAATATAGCAAAACAAATGTTGCACTTTGGCTGCTACTCTCCAAATGAAAAGCTGTATTATAAAGGACAGCAATTTATCATAAAGCTCGGTGACAAACCCCCAGCTCTGCAGCTGTAAGCGGCACTATAACAGCGACTAGCGGTGCGGGCACACTGATGGCTCTCGTGCGAGAGAATGACACATTATATTACATTATTTGTATGCTGATTGTTATACCTAAAATATATTTAAAAATTATATTTCTGAAAGTTACTCACAGCTTAGCAAGAAGAGTTTAGCAATATATTAAATAGTATTTTGTAGGAAGGTAAAATATAAAATACCATTCCTACAGTGTAATGTCTTTGCTTCTCCTAACATGACAGATTTATTTCCATGAAGTATAAAGACGCATTGCAGACGCCTAGGCATCCCTATTGAAAACCACTTTGTTTTTTATGAAATGCCAACAAAGGAATTTGTGAAGGTGACAGTGTGTGAAAACAGGAATTAACCTGGATAATCATCTGTTTTATTCCTCTTCCCAAAGCATCAGGGGGAACATTGTGAAAACTGGACCAGTCACTTAGCTGGGTGTTTATTGTAAGATCCCAGTTTGGGCAGATGTTATATAATACGTTATGTACCATGGGATATGCAGGTAGTGCCCAATATTAAGAGATGTATTATTGCAGCACTTATGCCGCTAAAGCAGCTTCTACCTCGTTGTCAACCTAGATGAGGCGATCTTAGAAAGTCTAATAGCGTATCAGCCTACTGCTAATCAGGGCCAGAACTATGAGAGACAATGGAGGCGCCTGCCGCCGGGCTCCAGTTCTGAAGGGGCACCTCCTCCATTGTCCACAAAATATTCACCCCACTTAGGGCTGTAACTATGTACCTGGAGTGTACCGTCACGTCCGCCCAATACATGGCACCTCTTCCCGCCACCTGAGAAGCCACCATACACTACTGGAGAGCTCCAGGTCAGACAATCAAGGGGGGGGGTTACAAAATTATAACTTGCCTCTGGGTGTCTGGGATTCTGGGATGAACTTACACCACTACTGCTAATGCGCTACGTCATGGCTGTTTCGCTGTGTATGTGATGCAAACAAGATGCCAATGTAAAGAGAAAGTCACTGGTTACACCACTCCGACACAGCTGGCCTGATTCTGGGAGATGCACTAAGCCTTGAAATGTGATAAAGTGGAGAGTGATAAAGTACCAACCAATCAGCTCCTGTAACTTTTCAAACACAGCCTGTAAAGTGACGGGAGCTGATTGGTTGGTACTTTATCACTCTCCATTTTATCACTTTTCAAGGCTTAGTGCATCTCCCCGCCCGAGTCGCACGCAAGTTCAGATGTGGCCACATCTAGCAATCTTAATGGAACTGCGCATGCATGACGCCCGGCATACGAAGCTTTGCAAACCTATAAGCGATTCTGACTCGTACACATCTCAGGCGTTCCTCTGCGGCCATAGAATGGGCGTTACTGGGTGTTAAATGGGAGGCCGCAGGACATTCACACATAAGAGTACCGTCAGAGTTACTAGTTCTGGCCCATGAGTATGCACAGTGTACGCCAAAGTCAGTATCTCTTGCACCTAGAATGGGAAAGGCGTTGCTGCTGACGACAGTGCTGACGACTGCTCTTGCAGATGGAGAAGTGAGGTGGTGCGCTCACATAGAAGCTTACGACGCAGAATACGCGCGTACAGTCACATTGGCATTCAGTTCACATTAGGAAGTGCCAGGAATTGCGCTCACATAAATGAGCGACTTGGAATCAGGCCCAACAACTGCGCCATTGACCCTATCCTGGGCTGACGTGTGATATCACCTGAGACTTGCAGTCACTATCATAGCCGCCTTCACTGTATATCTGCAGAACTGAATAGTTCCCTGATCGATATATAGAGATTTACGGAAATTGCTATAACTTTCTAGCAGAGAACTTTGTCCCTCATCAATCTGCATCAGAGGACGGATGGAGAAAATTGACAAACCTCCTCTCGCCGGTGGCTGACGCGGATCGTGTTAAATGTTTTCAACATTAACATGAGTTATTACTGTTTGTAAAAGAATAATTAATTAGACTAACATTCAATCTGTATTTTTACAAATCGTTTAGTGTTTAAACAGTGGAAGAGTTTCAAAAAGTAGACTAGACGACTAACGGAGGACCCAGTGAAATACAAGTCTTATAATAACACCACATTAAACATAACTGGAATGGGAATCACATTTCCATGAAATATTATGCCTTCCTTCCAAACTATGCATTCTTGGTATTGCCAAGACAAAGTCTACCGTGCCCAAGCTAATATATCATGTGTACCATTGACAGGTACCTACATTTTGCTCATTCATTTACAATACAGATCAGATGATGAAGTGTGGACTTAAAAGAGCCCACTAGATAAAACAGCATTCTGTTATGGTTTGTGGCTCTCAAAGAGGAGCAGCTACGGTATTGAGGTTGGCAGAAACTGATCTTCTAAACAAGTTTTTGTGAGTTGGGGCATCGAGGAGCGAGGAGATACATGTACTAAGCCTTGGAGAGTGATAAAGTGGAGAGAGATAATGTACCAACCAACCAGCTCCTCTGTCATGTTACAGGCTGTTTGAAAAATGATAGGAGCTGATTGGTTGGTAGTTTATCTCTCTCCACGGCTTAGTACATCTGCCTCATAGCATTGTAAACAGGGGATTTAGGGCCTCATTTATCAATGAGTGATATTCTTGTTAGATATACATTATACCAGTAATGCCAAGTAAGATGTTCATTATAGAGAGAAACGTGTTAAAAAAAGGGGGCTATTCCCACTTCACCTAAGTGCATGAAGAGGCAGATCGTGGAGAAATTAGATGTTTCTCCGGTGACTCTATTAATAAAGCTGCCACTATAGCCACTTACTAAGCTGGGGACAGCGCTATGTGTTACTTACCAGTCCCTCCACCGCCTTCTCATGTGTTCACACATGCGCAGTATGTCCTGAATGAGATCTCGCTCACTGTCAGCCCAGACCCATTCCATATTACACAAGCACTAGGGTAAAAATATACAGGCAGGGCCGAGATCGCCAGAAAGGTGAGTTATAACAACACACTGACTCTCTTTTTAATACATCTCAGCAATAAGACATCCTGCATCACTGGGACAAGACATCCTGCATTACTGCAATCAGACACCCTGCATCACTGCGATCAGACACCTGCATTACTGGGACAAGACATCCTGCAGTACTGCAATAAGACACCCTGCATCACTGCGATCAGACACCTGCATTACTGCGATAAGACATCCTGCATTACTGCAATCAGACATCCTGCATTACTGCAATAAGACATTCTTCATTACTGCGATCAGACACCCTGCATTACAACGATCAGACACCATGCATCACTGCGATCAGACATCCTGCATTACTGCGATCAGACACCCTGCATTACTGCGATAAGACATCCTGCATTACTGCAATCAGACATCCTGCATTACTGCGATAAGACATTCTGCATTACTGCGATCAGACACCCTGCATTACTGCGATCAGGCACTCTGCATCACTGCAATCAGACACCCGGCATCACTGCGATCAAGCACCCTGCATCACTGCAATCAGACACCTGCATTACTGCGATCAGACACTATGCATCACTGCGATAAGACATTCTGCATCACTGCAATCAGATACCCTGCATTACTGCGATCAAACACCATGCATCACTGCGATCAGACACCTGCATTACTGCGATCAGACACTATGCATCACTGCGATAAGACATTCTGCATCACTGCAATCAGATACCCTGCATCACGACGATAAGACATCCTGCATAGCTGCGATAAGACACCCTGCATTACTGCGATCAGACACCATGCATCACGACGATAAGACATCCTGCATAGCTGCGATAAGACACCCTGCATTACTGCGATCAGACACACCATGCATCACGACGATAAGACATCCTGCATAGCTGCGATAAGACACCATGCATTACTGCAATCACACCATGCATCGCTGCGAGAAGACATCCTGCATTGCTGGGTGAAGACTCCCTGCATCACTGCAATAAGGCACCCTGCATCATGCTTGTCTTATTTTGGCAATGAGGTTGATACAGTTGCTGGCTGTTGTCGTTTGTCAGCCAACAGTGTTGAAGTTGTTAGGACAGATTGCTCTTTGTTTGGAGGTTCGTAGTGTTAAGTTATGTGAGGTGCAGCCATTATTGCGTAAGTTTGCATGTCGTATCATTCCCATGGGGAGAGTTCTTTGTAGGAAGTTGGAGAGGGCCAGCGCTGGGATGACCCAGCCTCTTCATCATATTCATTTGTCTGATTAAGGATGACCTTCGGGTCTGGGCTCGGTTTTTAGTCCATTTCAATGACGAAAGGATTTGGCCTTCACAACTGATGGCTAACACTACATTGCAGCTTTTTATTGAGGCGGCTGGGGTTTCTGGTTTTGGGGAATGATACATGCCCCTTTGGCCTGCTGCATGGCATGCATAAGGTCTTACTGCTAATTTGTTGCTGTTGGAACTGTTTCCGATTATTGTGGCGATGGAGCTTTGGTTGGCTAAACCGTCACCCCCACTTTTCTGGAGGTGACAATCTGGGGGTTGTGCATCCTGATAATAATTTTGCACGGTTTCTTCTCCCCAGGATTTGCAGCTGTTGAGACATTTAGTTTTACATTGTCTGGATGCGAATATTCGTTTCCGGGCATGTCATGTGCTGGAGCTTTGTGTCATTTTATTTTCGCTTAGTTTTGTGTGCTGGGTTACCCTGGCATTTCATTTGTCTGGCAGATTATCAGGCTGACACAGAGGACCTGGGGCGGCAGCCATTAGCCCCGGCAACTTTGAGAACTTACACTGCGGTCTGGTGTGATTGAGAGGATTTTCCTGTGCATGGAGGCCCTGATTCAGAGACGGACGCTCTGAAAGAGCGCTCGCTCTGAATCTGGGCGTTTTTTTTTTTTTGTGCGGCCAGGATGATGGTCACGTTGGTCAAGACCATCGCGACCATCGGGCTTGCGACGAGACCCTTGTGGTAGGGTCTCGTGGGCGGAAGCTCTCTCACTGACATCACTGGTGATGTCAGTGGGGCCGCCCACAAACGGCAAGCGTTCGCTTTGTAACGCCTCCATTTGTGAAGCCACCCCTCCGCCACGCCTACAAAATGGGGCGAGCTGTCGATCAACATCGACAGCCGCCCCTTTTGTAGTGAGCCACAGAGCGAGAGATTTTCTCTCTCCCTCCGGGGCTTGCGCACGCGCAATGCAAGCGCTGTGCGTGCGCAGAGCACACTATCGACCCACTCGCGAGCGCTCAAGCGCTTGCGAGCAGGTCTGAATCAGGCCCGATATTCAGGAGGGAAAGTCTGTTTGGTCCTGTTATTTTTGTGTGGGGGCAATATCAGTGTGGTCACTCTAAGGCTTCCATGTCTGCAGTGCTAGCTGGGATCTCCTTCTTTTGTAGGCTACATGTTTTGACAATCCTATTTAGGCCCGTACTCAATTTGAGGCGAAAAGTCCGGATCCGCGATACTTTTTTCGCCGATGACGTCATTTTCGCCTGTTTTACTTTTACCCCATATTCAATTTGAAAGACTTTCCGCCTAGGCGGAAGTTCACCATGCAATGTACTAGGCGAAAAAGTTTTGCCTATGAATAGCAGGCGGAAAAAGTGCAGAATTGGGGTTTTGGGGTGCAACGTTGCGGGAACCCCCCTGCAGCCTTCAGACAGTCCCCCAAAGGTAAACTGTGTCAAAAAACAAACAAACAACACTTAAGGACACCCAAAAAAATGACTTTGAAAAAGGGGGGGGATGTTGGGGTACAAAATTAAAAACTAGCGGACTTGACTCTGGGGGGGGTCCCCAAGTTTGTCCCAAGTGTTTTTTTGATTGCAGGTGCTTGTGGAAGGTGGTTTTTTCACGATTTTTTCAACTTCACTTTAGCAACTTTTAAATATGCTGACCCCCATTTTCAAGTACCCCAAATTTGCTGGGATAAGTTATTTTAATGAAAAAATACTCCTGAATACTATTCTGCACCACGTATAGAAAAACGCTTTTTAGCAGCTATTAAGGCCGTTTAAAAACACCAAATACCTACAGCAAGCCATAGGTAACCCCCATGTCAGAGCATCTTTTGGGGGGTGTCAGGCTGATTTCCCCAAATCTGACAGTACTTTCCGCCTGTTCAAGTTTCGCCGGGTCCCATATTCGCATACTTTCAAATTGAATACGGTGTAAAGCAGGCACGCGCACGATACTTTTCCGCCTACAAAACAGGCAAGGTACAGTAGGCGAAAAGTCCGGGATGAGAAAAAAAATCTTGCGGCTCGGCTCAAATTGAATACGGCTCTAAGTCTTTTGTTCTCTTGAAGACCCTTAAGGGCTGAGCATAATGTATCAAGGCCCCACCAGCAATGGTTCCCCGCAAGCGTATTAATTTGCAGCTTTTGCGTGACTTCAGATATTTTTTAAGCTGCTCTGCTCTATTTGGACTTTTGATTTGTTTTTTTTCAAAACTTTTAGGATTAGTGAGTTAGCTTTTAGTATTTTAGTAAGGTGTCTGTTTCTTCTAGTTTGCTCTTGCAAGATGTTTTGGTTGAGAGATTCTGCTGTGCTTTGTAAATTGCGGTCTTCTAAGATGGACCAAATGGTGCCGGGGGTGTTGGGTTACATGTGCTGCGAATGCTTCGGTTTGCCTGGTGTGCTGTCAGTTTCCTACCTTGGTTGTTGACCTGCTGGAGGTCATCATTGGTAATTCCACGCTGGCTTAGCCCCCTTTTTTAAGTTTCAGTTTGTTGCTGTAATTAAGCTTTGCTTCGTGGCGTGAGGTTTAGATAGCAAAAGTTAGGGTACTTTTTAGTATTGGGGCTGCAACTTCCGCGGTGACAGTTTGGGGTTGGTTTTCATTATGGCATACATGCTGTGTATCTCTCTGGTATAGTGTAAGCCCCCCGGCTGGTTCAGCCCGGTGCAGGTTACTGGAAATACAGAGGAACCCCATGTTGGTTTTACTCTGAATTTCCAGTCCCTGAAGAGGTCTAGAGGTCCAGGGCTGGTTATGCTTTTTCTTTCCCTGATTTTTAACCATTTTTTTACAATGTACACACAGCAGCACTGCACAGATGACACTGATCTGTGCAGTGCTCAGCGGAGCCTATTTGGAAGGGGCAAATACAACTGAACTCGCACACGATACTGCACGATCAGTATCACCAGCGGATCGAAATAGAAAGGCAAGCACGATTCATAGTAAATCCGTGATCTGTGGCGTAAAAACTCTTGCGAGTCCCTACGATGCACGGCGTGTTTACAAAGGGCCAGATTCTTAGTAAATTAACCACCAAGACTTCATACATTTCCCCCTAAAGCACATAACTTTACTTAACTTTATTATGATGGTTTCGTTTCTCAGGCAATAAAAGTAATACAGATTCAGGGCCTGATAAAGATTCAGGGCCTGATTCAGACCCGCTCGTACCAAAGGGGGCATGCTGTCGATGTTGAGTGACAGCACGCCCCCTTTGGTGGGCGGGCTGGGGGCGTGGCTGCCCAGACGGAGGCGTTACCATGGGAACGCCTACCGTCTGGGGCCGGCCCCACCATCGTCCTGGCCGCTCGTTATAGCTGTGGGTGGTCACCCACAGCTATGCGAGTGGCCAGGAGGCCGCTCTGAAAAATAAGAAGGATGGCCCTGATTCAGAGCGAGCGCTCTGTCAGAGCATCCGGCTCTGAATCAGGGCCTCAGTCCTTCCTGCTGTCCCTGCTGGAACATACCATCTTTAGTCCATAAATGACATGCATTGTACATAGTAAATAGCTCAAAGGTCTGTATTCTATAGATATACTGTATGTACCTGTCTCTGGTATTGCTTCAATAAGTTTTGTAATGTAAAATTACTAGTTTTCTAGTGTTCATAACATTAGAATTGTGCTCAATTAATCTTTCGTGATCCACTTAAATGTTTTTTTGGGGGGATTTTTTTTTGCCTGTGCACGTGGAGGTATCCGAACATTGTCAAACAGGACCACACACACACATATATATATATATATATATATATATATATTAGGGGTGAGCGGGTTCGGATGTCTGAAATCCGAACCCCCCCGAGCCCCCCCGATCCGAGGCAGATCCGAGTCAGGCTCGACTTTTCCCGCCTGACTCGGATCTGAAATCGAGGCAAAACGTCATCATCCCGCCTTCAGAGCCTCGCGGGTTTTGGATCCTATATAAGGTACCCGCGTCGGCGCCATTTTCTCACTCGGCTGTGGACAGTGAAGAGGGAGGGTGGGAGTTAGGGCTGGCTGGGCTGTGTAGTGTAGTGCAGTGTAGTGCAGAGTAGTGTTGTGCTGTGCTGTGCTGTGCTGCTGTTGTCCACTACTTCAAAGTCCATAGGGGCTGGCTGTGTTGTGCTGTGCTGCTGTTGTTAATAGGGGCTGTGTCCACTACTTCAAAGTCCATAGGGGCTGGCTGGACTGTGTTGTGCAGTCAGTTCTCCATAGGGGCTGTGTCCACTCCAAAGTCCTGTGCAGTGTCCCAGTCCTAAAGGGGTGCTGTAGTGTTGTCCAGGGGGTGCTCTGTCCATCAGGGGTGCTCCCCCCAAGTGCTAAAAAAATAATATATTTTCTGTGTTTGTGAATTGTGTGCGCAGTAGCCGCACGTGCATCAACAAAGTAGTGCCAAGCGTGCGCCTGTGTCATAAGTAAAGGGCCGGCTGGCTTGACCGTTAAAGGGTGCTGTAACCCCCAAAGTACACTCCAGTCCAAACCAAAAAAAAAATTATTTTCTGTGTTTGTGAATTGTGTGCGCAGTAGCCGCTCGTGCATCAACAAAGTAGTGCCAAGCGTGCGCCTGTGTCATAAGTAAAGGGCCGGCTGGCTTGACCGTTAAAGGGTGCTGTAACCCGGAAAGTACACTCCAGTCCAAACCAAAAAAAAAATTATTTTCTGTGTTTGTGAATTGTGTGCGCAGTAGCCGCACGTGCATCAACAAAGTAGTGCCAAGCGTGCGCCTGTGTCATAAGTAAAGGGCCGGCTGGCTTGACCGTTAAAGGGTGCTGTAACCCCCAAAGTACACTCCAGTCCAAACCAAAAAAAAAATTATTTTCTGTGTTTGTGAATTGTGTGCGCAGTAGCCGCACGTGCATCAACAAAGTAGTGCCAAGCGTGCGCCTGTGTCATAAGTAAAGGGCCGGCTGGCTTGACCGTTAAAGGGTGCTGTAACCCCCAAAGTACAGTCCAGTCCAAACCAAAAAAATATATATTTTCTGTGTTTGTGAATTGTGTGCGCAGTAGCCGCACGTGCATCAACAAAGTAGTGCCAAGCGTGCGCCTGTGTCATAAGTAAAGGGCCAGCTGGCTTGACCATTAAAGGGTGCTGTAACCCCCAAAGTACATTCCAGTCCAAACCAAAAAAAAAATTATTTTCTGTGTTTGTGAATTGTGTGCGCAGTAGCCGCACGTGCATCAACAAAGTAGTGCCAAGCGTGCGCCTGTGTCATAAGTAAAGGGCCGGCTGGCTTGACCGTTAAAGGGTGCTGTAACCCCCAAAGTACACTCCAGTCCAAACCAAAAAAATATATATTTTCTGTGTTTGTGACTTGTGTGCACTGTGGCTGCACGTGCATCAACAAAGGAGCAGCGCCAAGCGTGCGCCTGTGTCCCATAAGTAAAGAGCCGGCTGGCTCATTTCTTAAAGGGTGGTGTAACCCACAAAGTGCACTACTCTCCAGCAAAAATAAAAAAATATTTTCTGTGTTTGTGTGCGCTTTAGCCGCACGTATATATCAATATAACATAAATGGAGGACCAAACTTTCTCCGATAAAAATAAAATAGGGAAAGATCAAGAACCACTTCCTCCTAGTGCTATTGCAGCTGCTGGGAGTTGTTCATCATCCCCAGAGGAAGCGTGCGTCTGTCTGTTAAAGGGTGGTGACACCCTCAAAGTGTGCTACACAAACAATAAAAATATTGTTCTTTTTTTTTCTGTCTTTGTGAATTGTGTGGGCTGTAGCCGCACTTGCATCCTCAAAGCAGCAGCGACAAGCGTGCGTCTGTCTGTTAAAGGGTGGTGTAACCCTCAAAGTGCTCCAAAAAATAAAAAACTATTTTTTTAATGTGTTTGTGACTTGTGTGCGATGTAGCCGCATGTGCATCAACATAGCAGCAGTGCCAAGCGTGCGCCTGTGTCATAAGTCAAGGGCTGGTTTGGACATCTGGTCCGGACTGAAGGACGTGCCAACAATTTCTGACAAGTCTACTGTCACTGCATATGATACTGTCCTCAAAGCAGCAGCGACAAGCGTGCGTCTGTCTGTTAAAGGGTGGTGACACCCTCAAAGTGTGCTACACAAACAATAAAAATATTGTTCTTTTTTTTTCTGTCTTTGTGAATTGTGTGGGCTGTAGCCGCACTTGCATCCTCAAAGCAGCAGCGACAAGCGTGCGTCTGTCTGTTAAAGGGTGGTGTAACCCTCAAAGTGCTCCAAAAAATAAAAAACTATTTTTTTAATGTGTTTGTGACTTGTGTGCGATGTAGCCGCACGTGCATCAACATAGTAGCAGCGCCAAGCGTGCGCCTGTGTCATAAGTCAAGGGCTGGTTTGGACATCTGGTCCGGACTGAAGGACGTGCCAACTATTTCTGACAAGTCTACTGTCACTGCATATGATACTGTCCTCAAAGCAGCAGCGAAAAGCATGCGTCTGTCTGTTAAAGGGTGGTGACACCCTCAAAGTGTGCTACACAAACAATAAAAATATTGTTCTTTTTTTTTCTGTCTTTGTGAAATGTGTGGGCTGTAGCCGCACCTGCATCCTTAAAGCAGCAGCGACAAGCGTGCGTCTGTCTGTTAAAGGGTGGTGACACCCTCAAAGTGTGCTACACAAACAATAAAAATATTGTTCTTTTTTTTTCTGTCTTTGTGAATTGTGTGGGCTGTAGCCGCACTTGCATCCTCAAAGCAGCAGCGACAAGCGTGCGTCTGTCTGTTAAAGGGTGGTGTAACTCTCAAAGTGCTCCAAAAAATACAAAACTATTTTTTTAATGTGTTTGTGACTTGTGTGCGATGTAGCCGCACTTGCATCCTCAAAGCAGCAGCGACAAGCGTGCGTCTGTCTGTTAAAGGGTGGTGACACCCTCAAAGTGTGCTACACAAACAATAAAAATATTATCCTTTTTTTTTCTGTCTTTGTGAATTGTGTGGGCTGTAGCCGCACCTGCATCCTCAAAGCAGCAGCGACAAGCGTGCGTCTGTCTGTTAAAGGGTGGTGTAACCCTCAAAGTGCTCCAAAAAATAAAAAACTATTTTTTTAATGTGTTTGTGACTTGTGTGCGATGTAGCCGCACGTGCATCAACATAGTAGCAGCGCCAAGCGTGCGCCTGTGTCATAAGTCAAGGGCTGGTTTGGACATCTGGTCCGGACTGAAGGACGTGCCAACAATTTCTGACAAGTCTACTGTCACTGCATATGATACTGTCCTCAAAGCAGCAGCGACAAGCGTGCGTCTGTATGTTAAAGGGTGGTGACACCCTCAAAGTGTGCTACACAAACAATAAAAATATTGTTCTTTTTTTTCGGTCTTTGTGAAATGTGTGGGCTGTAGCCGCACCTGCATCCTTAAAGCAGCAGCGACAAGCGTGCGTCTGTCTGTTAAAGGGTGGTGACACCCTCAAAGTGTGCTACACAAACAATAAAAATATTGTTCTTTTTTTTTCGGTCTTTGTGAAATGTGTGGGCTGTAGCCGCACCTGCATCCTTAAAGCAGCAGGGACAAGCGTGCGTCTGTCTGTTAAAGGGTGGTGACACCCTCAAAGTGTGCTACACAAGCAATAAAAATATTCTTCTTTTTTTTTCTGTCTTTGTGAATTGTGTGGGCTGTAGCCGCAGTTGCATCCTCAAAGCAGCAGCGACAAGCGTGCGTCTGTCTGTTAAAGGGTGGTGTAACTCTCAAAGTGCTCCAAAAAATAAAAAACTATTTTTTTTATGTGTTTGTGACTTGTGTGCGATGTAGCTGCACTTGCATCCTCAAAGCAGCAGCGACAAGCGTGCGTCTGTCTGTTAAAGGGTGGTGACACCCTCAAAGTGTGCTACACAAACAATAAAAATATTCTTCTTCTTTTTTCTGTCTTTGTGAATTGTGTGGGCTGTAGCTGCACCTGCATCCTTAAAGCAGCAGCGACAAGCGTGCATCTGTCTGTTAAAGGGTGGTGACACCCTCAAAGTGTGCTACACAAACAATTAAAATATTGTTCTTTTTTTTTCGGTCTTTGTGAAATGTGTGGGCTGTAGCCGCACCTGCATCCTTAAAGCAGCAGCAACAAGCGTACGTCTGTCTGTTAAAGGGTGGTGACACCCTCAAAGTGTGCTACACAAACAATAAAAATATTCTTCTTCTTTTTTCTGTCTTTGTGAATTGTGTGGGCTGTAGCCGCACTTGCATCCTCAAAGCAGCAGAGACAAGCGTGCGTCTGTCTGTTAAAGGGTGGTGTAACCCTCAAAGTGCGCTCCACAAACAATAAAAATCTTGTTGTTTTTTTTTCTGTCTTTGTGAATTGTGTGGGCTATAGCCGCACTTGCATCCTCAAAGCAGCAGCGACAAGCGTGCGTCTGTCTGTTAAAGGATTACATCGGTGACAGCATCCAAGTAGGCATGTCAGACAGTCCGTACCTGTACTGGCAGGAAAAAGAAGCAATTTGGACGTCCCTGTACAAACTGGCTCTATTTTACCTGAGTTACCCCCCTCCAGTGTGTACTCCGAAAGAGTGTTTAGTGCAGCCGGGAACCTTGTCAGCGAAAGGCGTAGGAGGTTGCTTCCACAAAATGTGGAGAAGATGATGTTCATAAAATGAATTATCAACTCTTCCAGGGAGACCAGCCTCCAGAACGTACAGAGGGACCTGTGGTTCCAGCGGGGACGAATTAATACTCTGTGAGGATGAGGATGTACACACTGAAGAGGGTGAGGAATCGGTGGATGAGGAGGATGAGGATGACATCTTGCCTCCGTAGAGCCAGTTTGTGCAGGGACAGATTAATTGCCAGCTTGTTTTGTGGGGGCCCAAACGAACCAATCATTTCAGCCACAGTTGTGTGGCAGACCCTGGCGCTGAAATGATTGGTTTGTTAAAGTGTGCATGTCCTGTTTATACAACATAAGGGTGGGTGGGAGGGCCCAAGGACAATTCCATCTTGCACCTCTTTTTTTTCTTTGCATTATGTACAGTTTGGGGCCTAGTTTTTCAAACTGCCATCCTGTCTGCCACTGCAGTTTCACGCCTAGATGGGTCACGTGTTTGTGCCGCCTACTCGTGTCGCTTAGCATAGTCATCCAGCTACCTCGGTGCAACCTTTTGGACATAAAAACACTATTGTGAGGTGTTCAGAATAGACTGGAAATGAGTGGAAATTAAGGTTATTGAGGTTAATAATAGCATAGGAGCAGAAAAACCTACAAATTCTGTGATTTTAGCTGTTTTTATGCTTTTTTTAAAAAAAATACAGATCCAAAACACAAAACCCAGATCCAAAACACGAAGAAAGATCCAGATCCAAAACCAAAACACAAAAAGTGGCCGGTGCACACCCCTAATATATATATATATATATATATATATATATATATAATGTATAGGCCCGCATTCATGTGCTGTTTTCCTAGTCGCCTTAAATTGGCAATAATTACACATTTTAAAACCATTGTGAGACGTTTCGGTGTGCAGTGGCCACACCTCCAATATGATGTAGCCACGCCTCTTGCGGCACCTATTTTATTTGTTTTGCTCCCGCTCATACCATTACCTTGCTACGTCGCTGTAGCCAGACCGTCACCTAAGCTCACACGACTGTCTACACCTCTCTGTCTCCTGTTCTATAACCAAGCCTTTATCCTTTCCATTATTTATGAGTCAAATCCAAGGATTTTCAGGTTCTGATTGAATGTATTAGAATAAACTATATAAAATGTATTGGTAAAATCAAAATAAGCTATATCCACTGATCCAGTCTGATCTATCACTATAGATGTGTTTGGCATGACCTTGCAGCAGCAAATATAATGCTTTCTTGGATCTTCTTGTTGGTTTTACTTCTTTTATTTGAGTTCTTCTACTTCCGTACTACAGATGTGAGATTCACAGGTCTGTAGTTATCATATTCGTCCCTATGGCCGTTTCTGTACAGTAGAACTGCATTTGTCATCCTTCAGCTGCCTGGAATCATACCTGTCAGCTGCGCTTGATTAAGATGTCTACTAAATGGTGCTGCAAGCACTAAATTTAGATCTTCTAATGCTCTTAAATGCATAGAATCTGGACCCCTTCTAGTGTGAGGTGACCCCTTTGAATATGATCATTGTGTAGTGTGGGCCTGATTGAGAGTAGTATGCTATTGCTATCGCAGATGCAATTTTGCAAGCTGTGAATATGCGATTGAATGTTAAAATTAGAGATGTGCGCCGACCCCCGTGTTTTGGTTTTGGATCTGGATCTACCCTGGTTTTGGATCTGGATCTGGTTTTGAATCTTTTTCCTTGGTGTTTTGTTTTTATTTCGGTTTTGGTTTTGGACCTGTATTTTTTCCAAAAAATTATATAAACAGCTAAAACCACATAATTTGGGCCTGTTTTTGTTCCTACAGTATTATTAACCTTAATAACAATCATTTTAAGGCATTTCCATGCATTTAGTATATAGGAAAGGTTCCTGGACTGCACACCCTGAATATATATAATGGGAGGTGCTACTTGATGAGACTAATTGCAGGCACAGAAACAGACAAATCTCAGGTGCACAACTCCAAATTACTGATAATATATAAATGCAATAACATTTTGCAATCAATAGAGGTTTTTAGCATAATCATGGCCAAGGTTATAGGCCTACCCCAGTGGCGTATTTATAATGGGTGCATAGTGTTTGTTTGGCACACAGGCCCCCGGGTCCAGGGGGGCCCCGCACCACACACACTGCACCCATATTATTTTAGACTTACCTGTCCGTGGTCCCACGTCAGGTGTCTGCGCTGCTCAGAACACCAGAAAATGACCACCGTGGCCATTTTTCCAATTTTCTGTGCATGCGCAGTAGACTCCGGGCACTAGAGTGTGCCCAGAGTCTACTGCGCATGCGCAGAATGCCAGAAAAATCTCCACCGTGGTCATTTTCCAGCGTTCTGCGCATAGGCAGTAGACTCCGGGCACACTCTAATACCCAGAGTCTACTAAGGCTCCGGTGGCTGGCTAGCCGCGTTAGTCGGCTGCCAGCCACCGGGGATGGAGGAGGGGGCCCCGCACGGGGAGTGCACATGGGCCCACTCCTCTCTTAAGACGCCCCTGGCCTACCCACCATATCCAGGTAACCTCATAAGACTATCAAAAGACTGTTTAATAGTCAATAGTCAATTGTTTTTTTTAAATTACTAGTAGTAGTCTTCTTGGTCCCTTTCTGGGATGAAGATCCACCCCCAGCAGCAGCAACAGGCGTAGCACTCAAAGATCCTTCTGAAGAATCACGGATAAGAGAGGTGTCAGTCATGCTAATGAAATTGGATGCAGGACTACTTCCGATCACGAATAAGGATGTTGATGATGATGCAGGTGTTGGTGGTGGAGATTGCAGCCGCTTGGAACCAGATAGAAGGGAGCAACTAGGTGACACTGGACTGATTGTTGTTCGTTTTTTTTGTCCTCAAAGTTTTAGAATTTGAAATACCCTTTCCAATTTGATGAATGCACTGCATGTGATGTAACAGGACGGAGGTTCCAAGATGGTTAAGGTCCTTACCTCTACTCACTGTTACTTGGCAATGCTTACAAATGGCTTGGCAAAGGTTGTCCAGATTTGGTTGGAAATAATTCCACACAATGGAAGTGGATTTTTTGGTCCTTTGCCCAGGCATGGCAACAATGGGATTTTTCCCACCATGGGCAACAACTGTTGCCTGATTTACAGTTTTACAAAAACATCCTTGGCATCAACATCCTCATCATCCTTGTTGTTATCGCCAACTACATAAATATCTTCCTCATCCTTCCCGTGCAAATCCACAGAAGCATCCTCGATTTCTACGTCAGAAGGCACACAAATGGTGGAAGGAGGATCCTCTTCAAGTACAGTATTAGAAAGGTCAGGCTCACACATGGCAACCATGGACACACTTGGATTCTCATCGGGGATTTATGATTTTCCGAGCACACATTTGGTTCTGGTGTCTTTCTTGTCTTAACCATTTTAATTTTGTTTGTACCTCTCCTACAAGCAGATGAGGCTTAAATAATCATTAGAACCATCAGTCATAAATATAGGCCAATGCCTTATCCTTTCCTTGCCAGTGAATGGCATATTGCCAATATTTTGTTTATCTAAAGCTAACTTAGCTTTAGCTTTTATTTTCTTTATGAGGGTAAAAGATGATTTTTTTACGTTATCTGACTAAAGCCCTGGTGCATCGGCCTTGATAGATGACTTTGACGGCCTTGCATTGTCATCATGACTGCTGCCGGCAGTTACAAGATTGGTATTTGAATCCTGCTCTCCTGTCATGTGACTGCGATCTTACAGCAGTGTCACCAAGCAATTATAGTGCAGCTCAGTTGTGGCTAAAGCACACAACCAAAAAATTGTTTTTATTTTTTCACTGGTGGTGTGGCAAGCTAACATGCACCCACTAAAAATGTTTTGGTTTTTTTCACTGGTGGTGTGGCAGGCACACACCAAAAAATTGTTTTTGTTTTTTTTTCACACTGGGGTAAATCCCTGAAAGAGGCAGCAGCCCCTTGACAGACAGCAGCGCAGCACCCCTGCGCACCTATGCCAATGACAGGTGTGGCTAACACGCATACCAAAAAAAATAGTTTTTTTATTTGTACAGTGGGGG
Organism: Taudactylus pleione; assembly: GCA_031769625.1. NCBI lineage: Eukaryota > Metazoa > Chordata > Amphibia > Anura > Myobatrachidae > Taudactylus > Taudactylus pleione. The sequence continues at coordinate 15,519,582 of JAUIMM010000312.1, read as the reverse complement.
TGAACCCCTGAAAGAGACAGCAGCCCCTTGACAGACAGCAGCACAGCACCCCTGCACACCTATGCTGATGACAGATGAGGCTAACACACACACACAAAAAATATTGTTGTTTTTTTTGGCCAGCAGCCCCTTGACAGACAGCAGCACAGCACCCCTGTGCACCTTGCTTTTAACACTGGGGTGAACCCCTGAAAGAGGCAGCAGCCCCTTAACAGACAGCAGCACAGCACCCCTGCGCTGATGACAAGTTTTTTCAAAAAATTTTATTTTTAATTTTTTTCACACTGGGGGTGTGTGAAGAGCACCCCTGAAGGACAGAGCACCCCCTGGACAACACAGCACTACAGCCAGCCCCTATGGACAGGACAACAGCCAGCCCCTATGGACAGGACAACAGTCAGCCAGCCCCTATGGACAGGACAACAGTCAGCCAGCCCCTCTATAGACAACAGCCAGCCCTTAAGGACAGGACAACAGCCAGCCCCTATATGGACAACAGTAGCCAGCCCCTATGCACAACGTCAGCGTGTAACAGCACAGATCTCAGCTCCCTCCTCCCTCTCCACAGCCGGAATGAAAAAATGGCGGCAATCACGGGACCTTTATAGAATCCAAAACCCGCGAGAATCCAACAGCGGAATGATGACGTTTTGCCTCGTTTTCAGATCCGAGTCAGGCCGGAAAACCCGAGCCGACTCGGATCTGCCTCGGATAACCAAAGTTCGGGTGGGTTCGGTTCTCAGGGAACCGAACTGGCTCATCCCTACCAAAAACACACCTACCCTAACTCTGACAATGTACCCCATCAGAGCGAAAACTTGAGCCTGTTCCAACCGTAAAACTTGGGTGCCACACCACCAAACCACCAGAATGGCTAGCATTCAAAAACTGAGGGTGTGAAGGGATTTTTAAAATGTTTCCTCCAAAGGAGCCGTAATTCAATTGGCTTATTATTCACGGCTCACGGGAGGTTTTTTAGATTTTCTCCTTCGCTTGGGTATTGCTACTGACATTCTCCTTCTTGATTACCACTCTATCCTTTTTCTTATATATGTTCTGATTACTGCAACGTTTTAGTTCTATTTGTTCTTTTACAGCTTTGTCCATGTCTTCTGAGCAAGTATGGCTTGTGGGCCATTCATTTATTTATTGGGCTGAGAAGCACGAGATGGCAAGAAGGGTGTTCCTGTTACGTGGACATCAGGTTTGGTGGTTTAGGGTCCGAGGTATGCATTGGTCAGCTCTTTTGGACCTTCTGTTTTAGCATAAGAAGCGTTGTTGGCGCCTGTCATGGTTGGCGATTCACCCCTCGGCCTCCTGGGTAACTGCTAACCATACTTCAACATCCTTACGACCCAGAGGCATTGCCAGCTGACAGTCCTGCCTCCTGCGAAACTTATTTGAAATAATCTCACCAACCAAAACCCTTGGATTTACCGAACATATAATGCACCACATGAATATATTTAATAACATTGCGGTGCTCCATAGGGCGAGTTTCAAGGGGACAGAATCCCTAACTGGCGCCACAGCCATGGGAGCTAATTGACGTTTAGCCGTCGTATAACTAAAAAGAGCGCAACTAGCTTAGAAATTTTATGCTGGCACACCGTCGAACCTGAAACTTTCGCTGGACCCTGAAAATCTGTTTCAAACAGCAAAGGAGGGACAGCTGACTCACCACCAGTCGGCCCCGACATTCTGTCACTGCCAGCCGCAGGCACCGCAACATCATGGGCAACGGTCACATCACCTAAGGAAAGACCCACCACAGCGCTTCCACTCGAGCTCCCATCACTACCCGAATTCATCCTGGGAACACTAGACAAAACACTAAGGCAAGACAGAAGACATTACATCACTGGACACCACAGCAGAGGTTCCTGGAAGCGCAGCCAGGGGAAAGTGCAGGGAAAGGAGCAGCAGGTGCAGCGGGAGAAGAAGGGAAAGGGGGAGGTGTGGCGCAAACCGAGCTGGGAAAGGGAAGGCACTGGTGGGCGCGGGGCTGGACCCAGTGGAGGTGCAAAATGCCGAGACCAAGATGGGGCAGGAGGTAAAAAAAAACAAAATTGGGTGCAAGTTAATGGGGGAAAAGTTGAAAAAAGAGGGTTGCCAGTAAGAGAAAAAGAGCACATACAGCAAAAGAATAAGGGGAACCATGGCCAGAAAAAAAGGAAAAAACAGGGGGTTGAGGAAAAACTTGGGAGGACCAGAAAGGGAGAGCAGAAGAAGAGGACAGGGCAGGGAAAAGTGGGTGGACTGAAGAAGAGGAAGAGGGGGGGGGAAGAAACAGGCTGGGGATGAAGGATGGCAGGTAATGGGGGAGGGTAGTAAGAGGAGGGAGCTGACCCCCCCAAAGGAAAAAGGGGTGAGGGGTGCTGGAAAAAGGCACCTCCAGCAACAAATAGCCCCCAGGGAATTGAGAGGGGCTGGGAATGTGTATAAAGGGACAAGGCCAGCGGCAAAATCGTGGGTGCTACTCCGGTGGGGGTCCCCGCAGGAACAGGGCAGAGAACTGGGCCCCCCACAACTTGATCCAGGGCTGAGGGGGGTGGCACCCAGTGGGGAGAAACATTAAGTTTTAATTAACTGTGTGCAGCCGGCGGGGGTGCTGGGAGAGCCGCATCCCGGCTGAGCGCGGCCGGCGGTGCATCGAGAGAGAGCCACTTGTGGCCGCAGGGAGGGACACCGTGCCCGCAGGGGCATCATGTGGTGAGGCTCCAGGCTGGCAACCAAGGACTGGAGGCTGAGGCGGCGCCAGGAAGAAACTAGAGGTGGAAAGAAGGGGTGCATAAAACGGCGGGGAGGGGGAGCAGGGAACTAGGGCGGGGAATGAAAAAGGAGGGTACAAGGAGAGGGGGATGGAGCAGGGTACAAGGAGAGGTGGATGGAGCAGGGTACATGGAGAGGAGGATAGAGCAGGGTACAAGTAGAGGGGGATGGAGCAGGGTACAAGGAAAGGTGGATGGAGCAGGGTACATGGAGAGGGGGATGGAGCAGGGTACAAGGAGAGGTGGATGGAGCAGGGTACATGGAGAGGGGGATGGAGCAGGGTACATGGAGAGGAGGATGGAGCAGGGTACAAGTAGAGGGGGATGGAGCAGGGTACAAGGAGAGGTGGACGGAGCAGGGTACAAGTAGAGGGGGGAGAAAAAGAAAAACACAGAGAAGGAAAGGGATAACAGAAAAGTGACAGGGAAAAAACAGGCAAGGAGAAAAGATAAGAATAAATGTCACCAGTTACTATCCAGAGGATGGCATTGAGGGCCTGATTCAGACCCGGACGCTATTTGCGGACGCTCATTCTTAAAAAGGGGCCGGATATTTAAATTGAGCGCTCGCTCTTTGTGGTTTGTTGATGCCTCTATGTCTGAGCGAACGTCCGAAAAATACACTCCCTATTTTGTAAAGACGCCCCTTTGCCGTTCGCATCACACGTCATCTCCGTTATTTATTAGATTAATCGAGAACATCGAAAGGCGTCTGAACTGCTCGCAGTGCTTGTGGTAGGATTTACTTCCCGCTATCACTGCGAGCAGTTCAGGCTAAAAGACAACCAAGTGACGTGGTCGATGGCGCTCCTTTACTAATTATGCACTCCCATTAAATGCCCTTTTGACCGTTAGGCACGCCTGCGTTCGGATCTCCACTCCCCCGTTTTCAAGCACCTTCTCCTGTTACCACTCACAAACGGTACATTCTGTCAATCAAATTAGCAGCCCCTCGTTATTTTACGAGCGCACGATTTCCAACCGCAATGACTGGTTTGCGAATGCACATTGCGAACCATACGCATGCGCAGTTGTGCAAACATCGCTCAGAGCGTACAAGCGGCCACTTACGAGCGGCTCTGAATCAGGCTCAGAGTGACAAACCATCCAGAAAGGAAGTTGCTGGGCATACACCAGCCTTATAAAGCTCACATATAGCCACTCCCATGAGCTCACACAAGGTCAGAAACTAGCCAACCAAATAAACCCCCCAAACTACTCTACCTAGCAACAGTTGACCAAAGTCTAACCAATTACAAAAATCTAAGGACTCATAGATCTTTAAGCTTATGCAGCTCTTGTCTCATCTAAACACCACTCATTTGTAAACAAATCTAATCCCATGTGTTTAGAATCATGCCCCACATTTGACATGCTCCCTCTCCCCATTCACAAATCAGAGCCCAAATCCAACCCATCTCCCTTATTAAAAATCATACTCCAGATCTGCAACCTCTTCCCATATTGAACATCATACCTCAAATCTACTTCCCCATTCCTCAATAAAAATCATTCCACAAATCCGAACCCCCCTTCCCATATTCACATTATGGACCACTTCTGAAATCATCCCTTCATTAAAGATCATACCCCTCCTCCCTCATTGGAAATCCCCATTCAACCATTTGAAAATCAGGCCACATATCTATGGAACGATCCAATCAAATTACTCATCTGGCTTTCAGTCCCTGACCATCGCTACTTACAGCTTCATGTGCTCTGATTGGTGGAGAGCTCCAACTACATATGAAGTCATTTGCCAGGGCTGTTCTATCACTGATCCTTCATTACAGTGTTACAGTGAGTATGTGTATATACTAGAGATGTGCGCCGACCCCCGTGTTTTCGTTTTGGATCTGTATCTTCTTTTTGTTTTGGATCTGGATTTGGTTTCTCCAAAACCGCCCCTTGCGTGTTTTGGTTTTGGATCTGTATTTTTTAAATTGATAAAATCGCTAAAATCACATATATGGGTGTATTTTTGCTCCTACAGTATTATTAACCTCAATAACATTACTTCTCACTCGTTTCCAGTCAATTTTGACCACCTCACAGCTCACAATATTGTTTTCATCCGGTTTAGGCCCTAAATTTGTACCAAGCTAGCTGGCTGACTAAGCTAAGCGGCAGCAGTGGGTGGCACAAACACGTGGCAGTTCAACTTCCAACATGGCACATCAGGAAACAAATATTTTTATTATTCAAGACAGGCCTGAGGGAGTTGGAGTATGTATGTAGTTGAGGGCAGGGACAGGAAGGGTTGTACATCTAATTTCATTTTTTATTCCGAAGCAAATTTATGAGGGAGGAGGGGAGGCATTTACAAAAATATTTTACTTATTCACATCAGTCCTTGCCGCAGAAGAATCCTTGCGTGCTATGCCTGCTGTTGCTGGGAGTGGAGTTTCATCCCAGAACAGGACCAGGAAGACTACTAATAGTGCTTTCAAAAACAATTGACTGTTAAACAATACTTTGCAAAAATTCCACTTCACTAGAAAAGCATTTCCCAACCTGTACAGGGACATTAAAAAAACTTAATTAGTGGCCTCCAAAATGCCATTGTACCCACTGTCCACTTAACCACTTGTGGACAAGCTGAATAGAGCATATGCAAGATTTAAGATTCAAGGTTTAAGTCTTACGTTGTGTCTGTCTTGAGAATCCTTGAGCGCTATGCCTGCTCATGCTGGGAGTGGATTTTCATCCCAGAAGAAATGAAGACGTTGTGTCTTTCTTCCCAATGGACACAGATCTGAAGAAATGCAAAGAGCTGTTGGTAAGCAAATTGTCAGCTCAAGTGGCACATGATGCAGTGGTGGATACTACTTTTTTTTTTGTCTTGTATCCAGGCATGACAGTGGGCTTTTCCTTATCATGGGCAACACCTGTTTCATCCACTGGTTCATAATTTACACGAACAACATCCTCACCAACAACATCCCTATCATCAACATCCTCATCATCAATATCCTCATCAACAGCCTCATCATCAACAGCCTCATTAGCATCAGCTATCCTGCTCATCCTGGTGCACTTCCACAGAAGCATCCTCGATTTCTATGTTAGCATGTTCACTTGTGCTTACATCATCATAACAGGCAGAACCACCAGTCATATATAAAGGCCAAGGCCTTAGCCTTTCCTTACCAATTCATGAGGTGAAACTGACATATTGCCAATTTTATGTTTTTCTGCAGTTAACTTTCCCTTTGATGTTTTCTTCTTTACCACTGTAAAAGATTGGTTCTTGATTTTAGATGCCATGACTTAAGCCTGTATGCCCTTGGGCATCGGCTTTAGTAGATGATGTAGATGGACTAGTATCGTCATGACTGGTGGCATTGGCAGCAGCTCCAGCACTAGTATGTGGTTCCTGCTCTCCTCTCAAGTCTCAACTGAACGTTCTCTATATCAACAAACGCGAATGAAGTGGGGTACAGCACACACGTCAATTTTTACCAATTTTAGATATTACACTGTGGTATCAATGACCTACAGTTTCACAAGATTTTTTATGAATAAGAAAAGAATAACACACTACGCTGCCACTTACAGTGTCAAGAGATTATTTATGAATAAGAATAACACACTGTGCTAACACTTAGTGTCACAAGATTAACACACTGCGCTAACACTTAGGGGTAAATTTATGAAAGTGTGGGTTTTTAGAAGTGGAGATGTTGCCCATAGCAACCAATCAGATTCTAGGTATTATATTCTAGAAGGTGAAAGTTAAATGTTAAGTAGAATCTGATTGGTTGCTATCAGCAACATCTCCACTTCTAAAAACTCTCACTTTAGTAAATTAACCCCCTAGTGTCACAAGATTAATAATTTATGAATAAGAATAACACACTGCGCTAACACTTAGTGTCACAAGATTAATTATTTATGAATAAGAATAACACACTGCGCTACCACTTACAGTGATGTCATTATGTTTTATATATAATGCATGTTATTTAGCACTTTGTTGTGGTGTTGTTGTCGGCGTGTAGAGTAATCATTTATTCACAATTGAGGAAAGAAGTGAAAAGTTGAATATTAGACTGCGCTACCACTTACAGTGTCACAAGATTAATTATTTATAAATAAGAATAACACACTGCGCTATGACTTAAAGTGTCACAATACGTGGACGATAAACTGCGGTCTGGCCGGCAGTGTCACCAAACAATAATAGCGCAGCTAAGTTGCTAATGCACACACACAAAAAAAAAATCTTATTCGTTTTTGGATTGATATTGATATTATTAATTTAATTTCACTTTTATTTTTTTTCACACTGGGGATGAGCACCCCTGAATGAGGCAGCAGACCCTTGATGAACAATACAGACAGCACCCCTTCTTTATGGACAACAAAGCACCCGTGCAGAGGGCCTGATTCAGAGCCGGACGCTCTTTCAGAGCACTCGCTCGGAATCAGGACCCTCCCTCTTTTTTAGAGCGGCCTCCTGGCCGCTCACATAGCTGTGGGTGACCACCCACAGCTATAGCGAGCGGCCAAAAAGATGGTCGCGATAGTCAAGACCATCGCGACCATCGGGTTTGCAAAGAAAAACCTTGTGGTAGGGGCTCGTTGCCGCAAGCCCTGGAGTGCTTTTGGCTCTATCAGAGCCAAAAGCACTCCCACTGACATAATTTGTGATGTCAGTGGGGCCGGCCCCAGTCGGTAGGCGTTCCCATGGGAACGCCTCCGTCTAGGCAGCAACGCCCCCGGCACGCCCACCAAAGGGGCGTGCTGTCACTCAACATCGACTGCACGCCCCCTTTGTAGCGAGACCCATAGCGACGGCTTGCCCATCGCTATGCGGGTCTCGCGCATGCGCACGACGGAGCCAGCTCCCTCGTGCGCATACGCACTTGGCCAACATCGACTCAGCGCTCGCGAGCGGGTCTGAATCAGGCCCAGTGCAGAGTCACAAATAATGCAGAGTCACAAATACGTGGACGATAAACTGTGGTCTGGTTGGCAATGTCACTAGCCCCTTGATGGGCAGGACAACAACAGCAGCCCACTGGGGAAGAGCACCCCTGATTGATCGAGCACCCCTCCTGGACAACACAGCACCCCTTTATGGACTGCAGCCCTAGCCCCTGGATGGACAGGACAACAACAGCAACCCATATGTATAATAACACAGCAGCAGCCCCGTGATTGACAGGACAAGTGACACAGCAGCTGCAGCACCCACTGAAGCCCCCCTTTATATACTGCAGCCCCAGCCCCTTTATGGACAACACAGCATTAGCCTTCAGCCCCAGACCCTGACAGGACAAGGTAGACAACACACTGACACAGACAGTGACAGCAATATGTTCAGTTCACCATCCACACCCAGAGTGAAAATGGCGCCGATCACCGAGACCTTTATAGAATCCAAAACCAGCGAGAATCCGACAGCAGGAGAATGACGTTTTGCCTCGTTTTTAGATCCGAGTCACGCGGGAAAACCTGAGCCAAGCTCGGTTCTCGCCATGGATCTGGAAGTTTGGGTGTTTCCGGTTCTCTGAGAACCGCTCATCTCTAGTATATACACATGTATGTATATGTTTTGTACATGTTATTTCTGAATTTTGGAGTTTTTATCTCCACCTATGTACAGACACCTACTCTGCTCAGATTTGTTTGATCTTGTGTATCACTTCTTACTAAGGATGAGCGGATCCGGTTCTCAGAGAACTGGACCCACCCAAACGTCCAGATACGAGGTGAGAACCGAGCTAGGCTCGGGTTTTCCCGCGTGACTCAGATCTGAAAACGAGGCAAAACGGCATCCTCCCGCTGATGGATTCTCGCGGGTTTTGGATTCTATAAAGGTCCCGGTGATCGGCACCATTTTCACTCCGGGTGTGGACGTGACTTGAAAAGATGTGTTGCTGTCACTGTCTGTGTCAGTGTGTTGACCAACTTGTCCTGTCGAGGTTTGGGGCTGAAGGCTGCTGCTGTGTTGTTCTTAAAGGGGCTGGGTCTGCAGTATATAAAGGGGGGCTTCAGTGGGTGCTGCAGCTGTGTCACTTGTCCTGTCAATCAAGGGGCTGCTGCTGTGTTATTATACATATGGGCTGCTGTTGTTGTCCTGTCCATCCAGGGGCTAGGGCTGCAGTCCATAAAGGGGTGCTGTGTTGTCCAGGAGGGGTGCTCGGTCAATCAGGGGTGCTCTTCCCCAGTGTAAAAAAAAAATAAAAGTGTTTTCTTTTTTTTGTGTGTGTTAGCAACTTAACTGCAGTATTATAGTTTGGTGACACTGCCGGTCAGACCGCTGTTTATCGACCATGTATTTGTGAATCTGCAGGTGGTCCGTCGGCACTCGGCAGGGGTGCTTTGTTCTTACCCCAGGAACAGTAATTATTTGTGTTTTAAGAAAGGATAATATTGCAAGCAAGGATATTAAGTTTGTCTGTTTGTGGTCAGTGTGTTGGTCACCAATGATCCATGGATAGATTATTACTTCTATATTACTATAATTGAGGTACCTGGTAGCCAGGAGTTATACATCATATGTGTGCTGTTGTTCACAGATATCTGCAAAGAGTATGGGTACTAGACAGTCACCTTATGTCACTCTATGCCAGGGCCGGATTTCCCGCTAGGCATCCTAGGCGGTCGCCTAGGGCCCGGCGGGACCCAAGGCGCCCGTGGACGGGCCCCTTTGCCCGAAGTAATCACTACCACCCGGCTTCTACAACTTCACAGTGCTCCCAGAGGACGTCACGCGGTCCCGCTTCCAAATCCCACAGTCCCGTAGCTGAAAAAGCTTGTTAATGTTGCCCGGCCGTCAGCCTGTGCGCAGCACATACACTGA